>PVHT020000009.1:15741102-15795628 GCA_004024745.2 Catagonus wagneri | reverse complement strand
CGCCCTGTCTTAACAGACTAGCTGTGTCACTGGTATAAGTGAATAAATCAAAACGCGACCCACTTGGGAATGACTCTGCCACGGACATCTCTCTGTCAGTGGCACGGAGTGAATTTTCTACACTTCTTGGGCTCATGGCTCAGGTCCAGCTGGTAAACCATATTGCTCAAATATTTTCTATTTCTCCCTGCTTATTCTGCAAGTTACTGCGGGATGTGTGCTGTTGATCTCTATGACTATAAAGTGGGTTGCTGTCTCTCCTTTTAGTTCCGCCAGTATTGGCTTCATACGGTATATTAGGTATATCCAGTTTAAGATTGTTCTGTGTTCTTGGTGAATAGCTTATTTTATCCGTAAGTGATGTCCCTCTTTTTCCCGCAGTAGACTTTAGCTTAGAGTCTGTTTGGTTTGACACTAACATAGCCCCGACAGCCTCTGTGGGCTACGGTTTGTGTGGTGTACTAGTTTCTCTCTCTCTCTCTCTCTCTTAATATTCAGCCTGTATCTTTTTATTTAAAGTGTATCTCTGATAAACAACACCGAGGCTGCTTCTCATTCAGCGTGACTATCTTTGTCTTTCCACTGCAGTGCTTGGTCTAGGGGTTCACTTCCTAGGACGGCCCTAACAAATCACCGCAAGCTGAAGGACTTCAAACAACAGAAATCGATTCTCCCCAAGGCATGGATGCTGAAAGTCCAAAATCAAGGTGTCAGCAGGGCTGCACTTCCATGGAAGGCTCTGGGGAAGACGCCTTCCTCACTTGGTGCAGCTGCTGATGGTCGGCATCATTTTTGGTGTTACCTGGCTTGCAGCAGAATGATGCCGATCTCTAGCCAATCCATTGGCCTCTGCCTCTTCCCTGTGACTCGTCTGTCACTCTGGCCAGATCTCCCCTTCCTCTAAGGTTGCCAGTCATTGGACTGAAGGCCCTCCCTTATCCAGTGTGACCTCGTCGTCATCTTTTTCTCCAGTTTTATTGAGATATAATCGACATACAGTGCTAAGTTCAAAATGTACAGCATGATGGCTTATTTACATTGTGAATGTAAATAAGTTTAGGTGACATCCATCATCGCCTATAAATACAAAAGAAAAATGCAACCATGTTTCTTCCCGGTGATGAGACTTTCCAGCATCCGCTTTCTCTTCAGCTGCATCTTAATTTGATTACGGCCGCAAAGACCCTCTTTCCAAATACGGTCAGATTCTCAGGTGCCAGGGGCAGTCAACGTATCTTTTGGTGGGTGCGCAGTGGCCCATTAAGGTTTAACACACTTAGTGATACTGCCAAGAACAGATCAAAGCACGTGGGGACAGCCTTTGGGGGGGGCCACCTTCCTCACTTAGGACAGATCTGATAGTTCCACCGTGGAATCACACTGCCCCCTAGAATGAATCACATCAAAATAAGTGTGCTGTCTGTCTAATCTACAGAACAGAAAGAGACTCACAGACGTGGAGAACAGACTCGTGGCAGCCAAGCGGGGGAGGGGGAGAGAGGGGGATGGACTGGGAGTTTGGGATTAGTAAATGCGAAATAGTAGTTTAGGATGGGTAAGCAACGAGGTCCCACTGGACAGCACAGGGAACAATATCCGATCGCTTGTGATAGAACATGATATATGATAATACGAGAAAAAGAATATCTATATATCATACTGTGTGTGTGTGTATGACTGGGTCATTTTTCTGTACAACAGAAATTGACAGACCATTCTAAATCAACTATATTTTAATAACAATTTTTAAAAAACCAAAATAAGCGTGTTCTTACCATTCCAGCATGGTTAGGGAGTTATTGCCTTTCGAGTATTTTGTGAAGTGATTTTTGTTCGTTTGTATATTCTAGAAGGTTTTCAGGCATGTCCTATGGTTACTGTGCTTCGTGGCATTCATTGTCGTCTTTTTGGCTGGCTCACTTTTTTTCCCTGCACCCCACCTCTCACCAGGGGTGGTCCGTGTTAGAGATGGATCAGCTCAAGTGCTATTTCTCTGATCAAACACCTACAAAATCATTTAACAAACACTGACAGTCTATAAAATGCAAAGTTTATGATCATTGTGGCTCTGTTAGCAAAGAAAAGAGAAAGGAGTAAGTAATATTGGCTAAGTAGGCAAACAACAGTATCTGTCAGCAATAATCACGTACAGAGTAAAAGTCAAACTCTTTGGTCTGGTTTTCTTTTCTTTTTTTTTAGGGCCACACCCGTGGTGTACTGAGGTTCCCAGGTCAAGGCTAGAACTGGAGCTGCAGCTGCCGGTCTGCACCACAGCCACAGCAACTTGGGGTCCGAGCCACGTGTGCAATCTACACCACAGCTCACGGCAGTGCCAGATCCTTAGCCCACTGAGCAGGGCCAGAGATTGAACCTGCCTCTTCTTGGATACTAATTGGGTTCGTTACTGCTGAGCCACAGTGGGAACTCCTGGTCTGGTTTTCCAAGCTCCGACTACTATCTTATCTTCAGCCTAACTCTCCAAGGCTCATCTCTAGGGCCCCTGTGTCCCACCGGCCCACGTGACCCCTGGGAAAAAGCCTGGGCTTTCGGGTGCATGTTCGTTTGTTTTTCAGGCTCGCAGTCCTCTACATGGCCCGACCGCAGTTACTAAGACAGCACGTGTCTTCTAGTCCTCGTCCCAGACCCAGTCCCTGGAGGCTCGGTGCTCCGTATCTCTCTGCAGCATGTCACCACTTTCCACCTTTTATGAGTTATGCACACGTGTGTCTTACATCCCGCGCAGTTTGTAAGCACCCTAAGAGCAGAAGCTCCTCCGCCTTTCTCGTCATCACCTTTGCCAGATCCCAAGCACTCTCCTGGGAGACAAGACGCCGAATGTATTTCCTTGGTTTATTCAACAGAGAGGTCCACCCATATGCAAAATCTATGAACATTTCAATCCAGCCCTCACCCACAAATCATTCATGATATCATCTACATTTAGGTTCAGTTTTTCGGTCGGCTCTCTCATGGTGAAAGAATATTCCTTGACCACTCTCTCCTTCGCAAGCTAGAAGCACCTGTCTTCTTGTAATTACAGAAACATTTGCAGACATGAAATGCCACCAGGTTTGATTTTTGATCGTTGCTAATGTCAACAACAGCTGGTTCAGAAAAATAAGCGATTCTAGGACAAACATCATAAACCCACTCTATAGCAAGATCGCTCCAGTTGTTCTAATCATCTACTGTCTTTCTGGTGTTGCTTTGATGTTTGTTACCTCATAAAGGTGGCTCTTTTTATTTTATTTTTGCCTTTTTTTAGGGCCACACCCACAGCATGTGGAGGTTCCCAGGCTAGGGGTCGAACGGGAGCTGTAGCCGCCGGCCTTCGCCACAGCCACAGCAACGCGGGATCCGAGCCGCGTCTGCGACCTACACCACAGCTCACGGCAACGCTGGCTCCTTAACCCACTGAGCAAGGCCAGGGATCAAACCCGCAACCTCGTGGTTCCTAGTCGGATTCGATTCCGCTGCACCACAATGGGTACTTCAAAGGTGGCTCTTCAATTTTTGAGCTACTGAGCAATGAGGGGTAGTTTTACTCCTGGGCTGGTGAACTCTGCTCACCGGGAAAGTGTGTCCAGAGTTAACTGGGTGCTGTGACTCATGACTTTACCAAGGAGACAATAAAAATGAGGTCCACCACACACACCCAAGCCCTTTCGGGATTCATGCTGTGGGCCTCACTGCATCTTTGTTTTGCAATCTACCGCTGTATCCACATATCTCCATTTCCAGAGTCGTGGGTACCAGCTCGGTGCTGCTAGGTAGGGCTGAATGCTGTGAAGTGCGGGTGAGGAAAGGACTGTCATTACCTGTGTTTATCCTGTCAGTCATTCTACTCACCAGGCAATGATATGAACACAGTGAGAAAGATATCCTGCCTGACTCGTCTTCCGAAATTCGACAAACTGTAAAAATTCCATCAGCGTTTCTGACATTTCCATGTGGGAGCTGATCTGGTCCAGGTCTGATATCCCAGGAGTTCAGAGGGCTGTGTTTATTTTGATTTGGGATTTGGCTTTGAGGTAGTAAAATCGGACCTCCTCGTCCTGGTCTTTTATCTTCTCGCTGTGTGTTTGTTCAGCACTGCGCTGGGCGTGCCCGTCATTCGAGACATGCTCTCTTTAGCCCTGATCCCGCATCCAAACATTCCTGGCCCGTCTGGGCAGTGCCCCATCCCCCTCCCTCTCCTCACCCCTTAGGGACCACCCCACCAGGAAATTCTAGTTGCCTGGCTCTCAGTCTTTGGAAACTTATGCTCTCCAAGCCCCTCAAAGAGACCCATTTGAAAACAACTCTTTAACCAGAAAGATCGGGAGTTCCCATCATGGCACAGCAGAAACGAATCCCATTAGGAACCATGAGGTTGCTCAGTGGGTTAAGGATCCTGCGTTGCTGTGGCTGGTGGTGTAGCCTGGAAGCTGCAGCTCCGATTCAACCCCTAGCCCTGGGAACTTCCATAAGCCACAGGTTGAGGCCCTAAAAAGCAAAATATAAATATATAAATAAATAAATAAATAAATAAATAAATAGCAAGCCTGCCATCATTTTGCTCAAATTAAAGCGGTGTTCCTTTCATGGATTTGTGGTCTTATTTTTCAACAGCTACTCAAGAGTCAGCGAGGCGTGGTGGGAAAAAGGCTGAGTATGGTCTATTTTTCCAAGTAAGAATGTTTTAAAAAAATAACTATAATACTGATTATTCTCACCATTATCTTGTGAAAGAGAGGTCACCTGAATATCAGAAAAGAACAGACATGGTATCATCATGAAGGCAGTTCTTTAATTAAATAAATTTAATTTTCTGTTCATATTTTCCTCCTATCAAAGCCTGGTGCATCTTGGGTCCTGAACTGCGCTGGTCCGTGAATCAACACTCGGAAGCCATCACTCTGGATGTTGACATGTTTGGCCAGAGCTATGATTAGCCACCTACACTTTGCAAGTCACAACAAACACGAAGTTCACTGGGGGCGCATTTATTCAATCAGTCATTCCAGTGCAGTTAGAAAGAATTTGGACCATCAGGCCAGACACACCTTCATCCAAGGCCCGCTCCACCACTTGCCAACTGGGTGGCCTTACGTATGTCATTTCATCTTTCTCAGTTTCTGTTGCAGCATCTATGAAAGGTAGAGATGGCAGAAATTCACTGAATAGTTAAGAGGACTAAATGAGGGTTAGCGCAGTGTCTTTGTCTCAACAACCCAGTCCTTCGCTGGAATTGGAGTTGTCTAGCAACACGCCAGGCATTGTCTAAGACCCTGAGACAGAGTCCCTAGTCACCACCTTCTACTTCAAGGAGCTCACTGTTAAAGGAGGAGACCTACAGAAGGATGGCCAGACCCAAGGAACTAGGGCTAGAGGAAAGCCAAGCCTCAAAAGCCACGGAGCTTGGAGAGGACAAAAGAAAGAAGAGGAGGCAGTGGGGTCAGAGCGAAGTCTTAAGTGGTATAAAATTTTTAAAAGTAAAAGGAAAAAAGAATTATTAAGCTCTTAGGTAAGAACTAGACTGAAATGTACAGAAACTGCTGGGAGCAGGAATTCCTGGCATGGTTCAGTGGGTTAAGAACCTGACGTGTGGATGCAGGTTCGATCCCTGGCCTCGCTCAGTGGGTTACAGATCCGGCGTTACTATGAGCTGTGGTGTAGGTTGCAGAGGCAGCTCAGATCCTGCGTTGCTGTGGCTGTGGCATAGGCCGGTGGCTGCAGCTCCAATTTGACCCCTAGCCTGGGAACCTCCATAGGCCACAGGCACAGCCCTAAAAAGACAAGACAGGAAAAAAAAAAAAAAGCCAAATATACCTCAGTTGCAGATCAAAAAATGAGATCATCCTGGATTTAGGGTGGGCCCTGAATCCAAGGACAGTGTCCTTGGCAGAAAAAAGTCAGAGGGAGATTTGAGACTCAGGAGACTTGAGGGAGGAGCCAGGTAGAGACAAAGGCAGAGACCAGATCTGGCTGCTCTGAGCCAGGGGATGCCTCCTGCGCTGGCAGCTGGAAGAGGTAGGGGAGGATTTCCCTGGCGCAGGGCCTGGCCAGCACCTCCCTTTCTGGCTTCAGGCTTCCAGAATAAGGCCAGAGGATAAATTCCTATTGTTTCAAGCCTTCCAGCTGCCGGTAGTTTATTATGGCAGCACTAGGACACTATGTCACACTGAAATGAAGGATCTTTCATTTTGTAACTATCCTATGTTGCTACCTAGAGCCTTTAAAACTTACCTACTCTAGGAGTTTCCTGGTGGCCCTAGTGGTTAAGGATCTGGCACTGTTACTGCTGGTGGCTCTGGAATGATTCCCGGCCCAGGAACTTCCCCCATACCAGGGCATGGCCAAAATTTTTTTTAATAAAAAAAATGTAAGAATGAAACTTACCTACCCTGGGAGTTTCCATCGTGCTCAGCGGAAACAAATCTGACTAGGAACCGTGAGGTTGTGGGTTTGATCCCTGGCCTCACTCAGTGGGTCAAGGATCTGGCGTTGCCGTGATCTGTGGTGTAGGTTGCAAATGAGGCTTGGATCTGGCATTGCTGTAGCTGTGCTGTAGGCCGGCAGCTGTAGCTCTGATTGGACCCCTAGCCTGAAACCTCCATATGCCGCAGGTGTGTCCCATAAATAAATAAATAAACAAATAAACAAATAAGTAAATAAAATAGGGCAGTGAGTCAGCTACATTTTTCTCAAAAGATGAAAATGCCTTTTCATGCAACTTTTTTTTTTTTGGTCTTTTTGATTTTCTAGGGCTACACCCGCGGCATATGGAGGTTCCCAGGCTAGGGGTCTAGTCGGAGCTACAGTTGCTGGCCTACACCACAGCCACAGCAACGCCAGATCTGAGCTGCATCTGCAAACTACACCACAGCTCACGGCAACGCCGGATCCTTAACCCACTGAGCAAGGCCAGGGATCGAACCTGCAACCTCCTGGTCCCTAGCTAGTCGGATTCATTAACCACTGAGCCACGACAGGAACTCCATGTGCAATGTTTTTCGTAGTTGATAGAGACCATTATTTAGCACTGAGGGCTACTGATGCTACTTCTCTAGTATGCTAATTAACTTTTCTTAAATGGGTATTAGCATAAAAGAGAGGACATGAAAAAAGAACAAACAAGCCTAGATTTCACCCACGAATCTGTTTTGCAGCTTGCAATCTGTCAGGAAAGCTTGCAACTCCCCCACTAGATTTTTTTTTTTAGTATAAACACTTTCTGTTTTGAGCCTTTTCTTCTTCCCTTTCATGCTAGTAAGAAATCTTTCAAGCAATCATGAGCCCGAAACAAAGATAAGTACTATGGCAGGCTTCTCTTAAGAAGCGCTATCTTCCCTCTGTCCTCATGGTGAGTCATCCTCTCTGAAGATCCTGGACAATTTAATCCTTCTCCAGATGGAGCTGAGAAAGGCCATCTTCCCTAGGGCCCTGTTTACCTAGGAGGTGAGGTTAAAAAGCCTGGGAACTTCTGTATGCCGTGCAAGTTCCTGTCATAGCTCAGCAGTAACGAACCCAGCTGGTATCCGTGAGGCGGTGGGTTTGATCCCTGGCCTCGCTTGGTGGATTGAGGATCCAGTGTTGCCGTGAACTGGTGGCAAATGCAGCTCGGATCTGGAGTTGCTGTGGCTGTGGTGTAAGCCAACAACAGTGGCTCCGTGTCGACACCTAGCCTGGGTGGGGGCGCCATATGCTGCAGGTGCGGCCCTAAAAACACACACACACACAAAAGCCCAGAACTCACGACCTGGAAATAGAGGGAACGGCTCAGGGAGCCTCTGGGTTTAGCAGCTTCCACCTGGCCCGGCTCCATCTCTGACTGTGTGAGCCCCAGTCAGTCACTAAACCTCTCTGAGTCTTGGCTTCCTCCCTGGCAAAGTGCAACTGTTAACGGTGTGCACCAGCTAAGGTTTTGAGACAAATGAAGTACAAGTGGATTAAGTGCTGTGATCCATTCTGTTTCTTTTTTTCTTTTTTGTCTTTTCAGGGCCACACTCGTGGCACATGGAGGCTCCCAGGCCAGGGGTCCAATCGGAACTGTACCCGCCGGCCTACGCCACAGCCACAGCCACGCGGGATCCAAGCTGCATCTGCGATCTACATACACCACAGCTCACGGCAACGCCGGATCTCCAACCCACTGAGCAATGCCAGGGATCAAACCCGCAACCTCATGGTTCCTAGTCGGATGCGTTAACCGCTGTGCCACGATGGGAACTCCGATCAATTCTGTTTCCATCTCACTCAGTGTATCAGTGCACTGGACACGGTGGGTCCCTTTTTGATTTACTGTCACCATGAGCGTTCTTGGTTTTCCTCCTCCTCTTTGGCCATCCTTCAGCAGGTGTCACTTTCTCTGCCTGAAGGCTGGAGGAGTAGAGACCCCTTATCTTCTCACTCCCCGGATGGCCTCAGCCAGGACGGAGACTTCACGCAGCCCTTTCCCCTGCTGATAAGCCCCAGATCTAAATGTCCACCCTGCCCTCTAGCCTCATGACTAAGCTCCCTGCCACTCTGCTCTCTCTTTGACATCACCTGATGCGTCAGAAGCATCACGAAGGTGGCAGGTCCACAGCAAACTCCCGCTCCGTGTCCCTGGAGCCGCTGCTCTTCCCATGCTCCATGCTGCCCATGGAAGTCGCCGGAACAGCTAGCTCAAGTTCAGGTCAAGACATGCCTCCTCTGTTTTTTTTTTGGCTTTTTTTGGGCCATGCCCGCAGCATGTGGAGGTTCCCAGGCCAGGGGTCTGATCGGAGATACATCTGCCAGCCTACACCACAACCACAGCAATGGCAGATCCGAGCCATATCTGCAAACTACACCACAGCTCACGGCAACGCCGGATCCTTAACCCACTGAGTGAGGCCAGGGATGGAACCCAAGTCCTCATGGTTCCAAGTCGGGTTCATTAACCGCCGAGCCATGACGGCAACTCTTCTTCTTTTTATTTTTAATTATTCTTTGTCTAGGTGCTTTACACACACAGCTTCTCCTCCTGCCCTTCAGATTTTCAGACTTCCTCCTACCTGCCCAAACCTCTCCACTGGAACCTAAGGACAGTCAGAATAACAGTGGAGAAAAAAAATAGAATAAAAATAAATTAAAAAAAAAAACAATAATGGAGATCACCACCTCTGCGGCAAGAGAGAATGACAATGGCCAGCCCTCCTCTACTGTCGCAGAGTTTGATTCTGCCAGATACAGAGACAAGGAGGATGGCTCGACTCATCTTCAGATATACCCATCGAATGCCCTGGATGTGTTTTTGGACGGCCTCGATTCCAATCATGTGTTCTGTCCTTTCCTTATGCCACAGAGGGAACTCTGTACAAATTTAAATGGAATATGGGATACAGGATTTTTTTTCTTTTTTTGCTTTTTTAAGGGCCGCACCCACAGCATATAGAAGCTCCCAAGCTAGGGGTCCAATCGGAGCTGCCGCTGCCGGCCTACACCACAGCCACAGCAACGCAGGATCTAAGCTGCTTCTGTGACCTACACCACAGTTCACGGCAAGGCTGGATCCTTAACCCACTGGAGCAAGGCCAGGGATCGAACACGCATCCTCATGGATACCAGTCGCGTTCTTTCCAGCTGAGCCACAATAGGAACTCCTGGGATAGGGGATTTTGTGGGGGAAATGTAGGTTAAGCCCTGGGAAAAGCAAACCAAAGAAACTAGTCCCATAGTTTGTACTAGGAAACTGCTATACGCTAGATCTACACCAAATCTAAATCTTGTGAGTAATCAACACTTTTTTTTTTGTCTTTTTGCCTTTTCTAGGGCCCCACTCGCAGCATATGGAGGTTCCCAGGCTAGGGGTCTAATCAGAGCTGTAGCCGCTGGCCTTCACCACAGCCACAACAACAGCAACGCAGGATCCGAGCCGCGTCTGCAATCTACACCACAGCTCACGGCAATGCCGGATCCCTGACCCATTGAGCGAGGCCAGGGATCGAACCCACAACCTCACGGTTCCTAGTCGGATCCGTTAACCACTGAGCCACGATGGGAACTCCAACACCTTTGTTTTGAGCAACATATTCTGCACAACGTGCCAAGGAGAGGTGAGCACTCAGGCAACACATCATTGTCAACACACCTTCAAAAGCCCTTCGCGGGGTCTTTGGGGCACCACTGAGGCAGAGACAAGATGATTTTCTTTACTGAGGGGACAAGATCTCAGGTAACAGCTCCCCTGGCCTGGCAGATGGACAAGCCGCCAGAGATAAGGCCTGTCAGCCATGCCTGTCCATGCAGACACCCCGGCGCCTGTAGCTGATGGGGTTACTTAGAGGTTCAGGCTCAAGTTGAACACCCACCTGTGGCCCCAGCTCCAGAGGGAACTGGAAAATTATTAACTCCTAAGGCCAAGAGGATTCTAAGTCCAGAGCCACCAGACTCCCCGTCCTCCCTGAGGGCAAAACACTCCTGGAGACAAACTGGCAGGATTCTTAGACAGAAGGAGACGAAATCACCAACTCTTGGGAAAACCAGACCCTCTCTGGACGCGCTAAACCCTTTAAGACGGAACTGGAACATTCTCGGGTGGGGCAGTTCACCGAGAAATAAACAACCTAGCCCTTCACCTCCACCCCAAACAAGTCTCTCTGTGAGCTGCCCCGGGGCCAGGCTGCTCCGGCTGCTGTTTCCTCCAGCCGCAGGGACCACACCTTGGTGTGTCCCAATTCCTGACCTGCCATGGACCCGAACCAGGGGCGCTTCGTATGAAATCCTTCGCTCAGCCCACCTCAGGTGGCCACCGTGGCACAAAGCCTGCCGGTATGTGGTGGAACCAGAAGGCGTGGAAGAGGACAGGCTTTGGAATCAGAGACCTGAAATCCTAGGTCCATCCTTTTCAGCTGTGTCAGACAAAGCAGGACCGGCCCCGTGAACAGCTATGGACGCTTTCCTGCCTTCTTGTTTCTTGGCCACAAGGTAGTGGGTCCAAGGACTCTGTCCTTCCAGGCCGGCTCTCTGATACAAAGGGGTGTCACCCTTATTCAGCTTCCCAGGACAAGGAGCAACTGAGGTCTCCAGAGGCCAGGCGGCTGGTCTTCACCAGCGCTTCCCCGGTCAGCTGACACTGTGGCCCTAGGGATGTTTATGCCTCTGGGCAAAGCCACCCACCCTTCTAGAAAAGAGAGACCCAGGATTTCCTGTTGTGGCTCAGAAGGTTTAGAACTCAACCTAGTCTCCGTGAGGATGCGAGCTTGGTCCCTGGCCTCGCTCAGTGGGCTAAGGATCCGGCATCGCCGCAAGCTGCAGCGTAGGTTGCAAATGAGGCTCGGATCTGGTGTTGCCATGGCTGTGGCGTAGGCCTACAGCTCTGATTTGAGCCCTGGTCTAGGAACTCCCATGGGCTGCAGGTGCAGCTGTTTTTTAAAAAAAAAAAAGAGAGAGAGAGAGAGAGAAAAGAGATGGAGAGAGAAAGAGACCCAGGTGGGGTCCCTCTGCTGGGGCGTGACCTCGCAGTGTGTGTAGGTGTGCCCCAGCCCACGAACTCTTTTCCACAAGATGAGGAGAGAACAGAGAACCTGGCTGGGCATACATGCCAGATTTGGAAGACCCAGCAGGAAAAACAAATGTAAAATACATCACTGATATTTTTATACTGATTACATGTTGTAACAGTAATCTTGCAGATGCGTTCAGTTAATCAAAATGAAATTTAAGATTAATATTAATTTTACCTGTTTTGTTTTGCCTTGTTTTTACTGGGGCCTATGCCACAGCCACGGCAACAATGGATCCGAGCCTCCTCTGCTGGATCCTTAACCCCCTGAGCGAGGCCAGGGATCAAATCTGCAACCTCATGGTTCCTAGTCGGATTTGTTTCCACTGCGCCAAGACGGGAACTCCACAAGTCCTTTATATGTTTTGTAAATATTTTTTTCAAATGTGTGGCTAACATTTTTAATTTTCTTAACCATAACTTTCAAAGAGAAATTTTATTTTATTTTATTATTTTTCGTCTTTTTGTTCTTTCATGGCTGCACCTGTGGCATATGGAGGTTCCCAGGCTAGGGGTCTAACAGGAGCTGTAGCCGCTGGCCTACGCCACAGCCACAGAAATGAGGGATCCGAGCTGCGTCTGCAACCTACACCACAGCTCACGGCAACGCCGGATCCTTAACCCACTATGATGACACGGTAGCTTTATAGTAAGTCTTGAAATCAGGTAGAATGACTCTTCCAGTTTTGTTCTTCTTTTTCTAAGTTGTTTTGGCTATGGAGTTCCTGTCATGGCTCAGCGGTTAGCGAACCCCACTAGCATCCATAAAGACATGGGTTCAGTCCTTGGTCTCACTACTTGGGTTAAGGATCTGGTGTTGCCATGAGCTGTGGTGTAGGTCGCAGATGCAGCTTGGATCCCATGTTGCTATGGCTCTGGCATAGGCGGGTGGCTATAGCTCCGACTGGACCCCTAGCCTAGGAACCCCCATAGCCCTAAAAAGACAAAAAGATCCCAAAAAAAGTTATTTTGGCTATCCTTGGTCCTGTGCTTTTTCTTTTTCCAAAGGATTTTGATTGAGATTCTGTTTATTCTGTAGGCCACTTAGGGGAGAACTGACACCTTAAAAATATTCAGGCTTCTGAGCCATTAACACATCACACTTCTCCATTTATTTAGGTCGTCTCCGAATTCCTAATGTTTTGTCGTTCTCAGCACACGAGCTCTCAATGTTTTGTTAGATCTATGCCTATGTGTTTCGTGGGTTTTAACACTACTGTAAATAACAGGTTTTTTCATTTTTACTTCCAATTTTTCACTGCTAGTATATGTGATTACAGTTGATGAATACTGTATATCGACTTTGTGTTCCATGACCTTGCTAAGCTCACATGTCCTTTCTGGCTGCTTTCTTATAGAATCTCTGGGGTCTACACAAACTGGTTCGTCTTCTGTGAATGAAAAATGATTTGTTTTCCTTTCCAATGTCCACGCCTTTTATTTCTTTCACTTGCCTGAGTGCATCAGCTTCTGTCCTCCAGCGGTGGGGAGGAGGAGTGAGAGCGCCCAGCTTGCATTGCTCCCAGCCTTAGGCGGGTCAGGCTTTTTTTGTTCGATGCTAAACAACCAGCATCTCGCACTATGCACACAATAGGTACTCCAAAGAGGCTGCTGAGTGAATTAAAACAGAGTTAACCAATCTGCGCTGGGATTAAAATGACACTGGTTTATTAACACCTCGTCCAACCAGCCAATCTACTGAGTCACAAGCAAAACCATATAATAAGTAGCGGGATAGCATTTTGAAACCAGGAACATTTTAAAAGATAAAAATGCTCTGGTGGAGATATAAGAATTGAGGGGTAAGCTATCTACTTAATGTGAAGATGACTCTGCACTATTTTCCTGATTAATTGATCGATTAATACCTACCCTAACCTAATTAGTAATGCTGAGAAGGGAAAATCGGTTTGATTAAAATGCAGTAACAATTAAAAGAATCATGGTTTGCATACCTCTCCTCTTGGGTGGTAAAGTCTGAGATGCTGGAAAATCCAATTTCTATTTATACCACCCAGATGCTAAGGATGTCCAGTCAGTATTAAGTGTGTAACAGAAAGAATAATACACGTGTCAACCTGGAGGTTAAACACAAAAACGCTTACGGAAAACTCAACTCAAAACATACTGTTTAGTGTCTATTATTGTCTTGGGGTGGAAGCGAGAAGTAAGAGGGTGAAAAGAGATGGAATAATATTTTAAATAGTTCCTAACCTAGGGAAATTTAATGTTTTGTGGTCAACATCAGATTTATAAACTAGAAATTGAGACTAACACAGCTCCCATTCTGATGGTCAAAATATAAAACAGAAGAGAAATTACCAAAGTGAGCTAGAATGACACAGGTTATCTTTGTAAAAGACAGGATATTTTAAAAGTAAATAAACCTTAGGTAGGTAGCAAAAATAAAAGCCTAAGCCTTATTATATGTCTTTACAGGCATACCTTGGGGATATTTCGGGTTCAGTTTTGGGCCACCACTATAAAGTGAATGTTTCAATAAAGCGAGTCACGTACATTTTTTTGGTTTCCAAGGCATATAAAAGTTTTGTTTATACTACACTGTAGTCTATTACGTGTGCAATAGCATTATGTCTAAAAAAAAAGTATATACCTTAATTAAAAATACTTTATTGCCAAAAATGCTAACCATTATCTGAGTCTTCAGCCAGTCGTAGTGGTAACATCAAAGACCACTGATCACAGGTCACCATAACAAATATAATAATAATGAAAAAGTCCGAAATATTGGCCCAGGGACATGAAGTGAGCAAATACTGTGGAAAAAATGGCACTCGTAGACTCACTCAACACAGGGTTGCCATAAACATTCAGTCTGTAAAATGAAAACAAGACACAAACAAACAAATAAAAACCCTGCAATATCTGTGAAGCATGGTAAAGCAAAGGGCAATAAAATGAAGCATGCTTGAAATTACAGATGTTTTATGATATTCTGGTCATTTTTTTAAAAAAAGCAAAACCAGAAGTTGGAGAAAGAGGGAAAAAGGGAATGAAAAGTAGCTACATTTTCATCTGTTCTGTTCCCCATTCCACTCCACTAAGATCTGCCAGACCTGGAGTTCCTATTGTGGCTCAGTGGTAATGAACCTGACTGGGATCCATGAGGACACGGGTTCAATCTTTGGCCTTGATCAGCGGGTTAAGGATCCGGTGTTGCTGTGAGCTGTGGTGTAGGCTGGCAGCTGCAGCTCCAATTCGACCCTTAGCCTGGGAACTTCCTTATGCCACGGATGGGGCCCTCAAAGACAAAAAAAAAAAAAAAAATGATTTGCCAGACCTAAGGTTTGGAGAGTCAGGATGCATTGCATAAAAACTTACCTGTGCGTTTTACCATAACGAACCAAATAGAAGCCAGCAAATCATCGATTGCTCACCTATATAAAAAACCCCCATAGAAACCTGAAAGTCAGATGCGGGTAACGGTGATGATGTTTTGAGAGGCATGAGCAGAATCCATCCCAAAATGTACTTTTGTTTTTTAGGTCACTTTTCAGATGTAGGAGTGAGTCAACAGTTACCAATACCCAACGCCATCAGCTTACATAAATGACCAGGCAAAGAGCTCCCCGAATGTTTTATTCTTTAGCAAAGATAGAACAATCAGAATGTATAAAATACATAAGGCATATGTTTGTACTCTGATGAAGTCTGCCTCAAATCAATCCTCTTCTCAGAATAACAGCGGAGTAAACGAGGAAAAAACATGTATTAGATTTATATGTCTGCCATGGATTATTTTCTTTATTTACCTTTATGTTTCAACATGGAAAACATAAATGTTTCCAAAGCTGAAACTAGACAATAAGTTACAGTCAGAGAAATTCTTCTTCCATCCTGGTCTCTTTCTTCTTCCCCCAAAGATAAACATTTGAATAATTTTTGTTTATATTTCCAGTGTGTCTTCACAAATACAGGCAAATACACAGGCACACACAGGCGCATTCATATTTCTCTCCGTTTTTACTCCTCAAATAGCTTACCGTTTCAATTTGACACCTTGCTTTTTTCACTTATCAAAATACTCCGCAGATCACTCCATATTACGATATAGAACTAGTCCGCATCCTTCTTTAAAGCATAACATTTCGAAGCATCTGTGTGATCCCTATAAAAATATTACTGGATTTCCCATCGTGGCTCAGACTAGTATCCATGAGAACACTAGTTCGATCCCTGGCCTCGCTCAGTGGGTTAAGGCTCCAGCACTGCCATGAGCTGTGGTGTAGGTCGCAGACACAGCTCGGATCTGGCATTGCTGTGGCTGTGGTGTAGGCCAGCAGGTGCAGCTCTCATTGGACCCCTAGGCTGGGAACTTCCATATGCTGTGAGTGCAGCCCTGAAAAGACTATCTCTATATCTATATCTTTATCTATATCTATATCTATATAGACATATATATATATATATACACACACACACACACACACACGTTATTAAAAGTGAGAAATATAACTCTTGGCAGAATTTATCTAATTCTTGCTCATCTACAGCAAAATTTCTATTTCAGATAATTTACCCATGCAACTCACCTCCCACCTCCAACTGCTGGGATATGCTGAGAGTACAAAAATTGCTTTTGATTTTTAGTCCAGGAAAATTGTAACTAGGCTTTGGGCAGGAATGGCACAGAGATGGCAAAAGCAAAATTTGTAGTTTGGGGAAGGAGACAACTTCTCTTTTAGTTCTCTGGAAGCTCGGAAATGGGCAGAAACCATGACTTCATCAAATGAGACACTATTTATACAAACACAATTAAACAGTCTAGAATCAGAAACTTCTCTACCCCAACCTCAGTCACAATGAGCTAATGTAGCAACAGTGCACTGGGTCCCGGGTATAGAACCACAAGGCTTGAATTTATACCTAGTCTACTCGATTTTGAATGGCTTAACGATCATTTCAAAACCAGACACTAATATCCATGACTAAATTTTCCAACAAAACTGTTAAATAATATGATATGGGATAATTATGTGTGACCAGGAGAGTTAACTCTAAAAAGACAATCTTATAGAAATCTTTATGGCGACTGCTTCCAAGTCAAATCCATTGCTGTTTCCAGTCTGATGCCATTGAGCTCCTCAAATCAAGGAATTCTGAGTTGTAGAGTCCTAGAACTGGATTTTTTGTTTTTTTGGCCGCTGGTCAGGGATCAAGCCCTCACTACAGCAGTGATCAGAGCTGCTGCAGTGACAATGCCAATCCTTAACCTACTGTGCCACAAGTGAACTCCTAGAATTGGATATACCTTTTTAAATCTTCTTTATTTATTTTTTTCTTTTTTTATGGCCGAGGTACGGCATATGGAAGTTCTGGGCCAGGGGTCAAATAGGAGCTGCATCTGTGAACTACACCTTAGCTTGCAGCAACGCCAGATCCTTAACCCACTGAGCAAGGCCAGAGATTGAACCTGCATCCTTACAGACACCATGTCAGGTTCCCAGCCAGCTGAGCCTTAATTCAAACTCCTAGAATTAGATGATGTTAAATGTGATCTTTTATTCTGTCCTTTGGGTCAGATGCTCCTCAGGTGTAGTTTGAACATATTCCTCTCCAATCAATCACAGAAAAAAAGTAAATCAGACATGTATGTAACTTTTAGTTTCTCTTTCCACATTAGCATCTTCAAAATTGGTGTTACTAATTTTAGGCATCAAAACAATAGTATTATTTTGGTCATTCATGAAATTGTTTTGGGAAGAGCAACTTTTTCCATGCTCTGAGATCAATTCTAATTTGGACTTCTAAGGCAGTTTTGTAAATATTTTTTAAAACTTTTTCTTTTTATAAACTTATATATACCATTGTGTTCAATACTGAAAAGTAGAAAAGTAATAACACTATGCAGCTGAAAGTAACCCCCGTTAATTGTCAAGCATATTTTCTTCCAGCATGTTTTCCTATATGTACATAATTTTTTCGTGCAGTCTTGAGTATAGAGCCTATAAATCTTGTCATGATCTTTGGCCAAAAGCAACTGAATTTCAACGAAAAATTTTGGATATTGAAAGCAAAGCTTGGGAGTTTCCACCGTGGCACATCAGAAATGAATCTGACTAGGAACCATGAGGTTTCAGGTTCGATCCCTGGCCTTGCTCTGTGGGTTAAGGATCCAGCATTGCTGTGAGCTGTGGTGTAGGTCGCAGACATGGCTCGGATCCCGCATTGCTGTGGCTGTAGAGCAGGCCAGTAGCTACAGCTCCGATTAGAACCCAAGCCCGGGGTGTGGCCATAAAAAGGACAAAAAAACAAACAAACAAAAAAAACAAAAAAAAAAGGAAAGAAAGAAAGAAAGTAAAGCTGTACCCTCTGACAGACAATACTCTCTGAATCTAATTCGAAGGACTTTGTGATCTCCTCTTGGGTTCTGGGTAATTTAGAAAGCTTTGTGTTCATCATCACCACCTGTACTCTGAGTTATCTTTTCAAACAACTAAGTTAAAAAGGAGGTGGGGGGAAGAAAGGGGGGAGAGAGAGAGGAAGGAAGGGAGGGAAGGAGAGGGGGTGAAAGAAAGAGAAAGGCCTAATACTCCCTTTGAAATCTATCTGATTTTTGACTCTTCAACAGCAAAAAAGTAATTCATTGTTCCATTCAGTTCCACATGGCCAGAGTGGGATTGCAATGCAAAGCCATTTCAAGTCTAAAGTGTCCTTAGCCCTAATCAAAGATGACACTATTAAATCACTTATTTAAAAAAGCACACTTAGCATACTCAAACAAGGACGATGACCTTCTATTAATTCACTGGAACTTTCTCACCATTCCTTCTTCAGACCAAAGGTGTGCGTTGGTATCAGTCAGGAGCAGCTGTGCGGCCAGTCCTTGTCCAGGGAACGACCAAAGCAAACGAGACGTGCTGGGGATTGATCGAGAACCTTATCAACCCCACATTCGAGACAAAGGTCAGTGTAATTAGATTGCTTTAAGTAAAACTGCGAGAGCACAGAAAGGATAAACCAGGTGATATTTGCTTTAGGAAAGACTCCTTCCGTGACGGTTTCTTTAAATCATAGTTTCTCTGGTGGGGGAGGCTCATTGTTTTTTTTTTTTTTTTTTTGGCTGCAGCCCTGACATAATGGAAGCTCCTGGCCCAGGGATCGAATACCAGCCATAGCTGTGACCTCTGCCACAGCTGTGGCAACGCTGGATCCTTAACTCACTGTGCCACAGTGGGAATTCCTCTCTTGGTATATTTAAAATAAGATCCAACTATATTAAAACACACCTTTCAGGAACTTGCTATTGAGGAGAGTCCTGTACACAAGAACTTCCTGTTTTGCTGGGAAATGTCAAATAATATGATTTGACAGATCTAACACAATAAATAACAACCAGAATTTCATTTTAATTATAGGGGATATAATTTGAGGTTACATCAGAGCTGCAAGGTAAACTAGCTTCCTATTTCTCAAGGCCTTGTTCTGTCTGGAATTTTAAATGGTCTTTGAAAGGTCAAAAAAATATGGAAAACATTTAATATTTTCAAATAATGGGGAAATACATGCACCCAGGAGGTGGCGGTCTCAAGCTCACTGTGAACACAAGCTTTACAACGGTAAATGGGAGGTGACAGGCTCGTTTCTGGGTGCAGAATTACCTTATTACTTCCAATAAAAATTAATTTATTATGTCCAGTAAACTTTGAAAGATGCATAGGTGCTGGGGTGGGGGGAGGTGCGAGATAATACGAGCAGGACCGGCTGCATAACTTGCCAACCCCTCCCTGAAAAACTATGTATTTCAAGAGGCAGATCATTAACGGGCAGGGCTCCTCCTGAGGGCCAGGGCCTTTGCGAGCACACAGGTCGCACCCCCATGAATCCAGACCTGCACACGAGGGCTTCTTCCATCCTCTCTTCACTCCCTGCCCTCCTGAGGCCCTTTTCATTCCCAGGGCCTCAACCCCTGGTCACCTGTCCTGGGCATACCGTGCACTTTGCTGCCGGCACTGTTCTTAAGTTTAAGGTAAAACAGCATAATTATTATTTACCCTGAAATCACTGGGGCAAGCATTATAAAACAGATTTTTTTTTCTTTTTCTTCTACATTGAAAAGAGACAGACTTTTCAAGTTTGTTGTTGGTGTAATAGTGGTGCATGGAGAAGAATCTCAGCTCACAGCAAACTGGCCTGGAGGCAGGTCTGCGATCCCCAGAGGTACGCAGGCCTAGCCTGGGCGCCTGCGGGGATCGTCCCTGCGACTCTCCGCGCATCTGCCCCCAGGATGCGGATCACAGTCGCCCCTGGACACCCTGAGAGAAATGCTCCTTGTCTTCGTCTCTCGATCCTCCCCAGAGCGACGGCTCCATCTCGCTCAGGCCCCCGGCTCTGCCCAAAGCAGGTCCCTGGCCGGGAGCGGCCTCCGCCGCACGTCCCCACCCGCCTCAAGGCAGTCACCTGGGGATGAGTTCCGCCGGGAGCCCGCCAGAGCGGAAGGGGGGCTTTCCAAACCCGCTTCCTCCTGGGCCCTGCGCACCCCTGATCCCTCCTCGCGCATCTGCGCCCACGTCTCCTGCGCCAGCTGCCAGATTCGCGCACGTCCTGGCCCTTCCTGGGGCAGCGCGGGGGCCCCAGCTCCCGGCCCCGTGGTGCTCCGGCGGCAAGGCCAGACCGCGGGAACCCGGGAGGCCCCCCCCCACCCCGCATCCCCAGCAGCCTGGCGCCGCCGCCCCTCCACCGGCAGGGGCGCCGCGGCGAGTCCCATCCGCGACGCGGCGCAGGCGACCGGCCCGCGGCCTGTGCGTGCGCAGCGCCCCCCGCGGCCGCGCCGAGCGCAGGCGGCGGCGGAGGGAAGGAGGGCGCCGCCCGCCGGGCCCGGCCCGGCCCCTTCCCGAGCCCGCCGCCCTCCCGCCCTCCCTCCCCCGGGGTCGCCGGCGGTGTCCGCGCCTCCACGCCCGCCCCTGCTTTCCTCCGCACCGCGGCGGCGGCGGCGGCGGCGGCGCCTCGTGCGCGCGGTTATTTATTTCCGGGCCCCAGAGCGCTTATAATGGAGCCGCTGTCGGCAGAAGCTTCTGCTGCCGCCGCCGCCGCCGCCGCCGCCGCCGCCGCCGCCGTCCCTCCTCTTTTTTTTCCTGGCAGATCTTTGTTGTGTGGGAGGGCAGCAGGGATGGACTTGAGCTTGCGGATCTCCTGCTAGAGCAGCCGCGCTTGGAGAGGGCACCGCAGCCGCAAGAAGGAGCCGCCGCCGCCGCCGCCGCCCCGAGGCCCCACCGACCCGGCCTCCGTCCGCCCGCGCCCCCTGCCCGGCCCGCACGGCCCGCGCTTCCCGGCAGAGTCCCCTTGAGGCGGCAGATGTGTGTGGGGTCAGCCCACGGCGGGGACTATGGTGAAATTCCCGGCGCTCACGCACTACTGGCCCCTGATCCGGTTCCTGGTGCCCCTGGGCATCACCAACATAGCGATCGACTTCGGGGAGCAGGTAAGCCCCAGCCGCGCCCCCCGCCCGGCCCGGGCAGCGCCGCCCCGCGCCCCGCGCCCCGCGCCCGCGCTCTGCGCTCTGCGCTCTGCTCCCTCTTGCCTTGGCCTTAGACGCCCGGGCGGCAGGGGCTGGGGACAGAGGAGAGTCACCTGCTCCGGGTCTCTTTTTATCCTGGAACATTTGCTTGGGTTTACAGCTTGTCAGGGTTGACTTTCCAGCATTCCGTCCCCCCTCCCCCCAGTTATTCAGCAGACTTTTCCAGCTCTCTCTGGAAAATGTTAAAAGGCTGAAGGGTTTGGAGCTTCACCTATGGAAGTGGTTTTAGTGCACAGGAGTATTATGTAATTTGTGATTATGTAAACCCCTGGCTTGTAAGTAAAATGTAGTTTCTAATAGCTCGAGTGCTGAGGTTTTGTTTATCCCGGGCTTGTGGTGATGGTGATGATGGGGAGATTTTTGTGTTCGACTGCGTCCCAGCTGATTTCCCAGGTACTTCTAATTTTTTCTAAAAGCTTACGTATGGATTAGAGGTGTCCCGAGTGTGTCCTGATAAACCGACCATTGGCCATCTCTAGTTTGGGGTTCCCCCCCATGAAGGGGAGCACATTTGTGTTTGTTGCTTTCTCATCCTTGTTTCTTTTTCATGTTTTCCCCCATTTCTCTTCATGTGGCGTCATTGCAAATCCAGCGCTGCAGACTCTCCAGCAGCGGGGCTTTGGTTCTCTGCACTTTGCGGGTGGGGACCGTTTTGGCCCTGCACCAGAGGGTGCAGCTGCATTTTTAAGGCCCAGAAGAGGATTGGGGGGAAGGTGCAGCAGCTTGTCACCTTGATGGGCAGGTGTGTCCCTGGCCCCGGCAGTGTGATTGAGCAGCTCCTGCTGTTGTCCTACCCTATTTCCTTTCCTTTAAGTCAAGACACCTCAAGGGGTGTTTAGGGAGAAAAGGCGCCTATTCTCATGCACCTTTAGGTTTCAAAAACCAAGCAGTTTTTTTTTTTTTCCCAGGGGGAGTTCATTTGAGGACTCCTTTCGATGAATATCTGCTTGCATTTCTCTCTCTGTGGCTCAGAACTTTTGATTGATTGTCATGGTTTAAGCTCCTTAGTTCTTAACCCACTTTGTAAGCTACTTTCTACTTCGAATTTTAGAGGCAGCAGGTGTTCATAATGTAGCTTGGCCTCTGGAGACCTTTGACTAGCTAGGAAGCCAGCTAATTCCCTTTGATGAGATGTTATTTTTTGCTGTTGCCACTTTGCTCTGCGAGCACCTGACCAGGTCCCCCAAGGCTTCTCTGCTACCGCCCCCCCAACTCCCTACCCCCCAACGCACACCCCTTCCCTTCTTTCATAATTAACTGGTGGCTCTGGGCATTTCCTCTAATCTTTGGAAAGGTGTTTAGACCCGAATTTATTACACTGCACATTTTAGATGAGTCAGGTGCTGCGTGTTCACCTCAGCCTTTCACAGTTTTAAGGCTTATCTTCTTGGAGCGACCCCAAAGGTTGTCAGAAGGCCTAGCTGCTCACCTGATCGCTTCTCTCTGAATTGTAGCGTGTGCATGTGCGTGTGTGTGTGTGTGTGTGTGTGTGTGTGTGGTGTAATAAAGTGATAACTGGGAGAATGAATATTCTTTGTCATAATTAAAAGGCATGGAGTTCCCGTTGTGGCTCAGCAGGTTACAAACCAGACTAGTATCCATGAGGATGTGGGTTCAACCTCTGGCCTCACTCAGTGGGTTAAAGGATCTGGTGTTGCTGTGAGCTGTGGTGTAGGTCGCAGAGGTGACTAGACCTGGCCTTGCTGTGGCTGTGGTGTAGGCTGGCAGCTGTAGCTCCGATTCGACCCCTGGCCTTCCATATGCTGCAGGTGTGCGGCCCTAAAAAAGAAAAGGAAAAAAATAGTAATGAAGGGCCTGAAGAAAACCATGGTATTGCCTCACATTTGCCTTGATTTTATACGTGGCTGATATAATCGAGGTTTTGATTTTAGTGTAAGGAAAAGGATCTCCCTGAGGTCACAAAAGGGGGGCTTGACATAAGAGACAACGGTACAGGTGGTTTGTCCGGTGAGTCTAATAATTCAAACTCATCCTCGAAACGTTGCTAACCTCCTTATCTAGGCGATATAAGCAAAGCGCTAGAAGTGTTGTCTTGTTTGTACAGAAGCAAGTTTTATCAACAAGTGTCCTTTGCGGTTCCTATCCCTTAAGCACAGGTGTAGGCATGAGGTTATGGGCTGCCTGGTGGTGGAGATATTTTATCAGAGTTAAGGGTGGAGAGATGGAGGGAAGAAATGGTTGTGTTTCCAAAACCTTGCTTTGCCTTCCAACCTCATATGCTAAGTGTGCAAACGGTGCAGGGTCAAAAGAACAGAACTTACTTTTTCATGCTGTTAAACTGCATGGAAAGAATTACAATGCGAACTAAAGAGTGATCTGGTCATAGGTGAGTAAGGAACGAAAGAGCTTTGTACCCTAGCTGCTTTAGGGCACAATAAAGAGGAGGAAAAAAAACCCAAACCTACTTGCAGAAGTGGGTCTGCATTAGATTTCTGAAAGTATGCAGCCCTTGACATGAAGTTTTGTCAAGTTCTAGGCAGATGGACGCGTGCAGGTCACCACCATCCTTCTTACAGACGGGACACAAGAATTACACCTTGTTGCGAGTGGACAATGAGTCGTACTTCAGTCATTTAGTAATCCTAAACGAGGCTAGTGACGTGGGAGCCCAGAGGTCAAAACAGTGCTTCAGTTCACAAGTGTTTGAGATGATGAAATCCAAAATTAAAAAACAGAACATCTCATTAGCTTTCAAGTCTCTGAGTTGTCAAGAACCAAAGGATAGTGAAATCAATTTTGATGTTTCTTCAATGAGGGTTTTGTGTGTGTGTGTGTGTGTGTGATTATAAACATCTCAGTTTGTGGTTTCTGTAGAAAATGTGGACAGAACTTTTGAAATACAAATCCAGGTGTATACTAGATTCCAGTGAATACTGAATAATCAGCACCTGTGACTTGTAAAGGAATTACACGTTGCTTAGCTCAGAGCTATTAGTTTTGGGGTTGGGGGACAGTTGTGAAGAAGCCTGTAAGCCCATAACAGCCCGTCTAGAGCCTTATGCTGTCTTCCCCAAACATGATCTGTTATGTGTGGGCTGTAATGTTAGATAGCTTAGGAAAGAAACCGAATATTATGGAATACTGAATATTTCTAACAAAACCTGTTATCACAGTTTTCAGTTTTGGTGGTGGTAGTAATTTGGGAGTAGGGGGCACGTGATGAATTCTAGAATTCTAGACTGGAAAAAAAGGCTATGTGGAATAGAATGGCATACTATTTATTTATTTATTTATTTATTTATTTTTGCTTTTCAGGGCCACACCGTAGCATGTGGAAGCTCCCAGGTTAAGGGTCTATGTGGACCTGCAGCCACTGGCCTACGCCACAGCCACAGCCACACAGGATCCAAGCTGCATCTGTGACCTACACCACAGCTCATGGCAACGCCGAATCCTTAACCCACTGAGCGAGGCCAGAGATTGAACCCGCATCCTCATGGACACTAGTTGGATTTTCTTCCACTGGTGCCACGCTGGGATCTCCTGTGATGTGCTTTTTTAATATTAAGCATAAGCACCTTGGGAAGAAATGAGAATACATTGTTTATTGCAGAAACCTTTAAAAATGATGTTTGTAGAATCCTTTAGTTGTGCAGAACACTTCGTCATATTTGTGCTGTATGAAAATATCGTTTTATCTCTGTTTTTACAGATTGAGACTCAAAAGTATCCATAGCGCTCATTCATTGAGCGCTCAGTGTGTGCTTGTACATCTCTGCACATGTTATAGATGAGGACAGAATAAGAGGCCAAGGCCTGTTAAGGCCCTTGTCCAAGTTCACACAGGCAGTGCCGGGCAGAGCTGGGGTTCAAACCATGTCTGCCTGGCCCATAGCCATTCTATTGTCTGCTTACTCACTGAGATCTCCCCGGGAATTCTTAGAAATTTAGAAGTTCTGGCTTTTCTGAGGCTCAGCCTTGCTTTAAACTTTATCTTAGCTGTCATGTGTTGCATTTTAATGACTCAGCTGATCTAAGACAATCATAATGAGGCCTCTTAGGAAAGGGAAGGAAAGGGAGACTGTGACCAGTAGTCCTGTAAGAGGGGCCAGATTATCCAGATAATTAATAAATGAACGCTGTATCATATTTTGACAATGTTGGCATAGCCTTTGGTTAAAAGGGAAAAGGTAAGAAACAGCTGATACTTCACAATCAAATTATTTAGAAGTCAGTTAAAGCCTTACAGCTTGCTAAGGAGAGATGGAAGCTGCTGAGATGGATTCTGAATGGTGTATTTCTTCCGAAGTGTCTGCAAATGACCATTTGATCTCAGCATATTCAGAGGATTGTTATTCTATTTAGAATTAAACTTGGGGAGTTCCCATGATGGCTCAGCACAAACGAATCTGACTAGGATCCATGAGGATGCAGGTTCAATCCCTGGCCTCACTCAATGGATTAAGGAGTCAGCATTGCTGTAAGCTGTGGTGTTAGGTCGCAGGCACGGCTTGGATCCCGCGTTGCTGTGGCTGTGGTGTAGGCCGGCAGCTGTAGCTCTGATTCGACCCCTAGCCTGGGAACCTCCATATGCTTGTGGGTGTGGCCCTAAACAAATTTAAAATAAATTAATTAAATTAAACTTGGTACAAAGTCTCTGAATTCCTTAAAAGCCCACCAAATTATGTAGAATAAATCAGCAATTTTTTTTTTTTAAGGTACCTAGTGACACTTGAAATGTTAAGGACAGCTTTGCTATGAAAACTTGAAACAGAAAAAGTTGAAGTCGTTCTCACTTAAGAAGAAGTGTGTTCTGCTCAGTGGCAGGTAACCTATTCTTTGACACTCAAGTGACAGCCCGAGATATTTCAGTGGCCCTGAGTGAATCTCTGAATTTGGTTGGGTCCAATATGGTGATTCAAAGATCAGAAATTTATCCGTGAACAGAGTTTTGCGTATGGATTGTTACAGTGACTGGGGTGAGATGAGTAATAAAAATGTTTTGTGTTTCCCCTCCCCCCTTTCTTTTTTTTTTAAATTTTGTTTACTTATTTTTTTCCGTTATACCCCAGCTGCACAGCGTGGTGACCTCGTTACACATACATCTATGGTTCTTCCCAGCCCCCCTTTCTAACTTCAGAAACGCATGCTACCGTAAAAGAGGGTCTCTTACTAACATCACAGAACAGAAATAAAAAAAAGAGAAGCCCAAGAAGAGTAACTTAATAAATGGTCACCTTGTCTGCTAAGGAGAGAAATGTACCCCACTGCTACCTTTAAAAAAGGGTCTCTCTGTTAGACCAAAAGTGCAGGAATTTTTAAAAAGCGAGTGTTGTCATGGCGCTGGCCTTTGCCGGGCAGGGACTCTTTTTTTTTTTTTTTGTCTTTTTGCCTTTATCTAGAGCCACACCTGCGGCACATGGAGGTTCCTAGGCTAGGGGTCGAATCGGAGCTGTAGCCGCCGGCCTACACCACAGCCACAGCAACGCGGGATCCGAGCCGCGTCTGCAACCTACACCACAGCTCACGGCAACGCCAGATCCTTAACCCACTGAGCGAGGCCAGGGATCAAACCTGCAACCTCATGGTTCCCAGTCGGATTTGTTAACCACTGATCCACAACGGGAACTTCTAGGCAGGGACTCTTCATCCAAGGTCACTGAGTGATGGAAAGAGACCCTCTCAGGCAGAGCCTGCACTGAGTAATAGCAAAGCTGTCTGTCATATATTCCGCTTTCCAAAGCGCTCACAGGAAGAAAAGTGGATTCCAGACGAAGTTTCTTAGTGACTGCAGGCAGGAGACACCCCCTCCCCGTCTATTCAATATGAATGGAATACATCGCAAACAGTGTTTTATCCTAATTATTAAAGTAACATATGCCGTTGAAAGTTCGGTTACATATTTAAAATGGAGGGGAAAAGTAAAAATATCTCTGATTCCACTCTGAAGCAAAAACCCTGTTAACATTTGAATAGCTCCTGCCAATTTTTTTTTTAATGTAATTTGAGGAGGTATATACACATATACATACACACCCGCTTCACAGAACACAGAGGTATTTTTCTCCTGTCATTTAAAAGGATACGAGTGTGATTTTTTTTTTTTTGGGGGGGAGTTCCCGTTGTGGTGCAGCAGAAACGAATCCAACTAGGAACCATGAGGTTGCGGGTTCAATCCCTGGCCTTGCTCAATGGGTTAAGGATCCGGCGTTGCCCTGAGCTGTGGTGTAGGTCGCAGACACGGCTCAGATCCCGCATTGCTGTGGCTGTGGCGTAGGCCGGCAGCTGTAGCTCCGATTCTACCCCTAGCCTGGGAACCTCCATATGCCGCGGGTGCGGCCCTAAAAAGCAGAAAAAATAAAAGGGTGTGTAAGTGTGATTTTTTTCTTTTTTTGTTTTACTATGATTGACTTACTCTATCGTGATAATTTCTGCTGTACACAGTGGTTCAGTCACACATGCACACATATCCACTCTCAGATTCTTTTCTCACAATTATCACAGAATATTGGGTAGAGTTCGCTGTGTTACACAGCAGGTCATCGGTATTGTGGTTTTTAACTAGCAGTGTCGTATGTGATTGTGTGAGCATGCGGGACTTCCTGTTTCTGTATACTTTCCTGTTGCTGAAATGCTGGGGTTGCCTGTTTGTTGCCACACAAAGTTTCAGAGAGCACCTTTGTGTTGTCAGTAGGTAACGTCTTTTCTCTGACTGCCTTGGGCTTTATGCCTGACATAATTTGATGCCTATTTCAGTTTCTCATTCATACATAGAAAATGAGGTCACTGGCAGGCCATATTTAGTCAAGGACCCGGTGACCTCCTTAGCCCAAATGAGACTCACTGCTCCGTTGTTGCCTGGTTTCCTTGAGATGTACATAAGCATTTAAGGTACCTCTCTTTTGGAGTTCCCGTCGTGGCTCAGTGGTTAATGAATCCGACTAGGAACCATGAGGTTGTGGGTTCGATCCCTGGCCTTGCTCAGTGGGTTAAGGATCCGGCGTTGCTGTGAGCTGTGGTGTAGGTTGCAGACGTGGCTCGGATCCCACGTTGCTGTGGCTGTGGTGTAGACTGGCAGCAACAGCTCTGACTAGACACCTAACCTGGGAACCTCCATATGCCGCGGGTGCAGCCCTAGATAAGGC
The DNA here is from genome assembly GCA_004024745.2 of Catagonus wagneri. Lineage (NCBI taxonomy): Eukaryota > Metazoa > Chordata > Mammalia > Artiodactyla > Tayassuidae > Catagonus > Catagonus wagneri. The sequence goes on along the minus strand of PVHT020000009.1, from coordinate 15,767,475 downwards.
AAAAAAAAGAACCTCTCTTTGCACTTAGGTAAGGCGGTTATTTCTAGAGCCACAAAGGTGTAATCCTGCGGTTTGCTTCTTCACTCCTGTGTTTATTGAGGTGGTTTGATGGCCAACCTCACTACTACTTTGCCAGAACACTTTTCTTCCCAAGCATCTCCTTCAAACACTGATCAAATACTTCATACATCCAAACCACGTCCAAGTCTCTTTCCAGCAGATACATCGCATTCTTCAACAGCGGTTTAACAAGGGTACTGGTCATACCGTTTATGGTACCATCTCACTTTGCTGACGTGACGAGCCCACATTTGTGTTAGTGGGCAGTACTGGGTTTCCACGTCTTTTTTCTCTTCTTCGTTTGATCTGGGGCAATGAGCAGGTTCTGCTGGGACAGGAAGGCAAGAGGTCCCGGTGGAAAGTCATTCTTTTAATGTCCTCTGCGAGCTGGAATAAATAACCCTTGTTAAACTCATACCAGAGTATGACTTGGGTCACGTCGACACTGAAAAAAATCAGTCTGGTATTTTTTGACACCTGTGGCTTTAGTAGTTGTTGCGGAGGTGCCATAGAAATACAGAAAACCGTTTTGTATGTAGCTGATTTCTGGATGTGAGCTACCGCTGTGAGTGCATTGTCTTGATAACTGAGGTTTACCCTTTAAAATGCAAATCACTGGGTTTTTTTTCCTTTTTTAGTCTAAGATTATTTATTTATTTATTTATTTATTTTATTTATTTATTTTGGGCCGCCCCAGGGTATATGGAGGTTCCCAGGCTAGGGGTCTAATCGGAGCTGTAGCTGCCGGCCTACACCACAGCCACAGCAACGCAATGCGGGATCCAAGCCGCGTTTGCAACCTACACCATAGCTCCTGGCAATGCCGGATCGTTAATCCACTGAGTGAGGCCAGGGATCGAACCCACAACCTAATGGTTCCTAGTCGGATTCGTTAACCACTGAGCCACGACGGGAACTCCTAGTATAAGATTATTTTTGCTGCAAATCTGTGTTGCACACTTCTCCACCTTATGGAATATATACTTGTGCAAAACGAAGTGAACATTTTATTTTTGGTGGCTTGTGAGTGTTGTTCTGGGCAAGATCATCTGACCGTACACCAACTGACAAGTGATATTAAAAATACTTAACAAGGAGTTCCCGTCGTGGCTCAGCAGAAATGAATACGACTAGTACCCATGAGAACACAGGTTCGATCCCCTGGCCTTGCTCAGTGGGCTAAGGATCCAGCATTGCCGTGAGCTGTGGTGTAGGTGGCAGATGCGACTCAGATCTGGCATTGCTGTGGCTGTGGTGTAGGCCGGGGTCTACAGCTCTGATTCGACCCCTAGCCTGTGAACCCCCATATGCTGCACATGCAGCCCTAAAAAGAAAACAACCAAAAATAAAAAAAGCTAAGAACTTAACAAAGAGTTTGGCACTGACCAATAAAATCAAAATAATAAAATAATAACGAATAAAAGTACCTAGTACATGTTGAATAGTTGCCCTTTTTTTTTTTTTTTTTTTGCTGGTTAGGCCCACACTCGTGGCATATGGAGGTTCCCAGACTAGGGGCTGAATTGGAGCTACAGCTGCTGGCCTACACCACAGCCACAGCAACACAGGATCCGAGCGCCTCTGCAACCTACACCACAGCTCACGGCAATGCCAGATCCTTAACCCACTGAGCGAGGCCAGGGATCGAACCTGAAACCTCGTGGTTACTAGTTAGATTCTTTTCTACTGTGCCACAGCAGGAACTACTGAAAGGTTGCTTTTTTAACTTTCCACACTGGCTCTTCTCTGGGCCTCAGAAACTGCAATTTATTACAAGTCCCTGAAAAAAAAAAGAAAAGTAAATCATTTGGGAGGCTTTCTTTTCTTTTTTTTTTTTTTAAAAAGTACGTATACCTTGTGACCCTAGCTCTCCTGCCCTGCCCTGATTTTGTTTCTGTTCTAGTGAGGTTCTCAAGTCGGTATCGGGAATGTGACCTTTGCATGAGAGAGGTGTTGCCAGATTTGACACAGCCCGAGCTCTCGGATTAGGTCCTGGTTGAGAACACATACATGACACACATTTGCAGTCGGAGCGTCATGGAGCAGATGCCTCCTTGCACGGTGTGGTTTGTGATGACAGCCAGCGAGGTGCCCGTTCGTGGCATCATCGAGGTGAATCTGGTCGTGGCAATGACACAGTGGGTATAGAGGTGGTTGTCACCCCTGCACGCGCCTGTCACCAAAGTGGGCAGCACCTGTCTGCAGGGATGACAGTAGATTCGGAGGGTCGGGCAGTTAGCAGACTTCATATCCAGCCCTTCAGATCTCCGGTGGTTTGTTTCTGGTTTGTTTTATTGGTGGTATTTCCATGATTGGGGGATCATTTAGCTGCTCTGCCAACAAACAAGCGTCTCACGATGCTGAGAGCAGACGAGCTTAGAAATGATAAGGACTCCAGTTATCTCAGTCAGCTGAAGACTTCTGCATCACAGCTCCCTTGTTCTGTTTGGTTGCTTCTCCGTGCCAGAGATGTTTTCCTTTTTTTTTTTTTTTGCCTTTTGTCATTTTTAGGGCCGTACCCATGGCATATGGAGGTTCCCAGGCTAGGGGTCAAACAGGAGCTGTAGCTTCCGGCCTTCGCCACAGCCACAGCAGCGCAGGATCCAAGCCGCGTCTGCAACCTACACCACGGCTCACGGCAACACCGGATCCTTAACCCACTGAGCGAGGCCAGGGATCGAACCCGCAACCTCATGGTTCCTAGTCGGATTCGTTAACCTCTGTGCCACGACGGGAACTCCCAGAGATGTTTTCCAAGTCCGTCTCAGAAAGGGAAATAACTCGGTTGTTTGTCAGGGCAAAGGTGGATTTATTCCCCTAGATAGTGTGTTATCAGAAAACAGCCTGTACATCTGATCCGGGAAATGCCACATGGTCCCTTCGTTGCTAGTAGATGGAGTACATTTTGGTCTAAGCTGACAAGTCTTAGCCAGCTTTTCCATTTTTTTTATGGGGTTCTGGCATCACAGGATTGGCAAGGCTGTTCATGCGTCGGACGCCTGGCACCGTTATGGGGTCACTTGTCTGCAGATGGGTTTGTCGGTATGCATAGGTGTTCCTCTTACTAACCTGGGTCCACATCTCTGTCCCCAGGCGCAGGGTGGGGAGGGGCTGTGTGTATGGCTCCTTCTCCAGCATGCGCAGTCGACAGGCCTCCCCCGCCCGCATCTCAGACGTCTCCAGGCCGGTGTTACCCGCGCACTTCCGGTGCCTTGTCCATCTGCTGCTTCCTTCTCATCTCAGTCATCTGGATGGAGACTGCGGGTGGCAGGGGGGCCCTGTGACTCCAGGCTGGAAGGAAATTAAAAGCAAAAGCAGACTCCCTACAGAGCTCGCATTGCGGATCAGTGGGTTAAGGCCTGACACAGCGTCCCTAAGGATGCAGGTTCGATCCCTGGCCTCGCTCAGTGGGTTAAGGATCCGATGTTCCTGAGAGCTGTGGCGTGGGTCGCAGATGCGGCTCAGATCTGGCATTGCTGTGGCTGTGGCGTAGGTCGCAGGTGCGGCTCCGATTCAACCTCGGACCCGGGAACTTCCATATGCAGCAAGTTCGGCCCTAGAAAGAAAAAAAATGGAAAGTGGGACTTCTCAGATAGGAACTTTCAAGGGTGACCAAAAAGATGAGGTTGAGGCTTCTTAGGACATTCCACTGGAATTCAGTGACTGAAAAGCAGAGCATTTATTTACCAGCAGGTTACCCAGCCTTTTTCTAGGGAGCAGACTGAGCTAAGAGTGAAAAGGGGCCAGAGCTGGCTCTGTGGCCATCACCTCCCCAGGCTGTGAGCAGCAGAGACGGCTTGTTTGGTGAGACACAGAAAGGACCGTTTGGGGTCAGGAAGCTTTCAGAGGTCGTGGTCCAGTGCGAACATTTATACGGTGAGAGCCAGTCACTCCTGGGTGTCTTGGCTAATGACAATGTGTGCACATTTATAAGCTTGCCGGGATCCTTGCTCAGATTTTTTAGAAGCAAATATACCATCAAGTCTAGAGAAGGATTTTGCGTGGTGAACTGTCAGCTTTCCTTTTGCCATTTGGTGTAGGTGTGCCTGTGTTGTTTGCAAAGTTGTCTTTAAACTGCTAAGAAGTTTGTTTGCTCTTGAAGGCTGATCCGTAAACAACCCCGGAGCTCTGGTGGCCCCTGGATTATGCGTTTTCACAGAAGGGAATGATAGCGTGGCAAACCTAAAATAGGAGATTACAAGAAAAGAAAAAAAATGGAGATTGAGTGCTTTAAATGGTTTGGCAGGAAATTCAACCGTGGCTGGAACACAATGGCCTCCCACAAAGCGTCGCCTAAACTTGACATTTTATAAAGATGTTCGGTGCAGAGGAGTGTAACAAATAACCAGGCTGCATAAGAAAGGGGTAACTTTACCTTGTCTCTCCGAGTTCCTGTCGTGGCTCAGTGGTTAACAAACTCAACTAGCATCCATGAGGACGCAGGTTCGATCCCTGGCCTCGCACAGGGTTAAGGGTCCGGCGTTGTCATGAGCTGCGGTGTAGGTTGCAGATGCGGTTCAGATTCCGCAATGCTGTGTCTGGTATAGGCCGGGGCTACAGCTCTAATTCAGTTCCTAGCCTGGGAACCTCCAGATGCTACTGGTGTGGCTCAAAAAGACAAAAAAAAAAAATGTACCTTGTCTTGATTCTAGCCAAGTTCAACACAGAAGCAACTGGAAAGAGTCCCTGCGGCCGCTCAATCCGAATTTGGGAGTGAAGGGTCCCTTCTCTGTTCCAGACTCAAATCCAGCTGTGGTTCCCTGGAGCCCTTCCGGAGAACTTGTTTTTGCTTAGGATGAGTTCTGCTTCTCGCCGCCTCCCTCTTCCCTGCCTGCCGCGTAGCCTCCACTGGGGCCCCAGGTGAGGCCAGGGCGTTCCTCATCTCCTCCCACACCAGGGCACACCTTCAGGTGTCAGCACCACCTGGGCCTCACACCTGCCAGGCTGCTTACCAGATGCGGGCAGCTTCCCTGGCATCGTGGGTAGTTAGTCCAGCTGTTTACCCGGCTCCCGGGACAGCGCAGCATTTCCGCAGTGAGGGGTTCGGACTCAGTTCCGGGGACAAGAGACCCACCGAAGGGCCCTCGGCAGTTGGTGGCAGCGAGCCTCAGTGGCTCAGCTGCAGAACCCCTTCTCTGTTCCTAAAATTCTTATTTTCTCTAATTTCTTTTAGGCTGAGCGTGTCTTCTTTCAGGGGAGGAGGCTGGTAGACTTCTTTTTCTTTCCTTTCTTAAGATCAAAGTATTGTCTTCATACAGTGAGGTGCTTAGAGGGTTTGTGAACAGACCCACGAGTTTTGACAAATGACAAATGGCCACCCGTGTACGAGCCACATCCCAGTCCAGAGAGAGAGCGTTTGCAGCAGCCCAGAAGGTTTCTGGTTCCCCTTCCCGAGAGGCCACCGCTGTTCAGGGTGCTGTGGCTGGCCTTTTTAATTGTTCAGACAAAAGGACACACATGCCTTTTGTCCCAAATAACTGAGCTTGAGGCCACTCATTGTTAGTGCGCTGTGTAGCGCTGTTCATCTTCCCTGTTACAAAATGTGCCCAGTATTGTGAGTTTAAGGCAGGTGGAGTTTGCCTCTCTGCGTAAAATAACTTTTCCCTTATTTTGTACTATGAGGTGTTTTGGGATTGTTTGTTTGGTGTTTTTATGTATTTATTTTTTGGTTTTTTGTTTTGTTTTGTTTTTTGTTTGGTCGCCTCGCAGCTTGTGGAAGTTCCTGGGCCAGGGGTGGAATCTGAGCCACAGCTGCAAGCTACAGCATAGCTGCAGCAACATCGGATCTTTGCACTCACTCACTGTGTCGGGCCAGGGATTGAACCCGCACCTCTGCAACGACCCAGGCCACTGCAGTTAGATTCTTAACCCACTGCGCCACAGCAGAAACTCCTATTTCGTGTTTTTAATTCTTCAGTTGATATTCATCCTTCAGTTTTACGAACCGCTGATCATTTTGGTATTCAGATATGCTAAAAAAATTAGTCTGCTTAGAAAGCTGGCATCGTAAAATGACACGTGGTACCTTCATACTGTTTATTCAGCCTTAAAAAAAGGCATGAAATTATGATGTGTGCTACAACATAGATGAACCTTGAGGACGTTATGCTGAGTGAAATAAGCCAGATAGAAAAGGACATGCTTTTGTGTCTGTGCGAGTGTGATTCTGCTCACATGCGGTACCTAAGGTAGTCTAAGTCACAGGGACAGAAAGTGGAATAGTCGTTACCCGGGTTTAGGGGAGGAAAGAATGGGAGTTAGTGTTTAATGGGTGCAGAGTTTCCGTTTGGGCTGACAAAGTTCTGGGGTGAGGGATGGTGGCGATGGTTGCACAGTACTGTGAATGTACTGAATTCCTATGAACAATGCGCTTGATATGGTTAAAATGGTAAATTTTATGGTATGTATATTTTATCAACATTTAAACATTTTTCGGAGTTCCCGTCGTGGCGCAGCAGTTAATGAATCCGATCCATGAGGTTGTGGGTTCGATCCCTGGCCTCGCTCAGTGGGTTAATGATACGGCGTTGCCGTGAGTGAGCTGTGGTGTAGGTAGCAGACGCAGCTCGGATCTGACTTAGCTGTGGCTGTGGTGTAGGCCGGCAGCTGTAGCTCAGATTCGACCCCTATCCTGGGAACCTCCCTATGCCACAGGTGCGGCCCCCCCCCAAAAAAAAGAAAAAGCATTTTTAAAATTTTTCATTCATTTCATAAGCTCCTTGGAAAGCCGGTGGCTTTTGCAGAGGATCTCTCCTTTTAAAGAAATATAATGCTTATCAGTTTTATTCTCATTATAGTCATTGTTTAGAGAAGGAAAATAAAATATCAAGAAGAAAATGAGAATCGTCTGCAAGCCCACTGCCGAGAGATAATGCTATGTATTATTTTAGTGTGTGTCTTTCTCATCCCTTTTCTATCCATCCATCTATTTGAAAACAAAATGGTAACCTCTTTCCATTTTATGGCACAGGCGGTTGCCCCTCACTTTTAAGTATTCATCTGCAGTGTGCTGACTGATGGCATTCTTTCCCACGATACACTGTAATTTACTTAACTACTGCTCTATGGCTAGATGTTCAGTTATTTACTTTTTTTTTTTTTTGCCTTTTTAGGGCCACACCCACAGCATATGGAGGTTCCCAGGCTAGGTGTCCAAACGGAGCTGTAGCCACCGGCCTACACCACAGTCACAGCAACGCGGGATCCGAGCCGCGTCTGCACCCTACACCGCAGCTCACGGCAACGCCAGATCCCCAACCCACTGAACAAGGCCAGGGATCGAACCCATGTCCTCATGGATGCTAGTCGGGTTCGTTAACCGCTGAGCCATGATAGGAACTCCTAGATGTGCAGTTATTTCTGTTTCATTCCGTTATAAACAATGCTCTGAAAAGTTTGTGTTCAGAAATCTTTGTACACATCTGATTATTTCTTCGAATGAATACTAGAAATACCTTTGCACACATGCACCTCTTTGAGTCTTCTCTGTGTGACACCACAGGGCTGCAGAAGTGCACACTGCAGGTGCCGGGTGGGTGTGTCCTGGGCCCCAGCCCACAGTGGGCATCCCTCCCTTGAGGCTGTTTTACTGTCCAGTGATTTCTGCCACCAGAACCTGCGATCTAATTCACTCAAAGCCACATGGTACTAAACTCCTTCAAATAATTTCTTTTATTAATTTTTTTTTTTAATGCTGAGAAGTCCATTCGGTTTTTCATAGTGTAATGCTTTAAAGCTGTTTCAGGACTTTGATTCTATTCAGTAATCACGTTGTGGACCCCATATATGCTTCGCTTTGGATTAGGTATCAGCACAGGGAGGAAAAGGAATGACCTTTTTTTTCTTTTTTTAATTTAGTTTTCTCTTCTTAGGGCCTAACCTGTGGCATATGGAAGTTCCCAGGCCGGGGCTTGAACTGGAGCTGCAGCTGCCAGCCCATGTCACAGCCACAGCAACGCCTGATCTGAGCCGTGTTTGCGACCTACGCTGCAGCTCATGGCAATGGCAGATCCTTTAACCCACTGAGTGAGACCAGGGATCGAACCTGCAACCTCATGGATACTAGTCAGATTCTTTTTTTTTTCCTTGTTTTATTTTATTTATTTATTTATTTTAAATTTTTTTTAACTTAATGGATTTTATTTCAGTTATAGGTGTACATAGATCATCACAAGTCAATTTGATAGATTTTGTGTCCCAAACCCCCAGTGCATCCCCCCACCCCCCAGATTGTCTTATTTGAAAAACCAAGGTTTTCCAAAGTCTGTGAGTCATTGTCTGTTCTGCAAAGAAGTTCATTGTGTCTTTTTAGTTTCCGCACGTAAGCGGTAGCATTGGGTGTTGCTGTCTAATTGTCTGACTGGTTTCACTTCGCATGATAATTTCTAGGTCCATCCATGTTGCTGTAAATGTTGGTAATTCATTCCTTTTAATGGCTGAGTAATATTCCATTGTGTGTGTATGTACCATATCTTCCCTATCCACTCCTCTGTGGTTGGGCATTTAGGTTGTTTCCATGACCTTAGTTGGGTTCATAACCCACTGAACCACAATGGGAATTCCAGGAGTGACTTGGTTTCACTTGAATTCACAGTCACACGAGAAGATACCTGTCCCTGCAGGTTTCAAGGCAGAGGAAGTGCTTTTGTTTTTTGTAGCACCTGCAGCATGCAGAAGTTCCTGGGCCAGGGATCGAACCCATGCCACAGCAGTGACAACACCAAATCCTTTTCCACTGAGCCACCAGAGAACTCCAAGGAAGTGCTTTTTTTTTTTTTTTTTTTTGATGAGTTCAGTGACGCTCAAGAAATTTGCTTCCCCAAACTTCCCATGTGAGTACATGGGAGAGGAGAAAAAACGAACTGACCTTCCAAGGTGCCAGGTCCTGCCCGAGGCTCTGGGCATGTACTGAGGTGGGGGCAGCACCTTCTCCCCGTTAAAGGTGAACGGATCTAATAGTTGTGCTGGGTCCTTCAGCCTCGCCGCACAGCAGCCAGGCTCCCCTGACCCATGGCTCAGGCTTAGAGTCTCATAGGAGATTTTATGGTGTTGACTGTTTTCTAGGGAAATGCGGAGCTAGTGATCTTCAGGGGAAATGGCAGAGAAAGTATCCTCTCTTTCTACTACCCTGCCTGTGGCTTCCTCCGTTTAACCTGGGCTCCTTGCTGTCTCGAGCCCATCTCGAAGGAAAGGGGCAGAGAAGACAGAGAGGGGAAACGGTCGTGCTTTTTGAGAGGGGCACTGCGTTCCTGCAGCCCGTCCTCTGTGGTTTCTAGGGTGTGCGGCTGCCCACAGCGTGGTTGAGAGAAGGAAAGCCCACTCCTGAAAGGCACCCCCTCCCCTCCAACCTCTGTTCCTGCACCCACTGGCTCTTTGACCTTGAGCCAAGAACTTGACTTCCGGGAGTTCCCTTTGTGGATCAGCAGAAACAAGCCTGACTAGTATCCATGAGGACTCGGGTTCCATTCCTGGCCTCTCTCAGTGGGTTAAGCATCCGGCATTGCTGTGAGCTGTGGTGTAGGTCACAGATGAGGCTCAGATCCCACCTTGCTGTGGCTCTGGTGTAGGCCGGCGGCTGCAGCTCCAATTCGACCCCTAAACCGGGAACTTCCATATGCTCTGGGTGCGGCTCTTAAACCCCCCCCCCCCCCCCAAAAAAAGTACTTGACTTCTGGGGCTTCAGCTTTCCCAGCTGTAAATGGGTGTGAAGAGTTTCTGTACCTTCTTTTGGAAGCACAGACCACACAGAGACTGGACACAGAAGAACTTTGAAAAATATGGAGCTCTGCCCACATAATAAAGCAGTGTTGCTGAGACTTCAAGCCAGGCATGCTAATGCTCCACCTGTTTATTTTCACCCGTCCTTGACTAGAGCTGACTCTTCTTGCTTTGAATTAAATCTGTAACTTGCGGAGTTCCCATTGTGGCTCAGTGGTTAACGAATCCGACTAGGAACCATGAGGTTGCGAGTTTGATCCCTGGTCTCACTCAATGGGTTAAGGATCCAGCATTGCCATGAGCTGTGGTGTAGGTTGCAGACGTGGCGAGGATCCCACGCTGCTGTGACTGTGGTGTAGGCCGTTGGCTACAGCTCCAATTAGACCTCTAGCCTGGGAACCTCCATATGCCGCGAGTGCGGCCCTAGAAAAGGCAGACGGACAAAAAAAAAAAAAAATCCGTGACTTGCAATAAGGGGACTTATTAAACTAGAGCCAGCTGTTGGGGCAAGCAAAAGCATGCTGGAGGACAGAAGCGGGAAACTCTTGGATTTTACAACATGTGTGTCAGCAATATTTCTCCTTTTTTTTTTTTCCTTTCCACTTTGGGGAAAAGACATTTAAGACTGATTTGCTCCGTTGTGTTTTTGTTTATTTGTTTCGATTGAGTTACTAGGATTTTGGTGACATGTGCTTTTTGGAATGATAGGAGAGTTCCCTCAGTGGGTTAAGGATCCAACTGCAGCGGCTCGGGTCACTGAGGAGGCCCGGGTTCAATCCCTGGCCTGGTGCAGTGGGTTTAAAGGATCCAGCTTACCGCAGCTGGGGCTTAGGTTGCAGATGCAGCTCAGATTTGATCTCTGGCCCAGGAATTTCTATATGCTGCAGATGTGGCAAAGGAAGGAAGGAAGAAAGAAAGAAAAAGAAAGAGGGCCAGTGACTACATGTACCATGAGCCCCTTCTCTGATCTAGACATTGAAATGGGACCGATCTTTCCCCAATTTTTTAACAACTAAGGCAGTAACACACCAAGGCGTTTGAAACAAAGTATGGCGGCTGCTTAATGAGTTGAAAGTTGTACACGCTTCCTCAGATGCTTAATTTACTGTTTTGGAGTGTTTTCACTATTACTGGAGAGCAGTTTCACGCTTAAGTATCTTTGTGAACGTGCTCATTCAACAGATGCTTCCCGAATAGCTGTCACGTGGCAGTCCCGGTGCTAAAGGTGGAACAGGAAAAAGGACTCAGCCCTTGCCTGTGCAGTGATTAATCTAGAAGGGCAAGCAGGCAGGCAAGGCACCTACCAGAAAATGTGATCAGGCCTGAGATAGAGGAATAACAGGGTATTAACCCAGGATCCCATAAGAGGAAGCTTTAACTCGTCCTAAGAGTCAGGAAAGCTTTGGTTCAAGCTGAGACCTGAACCCTAAAGAGAAGGTTAGGGTCTCATTCTTGAAAACATGAGAGTTCCAGGTGGAAAATGACAGATGCTTAGTAGGACTGGGGACAGGGACCAAGGCCAGGAGGGGGCAGAAGTTCAGGTGTCAGGCGTGACCCAGACAGGATGGGCCCAGTCAGCCAGGGTGCGGAGTCTGGCCTTGACCCTGAGGGCAGCGGGGAACTCTGAAGTGTTCTCTCTGTGGGGTGTGGTGTGCCTGGCTCTGCCTCTTGGCAGGATAACTTTGGTTTCAGTGCGGCTGATGAGTGAGAGGGACGTGAGATCAGAGGCCGGGGAACCAGTGAAGAGACAATGACCAGAGAGAAGGAGGTGGCCTAGCCTAGGGCTGGGGGCGGCAGGAGCTCTCGGGACTCAGATGGGTCCCTCCGTCCCTGACCGGGTGGGGCAGGACAGGATGAAACAGGCTAAGGCGTTACCCGACTTTGAAAGAGCTGGTTGGGAGTGAAGTGAGTCCTGTTTCAGCCGTGTTGATGTGTTAATAGGTTCAGCGAAATGTTTTAGATCGCTTCCCTGAGAGAGAATACAAGTTACGCATAAATACTTGGAACCTGGAACAGCCCCACGCTCGCTCACCTTCCCTCCCCAGCGGCATCGCATGGTCCGTACATGGGAGCTCTTTGCATTTTGACCCGCATGCAGCTACCATGAATATTCACTTCTTTTTTTTTTTTTTTTTCCTGCAAAGCGTACCAGTGTTTTCTTTGTACCGCATTCGGTTCTCAGCCATTTGCCTTCGTGAAAGAGTGACTGGAAAATTCAAACCGGCTTTGGGATCGTTGGCGCTGGAAAACCTCGGGGACTGAGGGGAGCGAGTTTGTCTGCATCACCGTCAGGCCCTGTCTAGGATAATAGTACACTTAGGCCTGGCGCCTGGTGCCAGTGGAGAGGGGCCACCTGGAATTAACTCTGATGAGGCGCCAAGGTTTTCCTTCTTCCCTCTGTACATTAAATGTTTACTGTGTAAACAGCAGGGAGTGGACCAGCTTTAGGAGGTTTCTTTTTGTGGCTTTGTGTTTGTTTGTTTGTGTTTTGGTATTATCTACAGCTTCCGGTCTGGGCGTAATTCATAAAAGCCATTGCGAATATGTTTTGCTGTAGAAATAGTATTAGAAATTGTGGTTAGGTTTCCAGGCTACTTGACCAAAGTTACTTAATCCCTGATGTTATTATGTTATAATGTTATAAGGCTTCATTTCTTTTTTTTTTTAAAGTTTTTATTATGGTTGATTTGCATTGTTCCATAAATTTCAGCTAAACAGCAAACTGACCCAGTCATATATATATGATGTACATACATGTATATATATACACACATACATTCTTTTTCTCATCTTATTTTTCATCATGTTCTATCACAGTGATTGGATATAATTCCCTGTGCTATACAGCAGGACCTCATTGCTTATGTTATGATGTTACTAAAATATTACCTCTTTGCAACACACTGTTAGAAAACCATGCTGTTAAAATAGTAGAAACTGAAAAAAAAGCAGTAATATTGAAAAATGTTATTTGTCTTAATTAACTTTACCAACAGCTGGCTGGATAACAATGTAGGGAAGGTGATGGCAGTTGGGGGGGCTGGGGAGGTGCCACGGGCCTCAGAGACTGGGTTAATTTAAAATCAAAATGTTACAGTTCCCGTCGAGGCTCAGCAGTAACAAACCCACCTAATATCCTTAAGGACGTGGGTTCCATCCCTGGCCTTGCTCAGTGGGTTATCCATGAGCAAGTGTAGGTTGCAGACCTGGCTCGGATCTGGTGTTGCTGTGGCTGTGGTGTAGGCTGGCAGCTGTAGCTCTGATTCGACCCCTAGCCTGGGAACCTCCATGTGCTGCAGGTGCGGCCCTAAAAAAGACAGAAATAAAAAATAAAAAAGTCACGTAGATCCACATGCCTCATTAGCTGTGATTGCAGTCATCTGATAAACGGGAGCGTCCCACACTCTTCATAGGAAACTGACAAGATTTGGCAGAGAGATCTCTGAAACGGATCCCCTGGGGTGCAGTTAACATGTGGGGTTGGGGCAGATTCTGGGTGGACGGTGGGAGACTGAGGAACAGAGGCGTGTGAGGCCGGATGCCCCTCCAGGCTGGACCCCTGCTTCCCTTTGGCATCTGGGACCCAGGACAGCTGGGGGGCTGGGGTGGTGATGGCCACAGGAGGAAGGTCATGTGCCTCCAGCCATTCGCTTGGGATCCTTGCCTGTAACCCCATGCGATCTGAAGTACGGTGGTCGTGAGCTGGCCCCCGCAAGTGAGAGGGGGAAGGCAGTTTTAAATGTTTTCACATGGAGAGTAACTGATTTCTTTATAGCTAGAAAAACACTTATTCTCCTGGTCACAATCAGGAGCTCCCTGAACTTTAAAATTCATGCTCCCTGCCCTGTAATTGATTGTGCCCTAATCCCATCCCACATGCCAGGGCCCTTCCTCATCTATATGGTGCCTCCTTCCCCCTAATTAGCCGTTAAGTGGCATTCACATTCTGTTTTTGTGTGTTATTGCCAAGTTTTCTAGTGAGAGAAAAATTTTAAAACACCTACCTGTAGGAGTTCCCGTTGTGGCTCAGTGGGTTAGGACCCTGACATAGTGTCCATGAGGATGCAGGTTGGCTCCCTGGCCCTGCTCAGTGGGTTAAGGATCCATTGTGTTGTCCTGAGCTGTGGTGTAGGTCACAGCCACTGCTTGGATCTGTTATTGCTGTGGCTGTGGTGTAGGCTGGCAGCTGCAGCTCCAATTAGACCGCCAGCCCGGGAATTTCCATATGCTGCAGGTGTGGCCCTAAAAAGACAAAATAAAAAAAAATTTTTTAATTAAAAAAATAAAATAAAATCACCTACTTATATCTGTTGATTTGGGCTTACCTGTGCCTTCATGCCATTGATACCTTCTTGAAAAAATAGTGCAAAATGCAGCATTTGGTGGTACCAAACCAATAAGCTACTAAGAAGCTTGAAATTTAAATGTGAATTGGGGCAATGACAATATTTTCTGTAACTGGATCATATCCATATTGTGAAAGCAATACCTCTAATCATATATATTTAACATCCAAATACTTATATTTATTCCTTTATTTCCTTCTTTCTTTTCTTTTTCCTTTTTTCTTCCTTCCTTATTTTCTTTTCTTTCCTTCCTTCCTTCCTTCCTTCCTTCCTTTCTTTTCTTTTCTTTTCTTTCTTTCAGAATCCATTGATGTTAATACCAATACCTTAAATTAAAGTGAGGGGAAAAAAAAAATAAAGCAAGGGGAAACTAATACTTGGTTTTTTTTCTTCTAAGTTCAGCAGAATTGGACAGTCTTTTTCCAGGAGGCCGTTAGTGAGAGAGTGCTGGTGTCCCTACAGCATAGAAAGCCAAACTCTGAGAGGTGTTTGCAGCAAAGTCAGGGTTTATTGCAGGGTGTTTGCTTATCAAGGGAATGGCTCTCTAATCAAATCCACTCCAACTTGGTCTTTGAGTTGGGGGGGATGCTTTTAAAGGGAAAGAACAAAGAAGCTGGGATGCATCACCCTGTCCTGACATTTCTTGGTCAGAGCTCCAGGGGGTCAGGATGTCCCTGGTTTACATTCTCTGGCCGGGGTGGTCCATGGCTTGGGGGCCTGTTAACTCCTCTTGCCTTGGAGAAACAACCTGAGTCTGTATGTTAATGATTATACATATATAATAGCAATTATAGTCCATTAACAATGTTAACAACAGCAGTTTTAGTCATTAACAATAGATATCGCCAACATTAGCGATTTTAGGAGTTCCCGTTGTGGTGCAGTGGAGACAAATCCGACTAGGAACCATGAGGTTGCAGGTTCGATCCCTGGCATCGCTCAGTAGGTCAAGGATCCAGTGTTGCCATGAGCTGTGGTGTAGGTCGCAGATGTAGGCCGGCAGCTGAAGTTTCGATTGACCCCCCCAGCCTGGGAACCTCCATGTGCCACAGGTGCGGCCCTAAAAAAAAAGAAAAAAAATTAGCGATTTTAGTCATCTGACCCTGTTGATTCATATTCGGTTAGCACTGAATTGAGGGCAAGAGCATACAAGAAAAGGAGTGAAGGGCTGGACAGAGAGATTAATTGTAAACCCAGCAGGGGAACTCCGTAGGGGACTTGGTTTTGATGCGACAAGCTGAGCCTTGTCCTTTCGCTTGCCTGCTGCACTCTTCCCATTTGTAGAGCCCATCACCTTTTGTGAAATGTGTTCTCATTGAATGCAGTAGTTGTTCCACAAATCACAGGCCCAGAGGGTGACAGTGTCCAGAGGAGAATGAGGCCACGAGCGGCGGACATCCGTGGAAAACGAGCCTGGGCGTAGAGCCCACTGGCCCTGCGGTGGTGAGTGGGTGAGCTCCCTCTTCCGTGCCCCGGATGGGGCTCCTGAGCAGGAGTTCTCTTGAGCATGGAGGAGTGTGGAACCCAGACTTGGAGGTCCGGAAGTTGGCGTGGATGGTGGGGAGCTCCCAAGAGCCCGTCATGTGTACGTAGGTCAGAGGACCACTGGGGGAGTCTGGCCTTCCCTGCCAGTCTCCCTGGGCTGAGCCTCCCCCGCTCCCATCCAGGGGTCTTCTCTGTCCTCATGAAGACGATGGGCGCCCCCCTTCCGCACTGAGGTGGAGTCACAGCACAGGCTTAGCTGTTCATTGTCGCCTGCAGGCTCTGCCAGGGTCCTCTTGGAGTCCTGTCCTCATGTTTGTAGTTCTTTCTTCAATATCAGAGCATGTGGCTCCGCTTTCCCCAAACTACCAGCAGGTTTTGCCCGCCCCTCCCTGCCCTCCTCTGAACTGAGCGCCTCATTCCTTCTCCTTATTTATACTTCGGAGTATTACTTTCTTCAGATCTAATCATTAGGTGAAAAAAGAAAAAAACTCCATGTGGGCTTTCTGGGCTCTCAATACCTTTTCATAAATCCAGTGTATTTATCTTATTTTATTTTATTTTATTTTGCTTTTTAGGGCTGCACACGCGGCATATGGAGGTTCCCAGGCTAGGGGTCAAATTGGAGCTACAGCTGCCAGCCTGCGCCACAGCCACAGCAATGTGGGATCTGAGCTGCATCTGCGACCTACACCACAGCTCATGGCTACTCGTCGGATTCATTTCTGCTGAGTCACAGTGGGAACTCGTCAGGTGTCCTTTTTTTTTTTAAAGATTTTTTCTTTTTTTTCCTTCCAAGCATTCATTAATATCAGATTCATTTCCCCCCGGTTTCCATCATGCTGCATTTCTTGCCTTTCATGGCAGCTGGCTCCAGAGAGGCACAGAGAGTGGCCTTTGTTCCACCCTTTCCTGGGGGCACCTTGCCCATCTCCAGAGCCTGGGGCATCTCCACAGTTACACAGCCCACCCCCCAGCTCCCCACAAACCCCCAAGGGCAGAGCTGGTGTGTGGTGCCACCCCCCGTGCCTGCCTCCGGGCTCCCTTCCTGTAGCACCTGCTACAGACAGGGTTTCACCAGAGCTGAGTTAAGCATCCCGTGCCTGGAAGTACAAGCTGCGTGACCAAGGCGATTTGCTCAGGATTATTGCAGGTCAGTCGTCCCGCTAAATGGAGGGGTAGCCGTCTGAGTCTGTTCGACCTCTTCCTCAGCGCGGTACGCCGTTCGCACTTGGCTCAGGCGCGCAGCGGGAAGGCGACGTGCGCTAATGTCAACTCGAGTGACCTCCCTCCCCACCCAGCCGGGAAAGCTGCGCCTCTTCTGTGTTCAGTCTTGAGGGCTTTCATATTTGGGTTCATTAACCGGTTAGAATATCGACACATCAGTGAGCCGGACTACCTTGAAAAGCAGTTATTTTTGTGTTTGGGTGAGAAATGATTCCTGGTGAAAGAAGAAATGCAAAACCGTGTCTTTTGCGCAACATGATTTCACCCAGGTGGGGAGAGTCAGGGTGATCTGTGACCATGCAGGTGCCCCTGGATGTGGAGACGGCCTTCACCCTGCAGGGCACGTTGTCCCAGGGAAGAGGGGAAGGTGCCCAGGGAGAGCCCTGTCCCCCAGCCTTCATCCTGAGAGTGCAGCCAAGAAGACCAGCTTCTCTCTAGGGGTGCATGTGCAAAGCGACCATTAACACAGTGTCTTGGTGCCTGGCGATCCTGCTTGACGGACAGGTGTCTTTATCCAGGACCGCGGAATCATCCTGCACAGCCGGGGCTGGAATTAGACCGAATAGACCAGGATGTGAAGAGCAGCATCCTAATATTAGCTATCATCTCCTAGTGCAAAGAGCACTTTGCACTTTGCGAGTGGGCCGTGGCCGAATCAAAATGCTTTTAATGTGCCATATTATATGTCGTAGCACTGGCTGTATTATATGTTGTAGTGTGGGATCCGAACAGAAGAACGGTGAAGTAGTAGTGATCTAAATGCTAGCAAACATGATTGCTAACTGTTAAGCCTCCCTTCCCTCCCTCTGGCTACCCAGTGTAAGCCTAATCACCTGCAATAATTTCTATGCAAATATTAACCATCGTGGTTTATGGACCATCTGCATGTACCTAACAGTGGAAGAGGGAGGAGTCCTTTGCCCTAGGGATTCTGCCCATTGACCATGACCTGAGGGAGAAAACATGGTCAAGAAGAGAGCTAGAATGCTTTCCCTCCCCAAAATCCAAATGACAGAGAAATGCCCCGGGGACTCAGCTGCTGTGCCAAGTCTGCAAAGAAGAAACCTGATCTCCGGTACACATGCCAGTTCCTTGGCGACTGAGGTTGAGGCCCAAGTCCAAAGGGAAAACGTGGAAATAAGAGCGATGTGTTTTGAAAACACAAACACTGTTTGGTGAACTAAACCCTGCCCTCCTTAACCCATAACTGTGATACGCACTTGTTTGCAGTGATTTCCCTTTGGGGATTATTAAATCGTTGATGATGTAAATCTCAGCAACATTTTGATAGTTTTCTATGTTGGAGGTTCCCTCTAGCATGATATATAACATATTTACAGGTCGGAGTTCCTATGGTGGTGCAGTGGAAATGAATCTGACTAGTATCCATGAGGATGCAGGTTCGATCCCTGGCTTTGCTCAGTGGGCTAAGGATCCAGTGTTGCCATGATCTGCCGTGCTGGTCACAGATGCAGCTCGGATCCCACTTTGCCAAGGCTGTGGTGTAGGCCGGCAGCTGTAGCTCTGATTCTGCCCCTAGCCTGGGAACGTCCAGATGCTGTGCGGGTGGGGCCCTAAAAGAAGCAAAAAAAAAAAAATTACAGGTTGTTTGAAATAAGCCAGATTTTTTTTTAATGGGCTGGAGTTAATTTGGGGGGAGAAAAAAAACGAACAGGCAAAAAAACAAACCTTAGAAAGCAAAGCATGGATGGATTTGCCATAAAGCTGATGGTGGGGCTTTGAAAGTAAAGCCTGTAGCCCAAACTGGATGAGAACACGGAACAGTTAATCTCTTAGTGGCTGTAGGCTCCTCTAGTCTACAAGTCAGGTGGTTTCCCAAAATGTGGAAATGGCCGTTTGATGTGTGTGTGCTAGTGTCCTTTTTAGGGGTGGACAGCTTCTAGGCATGAGAGCATTTTTCTTTTTTTCTTTGTTCTGATATGTGTTTTTGTATGCTTGATTTTTATGGGTTTTTTTTTTTTTTTGTCTTGTTTTGGGGAGAGAGATGAGGGGGAGAACGGAGGGAGATAAACCATTCCTTTCCTTTCAGTAGATCATTTAAAATAATTCATAACTTCCCTTTCTTCATAATAAAGCACCCTCTTCTTCCTCATAATCACTATTGCTTTATCACAGAAAGGTGCGGTCGTGACATCAGACGTTTCTCATCTTCCTAGAACAGAGTGTAAAACTGAAAAAAAGAAAAAGCAAACTAAAAATCCTCGTTGAATTTTCGGCTGTCAGTTTTCACGAGGGTCTCCTGTGGGCGGCGGTCGTTTGAAAGCACGTGGTCCTCCCTTCACCGAGTGGAGAAACGCTCAGCCCTCAGGTTGTCGGAGAGGCGGGGTCCGTGTCTGCAGGCACAGCACAGGTGGGCTCTCGCTGCGCCAGCCGTGTGTCCCGGCAGCCTGGTGCGTAGGTGGTCCCTCCGCTGTGCGGCCCCAGCCCCGGCAGCTGTCGTGGGCCGAGAAGACAAACCAAAATGAAAGCATCAAGCCCGTGCGGAGCACACACGAAACCCTTGAAGTGCACCATCGTCTGGATCACGACCCCTTCGCCGAGCAGCGCTTCGAGCTTGCTGCTTCTCTTTGCCGAAGCCCGCAGGTCCCGCGGGATGCGGGTAGCTTCCTTCCTTCTGCCCCCCAGGGCGTCCTCGTACACAGCTGCTGTTCAGAGCTCCACGGTGCAGCCTCCACAGCAAAGATTTTCTTTCAAAGCCAGGAACATCGTGCTTTTCCCTCCACAATCTCTGTTTGCTTTACCGGCCGCCTAATCACTCCTACCTTTGCCCCTTTTTCTGCCCCTGCCCCATTATGGCGTGAAAATAAGAAAGGATTTGTTCTTTTCATCTCACCTCTTGCCTTTAGTGGTTCATGAGCCCCTTCCTCTATCTGAGAGCCTTGCACTGCTTTTGATGAGCCCTTCCTCTTACAAGACAGCCTGCAAGACTGTAGATTGATAAGGACTGAACTTGAGGTTTATTCTTTTCTTTGTTTGCTTTGGTTTTTTTTCCCTCGGCACTTTTATTTTTTTCTCTTCTGATTTTTTTTTTTTTTACTATTTAATGAATTTTATTACATTTATAGGTGTATAACAATCACCACAACCAAATTTTATAGCATTTTTAGGGCCGCACTCGGGCATATGGAAGTTCCCAGGCTACAGGTCGAATCAGAGCCGCAGCTGCCGGCCACAGCCACAGCAATGCCAGATCTGAGCCAAATCTGCCACCTATACCACAGCTCACGGCAACGCCAGATCCTGAACCCACCGAGCGAGGCCGGGGATCGAGCCTGCATCCTCATGGACACTAGTCGAGTTCATAACCCACTGAGCCCCAACAGGAACTCCGAGGTTTATTTTTATTTGACATCTTTCTTAAATGACCATGTGTCAGATGTGTGTGTTCTTTCTCAAATGAGTTGTGTTAGATGACATAAACTAGGTCTCTCACAGAAACAGCCCAAGAAACAGTAACCAGAAGCTTAGCCATAGCTTCGTCATTTACTCTTGAACTACCATCCCATTGCCCACATGTGAAATAACTGGAAAAGAAACCCTCTGAAATGCTGAATATCTAGAAGCACTTAAAAGTGGTTATTAAATAAATCTCGCTCGCTTCTTATCGTAGTCCAAACTTCACTGACTATTATACCGAATACGTGTCAATGATGGACATGCCTTACACACTTGACTCAGAAACAGTCATCTCAGACACTTTGGTAACAGTCTTTAAACCTTAAAAAGTTGTCAGAAAGGTGGGGTCCATAAGCTTTTGTAGCAGTTGGCATGGCGCTTTGAGTGCGACTTACCAAAAGATACTCAGAGGGTTAAAATTTGGTTCTGTCAAAATAAGAGTTTTACTAGAATCGCTTAGACGGTGAAAAATCCACAAGGGGATTTTACTGTGGCTGCAGTTCACAGTCCCAGGGTGATTAATCTGCAACCTTTGGCACATTGCTGGTAAGACACACCCTAGGTCCTCATTCAACCTCTGGTCATTGACCGGCGTTACAGGTACATTAAAGAAATCCCACAGAGCCCAGTGTGTAGAGTCAGACCAGGCTGTGCCTGGCTCCTCTGGTGGGCTGAAATCCAAGGGGAACCCGAGCACCCCTGTGTTGCTTCTCCTGGGACTAGACCCAGTAACTTCCTCTCAAGTCCTTGTCAGCCTTTGTGTAGGGGGTTCAGAAGACTCTCTAAAGGTATCCACTATGGGGTAAGGGTGACAGGTACAAAGGCTTATGGGAAACTCCTGAGATAGCTCTTCCTGGACACAAGCCCCTTACACACACACACACACACACACACACCCACCCATACACCCATCCTTTCTTTTGCCAGCAGCAAAGCCTTTAAACTGCAGGACAGTGGTTTCAGGTGCAGGACAGAGGGAAGAAAGACCAGCTCTGAACTCATTTATTCATTTACCCGGCTAGACTCTCCACCAGATTCGCTCCTTGATAAACAGGTGGAATCATACTCGTTTTTGTTCTCTGCCAAAACAACAAAACGGAGGATCTATTGGAAAGCGCGTGTCTGTCAACACCATTCATCCAGCTGTTAAACGATCAACTCGTGAAAGTCTTTGCTGGAAGTTCAGTTATAAAGAAAGAGCTGTCCCCTCCCCCCCATGCTTCGCTCCACAGGACGAGAAGAGCAGGAAGAATTTGATGATGTGACAGGTTGGTAAGTGATTTCTTCCCCGAGGGCAGCATTTTTAAGGGGAAAATTGATACCAACCCAGTGGCTCCAAGCTTCCCCGAACACGGTCCTAGAAACACCAGAATTCTCAGACCCAGACAAAGAGCTTGTTATACACAAAGAAAAGGCGGGGGGGGGGGCAAGGGGCCAAGAAAGACAGAAGGAACTCCCAAACTCAACATGGAAAATCCTTAAAGGGTGGAGAGGATGCCAATAAACAAATCCCAAATCGCTTCTTGTGCCACCGTGAAGTGGGGTGTTAGAGGCAGCGCCCGGGACGCTGAGCCCCGACGACCTCGCTTCTGTATGCAACTGGAAATACAGAAAATGTAAAGTTCTCTTTGACTTTTCCGCTGTGTCCCCCGATCTCCGCGCTGTTAACTGCAACACCTTAATAAAATCTGAAAACCTTCACAGTGAAAGCTCGGCAAATCTAGGGCAAGCCTGAAAGGTTCAGCGGCCACAGTCCCAACAGAAATGGCATTGGTGCCGTCCTGTAGGTTAAGGACCTCTTCTGAAGTAAAGCTGGGCTACTGCCTTTGAGGTGATAAGACATATGGCGAGAATGCTGAAATAGTCCCTGCAGCTAGAAATGCCGTAGGCTGAAAGTAAGGTCGGGGGAAACCTGGCAGGTGCGTTTGGGAAGGAAGCGAGCCTGTTGGCTTGTTGGGCAGAGACGGTGGGTTACAGGGAGGAACAGAAGACATTGGAGTTTGTCACAAGACTGCCAACCTTGGGGATATTCAAGAATTTAAAAAAGGCTTTCAGTCATACCTGAAATTCAGGGCAAGTGAAACATGAGACAGAAGGAGACACATCCCCCAGCCCAGCCAAGGAAGTTGTTCTGTCGCCCAGCAACCAGTTGGCTCCTACCGTGAATGTGAACTTGACTGCAGGTCAGAATCTCAAGGCTGATGCAAGAATACTCTGTTCTTCCCTTTCACCCTCACTTTGTGGATTCAAGGGAGGAAGAGAAAAGCGTGGTGCCCACGATGAAAAGGCGACAGACACTCAGCTGTCTGAGAGAGGTCACCGGTGCATTTACTCACCTCCGCGTGCAAAGTGGGTGGCTGCCATGTGTGAGGGGCGCTGCCTGGGCGGTCGGTTTGGGAGTCGCGATTTCACTCACCCTGGAAGGTTTTCCTGAGTGCCTCTCCTGCATAACCTTCGTTCAGTGAAGGCCCACCTGCTCCCCCACCCAGGACTCATAGCATCTCAGGGCAGTGACTCAGCAATGGAAGGAAGCCACGTCACGCCTGAGTTTGCTCCTTCTCTGGCATAGGCTTCTGACCGGGGCCTGGCAACCTGCTCTTGCTTCACCGTGTCTGGGTCCCCTTTTCTGCTACTTGAAAATGAGCTCGCTTTCCTTTTTAGCCAAAGCCTATGCTCAGCAGAGGCTCCCTCTATTGGGGTCAAGGGTGCTAAAGAGAAATGAGAAGTGAGGGGCTTGGTTAGGGAGCTGAAGGGCCCCGGAGATGCCCCCGACCCACCCGGGGTGCAGGTTGTTACCACCCTTGGAATGTTCTAATCACCCAGGAGTTCCCACTGTGGCTCAGCAGGTCCCGAACCCGACTAGTATCCCTGAGGACTCAGTGGGTTAAGGATCCAGCGTTGCCGTGAGCTGTGGTGCAGGTCGCAGACGCGGCTCCATTTGGACCCCTAGCCTGGGAACCTCCATAGGCCACAGGGGTGGCCCTAAAAAGAAAAAAAAAATTAAAAATAGTGATGTTATGGAGTTCCTGTCATGGTGCAGCGGAAACGAATCCGACTAGGAACCATGAGGTTGCAGGTTTAATCCCTGGCCTTGCTCAGTGGGTTAAGGATCCAGTGATGCCATGAGTTGTGGTGTAGGTTGCAGATGCGGCTCGGATCTGGCGTGGCTGTGGCTGTGGCGTAGGCTGGCAGCTACAGCTCCGATGAGACCCCTAACCCGGGAACCTCCATATGCCGCGGTGCGGCCCTAAAAAGCAAAATAAATAAATAAATGTTCTCGTCACCGCAGCACTCTGGCCACAACTCAGTGTCCCACTTACCGTGGTGCGCTCTTAGACTCTGCTGTCCTGCAGTGGAACCGCAGCAGAGCGGAGGCCATGGCGAGAGCAGAGTTTCTCCCCAGACGTCTTCATGTGTTCTGCCTTGTCCACAACATTCTGCTCTAAGCAGTATTACTGAGTGGCAAAAAGGTGGAAAACCACCCTCTGATGGTGACATGACTCCCTGGTCACGAATCATGAGCACTTGGTGAACAGAGAGCGCTCGGGGAGGCAGAAGACAGCTCCCATCCCCCGCCCCCGCCAGCCCCATCTATTCCGAGTCCAACCCGAGAAGCTTAGCTGAGCATTTTGTCAGGATGCTGCTGACTAAAGATTCGCCAGGCTGTGGGCCGGAACGATCAGCTCACTTTCGTTTCCCCACGTCTCTGCAGAGTGAGACGTAGCCGGTGCCCGAGGAAGGCCTGGGCGGGGCTCAGCCGCCCTGTGTCTTCCTGGCTGAACCGTGCTGGCCAAGCCTGAACCACGGGCCAGCCCCAGGACTCAGTAAGATGGGGCTGATGCGGCCAGGCTCTTTGGGGGCGGTGCTTGGTCAGATCTGCCCACGAGCTGAGCTTTTCACGTGTTTCACTCCTGCCTGAAACACACCAGTGGTCTCTAGACCTGGCGGGTGGCGTGGTAATTGGCAAGGCCAGTAGCTGGTTAAGAAACCGCGCGTGCATGCGAACACACACACACACACACACACACACACACACACACGCCACAGAGTGCTCTTCAGTGAGAGCAGTATTATAGAGGACCCCAACTATTTACCACCTCTGCCACTTCTGCCTTAAACAGAACAGGCGGAAATGATAGTCTAAATTTTCTCACAATAAATAGCCTTATGTGCATCCTGTTACCTAGGAATTCATCTAGCTTTAGTGAAAGCATTTACCTAGTTAGCCTTTTACTATCTTCTGGGGGTAGAGATTACTTAACGTTTATTTTCCCTTTGTAAAGCATTAGCCCATTTCGTTTTCCTTAAAAAAAAAAAAATAACTCCTTAGAGCCTCAGAATTGAATTAACTCTGGAATTCTGGAATTGGGGGAAGTTACCACATGCTGACACGCGCTCCCACATGGCTGAACCTGAAGACGTTACTCAGAGTGAAATAAGCCAGTCACAAGAAGACAGATGCGGTGATTCCACTCGCGGTGGCCAAATCCCTAGAGACAGAAGGAGAATGGTGGTTGCTGGGGGCTGGGGAGGCGGGGGTGGAGTTAGTGTTTGATAAGTACAGAGTTTCCAGTTTGCAAGGCAGAAAATGTTCTGGAGATGGATAGTGGCTTTGGTTGTATGACAATGCGAAAGTACTTCATGCGGCTTTATTTATTTGTTTGTTTATTTATTTTCTTTTCAGGCCGCACCTGTGGCATATGGAGGTTCCCAGGCTAGGGGTCCAATTGGAGCTACAGCTGCCAGCCTACGCCACAGCCACAGTAATGCCACATCCGAGCCACGTCTGCCACCTAGAGCACAGCTCATGGCAACGATGGATCCTTAACCCACTGAGCGAGGCC
The DNA here is from genome assembly GCA_004024745.2 of Catagonus wagneri. Lineage (NCBI taxonomy): Eukaryota > Metazoa > Chordata > Mammalia > Artiodactyla > Tayassuidae > Catagonus > Catagonus wagneri. The sequence continues at coordinate 15,742,382 of PVHT020000009.1, read as the reverse complement.
AGGGATCGAATCTGCATCCTCATGGATGCCAGTCAGGTTTGTTAACCACTGAGCCACGACAGAAACTCCCCATGCCACCTTAAAAATAGTTGAAATGGTAAATTTTACATTATGTGGGTTTTTTTTTTAACCACAAGTAAAAAGGAGCTTTAAAAAAGAAAATATTAAAAAAGGAAATACTGGAGTTCCCATTGTGATTTTATTTTATTTTTTTTTAATGTTTAGCAGTGCCCTCTTTCCTAGAAAATTGTAGCAGAAAGAACTTTCTTAATGTGGTTCTATCCTGGGCCTAAATAGAAGATGGCGGACACATAGTCTGCTGGAATAATGTAATGTTCCTTCTTTGAAATCTTTGAACTGTAACTTGGATACGGAAAGAGGAAAAACAAACTGTTATTAAAAAGTGTTGGGGGAATTCCTTACTTTGGCCGGATGCTCCTCTTTTTGAGAATTTACAAAAGTGTCAGGACCTCTTGGTGAGTCAACTGTTTATAGGCGATGTGAGGTGTGGTTAAGACAGAAGCAAAGTTACCATTCATCACTTGTATGGCAGGAACCCACCTCTGCTTTAAAGACATTTGAGAACCTCTCACTTATTCTCTTGCTTAGCCTCAAAAGGTTTCTGTGACAGCCATAGAGCAGTGTGGCTAAATGTCTTGGACGAGACTGGCTTGGACATTTATTATATTGGCTCACTAAAAAAGTCAGACATTGGTCAGAGTTCCTGCCGTGATGCAGTGGGTTAAGGATCTGGCATTGCCACAGCTGTGGGGTTTTCGAAGCTGCAGCTCGGATTTGATCCCCGGCCCAGAGACTTCGGTATGTCACAGGTTCGGCCAAAAAAAAAAAAAAAATCAGACTTTGGTCATTTTTGCTGGTACAACGTGCGATTGGTTACACAAAATACTTGATAATCAAGGTGGAGTTCTTGGTGAATATTTTGTCTCCACATTCTTTCAGGGTTAAAATAAATGCTGAGTCCCATAGGCATCTGTGACATGCATACAGTGTCTTTTTTTGTTTGTTTGTTTTGGTGGATACCCTCATTGCTCCAATTTTATTTATTTATTTATTTTTTTTCATATTAACAATGAATTTTATTTCAGTTATAGGTGTACAAAGATCATAAGTCAATACGATAGATTTTGTGTCCCAAACCCACAGTGCATCCCCCCACCCCCCAGATTGTCTTATTTGAAAAACCAAGGTTTTCCAAAATCTGTGAGTCATTGTCTGTTCTTCAGAGAAGTTCATTGTGTCTCTTTAGTTTCCACATGTAA
>PVHT020000009.1:15624869-15740102 GCA_004024745.2 Catagonus wagneri | reverse complement strand
GGGGTTGCTTCTATCGCGTAATCGCCCCTCCTACCTCTTGATGTGGTCTCCTCTTTGTCTTCTGGAGTAGAATATCTTTTTTGGAAGTTTACAGTCCAGTTGGTTGAAGGCTGCTCGGCATTTGTTTGTAGTTTTGCTGTTTTTCGGGAGAGAAGTTGAGCTCCAGTCCTTCTATTCCGCCATCTTAATCCAATCTCCCATACAGTGTCTTTTTTGTGGTGCAAAATTCGAATATTGAGAATGGAAGGCTAAAACAATGACGGCCATTAGGATTTGAAATCTGTTATCCAGTCACTTGCAGTTTCTTCCAGGAAAAGGAAAATCTAGGGCTTGGCCATTTCGTCTTGATTTCAGCCTGAAGATAATAGGAGTTGGGAGACTGATTACAATCTAGCCAGCCTTGAAAACAGCAGCAAACAAAAGCCCCTTTTTAAAGTAAAGATTAAAAATAGGGACTCCTTCTGTTTTTGGTTCCTAACTGATAAAACTCGAAAGGGTTGAGGCGAGGCGCTTAACCTTGATAGCGTCTGCTGGTATAATACTCTTAAAAAGCTCCAAGTCAGACGGTAAGAGAAAACCATAGCGTGCGCGTGCGTGTGTGTGTGTGTGTGTGTGTGTGTGTGTGTTCACGCAATAAATGTTCCCTGTGGTGACTCACCTTTACATCTCTGGCTTTACTTCCTAAACCTTTCCCCTTGTTGAACTAGCATGTGACTAGACTCCGTTTGCTAAAAATGAAATAGAGATCTATTTGGATGACTAGATCAAGTTCACTTCAAGGGCCTCTGCTGAGATGTTTAATGCACAGCGTTTCAGTTGCCATGTTGTCAGAGAGATTCTCATTTTATTCACAAGCACTGGCGTCCCCAGTGCTCAGGCCCTTGATGTGCTTTGTCTTCAGGCGGATTTCTGTTTTGAGGCCGACACAGGCCCACCTTAGGGGCTGGGAGGCATTTGGTTAGGGTTTTTGCCGCGGCCCACCTGTGGTTTGTATACCTTGGCAGGAAAATTTCCCTCCGTGTTTTGTTTTGTCATGCTCATTAAATGATTTCTTGAAAAAATAAACTGATGCTGAAGTTCCCTTTATCAGAAAGTGTGCAAAGAGACATCTGCCAAATGACACAGTCCCGGTGGAATGAAGCAAAAGGCCCCTCGGGAACCGGGTGTTTGTGTTGGAGCGTCTCCCCTCCTCCAGCTCCTCTCCTTCTGTCAACCCCTCCAGGGCTTTGTCATTCCAGGCTCTTGCTCGGAGAACATGGCTCTGGAGAGAAAGATGTCCCTGGTTTTCTGAGGGTGGAGAGGCTTGTCCACTGAGCGCGATTCAGTGGAGAGAGGGAGCGCGCCCGGTTAAGCAGAAAGACAAACGGGAAAAGTAATTTGCAGCCAGCAGGAGCTTCTGGTGAACTCGCACAAGGCCAAAATTCAGAGGGACACTGTACTGACGTTTCTGGAATCTTCCCAAGGCTGGAGATTAGATGTTGGGGAGCACGATGAGTTAGAAGCCTATAGGGTATGGTAGGGGACCCCTGCTGCTTTGTGTCACCAGCACACCTGTCAGAAGGATTGCAGTTCCTGGTGGCCTAACAGTTAAAGATCCAATGTTGTCACTGCTGTGGTGCAAGTCACTGCTGTGGCATTGGCCACTGCTGTGGCTCGGGTTCAGTCCTTGGCCTGGGAACTTCCACACGTCTCAGGCACAGTGAAATTAAAAAAAAAAAAAAAAAAAGATTTATGGCCAGCTGTCATCGTGGTTTTCAGTGTTGGTGCTGCTGAGAAACATCTCCACATGCACTGAGGTGGCCGTGGGCACAGTCTGGTGTTCCTAAGGTTTCTTTTTGCAACCGGACAGACTCTTCCAAGAGACAGATTATTCGAATGATTAACCAGTGGCACACATTCATCTCTTTTAGCAACATGACTCTCTCCCTCTCCACAGAATTAGAAATATTTATGGAAGGGAGTTCCTGTCGTGGCTCAGTAGTTAACGAATCCGACTAGGAACCATGAGGTTGCAGGTTCGATCCCTGGCCTTGCTTAGTGGGTTAAGGACCTGGCGTTGCCGTGAGTTGTGGTGTAGGTTGCAGATGCGGCTCGGATCCCGCGTTGCTGTGGCTGTGGTGAAGGCCAGCAGCTACAGCTCCTGTTAGACCCCTAGCCTGGGAACCTCCACATGCCATGAGTGCGACCCTAGATAAGGCAAAAAGACAAAAAAAAGGAAAAAAAATATTTATGGAAACACTCTAAAGTTTAACAAGTTCTGCCCAAAACCAGAATTGCAACTCTTAAAAAAAAAAACTAAGGTTATCACCATAAAAATTAATTTTATCGGTAGCAGGAGTAATGATTAAACCTGCTTGATTCAAAAATGTTAGTGGAATAAATAGCCTTTTCTTCCCTACCTTGGCTGACTTATTTGAGAACAGTGCTTTGCTTTGTCTTGATGAGAACAATAATAACAAAAGGTGAAAGAGCCCTGACTCTGTTCTAGGTAATGGCTCTGAGAGCTTTATGTATATTAATGCATTAATCTCTGAATAACCCAACCAAATGGTGACTCTTAGGATCCTCCTTCCCCAAAGGAGGAAATAAGGCACAGAAAACGTGACTTGCCCAAGACCACACAATAGATCTTTACATTTTTTTTGTTTGTTTTAAGAATCTGGAGAAATTTCCTAGTAGATCATCCTTGATCTTGAGTTTTCCCCTTAACACTGCCCTCTTCTCCCTGGCTCTCTGAGCAGGCTGGCCTTTACTCTTAATTAGCGAGAGCAGTAATAGCCAGTGCCATTTATGGAGAGCGTATTACTCCCAGCCATGCGAAGATTGTCTTTTAAATGGGTGTTTTCTCTGCTGTGGCTCCAGTGACTGTCTCCATGCTACAGATGGGAAGACTGAGGTTCAGGGTGGCAGAGTCAGTGCCTGAAGCCCAGCCACAGAGCTCATTTTCTTTGCCATGTGTCCTCCGTCCCTCTTTCCTTGTGCTTTAAAATTGGCTATAAAAATCACTGTAGGTTTTTATATGCAGTTTTAAAGCTGCTTTGTGAATTTTGCAGAAGGGGAGTCAGGCTCTAAATTTAATCCAGATCGGCGCCCAACAGAATGCATGTCAGCGTGAGCCCGCCGCAAGCCCCACGGCGATGCCGTTTGGTTTCCAGTTCCTTCCCGCTGCCAAGTCTGAGGTGGTGTGTTACTGAGAAGCGTTTTAATCCCCGGGAGAGAAGGGAGCATGCCGTGGGAGGACGGCAGAGCCCCTGACGCTGAGCACGTCCATATTTCTGTTGTGTGAACGAAGGAATGAGCCGCTAGGGGCTGTAACTATGCACCAGGTTGTCCACTCCTTGCAGACTGTGATGAGCTGGGTGGGACCTCAGATCAGCCCGGCTTGTCTCCCTCGGGCCCAGCACAGGCCAGTCCCCAAAGCAGAACGTCTTGGCTAATTTTCCAAGGTCTCTGGCAAATAGCATCACTGGCTTTGAAGGTCGCGCAGCAGCCTTTTCAGCCCTGAATGCTTAATGCGATCCTCACCCTCTTTCACTCCTGTAGCCTCGGGGTTCACCCCTAACGCCCTACACCCGGGCCAGGGCAAGAGCAGGCTCCGCGTTTTACAAGGATGGATACAGGTGTCCCCCGCTTTTCGCAAGTTCGCTTTGTGCCGCTTCACTTTTACGAAAGACCTGCGTTGGGACCTGTTTTTGCTAACCAAAAGAAGTCTGAAGAGGATCTTCACATTTAGGAGAAAAGGCGAAAAGCCAAATAGCATTCAGCATTCGTTTCTCTCAGCGAGTCGTTACAGAGGCAGCTCACACCTACAGCAGGGGAGTGGCCTCGCCGAGCCCCTTCTCTAGGACCCACACTCAGGATCCAGCCTGCAGAGCTTTGAACTGCGTCCGGGAGCAATTGTGCTTTATCTCAGTTTATTTTGTGCCTCCATTAGCAAGATGTGTCCTAAGGTAATTGTGCTTTCACTTCACACCGTTTTGGCTTAGAAAAGGTTTTATAGGACGCTCTGCTTTCCTTTTTTTTTTTTTGGTCTTTTTTTGTCTTTTTAGGGCTGCACTTGCGGCATATGGAGGTTCCCAGGCTAGGGGTCCAATCAGAGCTGTAGCCACCGGCCTGCGCCACAGCCACAGCAATGCAGGATCCGAGCCATGTCTGCGACCTACACCACAGCTCACGGCAACGCTAGATCCTTAACCCACTGAGCGAGGCCAGGGATCAAACCCGCATCCTCATGGATGCTGGTCGGGTTCGCTAACCTGCTGAGCCACGACGGGAACTCCACACTCTGCTTTCTGATAGCCCGGGAATCCTGCATTGCTAACAGCCCAACAAGCTGTACAGGTGCCAGTGAAAGAATGTGACTTGCCATCCAGCTCTCCAAGGATTAGGTCATTAACCCCTGTTGCCTCTGTCCTCCAGCACATCCTGACTGGTATTCAGGGTGGAGATCAGGAATGAGGCGCTCTGTTCTTTGAAAAACTGGCCGAACAGGCCTTCAGATAGTTAGATATTTTTAGAAGAAAATTTTATGCACCCTATTTCTGGCATCTTCTCATACCTAGAAAAGCGCTAAAAATCATTAACAGAGACATCTGCTTCTCGTGACTAGCAGTTACCTTCTACCAAGATGCGGGCTTGATGAGAGGTCCCGCTTTGCCAATATCATGTATATGCTGTCCTCTTCCCAGCGTCTCCAGGACAGCTGCTCAGAGCTGTCTGAAAGGCTGTCTCCCAGGCTAGAGTCCTCAGTAAGACATGGCAGAAACTCAACTCATAGCTTTTACGTTTTGTGGTTTTGCTTGTTTTTAGCAGGTGAGAGCTTTAGCTAGTCCATTACCGATGACCAATTGCTAACACTTGTCAGTGAATGAGCACCATAGAAGGAAGGGGGCTATGAGAATATCAAGACAGGAATTCCCGCTGTGGCGCAGTGGGTTAGGACCCCGACATAGTGTCCATGAGAATGCAGGTTGGATCCCTGCCTTGCTCACTGGGTTAAGGTTCCAGTATTGTCGTGAGCTGTAGCGTAAGGTCGAAGACACAGCTCAATCCCGTGTGGCTGTGGCTGTGGTGTAGGCCTGCAGCTGCAGCTCCAATTCAACCCCTAGCCTGGGAACCTCCATATGCCGCGGGTGCGGCTATAAAAAAGAATATCACACAGACACCTTATTTTTAATGAGCTTGTCAAGTCAGTTCTTCCCAGTCTTCTCTGGTAGAACCTCCAGGACATATGACTACACTATGCTTTAAGCATAGAATGAGTCTTTACCTGCCTCGGGGACATCTGAAGATTTCTCTCCAGAGTCTTATTAACATGAGTAGAGGAGGGCCACAGACCTCACCAGGGTTGTGTTTGCTGCCCAGATGCTCCATCTGAGACACAGGGATAAGAAGCAAGTTAACCAAGGAGGGGGCCCATCAAAGCTGCTGCGTGATTGCATCAAGGAATCGCAAACATGCTAAGCACTAGAAATTGTCTCCGGGTACCCACTCACTCCTATAGAGCTAGATATGTTTCAGTTGTCTATTGGAAGGTAGCTAGAAGTAATTTTGGTGAACTAGTTAAATTTCTCCTTTTCAGAAAGGTCAGGGCTTGATGCATTTGCTAGTATCTCAATAGTCATGGGTCTGCCCAGGGTTTTTTCATTGCTTTCCTCATGGAACGGATATCCTTGATCCTGTTTTAGAGCGAAGAAACTAAAGCATGGAGAGTAATTAAAACTTACTTTAACCTTGTTGGAAGCGTACCTGCTCTGATTCCTCTTGGAGCAGTTTTAAATAAATCCGTTAGAATTTGTTTTTAATTCTGCTGCCACGTTTTCTAGATGATTTGAACAGTTCTATCAATCTGCTTATTTACTAAGTAAGACTTTTCCCCGTTTGTAACCTCTAGAACTAACTGGCAGTTTGATCACTGACTTTGGCTTGAATTTTTTTGGAAAGGCTCCTCCTTGTTTATAATCTAGAAATACTTTTCCTCTCATTGCAACTATTTAGGGACCTTATAAGAAAGCACAATAGTGGGAGTAATATTTATTTACCTGTGGAAAGCTGTCAGAGTTTTCACCAAGACAATAAAATTTATGTCTGTGACAGCATCCTTTTAATAACTGAAAGGCTTCCTGTTATGTTTTTAGTTTTTGAAGGGTGCTATCTTTTGGAAAGGTAACTGCTTCAAGACTGATTTCTTCATATGATTTTCAGACCAGAAAGTATTTTTTAAAACCTGTGTTTTGAGATTATTGATCTAAAAATTGCTGTTGTTGGTAGGAGGCTGCCAAAAAATTTCACTGTAATTTGGAGCAGAGCTGTGCGCTGTTGATGTCAAGAGTAGGAGCTATTGAGAAATACTTGGCCGGAGGGGGGTTGTGAGGGGAGGCGGATTTGGGTATTTCACTGGGCAAGGATTTTTTTTCCCTCTTTTTGTCTTTTAGGATCACACCGGCTGCACATGGAGGTTCCCAGGCTAGGGATCGACTGGAGCTGTAGCCACTGGCCTAGGCCAGAGGCACAGCAACGCAGGATCTGAGCCACATCTGCAACCTCCACCAGATCTCATAGCAACGCCAGATCCTTAAGCCACTGAGCGAGGCCAGGGGTCAAACCCGCATCCTCATGGATGCTAGTTGGGTTTGTTAACCACTGAGCCATGACGGGAACTCCTGGGCCAGGATTTTTTTTTTTTTTCCTTCAAAATTTAGGTTAAGATATAAAAGCAAGACATGTTTCAGGAACAATTACTCTTTGTTCCTTAAAGGTTATCTCTCTTCCTTATCTTTCTTAATTTAAGTTGGTGATGAAAAAGATTAATCTGGGAGTTCCTGTTGTGGCTCAGCAGGTTAAGAACCTGATGTAGTGTCTGTGAGGTTGCTGGCCTCACTCAGTGGGTTAAGGACCTGGCATTGCTACAAGCTGTGGTGTAGGTCACAGATGTGGCTCTGATCCCGCCTTGCTGTGGCTCTGGCGTAGGCTGGCAGCTGCAGCTCCGATTCAGCCCCTAGCCTGGGAACCTCCATATGCCACGTATGTGGCCCTTGAAAGAAAATGGAAAAGAAAAAGATTAAATGGAAATAGTCTATGATTTGGTAACTGCTTTTCCCCAGTTGGCAGTTTTGTGAATACCTTAGTTGAGTAAGTTTCCCATAATCTCCTGCAGGGTCATAAGAAAACTTGGTGAAAATTGGACCTTCTGATCAAGGAAGTTTGGGCAAAGTTAGGTTGACTACAGTAAAATCAGTTTTAAAGGTGTGCCCCCCCCCTCCCATCCCTGGCCTTTGCTAATCATCAGCATATGTTTAAACGTCCATTGGAAGAAAGGGCATTTTCTGACTTTTTCAAAATCAGTAAATCAGCACCAGCCAAATGCAGGCAACCTCACACTATGTCTCCAGACTCCAAAGCAAGCAGTAAATTGAGTGAAAGGCTGTCACAAGGCAGGCATCCTGGGGTCACAGAAGGTCTGTAGAGGCCATCAAGTGCCCGATGAAGGGGCCCCAGGGAGTTTCGCGGCAACAAGGGTCACAGTGTGGTCCTGGCAGAGTAAGGGAACTCCGTAGGCCCCCCCTTTGCTGTCAGCCTGTTCCTGCCCACTCTGGGCTGGCAGGGGAAGCGGGCATGTCAGGAAGGGGAGACGAGATGGCCGATTAACTTTGGCTCCTGTTTGCTTCTGCCGCAGTCCCCTCTGTAGGGGCCGTGTTCCGCTCTGGAGGCTGCAGCCCGGCTCAGGGGCTCCAGGATTTAGCAAAGTTGTAAAACCTTATGCCAGTTTGAGCTGAAAGAATATTGTTTTTCAATGTATCAGCGATATAGTGTTATAGTATATTTTAAAGTAAAAAAAAAAAAAAAAAATGCATCAGGAGTTCCCGTTGTGGCTCAGCAGTAGCAAACCTGACTAGTATCCATGAGGATGCGGGATTGATCCCTGGCCTTGCTCACGGGGTTAAGGATCCGGCCTTGCTGTGAGCAGGGGTGTAGGTCACAGATGTGGCTTGGGTCCTGCATGGCTGTGTCTGTGGTGTATGCCCGCAGCTGTAGCTCTGATTCGACCTGTAGCCTGGGAACTTCCATATGCCGTGGGTGCAGCTCTAAAAAGATTTAAAAAAAAATGCATAAGAGGTTGCCTTATATGACTTTTAAAACAGCTTTAAGTATGTTTGGATTTTTTCACCGTATATATAGTCCAGCACTGGAAATACTAAAAATTATAGTTTCCCTTGAATTGTATTCTGTTTATCAAAAAGTTGCTGCAGGCGTTCCTGTTGTGGCTCAGGGGGTTAAGAACCCAAGTAGCATCCATGAGAATTCAGGTTCCATCCCTGGCCTCCATCAGTGGGTTAAGGATGTGGCGTTGCTACAGGCTGTGATGTATGTAGGTTGGATGCAGCTAGGATCTGGCATTGCTGTGGCTGTGGCCTCAGCTGTGGCTCCAATTTGACCCCCTATCCTGGGAACTTCCATATGCCACAAGTGCAGCCCTAAAAAGACCAAAAAAAAAGTGGCTCCCTATAAAAGTGTGTCCTTCAATAAGGAAAATAAAAAAAGGGACAGTTTCACCACCTCTTTATGAAGGCATCGTACTGAGAACATGAGAGAGCTTTTCGGTGCCCAGTTGGCGTAGTCTGCCCAGGACGGAGGGCTTTCCCAGGATCCAGGACTCTCGGTGCTAAAGCCAGACAGGTCCCGGGCACTGCCAGCCTTCTGAGTGCCATGCACCAGGTTAGATGGGGCAGAAAGAGGCAGTCAGATTGCATGCTTCATGGGCAGCGCCAACTCCAGGGCTGGCCTTGCTGGGCGGCGTTTGGGTGGGTGGCCAGTAGGAAGAAACTTGGGGAAAACAGACCCATGGCCTTGGTCTCTCCAGCAGCTGTTTGCTACCCTACCGTGTTTGTGTTTGCTGTGGGCTGTAATCTTTCAGTTATGACCAAATTATTTTTTCTAAATTTGAGAGGTTGCTTTTCACACTCACTTCCTTAACCCACAGCATTTAAATATCTCGAGCCATCAGGGGGTGTCTTTCCGGCCATTTCTTCCCCCACCCCTACCCCCTTCCCCCAGGCCCCTTGGGTGTGTTTGATTTGGCCTCTTGGCCCAGCACAGGCACAACTTTTCCTATTCTGCCGTCCCCACCTTCGGGTGTTCCGGCCTGTGTGGGTGTGTGTAATGGGCGAGGTCGTGCCAGCTTTGGGGTCTGGCCACAGATGTGTTCTCCGCATGATAGGGCCCCGCGTTGGGAAAACACGCTTGCCCAACAAGCCCAGGCACAAAAGAGGATTGTTTTGAAGGGCAGCCTCAAATACCCAAGAAGACCTCTGCCTAGCAATTTTGCTTACCACGCCCTTTTTTTTTTTTTTTTTAAACCTGCTTAGCTTAGTGGTTATCCTTAAGTATGTATTCGGTCCATCTTGGTGATTTTAGCATATCATTGAAAGAGGTGCTTTCCAGCCTAAAACACTGCACGCTCCTGACATTAATTCATCCCTCCGTCCATCTGAGACATAAAGACTTGATGGATTGCTTCTGCCCCCCCCCATCCAGTCCAAAAATGGCAAAACCAGGATCGGAAGCTGAGCGTGAAGGAGTCCACGACTTATGCAACGTGCCGCTGATATTGTAAAGGACCATTTTAGAGACTAAGTCGGTATTTTCTGCACTGAAATTATCAGGAGAGAATTGACAAACTTTGATGAAGACGCAGAACTTGCTTGCGTACGACATCTTTTATAGGTCTCGAGGATGGGGGAAGCAGTTTATATTTGTCTCAGGTCTCTTACCTAAAACACAGGACCTGTCTGATAGCTCTTTTTATTTGGCTTGATTTTTGTGAGGGGAGGCAGTTTCAAAGACTGGTTCTTTTTTTCCTCCCAATTTTGAAAAGTATAGTTGATTTATAATGTTGTGCCAATTTCCACTGGACAGCAAAAGTGACCCACTCATACATATGTATGTATACAAATATATATGTATGACTGTAATGTGTGTGTACACACACACACACACACACACACACACATACATTCCTTTTCTTATACTATCTACCATCCTGTTCTATCCCAAGAAATTGAATATAGTTCCCTGTGCTATACAGTAGGACTCCATTGCTTATCCATTTTAAATGGAATAGTTTGCATCTACCAACCCCAAACTCCCAGTCCATCCCGCTCCCTCCCCACTTCCCGTTGGCAACCGCAAGTCTGTTCTCCATGCAAAGACTGATCCTTAAGACGCACCTGATATGTACTAGGCAAAGCCAATCTAGTTGAAGTGAATTCTAGATCCTGTGTCAAGCATTCCTCTTGATTTGCTGCACAAGAACAGGCAACTTGCCCAGATGCCTTTTTCTAAGCATTTGGTAGTTTATTTATAGAGTAGGAATTTGACACTTTTTTTCTTATATCTCAGGGAGAGGCTGTGTTATTTGCAGAACTGTGATATTTTCCAAGAGCAGCTGATTCCAAACTGTAAAGTACGTTCAGCTTTGGAGCGTTTGACTGGACTGTTTCTAGAAACCTGACCACCAAGATGAGGAAGGAGAACAGAGGGCATCTGGATATCAGAATGAGTGTTTCTGGTTGTGCTTGACTATGCCAGTGAATTCACCTGAGTTCAAGTACTGGCTTTGGCACTTGGTCATGACGTGACGACCTTAAGTCACTTCACTTCTCTCAGCCCACTTTCTCCTCTGTAAAAGGCTGGTAAAAAGATAACAGAAAATATGTTTCATAGGATGGTAGCGACTGTTAGCTGGTTCTTCTGGATTCTGTTATTTTGTGCATTTTAGTATGCAACAAAAATCATCACAACTCAAAGTGTAGTAAAGGTCCGTGCTTTGAAATTGCTTCTTCAGAGTCATTGCCAGTAAAGAATTCCCTTGAGCAATTCAGACCTTAAAAATAAGGACATCCAGGAGTTCCCATTGTGGTGCAGTGGTTAATGAATCCGACTAGGAACCATGAGGTTGCGGGTTCGATTCCTGGCCTTACTCAGTGGGTTGAGGATCCGGCGTTGCCGTGAGCTGTGGTGTAGGTCGCAGACGTGGCTCGGATCCCGCGTTGCTGTGGCTGTGGCATAGGCTGGCAGCTCCAGCTCCTGTTAGACCCCCCTAGCCTGGGAACCTCCATATGCTGTGGGTGTGGCCCTAGATATGGCAAAAAAAAGACAAAAAAATAAAATAAAATAAGGACATCTGACTTGGGCAGAGTCGTTTGTGAGCCGGTTCTTTTCCCTCTGATTTGGATACAATTCCTTATTTTGGTAAGCTGGCATTTTCCTGTAACACGCGCCGAGCCTTGGCAATGAACCATTTGCACAAGTAAAGTTCACCGTCTGAGATCCTCACTAGAGAGCATGGTACCGATGGTTTTTATTCCATGGTACGGGCCCAAAGACTACATCACTGTACAGACTTGTTTTTACGACACAAGATATTCCTTATGTGGTGTCCAAGATGACCTGTCACGTACAGCTTCATATCCAGTCGTGTGATGGGCTTACCGTCGTTCCCTTTTCTAACTAGCATAATACAGACTGCGGTGCTTGAAGCAGGGTGTTGCAGCCACAGCCTAGAAATGAGGGGACATACTTCACAGTTTGTCTGCTACGTAGTAACTGAGCTTTATCCCAGGCTAGAGTAGGTGCCCACGTGGTGTGATATGAGGTGTACCAAACGCTCCCCTTTCTCCACATACGGCTCCTCTACCTACCTGGAGATGCTAGAAACTGTTGGAAATCGAATTACCATTCTGGATTGTGGCGTTGTCTCTTGAAGGCTTCTGTTAAAATCTCTGCTGAAATACATAGATATCCGAGAAGAGAACTTTGACACAATTGCTGAGCCATCAACTTCCAAGGGTCAGGATCCTAGGAAAAATAGGATTTAGAGGGTTTTAATATAAGGAGAGAAGACCAAAAATTTATGGAATGTGCCCAGACGGTATCACTGCATTAGTAGCCTGAGGAAGCTAAAGAAAGGATGAAGTACCCACTTAACAGAGGAAGTGCGGGCACTGTGAAAGGATGCTTTGGGGTCCTTTATTAACAAACATCCTTCTCAGCTGTGCCTGGACTGACCATATGTCACACCCAGGTGAATAATCCCGAAGTGTGTGTGTGTGATGTGTGTGTGTTTATATTTAAAAAGCAGTATAGGAGTTCCCATCGTGGCTCAGCGGTTAATGAATCTGACTAGCATCCATGAGGATGCAGGTTCGATCCCTGGGCTCGATCAGTGGGTTAAGGATCCAGCCTTGCCATGAGCTCTGGTGTAGGTCACAGATACGGCTGGGATCCCGCATTGCTGTGGCTATAGTGTAGGCCGGTGGTTACAGCTCCGATTGGACCCCTAGCCTGGGAACCTCCCTATGCCGAGAGTGCTGCCCTAAAAAGACAAAAAAAAAAGGGCAGTATATACTAGTGGTTGAGAATACCAACCTGAGGGGGCTAGACTGTAGCTGGCACCCCAGTTTATCAGTTTACATTAGTCAGATACCTTAGGTTTTAATTGTTTGTGTTTCACTTTCCTTGTCTGAAAAAAAAATTCTTGACTCAGGATCGTGGGGAGAAGTAAAAGAGCTAATATATAGAAAGCACTTGGAGCTTTGTTTGGCACATGGTAAAAGTGTTAGCTGCTGTTGTTATTAAACTATACTGTAGTCATGCCTGCAGGAAGGACAAACTATGGACTAGGGTCTGATAACCCCCGAGTGAAAAATACTGACATCTCAGAGTTTCTTTGTTGGTGGTGCCACAGCCCTTGTCAGTTAGGTGTTGTTATTTATGATCTGTGCAGATATCTAGGAATCTCGTATATAATAGTTGTGCCATATTCTAGGGCAACTGAGTTCACTGATTTTCAGCATCCAACGGGCAGGCAAGGAAAGAGGTTTGCTCAGGAATTCTTTTTTTTTTGCTTTTTAGGGCCGCAGGCGGCACATGGAGGTTCCCAGGCTAGGGGGTCCAATCGAAGGTGCAGCTACTGGCCTAGCCACAGCCATGTCGGATCCGAGCTACGTCTGCAACCAACCTACACCACAGCTCACTGCAACGCCGGATCCTTAATCCGCTGATTGAGTCCAGCGATCGAACCCTCAACCTCCTGGTTTCTAGTCGGATTCGTTTCCACTGCGCCACGATGGAAACCCCTTGCTCAGGAGTTCTTAGGGAACAGACCTTCTCCCTGCTTCCCACGTTCCCATGCTTCATCAGCTTCGTTACTTCTCCTGCATTTCATTGGTCAGAACTGGTGATGTAGCCCCACCCAGCAGCAAGGGAGACTGGGAAATGTAGTTTAGCTGTGTGCCCGGGAAGCAGATAACATGGGAGACGGGTCAGACCGTGGATAAACCAGCAGCAAATCGAGGATTTTGACTTTGGTTTACGGTTTCACTGTGAAGCATCAGCATTTTTCGGTTTAATTTTAAGAATTAATGGGAAAGTCTACTTCCTTTTTGGTACACAGCAGTCAAATGCTAATGTTCATGCAGAACATCTGCTCATTATCTTTCCTGAGGAAAATAATAGTAGAAACTAGCATCTATAGAGCATTTACCATATACCATCATACTACGTAAGCACTTTATATGTTTATTTCATATTATTTAATAAGATGAAATTAGTTTATTCAGACTCTGCTACAGTCCTTATGAGGGAGGTACCAGAGTTGTCAGCATTCCGTGGTTGAAGAAACTGAATTACAAAGACGCCATTAATCCAAATAAAGAAAAAATATATGCGAATTTATGAAGAATCACAGGATTAACAGAGATTAACAAAATTGGGTATTAAAGTCGTCAACTCCTTTGTTCTTAGGAGACCAAAGCTAGATATATAGCAGACGTTACTTAGTCCAATATGGGGTGTTCTTTCTTCCTGAAACAGTACTCATTAAATTGTCATGAGCTGGGTGGTTTGTCAAGAAAACCTAATACAACTGTGTGTGGAAAAACACACATCACTGTGTACTTTATCCTTTGGTTTATTTTAGTTTATTTGCTTAGCTAAACATGGTGTGTTATAGAGTCAACCACGCATATGTTGCATTAGTCTGGAAAAGTCCCTTTCATGTCTTAACCTGATAGATGTTTTAGATATTCCTTGAAAAATCAGTTAGTTCCCTTCCTTATATCAGAGCTTACTATTTTATTTTTTAAATTACTTAATGAATTTTATTATATTTATACGTATACAACAGTCATCATAACCAAATTTTATAGCATTTCCATCCCAAACCCTCAGTGCATCTCCCCACCCCCAGCCTGTCTCATTTGGAAACCGTAAGTTTTCCAAAGTCTGTGAGTCAATATCTGTTCTGCAAAGAAGTTAATTGTGTCCTTTTTTTAGATCCCACATATAAGTGATAGCATTTGATGTTAGTGTCTCATTGACTGACTTCACTTAGCATGATAATTTCTGGGTACATCTGTGTTGCTGCAAATGCTGATATTTCTTTCCTTTTAATGGCCGAGTAATATTCCATTGTGTATATGTACCACATCTTCTTTATCCACTTCTCTGTCAATAGGCATTTAGGTTGTTTCCATGTCTTGGCTATTGTATAGAGTGCTGCAATGAATATTAGAGTATGTGTGTTTTCAAATCATGCTTTTCTCTGGATAGAGGCCCATGAGTGGGGTATCTGGATCAAATGGTAATTCTATTTTTAGTTTTCCATACTGTTTTCCACACTGGTTGCACCGATTTACATTCCCACCAACAGTGTAATAGGGTTCCTTTTTCTTCACACCCTCTCCAGCACTTATTGTTCATGGACTTTTTGATGATGGCCATTCTGGCCAATGTAAGGTGGTACCTCATTGTCATTTTGATTTGCATTTCTCTAATAATGAGTGATGTTGAACAACTTTTCATGAGTTTTTTGGCCATCTGTATGTCTTCTTTGGAGAACTGTCTGTTTAGATCTTCTGCCCTTTTTTTGATGGGGTTGTTTGTTTTTTTGGTATTGAGCTGTAGAAGATGATTAGAGCTTACTATTTTAATCACAGAGGTTAAGTAATCTGATGTCACTGGCATCTGTGCTTTAATCTTTTGAGTATGGCATTGTAAAGACAAAAGATAAAAGGACAGTCCTGTGAGCCTCTATAAATGGACAGTATAAAGACTGATCTTTGAATCAGGACCTTATTGTTTTAAGAGATTCTTCATGATCAGTTAAAATGAGTCTGCTCACTGCCATCTTTATCAGCTCCGCAGACTGCAAGTCCCTCTATGAAACTAAGATAAGCTTGTAAAAGCACTGAAAAAGCTGAGATTTAAACAGATGTCAGATGGCAGCAGCAGATGTGTAATGGTACAAAGGGTTTTGATAGGCCATGAAATAGCTGAGTAATTAGAATTTCTCTGTGCCATCGTATCTACTTAAACACTTCTGGCCAAGCCTGAAGACGATTGGGTGGGTGCCCAGTTGCCTGTGGCCTCATCTGTCTGTTGAAAAGTCTCAGTACGGCAGCCAAATAAGGAAAGCACCTCCGACTGGATATTTGGCTTTATGGCCATGTTTTTTTTTTTTTTTTTCTTTTCAATACTGCCTACTTTGGGTTTTATAAAAATATGTGGAGAAATTAGGCTGTCCGGGCTGTCCATGACTAACAGGTCTTTTATGCTTTTCACTTGTAGATCTCAGAGTGTTTTCCACTGCGTGAAGTTATACTTTTTCTGGAGTTCCTGTGTGGCGCAGCAGAAACGAATCTGACTAGGAACTGTGAGGTTGCGGGTTCCATCCCTGGCCTCGCTCAGTGGGTTAAGGATCCAGCATTGCCGTGAGCTGTGGTGTATGTAGGTCGCAGACGAGGCTTGGATCTGGCGTTGCTGTGGCTGTGGTTCAGGCCGGCAGCTGCAGCTCCGATTGGACCTCTAGCCTGGGAACCTCCATATGCCATGGGTGGAGCCCTAAAAAGACAAAAGACAAAAAAAATAAAAGGTTATACTTTTTCTTATCATATTTATTCTTCAAAGTAATTTTCATTGAGCTGAGAAAGTGACATTGCCCACCACGCAGAGCCTGTAACCAGAGTCCGGCGGCACTGAGCTGAACTCTGACAGGCCGGGCTAAAGGCAGGGGCCAGGCAGGAAGCGAAAGCATCCTGGGCTGATGTCTTGGGCTGTGACATTGGTCGTTTAGTAGGGACGTAGGACTTGGGACCTCATTTTTTTTTTTTTTTGCTTTTTGCTTATTAGGGCCGCTTTTGTAACATATGGAAGTTCCCAGACTAGGGGCTGGATCAGAGCTGCAGCTACCGGCCTACACCACAGCCACAGCAACGCAGGATCCGAGCCGCATATGCAGGCTTCGCCACAGCTAACAGTAACACCGGATCCTTAACCCGCTGAGTGGGGCCAGGGATCGAACCCGTCGGATTCATTTCTGCTGAGCCACACTGGGAGCTCCAGGGGGCCTCATTCTTGAAAGCCGGGGACCCTCTTAACATATCAGGAACCAGGAGCAGTCACTCATGTGAGCTGGTTAAATGATGTCACAATCTGCAGGACTTCTCCTTGTATTTACTGGCTGGCATTGCTTGGAAATGACCGCTTATTTTTATGATGAACAACCTAACACGGTTATTCTCATTCCACGAGTGAAAATGAGGGTAAATTTGGTCGCTGTGGCACTTCAGGCTGCTGTGTTTTAGATTTCCTGGCCATGGACATGCTTTTCATTCCTTTTCTAACTCAACACAGCTCTTTTTTTTTTTTTTCTTTTTAGGGCCGCACCCGCGGCATCACAGCTCAATTTTAACACTAAGAAAGAAACCACTTTTCTCTGTCTGTGTTAGGACCCGGCGCTGTCGTTATTGCCTTTTAGGCTTCTGGTCCAATTTAGGTTTGATTTCAAATCAAGAATAGGTTGCAGGCAGCAGACAAACCATTTCTGGGCTGGGTCTGCTCAAATCTAATCCCCCTCCCCCACCCCCAGGGGGCAGAGTCGAGGAGGGGAAATCGGCTCTTTGTCACTTTTTAATTTTTCCTGATCCTATTTCATCAGAACCTATTTGCCCCCTTGTTTGAAGGAGGGCCCGGAGATAGATCATTGCAACCTCTATATTTGTAGAGACAAAATGTAACAGAGGTGGTGTTTTTCTTCAGTCGAGGCTATCTGAAGATTCTGCAGTCAGTGTAAGATATTCTTACACCACCTCCTTGTTCAGAGGGTTTCTGTCTGCTGCCTGTTTATCTGGGCAGCGGCACCGCAGGAAGAAAGGAAAGCTTAAATGTGGAAATGACTTCTTATGCGTCAGAGGCTGTGAACTTGAAAGTCATCTGTTAGTTTTGATCCCTAGTTAGCTTGAAAATAGCCCGCTTTTTCCTCTCTGTCTCTCAATTACTGAATTATTTGTAAGAGGCTCACCCACTCATCCGCTACACCTTGATTGCTTTCTTGCCATATAACGTTGTAAATTGTTCATTTCCACAGCCAGGTGTTGATTTCATAAACAAAACCTCTCTTCGTTTTTTTGAAATTATTTTTTTTTGAAATTATTTTTATTTTAAAGTCATTGCCACTGTTTATTTCTGGTCATCAACAACATACACACACTGACGACATTTAAATGAAACACACTTCAAAACACGTGGGGCCTGTAAAAGAAATTAACTAAAGTTCTTGTCTTGAATTATAGGTGTAAAACAATATGATTCAGTTTTCCGATGGTCGAAGCCACTGTTAGCAGTAATCTCCCAAGTTCATACTTTGCCCTTTGCAACAAAAAAGTCAATGTCAGGTGTGCAGGTGAAAGTTTCGCTTCATTTAGTGTTGCAAAATTTCCTGATGCTGTGTTTAATTTTATCAAGCCCGGATAACCTCACATTAATACAGTATTCGTGGCGGTAAATGGAGGGTGATTAGGGCACAGGAAAAGAGCAAAGTGGTTTTCATGGTTTTTTTGGATTTGCAGGTCTGTGGCATTACGTTTCTGTTGTTTATTGGCAGAGGTTTTACTACTGCAGTTTGCCTTGCTTCTCAACGTATGCTGTATATCATGGGAAATGGGGGCCACTGCCTTTTAAATATACAATCAAAAGATTATGTGACAGAGTTAAATCAGCATCGGAGCAGTTGGGCCCATTGTAGGGTCATTATGTGATTCTGCTGGCGTGCTATTTCTGAAGTGTGAGCTATTCATTCCGTTCAGATGGCTCGGAAAACAGCCTCCCTCAGAGAAATGCCTAGTGCAGCGATGTCTAATGCAAATGTAACATGAGCCTCCTGGGTAATTAAACATTTTCTTTTTTTTCCCTAAATAATTGAAGTACAAGGAAAACAACTGATAGTATTTGTTCTCCATTTTATTATCATTATTATTATTATTATATTATTATTATTATTATTATTATTAGTCTTTTTATGACTGTTCCAGTGGCAATAGGGATGTTTCCAGGCTGGGGGTTGAATTGGAGCTGTAGCCACCCGCCTACACCAGAGCTACAGCAGTGAGGATCTGAGCTACATCTGCGACCTACACCACAGCTCATGCCAACGCCAGATCCTTAACCCACTGAGCAAGGCCAGGGATCGAACCTGTGTCCTCATGGATGCTAGTTAGATTCGTTTCCGCTGAGCCGTGATGGGAACTCCTAGTTAAACATTTTCTAGTAGCCCCATGCAAGAGGTGAAAATACTTTGGTGGCTATATTTTATTTAACCTAATGCTACCATTTTAACATGTCAGCAAAATTAAATTATTAAGGGGAGATTTAGTGCCCCCCCCTTTTGTACTGTCTCTGATATCCAATGTGTATTTTCCACTTACGGCGCGTCTCCGTTCAGACTGGTCACATTTCCAGTGCTCGGGAGCCAAATGTGACCAGTGGCTGCAGCACTGGACGGTCCGGGTCTCAGGTTTTCCTAAAGAAAGTCCATTCATGGCTTGATTGCAGCTTCTATAGGAGGCAGAAAGAAATCATGTGACATGTCTGCTCATTTGCAGAAAACCCAATGTCAGTTCACAAAAAGGAAAACGTTGACCTGACTCTCTGGAAAATGTAACTTTGTTTTTGAATTGTTTATTTGTGCTGGTAGAATGCTGCTCCATAGCAGAATTGACTTTATTTTTATGGAAAAGCAAACACTGACTTAATGTTAGTCATTACTTCAAGGAAATTAAAAATCAACATCAGAGAGCCTTAATGTAAAGGATGCCTTTTTTCACTCCTTTATCTGAGCCTGCCGTTGCCATAGCGACATGGAGCCGATCCAGTAGAAATTAAAGACTCCAATTATAGTTCTCCAACTTTCTTTACTTATATTCCCTTTCAGCTCACGGATGTCTTATTGTATTGGGCTTTTTTTTCCCACTGAAAAGGTGGAAGTTGTGATTCATGAAGGCTTATGTTTTTATTTAGTACGGTCCGCGGGAAAATGGCACGTTAATGCCATTTCAAATGTTGCGAAGCCCTCCCTTACAAAAAATATAAGCCGAAATTCATAGAAGCGATTAATGTTCACACCTGGCCAGAACCTGTCCTGGAGTCTTTGTGACCATTTTCCTTCTTCAGTGCTTCCTCTGGAATACAGGCTGTGTCAGTCTGTTTGCAGAGTCACAGAGCTGTTACTGTAGTTCTAAGTGAGGTGATGACAGGCTGTGTCTTTGTGGCCAGTTAAGAGTTGTTGCCAACCCAGATCCCCCTCCTTCTGAAGAAACTAAGACCTTTGAGCTTATTACTGTTGTTTGGAGATGGAAGTTTTGCTTGCGTATTACTCTCATGGGATCACTGATGGAGGCATGTGCTCGGAATTAACTCGGAATGTCTCTACAAAGCCACAGTTTATCAATCTTACAAAGTCTTTGCATGTTTTTGAAGTTTACTTTTAAAAAATGTCGTATATGGTAGAAATTGACAAAGACTCTCTCTTTAACCAGATTTTCGCTAGTCTTCTTCAGGACGAGACCTCAACCTTGAGCTTCAGTATCTGTTCTTGCCTAGCTAGCAAGAGTCCTGCAATGTCAGATGAGAGAGAATCCCCCACTTTGGTATCTGATGGCTCTCAATATCTGATCAAATTTCTCATCCACCAACTAAAGGTAAGCCTTTGGCCTGCCTTTAGCCAGAATTCCCCTCCCGTGATGTCTCCTCTTAGTAATTTTCCATCCACTGACCCCCTCCCTCTGCTTACTGGTTACAAATCCCCACTCATCTTGCTGCCTTCAGAGCTGAACTTGATCTCCGCCCTCTAGTGCGGTAGTCCTGAATAAAATCTTTACTGTTTTAACAAATGTCAGAATAACTTTTTCTATCAGTTATACTTCAGTGAAAATAAGTATATAGGAATAGCTTTTTCTCCAACAAAATAAAGAAGTTGCATAGGAGGCCCATGTATGAAAACTTTAGGACAGCTTTATTATGTAATAACACATAGTAAGTTCTTATTTCATTCCAACTGAAAACACTGCATTGGTAGGCTAAAGTCAAGCCTATGGCTGGACTTGACGTTCATACTTAGTTAAAAAGTTCATTCATCTGTTACTCTTATTTTATGTAGACATTTCATTATTATACCATCAATGTGTAACAGCTGGCCTAAAACTATTTAAAGCTTATCTATCAAACACTGGATTTCCCTGGTCTTAACTGTTGCTGTAAGAGTAAGTTTTTTTGTTTTGTTTTTAACTTAATGAATTTTATTTCAATTATAGGTGCACATAAATCATCACAAGTCAATTTGATAGATGAAAGTTGTTTTTAATGTACAGCATAATATTTGGCCCAGCATAAATGCATCCATCTCCTGGTGAGGTTCTCTACTGAGCTGCAAAGTTTGTTTGAGATTAGGCTTAATTTGTTTTAAGCCACTTGCAGGGAGTCCGCAGGAGTTGATTGGGAAAGTGGCCCTTTCTATGGCAGAAATAAGCATACTAAAATGGAGGTTGAGAAAGAATTCCTTTAAAACTTGGCACAGCTGTCACGGCAGAGAGGACCTCCTTTATAAATGCCGGGTTCATCAGCAGGACTTATTTCTTTAGAGACCCCGACCCACCTTGCAGGCCTTCATGATGGCGCTGTGCCAGTATGGCCCCAGATAAGGGATGGGTACGTAGATCTGTGTATCAGTCTATTTCCTGCTGGAGTGACTCTCTTCAGTCTTCAGTGATTTGCAACTTGTGCAATAGAAAGAGAGAAAGCAGGATAATATGTAGTTTCAGGATTTCATTTTGTGGAAGGTAATAATGGAGACTTCCTGGAGAGTCAGCTTCCAGGACCAGATCAGCTCTTTCTGAACACCAGCCAGCAGTGCCTGTTTGTGACAGACAAGGGGCAGCTCGTGCCAGCGGCCTGATCATTAATTCCCTGCTTAGAGTTGGGCCTTATAGTGAAACCACTCTCAGTCTGTCTGTTAAAAACCTCAATTTCCATTTGTTTTTAGAATCAGATATTCCATGATACTTAAATATTAACACTTCACAAAAGGAGCTCTGCAGAAGCAATTAAATATTAGTTATTTGTTGGAGTTCCCACTGTGGCACTGTTGGTTAAGAATCCCAACTGCAGCAGCTCAGGTTGCTTGGGAGGTACGGGTTTGGTCCTTGGCCCAGGGCAGTGTGTTCAAGGATCTGGCATTGCCGCAGCTGCAGCTCACATTCCGTCGTGGTCTGGGAACTTCCATATGCTGCAAGTCCAGCCATTAAAAAAAATGAAACTTAAACAATATTAGTTCTCTGTTAAGGCCTTGGCTAAATGATCATCTACCAAGTGTGCATTTTGGGCCCACTTCAGCAAGTTGTAGGCCGCAACGATAGGACTGCAGTGAGGCTTGTAATTTCCTTCTGAATAAGGGCAGGATCTCTCCATTCACATCAGAAAAATGGCACCCATGAGACTGGGTCGTGTGGAGGCTACCAGTTTGCACAGATGCCCTTACTTACATGTACATGATCCCTTTTCTGCTTCCGCCTCATTAAAAAAAAATTTCATCGTAAAGCTGGACAGGAGTTCCCATCGTGGCTCAGTGGTTAATGAACCCGACTAGTATCCATGAGGACACGGTTCAATCCCTGGCCTCGCTCTGTGGGTTAAGGATCCGGTGTTGCCGTAAGCTGTGGTGTAGGCTGAAGACTCGGCTTGGATCCCTCGTTGCTGTGGCTGTGGTGTAGGTTGGCAGCTGCAGCTCCAGTTCGACCCCTAGCCTGGGAACCTCCATGTACTGCAGGTGCGGCCCTAAAAGGACAAAAGATAAATAAATAAATAAAGCTGGACATCTCAAGGAAGATGGTGATGGGTAGGGGCCAACTTTCTCCCCTTGCTGATCCCATAGGAGGACAATGAAGACTTAAAGGTGGGCGAGTCCCCGTTGTGGCTCGGTGGGTTACACACCAGACTAGCATCCATGAGGATGCAGGTTCGATCCCTGGCCTTGCTCAGTGCGTTAAGGATCTGGTGTTGCCATGAGCTGTGGTGTAGGTTGAAGATGCGGCTGGGATCTGAAATTGCTGTGGCTGTGGCTTAGGTCAGTAGCTGCAGCTCCACTCCGATCTGTAGCCTGGGAACCTCCCTATGCCACAGGTGAGGCCCTAAAAAGCAAAAAAAAAAAAAAAAACAAGGGCAAATATAGGCTTCCGTGTGAAATAAAGTAGGTGCGAGAAAAAAGCTGAAGCCCTCATCAGCATGCCGCGTGAGTCAACACCGTGATGGGCAGAGGAATATGGTAGCTATTGCTTTCTTTAAATCTTGCTCTTTCTACGTCTGCACTTGAATTTTAAATTTTACTGCTATTGTTGTAACAAACTCTTTATTTTTTTTTACAATGAAAATGTGGATGACCCCTCTCCTGAGGTGAAGGCTTATCTCTGCTGGTTGCTGGTGTTACAGGTTGTGTGGCCGTATCTGAGACATGGCTGTGCCTCCTGGGAATGTTTCTCTGGACAAAATAGCCTGAGAAAATAAGCCGCCTTTTGATGGTCACTGTGAACCTTGACTTCTAAAGTGACAGCAGGTGTCACACTTTCTAAAGCCAAGTCTGCCCTCCTGATTCTTTTTTATATAAGATACATACAGAAGGAGGGCCAGGAAGTGAGAAGAAAGCTGGTTGGACAGCCTCTGGTGAAGGCAGAGTGTGTAACTGGGGGAGAATCAGTTCAACCCTACAAATACATTTCATCTCATGGAGGTTAGGAAATATCTATGCGCTTTCTTACGTTCACACGGGCTCTTTCTTGTTTCTCTCCTTCCCTTTTTGGCCCTTCCTAGTTCCATCCTTGCATTTCACTCCTTCCCACTCATGTTTAACAGTTCCCGTTGTTTTCTTCCTTCTGTTTTAGCAGCACATGCAGAATTCTGTCACCATCCACCAGCATTCAGGGTCAGATGGCCTCTGACACATGTATTCCGGGGCTGCTCGTGTGCGCCACGGAAAGCCAAACAGAATCCGTAAGCCTTGATTCATCATTTCTGCCTCACAGTGTCCTATCCTAGGCTCTTCCACGACACACCCTTTCCATCTGTCTATTTGGCAAGAACGACCGAAAAACAAGAGCCCATGTCTAAAGGAATTGAAGCATTTTATCCAGCAAAATGTTTGCATTTAGAAAATAGCGTGCCGCAGAATGATCAAAGAGGAGTTTACATTATTTTTTCACTTAAAAAAACGTATCCAACAGAAACTCACAGCAATACGTGTAGGAAAGTCAGGCTCCATAGAATGAAGTAAAAAAGCTTGTGTTCCCAGCCCGTGGCCCTTTCTTTCTTCACATCCCAAACGAGTGTTTTTCTTCTCCCTGTGGGAGAGTCTGTTTTGCCATCACGTTGCATCGTGGCCAGGGCCCGTGGTCTGTCGTGTTGACTGCCCTGCCCCTTGGTCGGGTGAATTTTTGAGAAGCTTTTCTTGGTTCCAGACCAGCCTATTACAGACTCTCCACTGAGGAACAGTCAGATGTACTTGACATTCGTGTTCCAAGAAGGACAGCTGAGACCTAGGCCTCAGGAAAATATTGACGCCCGAATAAAAACCTTTTGTGAGAGAATGGATCTGGAGAGCGAGTTAGCCAGGCTTCTGCCTCCTTGGTAAGGCAGTCACGGTTTATTCCCACTTCTAAAACTGCGAATTTCCAATCTGAACCCTTCTCTTCCCTCTCACGCTGGGTCCTGTTCCTTTCTTTTGCTCCAGATCCCTCTCTGGTGCTAAAGTGGATCATTGGGCAGTGAGAGCACTGGGAGAGGAAAAAAAAAAAAAATCACCCATCCAGCTCTCTGAGGTTTAGAAGAAACCAAAGTTAGATTCTTTTTTTTTTTTTTTGTCTTTTTGCCTTTTCTAGGGCCGCTCTCGTGGCATATGGAGGTTCCCAGGCTACAGTTCTAATTGGAGCTGTAGCCACTGGCCTTCGCCACAGCCACGGGGGATCTGAGCCGCCTCTGCAACTACACCCAGCTCACGGCAACGCAGGATCCTTAACCCACTGAGAGCAAGGCCAGGGATCGAACCTGCAACCTCATGGTTCCTAGTCGGATTCGTTAACCACTGAGCCACGACAGGAACTCCCAAAGTTAGATTCCTTTCAAGTAGCTCCTCTCTCTTTTCTTAGAGCTTCTAAACCCACCCTTTTTATTTCGGATGTTAGGAAACTGAGAGAGAGATTAGTGGAAAGTCACACACGCAGATACGGCAGATGCCGAAGTGGGATGTCCCCTTCTAGAACAGCCATCTCCTTCCTTCAGCTGCTTCCTGTCAACCAAGTAAAATGCTTTCAGGTTGAGCAAAGAAAGAAATTCCTCATAATATGTCTCCACATGAGAATAACAACGGGCGGCATTTTTAGGTCACGAATAATCGCTCATAAACCTATCTTCAGGGCTTCGTCCGCTGATCTAACAAAAACACCTTGAGCTGGACTGGGCAGTCTGCTGAATGGGCCCCGAAAACAGAAAACCAGAACTCAGAACTGACCACGCAGAACAACAGTCCATCTGCCTTGGGGTCAGGTACTGGCCGGAGCGCTTGACGTTTACAGAGTCTGAGCGAGCTGAGCTTTAGAAGGCTGGACGCAACAGGTGACCTTGGGAATCCCCTTCCAACTTGTCTTTAGCGGTACTTGGTCTCTGCATTTGGTGCCACCACGCTCTTTGACTCTCTGCGTAGTTTCCATCTGCCTTGTGGCCCCTGTCTCTGTGTGGACCCCTTGGTCTCCCTTTTTTTGTGTTTGTTTGGAAATGGCCAAGCTGTGGTCATCCTCTTCTGTATAAAGAATACTCCTTGTTAGGGGCTAAGGAAAAACGTTGGCGTCCATGGGAGCTGATGTCAGCACATCTGGAAAAGGCAGAAGCCACAAAGTTCCCTGGAAATGTTACGGATTTAGAATGAAATGGGACATCAGGATCCCTTCGTGTTTTATAATGATCTATGGGGGGAAGTACCTCATGGAATAGCTTCCATAAAATGATGAGAATGGCTATCGGAGTTCCCGTCATGGCTCAGTGGTTAACGAATCCGACTAGGAAGCATGAGGTTGCGGGTTCGATCCCTGGCCTCACTCAGTGGGTTAAGGATCCGGCGTTGCCGTGAGCTGCGGTGTAGGTTGCAGACGTGGCTCGGATCCCGCGTTGCTGTGGCGCAGGCCGGTGGCTACAGCTCCTGTTAGACCCCTAGCCTGGGAACCTCCATATGCCGCAGGTACGGGCCTAGATAAGGCAAAAAGACAAAACAAAAAAAATGATGAGAATGGCTATCAGTGGGACACGTCAAGGGTGTGGCCACGTTCTGCGGCAGCACGCACACTTGCCTGCACGTCCGTCCACACTATTAACTCGTGGATTTATGAGAGGGAAGGAATCCCTTTGATTCTGGCACAGTGGGCATCGGTTGTTAGCTCTCCGCCTGTGGTGCAACCCAGGAGATTTGTTCATCTGTCTTGAGCACATCAGCCCCAAGGCCCTGCAGGGGACATGTAGGTAGCCTTAGGTAAAGGATAATGAAAACGAAACGGATGTTTCCTTACTTTTCTAAATAGCCACAGTCCTAAAGTTTTGAGCATGGTTTGTCTCCGTAGAATGGCACAATTTCCAGAAAGGGCCAAGTGAAATATTCGGAAGGACAGGGATGAGATGCTGGTGTGCAAGATATACTTGGAGATTTCTAGGACTGCAGACCAGAAAGGTGAAAACACTGTTAAGTGTTCCAAGTCCATTTTCAGGCGCAGAGTGAGTAAAAATGGCCTTGTTAGGAGACCCAGGTGGCCTGGGGGTTAAAGATCTGGTGGTGTCGCTGGTGCGGCTCAGGTCACTGCTATGCCATGGGTTTGGTCCTTGGACTGGGAACTTCCGCATTGCGCAGGAACGGCCAAAAAAACAAAAATGACTTTGTTAAATAAATATTGGCATTGTGGATTGACGATTCCACTGCCCCCACCCCCATGAAATCTGAAGGAAGTAAAATTTGATTTAGAGAGGAGAGGGAGGGAGGAGAGAAAGAACTTGACTGGGCGACTATCAGTGAACTTGACAACCCCAAGACGTGTTGTAGGTTGCAAGTGTGAACTGTTCAGATAGATTCTTAAATGGATAGATCCAAGGTGTATCCTTGAATCAGAGCCAAAGAATGCTATAAAATGCACCTTGGTGTCAGAAACAGTCTATTGAGCTTAAAAAAAAAAAAGATCCTGGCATTCCCTCTGTGGCACAGGGGGTTAAGAACCTGACTGCAATTACTCCGGTCGCTGGAGAGGCGTGCCTTCAGTCTCTTGTCCATCGCGGTGCAGTAAAGGATCCGACATCATCACAGCTGTGGCCTAGGCGGGGCCATAAAAAAAAAAAAGAAAACCTGACTTAATCTGTCCACTTTGGGGTCCATATATTTACATTTTTAGGTACCCAAAGTTTACCAGAAGCTGGGTTAGCACATCTCTTATTTTCAGTCTCTCTCTCTCAATACACATACATACTCCAGTTGAATTAGTCTGTTTTCTGAGTTCCATGCCTTTTTCTGCAATGTTTTTCATGTCTAGTAGAAAACACAGGAGTTCTCGTCGTGGCTCAGTGGTTAACAAACCTGACTGGCATCCATGAGGACATAGGTTTGATCCCTGGCCTTGCTCAGTGGGTTAAGGATCTGGCATTGCTGTGAGCTGTGGTGTAGGTCACAGACGCGGCTCAGATCCTGTGTTGCTGTGGCTGTGGTGTAGGCCGGCAGCTGCAACGCTAATTTCACCTCTAGCCTGGGAACCTCCATGTGCTGCTGGTGTGGCTCTAAAAGACAAAAAAAGAAAGGAAGGAAGGAAGGGAAGAAAAGAAAGAAAGAGGAAAGAAAGAGAGAAAGAAAGAAAGAAAGAGAGAAAAGGGAAAATGCACACACACAGCCACACACACACAGGCGTGCACACGTGCAGTCTTCCGCCCTCCTGTGGTTTATGACCTAGTAGAACAGGCAAACATGTAAGTAACTTTAAAAACTATATATGAATGAAATAAATGTCATGCAGAGATTAGCAACTGTCTATCAAAATGATCCTGAAAATGGGAGTGCCTGACTCCGGTGTGTGAGATGGAAGTGCCGTCTTAAAGACCTCAGCCCCTGAGCTGCCCCTTGAAGGATAAGGGGCATTAGGAGAGGTTGCGTAGCCTGAGGAATCAGTCCAATCAACGTCGGAGGGAGGAGGTGACATTCAGGAAGTGAGTGGTTTGGAGCGAGTGAGCTGGAACACGGGATGCAGGGGAAGACGGC
Organism: Catagonus wagneri; assembly: GCA_004024745.2. Classification (NCBI taxonomy): domain Eukaryota; kingdom Metazoa; phylum Chordata; class Mammalia; order Artiodactyla; family Tayassuidae; genus Catagonus; species Catagonus wagneri. The sequence goes on along the minus strand of PVHT020000009.1, from coordinate 15,712,447 downwards.
AAGAGGAGAAGCTGGGAAAGAATGTGGCACAGGCGGGAGTTTAGACTTCACGGGTGCAGGCAGTGGGCATCGTGATGCATTTTGAAGATGGAAGTAGCGTGGTTTTGTCCGTGTTTTAGGAAGAGGACTCTGGAGCAGTGCAGAGAAGCAGCTGGAGAGCCAAGAAATTAGAACTGGAGTTGACAGGCTGTGGTGGGTATACTGATGGGGGCTGAGTGCCAGTAAAGCTCAGCCCGGGGGTCCCCGGGGGAGGATCCCGGCCCTGACAGGCACCCCAGCACGCACAAATACACATCGTCTTCACATTGGGTGTTGTTTCCTGAATGACTCGGAACTTGGTGATCACCTCAACACTAGAAAGCTGAGGACAGTCTTACACATTTGGGGGGTAATTAATCCTCCTTTCTTCTTGCGACGCCTCTGCATTTTTTTTTTATGATTGGTTAAGTATAGTTTAATTTCATGACCGTAATATACTTCTCCATTTTAAAAAATTTGATTGAAGTAGTTGATTTCCAATGTTACGTTAATTTCTGCTGTAGGTCAAAGGGTTTTATATGCATATATTGTAATTTATATTTATATATACATATAGTTATATATTCTTTTTCATATTCTTTCCCATATGGTTTATCACAGGGTATTGAATCGAGTTCCCTGCGCGATACAGGAAGACCTTGTGGTTTATCCATTCTTTGTGTGATAGTTTGCATCTGCTAACCCCAAACTCCCAAACCATGCCTCCCCCGCCCCTCCCCCTTGGCAGCCACAAGTCTGTTCTGTATATTTATGCTAACTCTTTCGTATTTATGTTTTAGCCAGACTAGCTCTGTAGTAGAACCTGAACCGAACATTTCCCTTGGGAATGTAGGCTTTCACTGGCATTGTGGATCAACACAGCGTTTTTGCTGAAATTCATACTCTCAAGAGTATCCTTGAGCCTATTTTAACACCATCGTGTGACATCTCAAAACCTTTATACACTCTGAAAAAAATGGGTTATGCTCTTAAAGAACCTATTCAACCGTATATAAATATGACAAGGATGCCTCTACAGAATAAAATTAAAATACAGCACTTTGCTTGCAGATTAACCGTTCGTAGCACTCAATTCATGCCGCCTTGTATTCATGTTGGTTGTACTGCAGGTCTCTTTCCCCGTCTAGGCTGTCAGTTGCTTGAGGGCGTGTACACTTTATTTATCTGTTTTGGCTGTGCCCGTGGCATGCAGAAGTTCCCAAGCCAGGGATCAAACCTGAGCCATAACAGTAACTGGAGCCCCTGTGGTGACAATGCCAAGTCCTTAACCACTGAGTCACCAGGAAACTCCCAGACTTTATTCATCTTCCAGTTATTGCCATGTTGAAGAAGAAAGTAGTCTGACATTTGTTAAAACGATAAGAAAGATTTTATGCAGGACTCTTGCACCAGGGAGTGAATGCTGTCGTAAGCGGGAAGCAATCAAGCCCAGCTCCGAAGACAGCAGGACAAGTAGGAATTTGCAACCAGTGAGCGGAGGGAGAGGGCCACTGTAAGCCCGATGGACAGTTGCGAAGAGGAGGCCTCGAGGGTGGAGGGGCTCTCCCTCAGATGACCTACCAGGATTCTTGCTCCAGGCAAGCCAAGAGTGAGCGATGGGACGTTTGATCAGATATTGAGGCTGATTGGGTATCAAGGATAGCGGGAATCTAACTAAACAGACAAAGCAGAATTCTTGCTCCACGTGGACTAGACAGGCTGACAGCAAGGCCCAAGGTCAGTGAGACCTGGTGGGGTGGAGGATTCCGAGGAGTCTGCCTGGTGCTGGTTGGGTCACTGAGAGCGTCTTGTCAGCTCCAGGGTCCACAAGTGCTGGCAGTGTTGCTCCATGCTTTAAAACTGGAAGATGTAAGTGTGTGTGTGTGAGTGTGTGTGTGTGTGTGTGTGACATGTAATGCCCCATACAGTCTGTTTCCAGACCAAGAGGCGTTGTTAGAGATTCGGGTAACAGTCGTGGGGGCTTTTGGGGACGAGGTGGCCGTCACGTTAACATGGGCAGAGAGAAGGGGCATCTCGAGAGCATAGTCCAAATCTGAAATATTTACCCAAAAGTTGACTACCCAGCTTCCTTAGATTTTTGGTAGAAAATGACTTTTTGATTTTGAGTTTAATTTGAGGAAATACTAACCCTTAGAGAAAAATCTGTTTTCCCTCAAGGGGAAAAAAACTATCTTCAGGATGAAAGGATTAAAAGTATCCAATCAAGGGAGTTCCCGTCGGGGTTCAGCGGAAACGAATCTGACTGGCATCCGTGAAGACATAGGTGCGATCCCTGGCCTCGCTCAGTGGGTTAAGGATCCGGCGTTGCCGTGAGCTGCAGTGTAGGTTGCAGACGTAGCTCGGATCCCGCGTTGCTGTGGCTGTGGTGTAGGCCGGCGGCTACAGCTCCGATTAGACCCCTAGCCTGGGAACTTCCATATGCTGCGAGTATGGCCCTAGAAAAGGCAAAAAAAGACAAAAAAAATGTGACTTAAGTGGCTTGGGTCGCTGCAAAGGCAAGGCTTCAATTCCTGCCCAGCACAGTGGGTTAAAGAATCTGGTGTTGCCACAGCTGTGGCATAGGTCGCAGCTGTGACTCGGATTCAGTCCCTGGTCCAGGAACTTCCATATGCTGTGGTTACAGCCGTAAACTCCTTTTTTTTTTTATTTTTTTAAAAAAGTATCTAATCAAGAGTTTTGTAGAGGGAACTATATAGGGAGAGAAGGAAAAAAAGGCTGTGATGGTACCATGAATTGAAATAGAAAAATTCATTTTTTTCTAAATTCACACTTCTGATGAACACAGTGGTGCTGTGTCTTTTCCTGTTGATACTCCGACCTTGAAGAATTAAGAAATTGAGGGGAGTTCCCGTCGTGGCTCAGTGGTTAAGGAGTCCGACTAGGAACCATGAGGTTGTGGGTTCGATCCCTGGCCTTGCTCAGTGGGTTAAGGATCCGGCGTTGCCGTGAGCTGTGGTGTAGGTTGCAGACGCGGCTCGGATCCCATGTTGCTGTGGCTCTGGTGTAGACCGGCAGCTACAGCTCCGATTCGACCCCTAGCCTGGGAAGCTCCATATGCCGCGAGTGCGGCCCTAGAAAAGGCAAAAAGACAAAAAAAAAGAAGAAATTGAATAAGGCAGTTAATATCAAGCATGACTCTTGATGAAAAAGCGGGTGAAATATTCCAGCTCTCGGACTTGTTACCATGGCAGGTTTGATTGTTTAAGTTGGAAAAGGGTTCACAGCTGAGTCTCTTCATCAGAAAACGGGACTTTGCACCAAGTGTCAGTGCGTCTCTTTGCTTTAGACCCCAGGTCTGCAAGGAAAGGGGTTTGAATAGAAACGTGTGCAAATGTGAGTGAACTAAACATTCCGTGGGCTGACAATAGAGAACCTTTCAGGGTTCTCTTTCTTCTTGTCGTGTCCCATGAGGTTAATCGTTGGCTTGCATTTGGGGACAATGCGTAATGCTCTCAGAATGCTGTGAAGCTATTAGTTCCAACACTACACACCCACAAGGCAAGTCAGAGGGCTCTGCAGTGTCCCAGGGCTTTGCTGAGCCGAAACCAGCAACCCTGCCTCCCACCGACTTTGCCCAGTGGGGCATGTTGGCTTCTGCATCTGGAAAGGATGAACGTGACTGGTCGGGGTGGGAGGTGGTGCGTTCGGGCAGTGGAGTTGTCAGAGCCGGGAGAACCCAGGCACCCAGACTCCTGATTTCTTCTCTTTCTCCTCTCCAGTCTCTGGGCTGTCGACCTGGGTCGGCCCTGTCTTTTTCTTCCGTGTGAGTCAGGTCATCCAGTGGCTGAGCTTGTTTCATCGGCCCAGTGGAGGCTTTTGCCAGCCGAGTAACCGTTTCGTGACAGCCAAGTGTCGGGAATGCAAGATGCTGCTGGGGGCCAGGAGGTTCCTTAATTTAGGAGTCTGCGTGGGCTTGTGCCGGAGGGACCATGAGCTGTACTTACGGGAACATGATTTATCTTCTGCTTTTAATAGTCCATTTATCTCCCACCTACCTCCCTCACCCCCAGTGCCCCGTTGAAGTCATAATTCTCTGTCAAATGATATCTTGTCACCATGGAAATGAGAGCACTGAATCTGGGATTTTATGAATGTAGTTTACACCGGCCAGGGTGCTAGATGTAGACGAGGTGCCAGAAATGACCCTGATGGTGACTCACCAGGTTTGATCTCATACTCAGTCTTTTGTCCTTTTGCTGACTTTTTAATTTCGGAACAAAAAAGGCCACTGTGGATTAATAAGTCAGGGAGCCCAGGGCAAGTAATGGCTTCCAAGGGCACAGAAAGTGCAACTTAAACATGCACTTGTCTCTTTAGTTTCTTAGTGTTGCCAGAGATTCCTGCAGCTTGAAAATTCTGGGATCAATGGCCAGACACTGAATTCATGGTCTGTCATTAGCCTTGTCACTTGGATACCGTGTACTCAAAATCGGTGAAAGTTAATCCTGGACAAACTTACCAGTGCAGTCAGGTACAAACGGGCCCATCATTATTCTGCTTTACATCTTAAGAGTTAACCATTTGTGGAGTCCCGTCGTGGCTCAGTGGTTAACAAATCCGACTAGGAACCATGAGGTAGCGGGTTCGATCCTTGGCCTTGCTCAGTGGGTTAACGTTCTGGCATTGCCGTGAGCTGTGGTGTAGGTCACAGACGTGGCTCATTTCTGGCGTTGCTGTGGCTGTACTGTAGGCCAACAGCTGTATCTCTGATTCGACCCCTAGCCTGGGAACCTCCATATGCCGCAGGTGCGGCCATAAAAAAAAAAAAAAAAAGTTACCCATTTGCATGCTTTCATAAGCGTGATTCCTTTCTCCCATGAGATTCAGAATTGCATCTTGCATCTTCCCTCCCTTGGGTGGGATTCAGAAGCTGCTGGTGGTACACAGCCCCTGAAAAAGTCAGAATAATGGGTAGCGGTGCCACCAGAGACTGAAAATGGAGTCAGTGTCTGTGGCTGCAGTTCAGCTGGCATCCAAAACCTTACTTCCTGTTTAGGCTCTTTTGTGAGCAAAAGCTCGGTTTTGAGTCTTAATCTGTTTTGGCTTCAGGGGCCCAGTGCCCACTCCAGGGTCACATCGAGACCAACCGGGCTGACTCAGAGGAGGCAACCATCCTGTTGAGTCATCCATTCCACTTCCTGTGGGTCCAGAGTTTTCTTTGGAGGCTTCTCATCCAAGCGGTCCGTGGCCTTAGCCTAAAGTCTGGAAACTTGGAAGGACAGGCATTGAATATCTGCAGGTTGTACTTCTGCCTCTCAGCCGTGTAAAACAGCTTCATTTCATCCCATGAACAGTTGATTTCAAGGAAACATAGAAAACTGGGACGGGGTGGGGAGGGCTTACCTTTCTCACAACTGGTTCAGGTTAAGCAAATTGGTACCTGGAGTTCCCACTGTGGTGCAGTGGGTTAAGAATCTGACTGCAGCAGCTCAGGTCACTGCAGAGGCGCAGACTCAATCCCTGGCTGGCACCGTGGGTTAAAGGATCTGGCATTGCCTCAGCTGCAGCTCAAATTCGATCCCTGGCCCTGGAACTTCCATATGCCGTGGGGGCAGCCATTAAAAAGAAAGAAAAGAAAAAAGAAAATTGCTACCTAAACAACCAAAAAGTGTTATAATCTGTAGCTCTTGTGAACTCAGTGCGCTGATAATAACATTGGAAAGGGTGCCTGTGTAGCTGTGACTCTGATAGTTTGTCTAAGGCTGGGCTAGTGAGGAAGGGGCCCAAGAAATATTTCATCACCTGGACCAAAAAAAAAAAAAGATGCGTTTTTTAAAAGTAGAACCATACTTTCAGAATTCACAACAACCAGTATTGTAATTTAGTATCTAAATTCTGCCCAGGTACTGCATGCCTGCTGTCTCGCTCCTTTGTTACTTTACCAGGTGTCCGTTCTGTCTTTTCCACATGCTTGTCCTTTTTAGTACTTACAAGAGGTCACGAGAGTTAAGAGGGATCACATCTGATGCAAGAGGCCCCTTCCCAGGAGAAGGGCCTCTACGGTCAACACTCAGAGGAGCTCACCCCGCTCACTCCTGACGCTCTGGGGAGTCACCGCTGCCCTCTTGGGGGGAGGGCGCCCTCCTGCCGCAGCCGCAGCCAGCACTTCCTCCTCTGACTTCCTCAGAAAAGGGCTCCTGGTGCCTAACAGTAAAATAGCGAATGCTCATCAGACGGTGCCCAAAGGGGAGTGTTCTGTTGGACTCAGCAATAATGATTAAGTGGTAATTGTTAAAAATGTGATGAACAGCCCATCTAAAACATTCAAGTCCCTTGTTTTCACCCTGTTCAAGCAGAAGGCTTATATATAGATCATTTCTCCCCTCCCAAATATATTTTGTGATGGGATGTTGAGAATTTTGTTGTGTCGGGGGGCAGCAGGGGGGGACAGGTAGTGAGCGGGGAGAGTTTCTACGTGGGGGGTAATTCTCTAACTGGTGAATGGTTTTATTTTATTCACCCACTATTGAATCAAGCGGCTTATACATTTAGTGTTTTTGACACAAAAGTAATTGAGATGGCAGAAGTGTGGAAGCATTGAAAATTCCGGTTCCTGGGGAGTTCCCATCATGGCTCAGTGGGAACGAATCTGACTAGCATCCATGACGGTGCGGGTTCGATCCCTGGCCTTGCTTAGTGGGTTAAGGAATTGGCGTTGCCGTGAGCTGTGGCGTGGGTTGCAGACGTGGTTCAAATCCCACGTTGCTGTGGCTACGGTGTAGGCCGGTGGCTACAGCTCCGATTCGACCCCTAGTCTGGGAACCTCCGTGTGCTGCAGGTGCAGCCCTAAAAAAAAAAAGGGACCAAAAATTATGGTTACAAAATTGCATCTAAGTGGCATATAACTACATGTCTATTTGTCTACATCTTATAAGCTTACTTTATTTCCCCACCTAGATTTTGAACGAACTAGAAATTACCTATTAATTTTAATACACAAAACACCTAGCAGAGGTGCTAAGCCAAATATCTAGAAGCACAGACCACTGGAGCTGGAAGCTTGTCAAAACTACCTATGGTTGGAGTTCCCTTCGTGGCTCGGGGGAAATGAATCTGACTAGTGTTCATGAGGACGCAGGTTCGATCCTGGCCTCGCTCGGTGGGTTAAGGATCCGGCGTTGCTGTGAACTGTAGTGTAGGTCACAGACGCAGCTCAGATCCCAGGTTGCTGTGGCTGTGGTGAAGGCCAGCGGCTACAGCTCTGATTCAGCCCCTAGCCTGGGAACCTCCCTATGCCACAGGTGCAGCCCTTAAAAAAGGTGAAAAAAAAAATACCCGTGGAGAGATAGAGAGCCCAGTTTGCGCAGATAAACAGCCAGCAGCATGTGCTGTGCAGTGACAGTGTTGTCCCCATGTAAGGAGGCGAGGTGAATATCTTTATAGTCTTTGGAACCATCTGCAGAGTTACACATCCAGCTCTGAGAACATACGCCAGCTAATCAGTGTGAGTCACTGTCTAGTACAGAAAAGAAGCGTATAGATTAGAACTATAGCTGCTAAGGAGGTGATTACGAAAGGTGAAGCAGATTCCACGAAAACTAGATACCCAGAACAAATACCTGAAGCAAGACAGGCTGAGCTTTCAGAGGAGTCCTTGATAGCCTTGATAACCTCCAACTGCCTCATATATGTAAATTGAGAATCACACCGTTAGAGAACCTCGGAGGCCACCTGAATCATGCCAGGTGACCCGGTGACTTCTCCAAGATCCCAGAGCCACCTGTGCCAGAGCAGGAATTAGCCGCCGACGAACCTGAGCTGCTCTCGCCCCGTTTGAACCATCGGTGAGCTCAGATAACACGTCTCCGCTTACCTGTTCAAAAAATGTTCTATCCTCCGTGTTCACTTCCTCGGCTGTGTGTGCACGCCCAGCAAGAGCAAATGTTATTTAGAAAAGTCAGCGGTGTGACGTGTGCCTCAAAAATGGGCTTCTGGGAGTTCCCATTGTGGCTCAGCGGGGTAAGAACCTGGCTCATACCCCTAAGGATGCGGGTTTGATCCCTGGCCTCGCTCAGTGGGTCAAGGATCTGGCGTTGCCGTGAGCTGTGGTGTAGGTCACAGACGCGGCTCAGATCCTACGTTGCTGTGGCTGTGGCCAGCAGCTGCAGCTCCGATTCAACCCCTACTCTAGGAACTTCCATATGCTACAGGTGCAGCCCTAAAAAAAAGCAACAAAAAATAGGCTTCTGTAGGCAAAACCATTTGGGAAACTGTCTGTTGTCCCCTTAGAGATTTATAGCACATATTAGCATATAAAGGCTTAGAGATGGTCTTTTAAAAAAATGCTTAAGTTGGTCAAGTTATTTGCCTGCCTTGTGCTTTTTTGTATACAGCCCTTATTAACATCCAGAAAACAGTGTTCTGGAACATACTTTCAAAAACACTGCCTGAGCTTGTCAATTCCCAAACCTAGACAATTTCAGAGTGATGTTGGTAATCATCGGCTTAGGGGCTTAGGCATTAGGGACGGAGCGAAACAGTGGAATTTGTTATCAGGAGAGACATAGAGAATTTAAAGACCCAAAGAGGCATCTAATAGGGTCCTGTGTAAAGATAAGAGATAAATGAAACAGCCTGGTAAAAAGAAACCTTTTAGTCCAGTGATTCTGTTAAGCCTTCTAAGATATATACATCAAATTACACTCCGAAGGCACAGATAGAAATTCCTTTGTAAAAATATCACACGAGAAGGGCAGAATTTTTTCAGCTGCGATCCACTCTGACAATCCAAAAGGAAAATGTGTCCAATATAATTTTAACTCTACCAGGCTCCAAGGAACAGAACAACTAGTAAGAGGAATAATTAACCAGCCTCACAGCCTCTGGGCTTCATCTCAGATTATTTGCTTTTATATATTTCGTGCTACAGTCTGTTTTTGCAATATGTCTTACACAGTCCTCTGTTGAAAAGAGTGAGAGTTTCCTTAAAGAATCCAGCATTTTCCTTCTTCTTCATTTTTTTAGTCTCAATTTCACATGACTTGGGACTTATTTTCACTTAAGATGGGCTTAAGAACCACAAAGGATTGTTGAAGGAGTTCTTTAGAAGAAAAGCTGCATTTTTTTTATCAAATGCAAAAGAGCAAGTACTGCCTGTTCTAATAGCAAACAGTGATGCACAGCAGGTCGTGAGTGGATCTTATTCTCCTTGACGGTCAAGTTTTTTTTCCTACTCTCTTCTTGTTCACTGTATTTTGACGTTTGGTGATAAGGGCTTCAAATCAGTGAGCAAATTTTGTGTTTCCAGTAGCATGCTGCAGAGACAATGGTAAATGTTTCTGTGCAGGAGCATGAAAACTCCAGCTTCAGGAGTTCCCTTTGTGGCTCAGCGTGTTAAGAACCTGACATAGCATCCGTGAGGATGTAGGTTTGATCCCTGGCCTCGCTTAGTGGGTTAAGGATCTGGCATTGTTGCAAGCTGCGGCGTAGGTCGCAGATCTGGTGTTGCCGTGGCTGTGACGTAGGCCGGCAGCTGCAGCTCGGACTTGACCCCAGCCCGTGATTCCATATGCTGCAGGTGCAGTCATTAAAAGAAAAAAAAAAATCCAACTCCAGAAAGGAGCAGCTGTTTGCAGGAACACGTGATTGGTGAGGTGCAGTGGATATGCATTGGACCACACTTGGGTCTGGGCATTTGGTGTCACTCAGCCAAGAATCACAGAGTAAACCCGGTGTGCCTTCTATTTCCATGACCTCTGGAAGCGTATAGCACCGCAAAGGACAACACGAGCGCATACCTCCCAAAGCGCCAAAGGAATTCTGTCTATTTCCGTTGCCTCACCTCGTGCTGGATGGAACACGGCATGTATTTCTTCGAAGTTTTAGGACAAGATAGTGCTAAATGCAACCTCAACCCAACTGCAAGAAGAGAAGCCTGATTTGTTCCAAACCTGGGTGTACAGACCTTAAGGCCACGTCTATCGAAAACCAAGCTTTACTGTGTGATTTGGGACAAGCATAGCTGTTTGCATATTAGGTTTATCTCCTGGGGGGGGGGAATAATTCGTCAGTGCCTTAAGAAGTGATGTGTCTGTGGGGGGTCAGCTTTTAACCACAGCACGTTCACAAATTACCACAGTTAGTAAACCCAGGGAAGATTTATCTTGAAACTGGTCTAACAGCAAGTAAAAGGATTTCTTGCGGAAGGAGAACTATTAAGTAATTAGGGTGACGACAAAGAAAGCGGGGGCGGGGGGCCACTTCTTTGGAGCATCCCCAAAGCTCCAGTGCTGCACCAGCTGCCGTCGGGTCAAGGTCAGGGCTTTTCTCTGCAGCCGCACTTGCTCCTTTCTTGTCTCCGCCGTAGAGGCCGAGGCAGGGCTGGGCTCACAGGAAGCTGCATGTAACGCTTCCAGCTTGAGTAATTCAGCTTTTTCCAGGCTGCCACTGTGGCGAAGTTAAAAGTGCCCTTTGAAAATGGGCTCTGGTGCCCTGGAACAGCTGGTGTTCCCAGCACGCTTCCTGATGGCGCTTCCCCATCCGAGGCTGGGAGGACGTCCCCTGGTGCGCACAGCACACGCCTTTCCTAAGAGAACAGAGCCGTGCAGTTGCATGGTCTTCGTCTCCATCCCACGGGCTTTTGGGTCTCACCAGTGTCGACAGATCCCAGTGATATTTCTATTTAGCCCAGCGGAAGATTGCCATCAGATGAGCGTTAGCTTAGCAAACACGTTTGCTTTGCAGACTTAAACACAGCCTCGGTTTGCACGGCCTCTTCCACTTAGAGAAACATTCCTGCCAGTGGGCAGTCGCCCCATTCATGGCTCAACAGTCAGCAACCAAGAAAAGTCGGTGGTGGCAAACAATGAGCGAGTGTGCTGATGGGCTGGAAGCTGCTCCCGCCCGGGCCCTGCTTGCTTGCCTGCCCTCCTGAGGCCACCTCGCTAGCTGGCCACCAGCTGTCACCTGACGACTTCAGAGAAAACTCACTTGGGATCAGGTTTCTCAGCCGAGGGCCAGAGACAGTGAAGCCCAGCAGCAGTAGGGCTCCTTTCTTGCCTGTCACCTGTCCTGCTGTCTTACTGTGGGCTCCCTGGTAACTTGCCTGCTTCTGGCCCGCTTTTTCTGCCTCTTCCTGCCCTGCGCATCTACAGCCACTCACCTGCGGACCTTCCAGCGAACTGTGCCGCTGGGCGTCAGGTGGTCGCACCAGCCCCCGGTCCCCACAGGCGTTACCAGGCTGCCGGCTCTGTGCAGAAACAACCCCTCGGGGCTTGGGGAAGGTTCCCGTGAGTGGTTAAACCAAACCCCCAGAGGTGAGGGGTGCTTAGGAGTGAGGCGTGTGGCCGTGCTTGGTCCAGAGATAAACAGGGTCCCGCCAACCATCGCTGCACACAGTGTGGAATCGGTGTTTAACCCACAGTATCTCTGTAGGCATTTGTCGAGTCCAGGATCCTTAGATGTCAGGGTCAAGGCATCGTGGCTCTGGTCAGACATCCTTCCCTAAAGATGCTGTCCCTGTTTAAACTTGGTAAGAATCTCTGCCCCCCCCTCCTTTTTTTAAGGCTCCATTGTAACTAAGTATTGTTTTATTTTTGTTTTACTAACTCCGAGAATGGGTGATCCCATGCAGTGTTTCCAGCTTGGGTTCTCTGGCACCCAGGTTGAGGCAGCGACGCCCCTGCAGGCTCTCGGCTAGAACCCTGACATCCTTCTTTGCTTTCAGCAGCGTTGACTGACAACCAAGATCAGGCCCCACCCTCAGGGAGACTGATCTGGGGGTGGGGGGTGCTCAAGGCAGATGAGAAGCAGATCTTCTTGCATCAAAATAAATGTCGATAAGGTAGGAAACAGAGGGAATTACAGTTGTGTTTAAAACTAAAAAAGAAGTCTTTTTTTTTTTTCTTTTGTCATTTTAGGGCCGCACCCGCACCATGTGGAGGTTCCCAGGCTAGGGGTCGAATTGGAGCCATAGCCGCCGGCCGATGCCACAGCCACAGCAGCGCGGGATCCAAGCTGCATCTGCCACCTACACCACAGCTCACGGCACCGCTGGATCCTTAACCCACTGAGCGAGGCCAGAGATCGAACCTGCAACCTCATGGTTCCTAGCTGGATTCGTTTCTGCTGAGCCACGACGGTAACTCCCCCCAAAAAAGTCTTAATGGTCCAAATAAAGCAAAAATGTTTGTGATATGAATAATCGGTATAACTGATTTAATAGCTTACTTTTCCATGTACACACACCCACAGTCTGAGAAGAAAATCCACTCAGTGCTTTAGTTACAGCAGGCATGATATTTCTAGGTGAAATATGTTTTCCAAATATCATTGAGTAAATTTCAACTTGACTTTTCAAACCTAAATAAATAAATAAATGTTGGCCCCCATCCTTTTCCACCACCCTTGCCGTGGGTCCCGAACTGAACTCCTGTTCCTTGGGGCACTATGACAGGAAGTGGTTTTCTGACTCTGTCTCCCCGTTCTGGTCCATTACACACATTTCTAACTCATCAGTCTCTAAAGTTCTACACCCACAAGCTCCCTGTCTTTCCTGTGGCCCATCACGTCCAGTCTAAACTGCCCTCAGAGTTCCCGTCGTGGTGCAGCGGAAACGAATCTGACCAGGAACCATGAGATTGCAGGTTCGATCCCTGGCCTCGCTCAGTGGGTTAAGGATCCAGCGTTGCCGTGAGCTGCGGTGTAGGTCGCAGACACGGCTCGGAGGCCGCGTTGCTGTGGCTGTGGCATAGGCCGACGGCTACAGCTCCAATTCGACCCCTAGCCTGGGAACCTTCATATGCTGCGGGTGTGGTCACAAAAAGGACAAAAAGACAAATAGAAAACTGCCCTGTCTGGGGTACATGATCCCACCCGAACGCTTTTCCCTGCGCTACCCCAGGCCCAGCCTCTTCTGCAGGGGCCCGAAGCAGGCTCTGCTCCATCACTCCGGGCCCCTGCCCGCCCCCCACCAGCCCAGGACCCTACTTGTCTCCTCCAGCACATACACAGTGGCTGTCGCTTTTCAGGCTATCTCACTGCTAGCTCTTATCTTATTACTGCCATTTAGCACTTTAGTCATTCTTTACTGATTCTGTATTCTCGCTGTAACCGCCCCAAAGGCAGGGACCCCATCTCCAGTCTCTTCTGTACACTCCAGGGCCCTGGGCTCAGGCAATTGCCAGGCAGACCGGGTCCACGCAGCAGCCACGTGGCAGAGATTTTCTAGGTGGAAGGTAGGGGTTGGGAGGGGGCCCCAAGGTAGCTGCCTGGGTAGATGTTTGACTTAATGAACTATCACCGAAAGCTGCCCTTGAACCTGTAAAACCAGTGCCGCATTACACATCCTGTGCACGCTGCCTTCTAAAGCTGTCAGATTAATGAGGATACGTATTGAATAATGAGAAGCTTGCTTGATTTTGCTTAGATACTGCTGCTTTTGAATGCATGGCTGAATTTATTCAAAACCAACGTCTGCTCATTTTTAAGCAAGAGAACAATGTTTATTGAGAGAGAGAGAGAGAGAGAGAGAGAGAGAGAGAGAGAGAGAGAGCAGGATGGGGTGATTAAAGCTGGAGAAGCCTGGCTCAGCAACACTTGGTGTAGAAGGCAAGACGCTTTTGGTTTTTTGTTGGGGAGGATTGGGGGGAAGGGGTGTTTTCTTTTTAGGGCGGCACCTGCAGCGTATGGAATTCCCAGGCTAGGGGTGGAATTGGAACTGCATCTGCGACCACAACTTGCGGCAACGCCGGATCTTTAACCCACTGAGTGAGGCCAGGGATCAAACCCACATCCTCTCCGAGGTTTTGTCGGGTTCTTAACCCCCTGTGCCACAAGGCGCTAGGAAGCGCTTTTGGAACCACTTCCCTTCGCAAAGCAGCCCCCACTGGCATCTTGTTGCTGCTCCTCTCCTCCCCGCTGACGGGGGCCTCCCGTGTCAGGCAGTTTGAACCAGTGGTCACTTTTGGAGGGTGGAGCTCACCCGTCACCCGGACATAGGGTCCTTCACCAGCCCCTGAGACCACACTGCGGGCCACATGGGTGTGACCCGTTGCATCAGAGTGTAATGTTGGGCCCGAGCTGTGGCTACTCTAAAAAGCAAGTAAATTCCGAGAGATATTGAGACCTGCTGCAGGTCTTCGGGGTGAATTCTTAATCTGCCCTGAACCAAAATTGCATCCTGAGCTCCCACAGGGGCCTTGAAGGGCCTGTGATGTAGGTCAGGCGTCCAAACCGTCAGAGATCTCCAGGGCCCTTATTTGGGGGAAGGACAAAAGGGTTGGTGATTTGCTTCCTTCGGTATAAGCACTTTCGTGGATGTAATCTTGGTTCATTCTAACATCTGTCCTGTGGGAGAGCACTTTGGGTGAGCTGTCCTGTTCTGATAAACACACGGAGTCTCAGAGAGGTACAGTCACGTGCCCAAGGGAGCACAGCTGGAACGGGCGGCGGGGGGGTGGGGTGGGAAATAGCAGGCCTTAAACTGATGGTTCGGAGTTCCCGTCGTGGCTCAGCAGTTAACGAACCCAGCTAGGATCCATGAGGATGCGGGTTCAGTCCCTGGCCTGACTCAGTGTATGAATTGTGGTGTAGGTCAGAGACTTGGCTTGGATCTTATGTTGCTATGGCTGTGGCTCCGATTCAGCCCCTAGCCTGGGAACCTCTATATGCCACAGGTGCGGCCCTAAAAAGCAAACAAAACAAAACAAAACAAAACACTGATGGTTCAAGCGCTTCTCAGATTCCCCTGCAGGACTTAGGGGCCCAAATCCCAGTTCTGCCACTAAGAGCTTCCTGACCTTGGGTAATTCCTTTTTCCCTGTGAGTCTCAGTCTCTCCATCTATCACAAGAACTAAGACTCCCTACCTTGCTGGGTTTTCAGAACGATTCAATGAAATATGACAGACTCATGAGAAAATGCCCAGTACAGACACCTGTACCCCCAGGAGGTACCTGAAAATAGTCAAATCTTCTGACGATGTTGCTGATCTGTCCAGGGCTGAATAGGAAAATAATTTCAGCTTTCTACTTAGCCGTACCCTTAAAATAGATTTTCCAAGAAGAAAGAAAATGAAAAGGACCTGTGAAAAGAGGATTTGAGTCTCGTCCCAGGTATATTTTAAGGTTCTATCCCCTTTCAAAATCTACAGCCAATACCAACAAATACTTAGTTTGTCTAATCTTTTTGTGGTTTGCAAAGAAGGTGGATTGAGTGTTTTTTCAAAGTTGGGACTTCCTGTTTTTCCCCGATCAGTGTTTTTCTCTTGGGATTCTTCAATTTTTGCATCAGGCAAGAAAACATGTGATGCAGTCATATGGGATTGGTATGTGTTTGAGAGGATTAGGAATTAGGCGAGACGTTATGGTTTATATCCTATCTATCTATTTAGTGTATTTTCGTCTTCATGTGGAACTAAGTAATTGCAGAGAAAGAACTTTGGTTCTGTAGAAATAGTCTTATAGCAAGGTCAAGGGGAAAGTCTTAACACATTTTAACCTGTGAAGAAACATCATGTTCTGTAGCGAGCAATTGAAAGGCATCATAAAGCATCCCTTAAAATGGATCAAAATATACTGCAGTTATTTTATGCAATGAGGAAATTTGTTTACTACTCAAAGTCTAGAATTATTACTGGTTTTATCCTTCAAGTGCGATTTAAAAAAAAAAATCTGCACTTTGCCACTTAGCTTTGGGAAATTCCTTTTGACTCTCAGTGAAATAGGAAAAAAAAAAATACTGACTTTGGTTTATTCTTAAGTGTTAAGGGGAAGTTATCAAGCCAAAATCCTGAACCGTTTAAAGAATTTCTAGCAAAAGAGCTTAGCATTTTGGCCACCACCACTCTCCCAAGGACAACATGAGTTTAGAGTTATTGACATGGGCCTGCATGTATAATGGGGATGTTAAGTTTGGTTTCAAAAACATGCACTTAAGCCATAAGGAAGCTCAAGACTTGGTAGGGCAATTCTAACCTTGAGGGTGGAAGGATTCTTATATAAAAGTTGTTAACATGTAATGCCAAATGAGTGTAGATGTAGTTATACCCAAAAAGTGCACCGTTTTTTTTTTCCTTTTTAAATTTTATGACTGCATCCACAGCATATGAAAGTTCCCAGGCCAGGAGTTGAATGCGAGCCACAGCTGCAGCAGTGCCAGGTCCTTTAACCCCCTGTGCTGGGCTGGGGATCGAACCCACCCCTCCGAAGTGACCTGAGCCGCCACAGTCAGATTCTGCACCCACTGCACCACGACAGGAACTCCCCGAGAGTACACCTTTTATCTATCTATCTATCTATCTATCTATCTATCTATCTATCTATCATCTATCTATCTATCTATTTTTGCTTTTTAGGGCCGCACCCGTGGCATATGGAGGTTCCCAGGCTAGGGGTCTAATCAGAGCTACAGCCACTGGCCTACGCCACAGCCACAGCAGCGCAGGATCTGAGCCGCATCTGCGACCTACACCACAGCTCACAGCAATGCCGGCTCCTTAACCCACTGAGCGAGGCCAGGGATCGATCCCGCAACCTCATGGGTCCTAGTCGGATCTGTTTCCGCTGCGCCACGTCAGGAACTCTGAGAATAGGCCTTTTTAATGCATTTCATTTTGCACAGCTACAGGGGGCCCACTCCCTATACTTTGTCCTCGAGTTCCCTTCTCCGCTCCTTTTGGTCAGTTGCAATTTTCATCCCGTCTGTACCCCTTGCGGAGCTGCGCTGCTGGGTTTGTGTCCTGGCACGGGTTGTGGTGATCATCTTTCCACAGGCACCTCTCTCCAGCTTCAGGGTGGTCTCCTCCCCTCCCCCACTGCCCTTTCCACCTTCAGTGCCTCGAGTCTGTCCTCCTCCTTGTACAAAACTTATTCTCGGGACAAGCTGTCCCTGGCTAACGACTCGTACAAACCCCTAACTCTCAGCTCCGTGGGGAATATAAAGAAATACTCAGGTATGCCTAGTGAGTACTGCAGACTTGCCTGGCCCCATGTTCTGGCTGATCAGTGTGCATGACCTGGTGACCATAAAATGTTAACAGTCTGTTGTGACATCACATCATGTTTATTGGCTAGTAAAGAGCGCGGGGCCAGGCAGATATTCCACACTCGCTAAGTATATGTGAACAAATGAAATCGTGCCATGAATAAAGAGATGATGTCATTAATTCCCCTGGTAGGAGCAGTCGTGTGGCCGAGACTGGTTGGAGAGGGATTCCTAGGGAAACAAAGACTTGAACTTGATCTCAGAGGATGGGCAGACGCTGGCATTTCAGCTGGGATTAAGAGCTAGCACAGCAAGGAAATTCAGAGTGTTCCTCTGAAATTGCCAAGGGCAACACTGATTGTCCTGTTAAGTTTATAGGACTCCAAGAAGCCTTCTCTCCCCCGCAGACTGGGTTAAATGCCTTTATGCTGTAGTCAGACTGCCGTAATTGCTGTGTGACCTGTATGTACATATATCAGGTGCTGAAGTCAAAAAAGGTGGAAGTAGGTCACAAAGGGCTTAAACAAGTGCCAGCAGGAGGGGTAATTAAACAAAAGAAAATTTCTTTTTCTTATGCCCAGAGGTCTAGAGTTTGGAGTCTTGAAGCTGTCTTTTGTATGGCACATGGCTTCGTGAATTCAGCCTTGTGTTTAAAATATTGGAAATCCGGGGGTTTTTTCAAGGGAAATGAACAAGGGGATTTCTTCTAAGAGACATAATCCTGGGCCGGGGTCACAAAAAGCGTGCCAGTAACCATCAACTTTTGCTTTGTGGTGTGGTTATCGGGCTTTGCACGCTAAGAATTAAACATTTCATCTACTTTGTGTGTATTCATGAAATTTTTTTTTTTCATTTTAAATTATCAAAGTAACATATATTCTTTGTCCTAAGTAAAACCATACCAATACATGTGTAAAGTTAATCATTTTCTGGAGTTCCCACCATGGCTCAGTAGTAACAAACCCAACCAGGATCCATGAGGATACAGGTTTGATCCCTGGCCTCACTCAGTGGGTAAAGGATCTAGGATTGGATTGAGATGTGGTGTAGACTGCAGATGCAGCTTGGATCCTGCGTTGCTGTGGCTGTGGCTGTGGCCAGCAGCTGCAGCTTTGATTCAACCCCTAGCCTGGAAACCTTCATATGCCGTGGGGTGCAGCCCTAAAAAAGCAAAAAAAAAAAAAAAAAAAAAATTGTCCTCTGCCTGCCCCCATCATTGCTTCTCGTAAAATAACCAATATGAAGAATTTATTGATTTGTCACTTTCCAACTTTCTCTCTGCTCGTACAGTATAGTTATGCATTTTTGAGGTCTTTTTTATTTTTAGTGTTCTTATTTACTTTTTATTTTTTTCACAGAGTATGAATATACTCTTTGGCTTACAGTGCAACCTTCTGCTTAAACACTGCATCACAGATTTCTTTCGAGTCGCATACGTTTAGTTGCTCCTGGTGATTGCTGGCCGGCCCTCCCCCATGCGCATGAAACTGTGTATGCGCCGCATAATAACCATCACTTAACATTTCCCGTGTTGGCAGACAGGTTGTTGTCAGCTGTCTGCCCTTGCAAAGAACTCTGTAATGAATACCTTTGTTTGCGGGGCATCTCGTCTTAGTGCTCTCTTTGTTTGGATAGATTCTGAAGAAGGATCAAGGAGTTGGTACACTTTAAAGTTTTAACACCTTCTGACCTATTCCTTTGCCACGAGACTGAAGCAGCTCACACTCCGGCCGGTCCTCTGTGAAATTTCCTTTTGTGCCGTATCTTCACCAGCACTGGATTTTATCAGTCATCGTAGTGTTTTTAATCCGATGGCAGTCTTTTTGTTTCCGTTTTTACTTCCCTGACTGCGTGCTCTCAGAATAGAGCATCTTTTCACGTGCATACGCGCCATTGGTACTTATGCTGTGAGCATTCTGCTCTTGGGGACTTTAATACCTGGTCAGCGAAGCTCCCCTTCCTAGGCTTGTTTATCACACTTTCATGGTTAACCTCTCCTAACAGAGTTAAAAAGCATTTCACTCAGGTCCAAACAAATACCCGAATGGCTGGAATTTTTATGGAAACCCAGTCCCGATGAATTCAGAAAACTCTCCGACATGGTCATGATGCTGTTTTCTCATCAAGCAACACAGCTTGCCTTCTATTTACCCGGGTCTTATTTTATGAACTTCAAGAAAAATTCCATGCTTTTCTTCATTTAGAAACTATATTCCCTGTTGAATTCATCCCTGAGAATTGTATAGTTCTCCCTCTTTTATGGTGGGAAAGGGGCAGTGTGTTAGTCTAATATTGGTCCAATACGTTTATTAGTTTAATAAGGCGCAGACCATGCCACCATAAACAAAGAAAAGTTGGCTTTTCTTTGTCCTTCAACACACTGTCTGAAATAACAAACACATAAAGAGTTTTAGTACAGAGTGTGGTTTGCTTATCCAATTATGTCAGTATTTTCCTAAATAATGCTTTAAAATAATGTCAGTGTCAACTGGTAAGATTTAGGGCTTCAATTGCATATCAGTCCTTTCTCCTTTGGGGTCTCTAGTCTGTGTAGCAATGTCCCAGGACTCAGAAAGGCTTGAATAACCCCGGGCGGGTTAGTTGTCAGCGACTGGATCCTGGGGGCCCCGAAGGAGCACGTTGCACGCGCCCGGTAGACTTTCTGAAGCCACATGGTGCCCGCACTGCTGTCGCACTGTCAGCAGGGGTGACGCGTCTTCCCGTTCGGAATCATCAGGGCCTCAAATGGGGCTCTGCTACTTTTTTTTTTATTATCATTAAAATTTTTTTTTTTTAATTTTATTGGGGTATAGTTGATTTAGGGTGTTACACTAGCTTTAGATTTACAGCAAAGTAAGTCAGTTATACATATACCTATACCTGTTTTTTTTTCCCATGTAGATTATTAAACCATTTCCCTGTGGTATACAGTGGGTCCCTGCTGGCTAGCTACCCTATGTTTGTATACCTATAAATATAGTAGTTAACAGATGCCCTTCCTAGATACTCACGGGCGTCATCTCTGGATGCTTTGGTCCAGGGGCTTTCTCAGCTGCTCACGCTGTAGGACTTCCTTACTCACTCGGCAGGGTAGGGACTGACCAGCCCGGGCTCCGCCACCTCCAGCAGCATCACTTGGTGCCAGAAGCCTGCTCTTGACTCCTGCCAAAGGGGAAGACCTCAGGGGGGTTTTAACTTAACCTGGCCTACCTTTCTTATAAAGGCTGTCCAGTTCCCCAGACTGCATTGCCATCAGATAAAAGCAGTAATTTCTTTTAATACAAATTTCTAGCACCTAACCATCTGGATGGATTAAGACATTTCTGTGTAAGGGCGCACACACACACACACACACACACACACACACCCCTTCCCCTGCCTTGTTGATCATGGGGAGGCATTTATCTCGTCCCCCTCCCTCCACCCACCCGTCTTCGGTCTAGTGTTGAAAGGACAAAAGACCCCCAGGTTAATTGTCTCCCTGGCATCTGGGTTGGGCCACACCATCAATTAGCCAAGAACCTTGGGCAAGTCACGGCATCTCTTTGAGCCTTGGCTCCTTTTCCACAAAACGGGAGTTTTTCGATGCCTGCCCGGTGCTTGTAGCCTTGTCAGATAAAATCTGTGAGATAATGTGTGAAGGCACTTTCGAGACCGCCCTGCCGCGTAGGATAGAGGTTGGTATTCTTCAGGGGACCCATAAACACTTCTTGAATGAATTACTGTACTCCATCAGCAAACATGCGTCTGTGGCGCCTTCAGGGCTCTGACAGCCAAGTGGAGAAGGCCACAGATGTCCCCTCCACTGGGTCCCGTCGTCCCCTCTCCATTGTAGGAGAAAGGGCTGGAGCAAGACAGCTCTGATTTTCAAAGGTCTAAAATCCGAATTATAGTGAGTCTAGATGTACAGAATGAAGCTCAGCATGCGCGTTCACTAGCTTGTTACGTTATGTATGTACATGAAATAGCAAGTGCCAGAAATGTATTCACGCTCCCTCGAGTCTAGAAATTTGCAGAGCACTCTAATTTTATCCATATTATTCTATAGCTTGTTACTCTGTCACATCACTTTTCTCGGTCAAAAAAAATATTAGGCCTAAAGCGTGATTATAATTGTGAAGACAAAATAAATCAAAATGTGTCATTCTTAAACCCTCGCTGCAGCTGTTGACACCATGTGCCGCCCAGTTTGCTTTTGCTAAGTGATACCCTTTGTCCTTTCTCGTACGTAGCGTGTTCAGCGAGATGATCTTGCTCTACCGAGAATCCCATGAATTGCGTCAGTCATTTAGACCAGTAATAGCAGTGGGGACGTGGGGAGGTCATGCCAGACCTGCTCGCGCACAGCAAACACTGAAGACAGCTTTGTCACATTAAATATGTCAATTTGGAGTCTCCTTTGCGGCTAAGAACCCAACTCGTATCCATGAGGACGCAGGTTCGATCACTGGCTGCGTTCAGTGGCCTGAGCATCCAGCACTGCTGCAAGCGGTGGTCTAGGTCGCAGATGAGGCTCAGATCCCACATCGCCGTGACTGCGGTGCAGGCCAGCAGCCACAACTCCAATTCACCCCTAGCCCAGAAACCTCTCTATGCTGCAGGCGCAGCCCTAAGCAAAGAGAAAAAAAAAAAAACAAAAACCTTGTATAAGATACTGAGATGACACACTAGTCCACGGATAAGAGAAGCCCATGAACATTCTCTCCCACACCTTCTGACGGCTGTCACTTATCCCAAACCAAGCCCTCCTTCCACCCTAGTGATGGCAGTTTGTGTGGGAGCCACGTGGTGCTGAGTCCCGGGTGCTGGTGATACACGCCGCCCAGGCTGAGTGGTGCTGATGCCAGGGCATCAGTGACCTGATTTCCTGTATCATTTTCTTGGCCTGGCTCCGGTGCGCGAGGACTTCAGCGTTGCTCCGTTCATCCTCTGCCTTTAACTCTTGGAGTGCTTGCTATACGTCATAATTTTAAACCACTGTCTTTGCTTCAGGGCCTTTGGAATTTTCCATTAAAAAAAAAATAGTCTTTATCCAGAAGTTTCTCTTTGTTCTGCTTGGCTCATCCTCTCTGTTTCAAGGAGGCATTTGGCCCCAACCGCAATGTCTAATTCAAAGTGGAAGGAGGGCTTGGTTTGGGATAAGAGAGTGATGGTTAGACTCCTCAGCCTAGAGGTCAAGGCATCCTGGATTCTTGTCCCAGCTCTGTGTCGCCCTGGACAAGTGACTTAGCCTCTTGGTATGGCAGTTTTCTCACTCGTAAACTGGGAAATAATGGTGGTGTTGGGAGAAATTAAGACCTTAGGACAGTGTCTGTCACAGAGCAAGCACTAAGGAAGTATTAGCCACCAAGATATTTCATCATTGTTACTATTGTGGTCATTGGGTTTCATAAGCTCCAAATGAAAATAGGCCTTTACTTCTCCTTCTCTTAGAATACATGCATTTAGACGTGTGTCAATAGAAGTTCATAGATGACACTTCAGAATGTTGCAGTTGAGCCAGAAAAAAAGAAAAAGAAAGAAAAGAATGGAGCTTCTGAGGCTGCTTGCTCATAGATCTGCAGCCAAACTAGGGTGTTAGAGTAATCTAGAAAAAAACTGCTACTGGAATTCCCATTGTAGCTTAGCAGAAACGAATCCGACTAGCATCCATGAGGACGCAGGTTCCATCCCTGGCCTCGCTCAGGGGGTTAAGGATCCGGCGTTGCCGTGAGCTGTGGTGTAGGTCGCAGATGTGGCTCGGATCCCGCGTTGCTGTGGCTGTGGTGTAGGCTGGCGGCTACAGCTCTCATTGGAGTCCTAGCCTGGGGACCTCCATATGCCGTGGTATGGCCCTAAAAAGATGAAAAAAGGAAAAAATGATGACTAATCATGGAGGGAGGATGTACGTAAGCAGGGTACATGAGAATGTAGGCAGAGAGAAAGCCTGGAAAGTTAATAAAGACTGACCAGATCCCAGACTCAGTCTGTGTCAAACGATTGCTTAGAGAGTTGTATTGGTTGTCGTTCTGTTTTGTTCTCATAGAAAAGCATTTTAAATTGAGTTCTAAAGTAGAATGGACATAGTCTTGAGATAGGAACCAAGAAGTAGCATTACCTTTTTTTTTCGGTCTTTTTTTTTTGACATGTGGAGGTTCCCAGGCTAGGGGTCCAGTTAGAGCTACAGCTGCCAGCCTACACCACAGCCACAGCAACGCAGGATCCTCAACCCACTGAGCGAGGCCAGGGATCGAACCCCCGCCCCCATGGAGGCCAGTCAGGTTCGCTCACCGCTGAGCCACAACGGGAACTCCAAAAGTAGCATTATTTAAGACCATATGACTTTAAAAAGGAGTAGGAAACCTGGAACTTTTTGTGATAGGCTGTGCGATCAAGATGAGGAAAAAGTAAGGATTCTTAATGGCATGAGAAGCTTTGGGTTTTTTTTCAGTACGCTAGACTTTTCATTGTAATATTTCCTCCTTGTCAAGCTTCCCATCCTCTTGAATTGAAGTTAAATTTAGATAAATAATGCCCTAAAAGACAATAAAAAACCACTTGAGCACAGGTGCAGCCCTAAAAAGACAAATAAACACATAAATAAATAAATTTAGGTAAATAAGCTTCATGCTTAAAGGAAGGATCTAGAGGATTTGAGAAGGGTCCTGTGACACTAAAATATATCTTTGAATGAACTAACATGTTTCCAGATTAAGAGAGCAAAGGTAACCTGCATTTTGTTTCCCCTGAAGTAGTGAAGAAACCAACAGGAGAGAACCGAGTTAGCCTAATCTTGTACCTGCTGGGTGGTTTGTCTCTGTTCTTTCCAGAAACTTCTCTCCAGGTGTGAGAAGTGATTGAGAAAACCAGGGCTGTATTTCAGACTTGCCCTGTGTTGTCTCGGAGTTTTCAGGAAGCACTAAATACGGACAGCACCGCAGGGCAGTGACTCTGAGGACCAAAGAGACCAGGCTTCCTTTTACTGCCACTCCCTTTAAACCACAGCCTCGTGTGTGGGTGTCAAGTTCTTGGCTAGGCAGAGCGAGGGTGTGTCTCCTTGAGAGTCGTATAGATCCTTGAGAAAATAAAACATGGCTGGAAAACTACCGGGAAGTCAAATGAGCTAATTTAACCCAAACCACTTTTTAAAGTGCAGACAAGCAGAACAGTAACAGTGGAAAATTACAGGAACCCAGACTCTCGGAGAGGCTTGAAATTCAAAGATGCTGATTACCTCTGTCTTTGGAAGAAGCTGTTCCCACAGGTAGCTTTGCCTCCACGTATACTTCTTACTTTTCCTTCTGAGGACGTTGGGTTTGAGAAAGACGTTCCAGCTGTGTTACTTTTGCGACCATAAGAATGAGTTTACTTCCTGTTATAGGAGATGCAACAGGATCATTGAAACTGTAGAAGGGTGGTCTTTTATCAAAGAGATGAAATGACAACCTAGCAAGACAGTTAGTACCTAGCCCTGTGTCCCATTGGTTTTTCTAATCCAGGATGAGGTGAGGAAAGAAATTCTTCGTCTTACCAGCAGTACAATAACGGGACTTCCAGCATTTCATGTAATAATCTGTGCTCTTTTTTTTTTAATTTTAGGGCCACACCCACAGCATATGGAGGTTCCCAGACTCGGGGTTGAATTGGAGCTGCAGCTGCCAGCCTACGCCACAGCCACAGCAGCGCCAGATCCAAGCCGTGTCTACGACCTACACCGCAGCTCAAGGTGACACTGGATCCTTAACCCACTGGAGCGGGGCCAGGGATTAAACCCACATCCTCATGGATACTAGCTGGGTTCGTTACTGCTGAGCCACAAAGGGAACTCCAATCTGTGCTGTTTTAGAGAATAATACCATTTTCCAACTCAGCATCATCTTTTTTTTTTTCTTTTTGCCTTTTCTAGGGCCACACTCACGGCATATGGAGGTTCCCAGGCTAGGAGTCTAACAGGAGCTGTAGCCCCGCCAGCCCACACCACAGCCACAGCAATGCCAGATCCAAGCCACGTCTGCAACCTACACCACAGCTCACAGCAATGCCAGATCCTCAACCCACTGAGCAAGGCCAGGGATCGAACCCGCAATCTCATGGTTCCTAGTCGGATTCGTTTCCGCTGAGCCATGGTGGGACCTCCTTAATTTATTTTTTATTAGCGTGTAGTGACCAGTCATACGTATATATACATATTCTTTTTCTCGTATTATCTTCCATTACAGTCTGTCTCAAGAGACTGGGTATAGTTCCCTGGGCTATGCAGTAGGACCTCATTGCTTATCCATTCGAAATGGAATAGTTTGCATATACCAACCCCCAAATGCCCAACGATCCAACTTCTTCCCCCTTCCCCTTCGGCAACCACAAGTCCATTCTCTTTGGCCATGAGTCTGTTTGTAGATTGGTTCATTTGTGCCATATTTTAGATTCCACATAGGAGTGATACCACATAGCATTGTTTTTCTGACTTCCTTCACTTGTGTGTGAGAATTTCTGGTTTCATCCATGTTGCTGAAAATGGCATCATTTTGTTCTTTTTTTTAGCTGAGTGGTATTCCACTGACAGCTTGGATTTCTCCCTTTTGCTCATGCCTACCATGTAGTCCATTATTTTGCCACCAAAAAGTTCTCAAGTCAGTCCGCTTCTCTCCATTTCCCCTCCCTCTCCCCCCCAGTCTAAGCCGTCACCTTCACTCTGTCCTGGATGACCACTGGCTTCCCGCTCTGCCTGTCCCTCTCCAGGCCACTTCCATCCCTGCAGCCAGCAGGAGCCTCTGTCCCACCTCTGCTCAGACCCGTTGATGGCTTCCCACCTCTCTTAGGATGAAGCACCGTGATGCACTGACCCCAGGTGGCCTGTTTTTCCAAGTTCACCCTGTACCCTTTTCTGCTGTCACTGACTGCCCTTCTGTTCCCTAAGAACACCAAGCCCTTGGAGTTCCTGCTGTGGCAGAGTGGGTTAAGACTCCAACTGCGGCGGTTTGGGTCACTGCATAAGCAAGGATTCAGTCCCTGACCCAGCACAGTGGGTTAAGGATCTGGTGTTTCTGCAGCTGCGGCATAGGTCGCAGCTGCAGCTCAGATTCAGTCCCTGGCCTGGGAGCTTCCATAAGGTGCAGGAGCAGCCGTAAAAATAGAACAAAAAACACCAAGCTCTCCCGAGGCCCCTGCCTTCCTCCAACTCTTCCTCCAGCTGCTCATTCTTCTTCTTCGGACTCTCAGCTTAAATGTTGCCTCTTTGAAAGGGTTTCCTTGTTTAGTTCACATGAATAAGCTTCTCCAGGGAGTCCCCAGCTCATTAATTTCATGCCTTCAGTACTCATTAGGAGAAATGATTATACCAGTTGTGTACATTTTGCTTCATTCTTGCAAATAGTCATGGTTTGCCTACCTGCTGATCCCCTCTCATGTTTAGGTCTGGGGAATATTGTGTGAACCAGACAAAGTGCACCGTGCAAACAGGGTCAGCAAACTGAGACAGACAGATAAAGCAAATAATAGGGGATTGGAGGACATAAGAACTAATGGCTGATAAGAGAACCTCACAAATAAATGGGCAATGGGCATTTTATTCAAACTGCTTTTGAAGAAGCTAATTATTATAAGAAAATTTACCTGCTATATAGCTTTAGGAACTATATCTAGTCACTTGTGTGGAGCATGGTGGAGGATGATGTGAGAAAAAGAATGTATGTATGTGCGACTGGGTCACTTTGCTGCACAGTAGAAAATTGACAGAACACTGTAAACCAACTCTAGTGGGAACAATACAAATCATTTAAAAATTTTCCTTTAAGCTGTGTCTCACAGCATAAGTTCCAGGAGTAGTAAAATGTTAAATGTGCAAATGAAACTATAAACTAGACAAAATTACCTTACGTAGGGATGGAAAAGAATGACCAAGTCCAAAAGTATGGAAAGAAACTCCATGAAATGATAGACCAATTACATAATAACTTAATATTTTTGGTATCAAAAGAAAATGATAAAATTAGGAAGTGAACAAATTGGGGATAATACTACAAACGGGAATAATAAAAAGGCTGAGAATATTAGTTGAGCATATCTCCTCAATTCTGAAGCTCTGTTTTTCTTTGCCTTTTAAGTCTTCCTGAAATGTTTTCCCAACCCTATGAGCATCTAATACGGTCAATAAAAGTGCTAAATCAGTAGTAGGTCTGATCAGCAATAGCATGTGCATATCTTACAATCAAAGTGTTATTTTTAAGGGCCTGCAAATCAGTATCAACCTTGAAATTCCTGGTAGAAAAGACCTCATTCATTCATTCATCCAACAAGTATTTGAGTGTTGATGGCGTAGCAGGGTGGTAGATGTAAAATGGCAAACGATTTAGATTAAAAATCCTTGCTTTCAGCCGCCTTCTCGAAGCCAGTCATGCCTGGTACCCTGTACATTACTTCTCTACAACCTGAGATCCATCATTTATTTCAGTGAGAATAAGTACCTGGGCCAAGGCAACTCAGTACTTAAGTGATAGAAGCAGGTCTCATCAGGCCTGCCTGGCTCTGAACACTATGCTGTTTCCTCAAATTACTGTCATTGCTGAGCTCAGTGGCGTTTTCACACCCAGTGTTGCTGACAGCACTGTCGTTCGCTGTGCCCTTCCTCCTCTCCCGCCCCGGCGCTGGCTTTAGGGCCCCATCAGAGAACAGCTGATGGAAACAGAAAGCCTGGTGGCGGAGGCTCCAGCCAGGGCTGGTGCCTTTTTTAGCAAAGAATCAAGTTTTGCCTACAAGACACATAAAAAGACTAATCCTACCTTATTGAGGCACCCTCCTATGTGCTTTTGAAACATGTGCCAATATATAATATATAATCACATCATTCAAATCTGAGCACACATTGTAGCAATAAAAAGGAAACAATTTGCAGTCATAGTTGGGGGAAGGATGAGAAGAAAAAACACACCAGACACTCTTCTCTATGTTTAAGAGAAGCGTAATTAAAAGCTGTCTTGGAGTTCCTGTTGTGGTGCAGCGGAAATGAATCCGACTAGTATCCATGAGGATGCTGGTTCGATCCCTGGCCTCGCTCCGTGGGTTAAGGATTCAGCATTACCGTGAGCAGACGCTGCTCGGATCCTGCATTGCTGTGGCTGTGGCGTGGGCTGGCAACCATAGCTCCGATTTGACCCCTAGCCTCCTGGAATCTTTCATATGTTGCAGCTGCGGCCCTAAGAAGCAAAAAAAAAAGGAATCTGTCTGATTCCTGGGTTCTCTGGAAGCAGAGCCTGCCCTGGGGATTTCTTGTGCAAGTGAGTTACCGAATGTGCGTTCTCAAGAGAGGGGGAGAAGGAAGCAGTGAGTGGTGGGGACAAGTTAAATAAGGATGCAGTCTCCATTGGAGACAGGCTTCGCGCCATCGCATGGGACGCTCGGGATGGTGACTTGTGCAGGTGATCCCACAGCGAGGCAGGGGAGGTGGTCTTTCCTACCCCGTGTCATCCGGTCACTGGCTGGGTGCTGCCTACTGGCCAGGTGTGGCCAAACTAACCCAAGGTGGCTGGGACCCATTTGCCTGAGAAAGAGGCAGCTGTGAGCCCTGAGTGGCCAACTCTCAGCCCCTAGGGGTGGGTGCACTGACCAGTA
The DNA here is from genome assembly GCA_004024745.2 of Catagonus wagneri. Taxonomy (NCBI): domain Eukaryota; kingdom Metazoa; phylum Chordata; class Mammalia; order Artiodactyla; family Tayassuidae; genus Catagonus; species Catagonus wagneri. The sequence goes on along the minus strand of PVHT020000009.1, from coordinate 15,683,900 downwards.
AAGGGGATTTGGGGGGACACCAAGGACATCCACTGTACAAGTCCGAAAGGAAATTAATTTGTCAGATTAATTTGTAAGTGATAGATTTTGACACATAGCAGGAATCCTCTGCCTCCATACAACTTTTGAACGCAGGATTAATTATCAAAGAATTTGTTGGGTTTTATTTCACTTGAGAGTGTTAATGGTGTTATTAGATCAGCTTTTGTCAAAGGAAAATTTGTTCCTAAGGAAGGCATCATGGCAGGTACACGCTGCAAAGGCTAAGAAGGTTCTTAGGGAAATTTTTGAGTTATTATTGGAAAAAGGTAGAGTGAGAGATGTAATTGGAAACGATGATCAAAAAACTACCTTCTATAACAGCAGCTTTGTCAGAAGAATGATACCGAATTGCTACAGCTCCTGTACGTTTTTATTCTAGATTTTTCTAAAATTATTTTACACATTGGTATTTCCATGGGAATAACATTTTTTGCTAATAGCGCTTTGCCGAGAATGTCCAGCTGTGAATATGGATAAACGTCATGGACATTTGCCAGAACCCTAGAATGTACCCCACGAAGAATGAACCCTAATGCAAACTGTGGACTTTGAGGTATAACGACTAGCCAATGGAGGCTCACTTAGTAAATGGAGCACTCGTGGGGGGGTGTACCTCGGGGGGGGGTGGTAACTCTGTACTTTCTGCTGCATTTTGCTGTGAATCTGAAAGTAACCCCAAAATATAAAGTCTGTTTTTTAAAGTGTGTATACAGTGAAATATTATGCAGTCGTAAAAAAGAGTGAAACTGCCATTTGCAGCCACTTGGGTGGACCTAGAGATGATCATACTGAGTGAAGTAACTCAGAGAGAGACAGCTGTTGTATATCCACTTTCTAGGTGGCATCTAAAAAAAATGATACAAAGGGACTTATGTACAAAACAGAAGCAGACTCACAGACACAGGAAACAAACTTATGGTTACTAAAGGAGGAAAAGGGAAGGATAAATTAGGAGTTTGGGATTGACATGTATATGCTACTGTATATAAAATAAACCAGGTCCTACTGTGATGTCTCTGTACTGTGTGTAAGTGATTTCATTGTAAATCATCTGTACTTCAATTAAAAAAAACAAACAAAAAAAAACAGGGCATTCCCGTCATGGCTCAGTGGTTAACGAACGTGACTGGCATCCATGAGGATGAGGGTTCGATCCCTGACCTCTCTCAGGGGTTTGAGGATCCTGTGTTGCTGTGGCTGTGGTGTAGGCTGGCAGCTGCAGCTCTGATTCAGCCCCTAGCCTGAGAACCTCCATATGCCGCAGGTGCGGTGTGGCTGTAAAAAGAAAAAAAAAAAAAAAAAGAATATTCTATGACCATATCTTCCTCCGGCAAGAATTATTCAAAACCATTGTATTTGGCTTAAAGTTTTTCTTTTCGTCTTTGCACAGGAGCAGGAATATATTTCAAGGTAAAACCCAGTAACAATCAGGTGACTAGCATCCGCTGATGGGCTAATAAATTCCTTCAATACGTATTTTCATAACATAGAACTCTGTGCTGTGCTGTGAAGGATACGTACATAATACACAAGATTTCACACACACACACACACACACCCCTTCCTTAAAGGAAAAAAGAAACCATTACCCACACCATGTGAAGTGTTTGACCCATTTCCAGAACGCCTGTCGCTGTTACGTAGATTCAACCTACAAAAAAAATTTAACATGTTAAGCTTTTAACCAAATTTCTTCGAATTATTTCCTTTCCTGATATTAACATAAAATGCTGGCTGTTTGTTGTTGCTGTTGTTTTTTCTGTTACTTTCAGCCCAGTGGACAGGTGGCTCCCCCACCAGAAGATATTTCAGACTGAAGTTAATAGGAGTGAAAATGAAAACTAATAACCTCTATCAAATTACAGTGCGATTTACTCCATAAGCTGCTTAGCGTTTCTATAGAAACACAACCCGCCGACTTTTATTGCGGAAAGTGTGAGTCCCTGGAGAGGAGGCGACGTTTCTAACGCCGTTTGTGGGTTTCTTCCCGCCACAGGCCTTGAACCGGGGCATCGCGGCTGTCAAGGAAGATGCGGTGGAGATGCTGGCCAGCTACGGGCTGGCATACTCCCTGATGAAGTTCTTCACGGGGCCCATGAGTGACTTCAAGAATGTGGGCCTGGTGTTTGTGAACAGCAAGCGGGACAGGACCAAAGCTGTCCTGTGCATGGTGGTGGCCGGGGCCATCGCCGCCGTCTTCCATACCCTGATAGGTAAGGCTGCGGGCCGTGCCCCAAGAACCCAGCTTCTGTACTTCCTTTTTCCTCCTGATGTGTTTACATGCATTTTTGTTCGTCAGTGAGTTCTCCTGTAATTGTTAACGATTTCTCCTGCAAATTTCAAGGGATGGAAGGAATGGCGTTCATGCTCCTAGATCAAGAAAAGAAAATAATCCGGAGTTCCCGTCGTGGTTCAGTGGTTAACGAATCCGACTAAGTACCATGAGATTGCGGGTTCGATCCCTGGCCTCGCCCAGTGGGTTAAGGATCCAGCGTTGCCGTGAACTATAGTGTAGGCCGCAGACTTGGCTCGGATCCGGTGTGACTGTGGCTGTGGTGTAGGCCAGCGGCTGTAGCTCCTATTAGACCCCTAGCCTGGGAACCTCCACATGCTATGGGTTTGGCCCTAAAAAAGGCCAAAAAAAAAAGGAAAATATCTTTTCTCTGGGAAGCTGGAGTTGTGTACCTCTGATTCCCAAACCCAGTGTCAGAAGGGAGAGGTGGTTCCACAAAGAGATGGGGGCACCTAAGACTGGCATTCGTTAAGGTCAAAAATATGTCAGGTGCCTTGGTGAGAGACAGGCCTTACCATATAGACTCACTTAACATTTTGTTTTGTTTTGCTTTATTTTGTCTTTTTAGGGCTGCACCCATGGCATATCGAAGTTCCCCAGCTGGGGATCAAATTGGCCACTGGCCTACACCACAGCCACAGCCACGCGGGATCCAAGCCGCGTCTGCGACCTACACCACAGCTCACGGCAACGCTGGATCCTTAACCCACTGAACAAGGCCGGGGTACTAGTCGGGTTTGTTCCCGCTGAGCCACGATGGGAACTCCTCACTTAACCTTAAGAATAAAAACAGAATGGTTGTTAGGGTTAACTAAGTCCATCAGCAGTTAAGGACAGATGGTTTTCTGTATTAAAATGAACTCATTTTAGTCATCGATACTCATTTTAGAATTTATGACAAGACTAAATAAATACTCTTGGCGTAACATTCTTTCCATGAAACAACAGAGAATCATATCAGGCAGTGACCGGCCTACAGTTTCACCAGGGGAAGGAGCTGGGCTTAGAGCTGGATTTCTGCTCCGCTGCCCTCTTGGTGGTGATGAAAACCCTAAGGGCATGATTTCAGAACCGCTTGGCTTTAAAACAGCTTGGCGTAAAAATTGAATGGCACACGTACCGAACCCCAGTTAGCGTAAAGCCTGTGAGCGACACTTGGCAAAGCCGTTGTGCGCTTTCAACTTGGCATTGCTCGTATAAGACCTGTGAGCGTCCATGGTGAATAAAGAGCCAAGAGATTAACCTAAAGTGTTCACAGTGTCCTCAGGTGTCAACTGGTGTTTGCTCATGTCATTATGGATCAAAAGTAAACAGACTGAAGCCATTGTGGTTTTCCTTTTAATATAGCATCGAATTTTGTGCTAAGGGTGGTGTGAACCGCTGGTTGCTTCTCAGGGGCCAAATGTCCAGTCAGTGTGGATCTGGGCCCAGAGCCTCAGAGGGTCGGATGGACGGGAAGATGCGTTTCCTCCTCTCAGCTCACACTCAGGACGGACTTGGCGACTCCGTTTGGTAGAAAACTTCTGCGGCCAGATTTGATCTGGACCATTTTCAAAAGCGGTGTATGTGTTTGAGCCAATTCCATCCGTGAAACGAGTCGGTCTAAATGCGTCTTGGCCTTAAAAGGAAGATAAATGAGTTCCTTTTTGCTGCTTACTTTCACCTAAACCCAACCTTTCCCGTTTTAGTCATGCTTAAATGAGACTTTGGGACTAACAGCTAATTGCTAGTGGTCAGTAATTAAGGAAAAGTTGAGGGTAGTGGTATTGATGCCGTTGGGAGGCACATTCGGTCATTGAAATAAAAAATCAAAGTCATTTTCCAAGTTGAATGCGAGTTTTTCCGTTTTGAAATGGAATCATAAGATCTTAAATTTGGAGTTCCCTTTGTGGCTCAGCAGGTAAAGGACCCCGATGTCTCTTTGAGGCTGTGGGTCCAATCTCTGGCCTCACTCAGTGGGTTAAGAATCCAGCATTGCGAACAAGCTGCAGCTCTGATTCAACCCCTAGCCTGGGAACGTCCATATGCCACAGGTGTGGTGGTAAAAAGAAAAAAAAATATTTTTAATTAAATTTTAAATTTGAACCAAAACGGTTCTATGTCCCAGATATATTTAACAATTGCTTTTATCTCTGTGGATATTTTTATAATGATAGCTTTTTCCCCCCTTCCACCAAGCCGATGCATTCTACAGTTACTCAGAAAGCATGTTATTCGTTCCTTTCAAAGACTTCAAACTCAAATTTTAATGATTTTCCTTCCTCGAATTTGTTGGCCTCCTTTCAGTTTTCTGCCTAACTTTTTAATTCTCCTCTTGCCCCTGCGTCTGCTGCCTTGGGGCATCTCCATTCACCTTCCTTCTCCTCCGTTCTCACTCGTCTTGTAAGCTTTTCTTGACTCAGCTCTGGCCCCTTCTTCATTTCCTCTGACCTTGACCACAAGCTCCAGATGGGCTGTTGCTCTCTTGCCCCCCTGCCTTTTCCAGCATTATTTTCCCACCACCAGGAAACATCCCCCCTCCCCGTTCGGTTTCTACTTTATGATATGTCACCTCCACTCCATACTAAAACCCATTTTCACATCTTAGTAATGCTGAAAACTGCTCCTCATTTTTCTACTTTCACAGTCGGCTCTCAGGTAACTACGCTTGTGACAGGAAAACAGTGACAGATAAAACAAAAAAGCAAATTTTCCTGATATGTTTGACTTGAGAAGCCCTTGTCTGCTCTGAGGCAGTCTTCCTAATTATTATAGTTGCTTGGTCTAATGGTGAAATGAATATGGATTCCATACAAGAACAGCTCCTGGGTAGGGCTTAGCGTAAGTACCAGACTCCTTTATGTTGCAAATGCAGCGTGCTTAACTCACAGAGTGAAACAGGAACCAGGCTAATCTAGGCTGGAAAGCTAATTTCTCTATTTTGTTTGGGCAAAACTAGTCTCATTGCCTTAAACTTGCCTCACTAGGTGCCATTTCCCTCTCTCCTTTGTGAATGTATTTCTTTTATCAAGACCTTCTCACTTCTCCGGGATATTTACATAAGGACACGGGAGGAAGAGGTTCTTAGGGGTTGGTTCTGAAAGGCTCTTTGGCTAGGTCAGCGCTTTACTAGCTCTGAGAGCGTGAGTTGTATTGCAGCTCAACTCTTTCTAATTTCTCCCTTATCTTTGATACAGGATGGGGTTGAGAATTTGACCCCACGCTCTAAATTAATATTTTGCTATAGCCCCATAAGATTCCAAATGGTGACCCTTCTTATCTATGACATTTCTGATAATTCTGTCGAACCTCAGCCTTGTGGTTTTAACACCATCACCATGTTCTGGGTTTTTTGTTTGTTTGTTTGTTTTCATTTAATAGCCAACGCTTGGTTTGCTTTTGCTTTCTTTCCTAATTTACCTGTTTATTCATTTTCTTCTTTATAATATTAGTTACTTTTCCCAGCAAGATGCCTTCTGTACATTAAATGAATATGTTCTTTTTTAAGAAATACTCCAATGTTGATAAAAATTCATCCATTTTCACTTGTGATGTTATTAATAGGAATGTTACCTCCAAGGAGACACACCAGTAGTGTTAGGAGAGCTGATGTTCCTTCTTTGAATTTCAGGGGCTTTGACTAAAGAGTAAGAATTGCCCCTGTTTAACTTGCTTTTAAAACAATCCAAGCCCCATCTCCCAAAAAAAAAAAAAAAAAACTTGGAATTCCCTTTGTGGCACAGCGGAAATAAATCCAACTAGGAACCATGAGGTTGCGGGTTCTATCCCTGGCCTCGCTCAGTGGGTTAAGGATCCAGCGTTGTCGTGAGCGGTGGTGTATGTTGCAGACGTGGCTCAGATCTGGCGTTGCTGTGGCTGTGGCGAAGGCTGGCAGCTGTAGCTCCGATTGGACCCCTAGCCTGGAAACCTCCACATGCTGTGGGTTTGGCCCTAAAAACGACAAAAGACAAAAAAAAAAAAAGGTTATTATCTAAAAAAAAAAACTTGTTGAAGAATGTACATGCCATTCAGGTCCTGTTGATCAAAAGTTGCATACAGACGTGAGATCTGTGTAAAAGATTTGGTGGCCAGATGTGCGCTTTTCCTCAAGGGGATGTAGTTGGTGGGAAAGCATGCCCATCCAACGCCAAGAGCAAAAGCTGTTTTCAGCCTGCGGATGCTCCTGAGAGATGGTGGAAGTCAATCAAAGTCAAAGTCAGGGGAGCTGAAAACCACCCTTGGACTTGAAGACGCCCAGTGACAGTAAGAGACAGAGCTGTTGGGGAGGAAGAGGTGTGGGAGGCACACAGCAAGCACGGATTTACGAAATCAGGGGAGAATAAAGCAAAGGGGTTCAGTGCTGAACGTCACGGGCATGGCGGTGGATGCCCGGTGCGAGGGCGGGAGCAGGGGAGCAGGTAAAGGCGGTATGGAGCCCGAGACCATAGGAGAGCCTGTTAAACAGCACAGACAGCAAAAGGGGGAAGGTGGGGACCAAAGGGGAAGGCGAGCAGGGAAGCGCAAAGCAGAAGGAGGACCAGCAGGAGGGGCATTTTGCCCTGAGCACCACGGCTGTGCCTGGGTTCCTTGGAGAGCCTTTGACACCAGTGGGCATTTTTCGTGACATCTCGAGAACAGCTATATTGAATAAAGCAGATTTATACTAGTCTTCATGTGCTTGACACAGCTTTCACAACAAAAAAGAAAAAGGAAAAAGAAACAGCTGTGGCAGTACTTCAAGTGAGAGATGGAGGCACCTGAGGTCTCTTGGGACAAGAGTCAGAATGGGCTCCCTGTCACTGCCATGCTCCCGACTGACCAGGACAAGTCGTAGGCCAGCCCAGCCTGGGGCTGGGGGGTAGGGAAATAGACTCCCGTTTTTTAGAGGAGGAACAGCAAAATCGCATTGCGAGGTATGGATATAAGCAGAGCACAATGGCAGACGCTTTGGCCATCAGTCCACGCCAGTCACTTGTGTGCGGGATTATGGATTCATGCATTTATTCCGTAGATATAGTTTGAACACCTACTATGTGGCAAAGCAGTGGGCTAGATCCTGGGATTTCAGACATGAGCCATGCTCCCTAGAGAGAGGCTCAAATTATAAAAGAAATTATTGCCCACTCTATCGAGGCTGGATGCCAACGAGACAGAATTTGAGTTCTTGTGTTAAAACTTCACATTTGCTTTGGGCTCACGATCGCTCTCCAAGGCTGGGGCGGTGTTTGTCCTTCCCATCGTCACATCTGCCCGGTAAATATTGCGCGGGTGCAAATGACAAATGAGATGAGTGTCTCGTCTGTACCACATGTATCGCAGCCCTCACGCAGGCGACCAGCCTCTTCACAGCTGGGCTAGTTGGCTCAGTACCCGGTACACACCCGTCTTTCAGCCGTGTTTGCTGAAGTGATTTAAATATGGCCCATCCAGCAAACACACACGCACCCTTTGGAAACAAGCCATTGGAAATACAGAAGCTCCCTGCCCTGTGAAAAGCCTAGGAAACAGAACAATGGTGGATCTGTCGGTAGAGCTGGGGAGCCTTTTAAGCATGAGAACTAAGGAATCTGAATTAGAACAAGGGGTTCTTGAATGGGCCTCTTGGAAATACACCGATTATTCTTTTAGTCAAACAGGAGGAGGTCTTCTCCTTCAGGGTCCATAGGAAAGTTATAGACGATGGAACTTGTCTCAATTGATGTTAATATTTCGTGGCATTTTACAAGAGGTGCTGGCAATTCCCGGATGAACAAATTTGAGAACCCCTGATTCTGGAAAGAATCCATCACTCTGGTGGGCTGAGGTCCGAGGAACTAGGGACTTGAATGGCCCTTCCTGTTTTTTATTTGGGTGGCTCACAGCTGTCCACCTGCGACTAGGTCAAGTCCGCATCTTGCTGCAGGCAGGCCATGAAATCCTTTTACGCTAGGTTCAGAAACCTTGCTTAATTTTTCTCTTTTCTGTTCTCCTTTTCATAAGGAATATCAGAACGGTCTTGGGAAAGGCAGTTGATAGAAGTTGAAGGTTACTAAACATTGTTAAGGCAGCGAGCCTGGTAATTATGGACTCCATGCAAAGCACTTTAAACAAATTACCCGCAGCCAAACAGCTCTCGCCAGAAACAGCTCAGAGACGGGAGCAGGAGGGGAGGAGGTACTGAGGGAAAAACAGCTGCTGGGATTTTGCTTTCTTTCCCAGCTCACAGGCTGGAAACAGCCACTGTAGTTATAATCAGGCTTTTTTGCATAGGGAAGGAGTGAAAAGAAGGAAGAAAAAAGGGAAGAAAAAGCTTCTTTCCTTGGCCTGCAAAGTCTTCCTCTAGTAGCTTAAAAGAGAACCAGAAGTGCAAAGAGGCAAAAGCGTCGTTGAGCAGTTCCTGTGGTGGCTTAGTGGGTTAAGAACTTGACCTAGTTCGGATTTGATCCCTGGCCTCGCCTGTTGGGTCAAGGATCTGGCGTTGCTGTGACTGTGGCATAGGCCGGCAGCTGCAGCTCCAGTTCAACTCCTAGCCTGGGAACTTCCATCTGTCACAGGTGCGGCCGTGAAGCAAGGGGACAAAAAGCATCCTTGGCCCGCTGGTCTCCAGGTACCCTGGAACCTGGGGACCTGGAAGCTGCAGGCTGAACAAAGCAAGGGGCTGGGGTGGGGGCTGGGAGGCACATCCTGGCAGCTCAGCACTCAGCCTTCCTTCAGACCTTGCTAAATTTCGGATGTTTCCTCTTCGTTGTCCTGCCTGCAGGCACTGTTGCTGGTGTCTTAGTTATAGTATTACAGTAAGTTGGCATATTTAGGGATATTCCCAGAAGTTGGAAGAGCTTATTTGTATGGATCCCTGTACACTCAGGCCACTCCAGCACAAGGCACGCCCTACACACGATTGCTCCAGCTCGTGTGCTGCTTCTTTTCTTGCTTCCATCCCAGAGTCCCAGAGAAAAGGACTCTTTCCTTTTCTTAGCTGTATGAGTTGTCTGGGGCTGTCCTGCAATGCACCACAGACTGGGGCACTCAGACACGGATGTGCCGTCTCACAGGCTGGAGGCTGGAGGCTGGAGGTGGTGGCAGGCTGGGTTCCCTGTGAAGCCGTGAGGGAGAATGTTCCAGACTTTTCTCCGGCTTCCCGTGGTTTGCCGTGTGTGATGCTCCTCGGCGTGGAGATGCATCTCCCCGTCTCTGCCTCCAAGTCCAGGCTCTTCTGCACAGAGAACGAGTGAAAGAAGAGTCTTCTCCTCGCGTGCCTCTGTGTCTGTGTCCAGATGTCCCCTTTTAGAAGGACACCAGTCATGTCGGGCCGGGAGCCTGCTCTGGTCCAGCGGGACCCCATCTGAACTAATTATACCTGCAACGGCCCTGTTGCCCGATCAGGTCACGTTCTGAGGTCCTGGGGGCCAGGACACAGCAAACGGATTGTGAAGGAGCCCGGGTTAGACCAGACACCGCCCCCTGGACCTCAGCCTTCCACCAGTCTTGGGGTCCCGGCTTGGACCGCGCAGTCAAGTGGAATGGACAGAGTCTTGAGATGGGAACCGAGGCACAGCATCATTTGGGACCATATAACTGCAGAAGTATAACAAGAGGAGTAGGGAACCTGGAACTTGTCATCATAGTAAGGAGCTGAGATCAAGATGAGAAATAAGTAAAGATTCTTAGATGGCATGAGAAGTTCTGGTTTTTTTAATGTACGCTAGAATTTTCGTCCTAATATTTCCTCCTTGTCAAGCCTCCCACCATCTTGAATTGAAGTTAAATTTAGGTAACTAAGCTTCATGTTTAAATGAAAGATCTCAAGGATTTGAGGCGGGTCCTGTGACACTAAAGTACGTCTTTGAATGAACTAGCATGTTCCCAGATTAAGAGATAAAAGTAACCCGCTTTTTCTTTCCCCTCAAGTACTGAAGAAACAATAGGAGAAAACTGAGTTAGCCTAATTTTGTACCAGTTTGGTGGTTTGTCTCTGTTCTTTGTAGAAACTCCTCTCCAGGGGAGTTCCCATTGTGGAACGGCAGAAATGAATCTGACTAGTAACAATGAGGTTGCAGGTTCGATCCCTAGCCTCGCTCAGTGGGTTAAGGATCCGGCATTGCCGTGAGCTGTGGTGTAGGTTGCAGACGCGGCTCGGATCCCGCGTTGCTGTGGCCGTGGCGAAGGCCGGCGGCTACAGCTCCAATTAGACCCCTAGCCAGGGAACCTCCGTATGCTGCGGGTGCAGGCCTAAAAAGCAAAAAGAAAAAAAGAAACTTCTCCAGGTGTGAGAAGTGACAGAGAAAACCAGGGTTGTATTTTGGACTTGCCAGCTGGCGTTTTATGGGCTCTAACCTTTACCAGGGAATTTTAGCTGATGAGCTATTCATAGCCAGGCTCGTGCACTTGGCATGACGTTGCTCTGCTCGCAATGTGTGGCGGCCTTTACCACTGCCAGCGGCCTCAGCGGGAGGGGCAAGGAGAGAGCGGGGTCCGGACCACAAACGTGTAGGTTGGCAGCAGCCACAGTTTCCAAGTTTCAGCACCCAGAGGCAGCCGTGCGTAGGATTCAGTTACACCTTCATCCCGGCTTTGCTTTCCATCGTCTAATGCACGTCTCACGGCCGAGTCGGGCTGGGATGCTCCTCCCCGCCTTGCAGGGTCAGGACAAGGCTTCCCTCGTCCGCTGTCATCTGTGTGCGTCCTGGTCCAAGCAGGGACGTCACAGCTGCCGTCATTATCCCTGGCCATAACTAATCCCATTTCCTGTCTCTTCTCGTTCGGCCACGTCCACCCTCCCTCCTGGATTTATTTTCTTGCTGCTCCAGTGGCTCTGCTGGCCCCGCTCCACGCCACACCTGACACCTGGGCTCACCTGGCAGCTCACGCTCTGGGTTCTCTGCCCCCCCACATCCCCAGCAGGACTTGAACCCCCACCCCACTGCATCTGCCTCCTCACCAGCCTTGTTCTCTGATGTCTTAGCCATTCTAGCCCCCTGCCACTTGAAGTCACTGACTTGTACCTCTCCCTCCGCTGGGGTTCCTATTTGTTTTTGTTTGTTTGCTCTTGTCTTTTTTTTTTTTTTAAGGGCCGCACCTGCAGCATATGGAGGTTCCCAGGCTAGGGGTGGAATCGGAGCTGCAACTGCTGGCCTACGCCACAGCCACAGCAACTCCAGATCTGAGCCACGTCTGCAACCTACCCCACAGCTGACGGCCACGCCGTATCCTTAATCCACTGAACGAGGCCAGGGATCGAACCTGCATCCTCATGGATGCTGGCCAGATTCGTTTCCACGAGCCACAACAGGAACTCCTGAGATTCCTATTTGTACATTTAAATATCTTTGATACCATCCTGAAGACCACACTTAATTCAGCATTCCCATAATTCCAGACTAATCCCGACAAAGGATGGAAGAGTGTTTCCTTTAACCAGTTAATGTGGCGATGTCACCCCCACACTTTGAAAAGGGGGGAGGGATTCATATTATTTTACATGAAATGAGACCCTCATTCCCTTCTGTCTCCTGTCTGATTTCAAAGCACCTTCTGCTGTTGTCAGTACATGAATATTCATATTTACAAAAGAGTGAACACAACACATACACTATAGTTAGAGCCTATGTAAAGCACTATGAAAAACACAAAGATTATTGTTTTCCTGTGTAGTCTGAACATACATCAACAAGGCAGAAAATAGCTTAACATTTTAATTTTTACAAGTAATATCTCTCAGAGCACCTAGCTGATACTTTGGGAGGACCTTTCTCTTTCGTCCTTCCTGTCTCTTTGGCACCTGCACGTTCATTCAGCCTGTACTGGTTAAGACCCATTGTGTTCCAGTCACACACTGGTCACAAATCCTCATGTTCGGGAGACTCGGAAAGCACCTAAAGAGAGCGCTTTTCACTGGGCAGGGCTGTACTCATAGTTGCCAGCCTCCTCCCCCCAAAACGGAAGGAATGCCAAGAGGTTAAAAGATAGTTTTAAAATTGTTATTGGAAACGCGTGTCATGTTGAACCGCTTTGTTGTACACTTGGAACTAACATAGCACTGATGGTCAAATATACTTAATAAAGAAGTGAGGAAGGGAGGAAGAAAAGGAAGGAAGGAAGAAAGAAAGGGAGAAAAGGAAAGAAAGAAAGGGAAGGAAAGAAAGAAAAAGAAAAGAGAGAAGGAAGGAAAGAAAGAGAAAGGAAGAGAAAGATGGGAGGGAGGGAAGGAAGAAAGGAGGAAAAGAAATACTAAGGTCTAGGAATTTTCTCTTAGCAAACAGTTAAGAAGAATATGAAGAAACGTTTAGCTTCCAAGCTATCCATCCATTTATTTAACTTTGTAAAAATAATAGAAACAACCTGCATATATAATAATAGATTGAATAAGTAATACTAAGTAAACCTACAAAAAGGAGTTCATTGCAATCATTCGAATATAGAAGCCTATTATGGATAGATGTTCATAGTTTACCGGAGTGGGTATATGGTATGATTCCATTTTTACATTAAAACACCCACTCATTCCCCAGCACACACACCCCTGAAACAACCGGGTGATTGGAATCCCGAGTGTCGACTGTGACCCCTTCTGGATAGAGGATGAATGAGACTGTGGACAGTCTCCTTTTTGCTCATCTGATTTTTCTATTTTTTTTTTCCTACCAAAACCCAAGTATTATAATTTAAATTGCTTTCGGGCTTTCGAGGTGAGAAGCTCATCAGGATGACTTCTTCTGAATGTGGCCACGCCCGTTGTTTTACCTTTTGCAGCGTATAGCGACCTAGGCTACTACATCATCAATAAGCTGCACCACGTGGATGAGTCGGTGGGGAACAAAACGAGAAGGGCCTTCCTGTATCTCGCTGCCTTCCCGTTTATGGATGCCATGGTGAGTAGAGATTGCTGGCACTTTAAAAAAAAAAATACGGTAAAAAACGTGTAACCTAAAATTTGCTATTTTAACCATTTTTGTTTGATTTCTTATTAAAGTAGGGTTGAGTTACAATGTTGTGCCAGCTCCTGCTGTGCAGCAGAGTGACCCCGCACCTTCCTTTTCTCACATTCTCTCCAGTCCTGTTCTCTCCCGAGAGACTGGGTGGAGCTCCCTGTGCTGTGCAGCAGGACCGCATTGCGTATCTGTTCTAAAAGGAACAGTTTGCATCTACCAACCCCAAGCTCCCAGTCCATCCCCCACCCTCCTCCCCCGCCCCCTTGGCAACCGCAAGTCGGTCCTCAGTGTCTGTGAGTCTCTCTTTTGCAGATAGGTTCGCCTGTGCCGTAGTTTAGATCTCACACGTGAGTGATGTCATAGGTTAGCCGTCTTTACGTCCGTGGTTCAGTGCTGTGTCGTACACGCACACGCTTGTGAATCTTCAGAACCCTTTTCATCCGGGATACTGACTGTATCCCCAGTAAACGCTGACTCCCCATCCTCCCCGCCGCCAGCCCCGGCAACCTGGCAGTGGAAGTGGTCCCACCGATTCTCCCAAAACGGGCAGCACGCTCGAGGCTCTCTTCACTGCCTCTGAGTTATTCTCATTGGGATGATGTGCACATGGCATACACTCACCATCTTAGCAGTGAAAGCGCTCCCTTCAGTGGCTTCAGGCGTGTTCACGTCCTCGCGCTCCCATCACCCCCGCCCGCACCCTCAGCTCTCTCCGTCTCCCCAGCTGAGATTCCTCCCCGTTAGACACTGTCCCCCACCCTCTCCGCAGCCCCTGGCACCCACCACCGTCCTTCTGTCTGTACGAACTTGACACTTGAGAGCTCAGCACCTCTGGAGCAGAATCACACGGTATTTGTCTTTTGGTGTCATTTAACATACCGTCCTCTGGGTTCGTCTGTGTTGTACGTAGCCCATGTCAGCATGTCCTTCCTTTTTAAGGATGAATAATATTCCTCGTACGTACAGACCACATTTTGTTTATCCATTTGTCTATCACTGGGCATGTGGGTTGCTACCACCTTTTGGCGATTATGAATAACGCCTCTGTGAACACGGATGTGTATATATCTCTTGTTGGAGTCCTTGGTGTAATTCTTTTGAGTGTATGCCCAGAAGAGGCATTATTGGATGATACGGCGATTCTACTTTTATTTTTTTGAGGACCCATCATACTGAATTCCATAGCGGCTGCACCATTTTCTGTCCCCAGCAGCAGTGCAGAAGAGTTCCAATTGACCTCTGGCTCTTAACCAGTCTATCTGGTCAGTTTATTTTATGAGACTCATCTGTATTTGCCACAAGTTCCGACCAGAGGCAAGAGAGCTCGTTTGAGAATTTGATTCACATACAAATTCCTTTCTGATATATTCAGGATCAGAGGATAAGGATAGCTTCCTAATAAATGTACCACTTATGTGGTATAGCGCCCAGAGCTTTTTAGAGTAAGACTCTCTTCACTATACTGGTAGGGTTTTATTACTTTAATAAGCAGCTTTGCTGGATTAGCTAAGGTTCACTCGCTTCCATAGATTAAAGTCTTTGTCATGCTGCTGAAGAGTTCTCAAAGAATGCTTTTTTCCTATTCATCTGTGTTACACAAAACAGACTTTGCAAAAGAAAATTATGTGTATATATATTTCCAGCAATGTCTAATGCTGGAAAATAAATCCTTTCTTTGGGCTCCATTTTCAATTACCTTGGAAGGAGACTATCCGTATAGGATTTCTTTTTACAACCCCTTTCCTCAAGTTATATATACATTTACTGTAAGATGAATGGATATCCATACCGAGGTAAGGCAACACCCCGGATCCTGGGAGGAATGCGGCTAGGTAAAAATGAATGTGTTCCCTCCTCTCAGATGTCATCAGGAGTCTTAGTTTGGGAGTTCCTGTCGTGGCTCAGCGGTTAACAAACCCGACTAGGATCCATGAGGATGCAGATTCCATCCCTGGCCTCGCTCAGTGGGTTAAGGATCCGGCATTGCCCTGAACTGTGGTGTAGGTCGCAGACGCGGCTCAGATCCCATGTTGCTGTGGCTGTGGCATAGACCGGTGGCTGTAGCTCCCAATTGGATCCTTAGCCTGGGAACCTCCATATGCCGCAGGTGCAGCCCTAAAAAAAAAAAATGCTCATGAGAAGTCTTAGTTTGGTCGTGGGCGTAGCCTCATTAAATCTGATAGCGTGCTACCCGTGCACATGGGAGCCTTAAATAGGAAACCCTTCCTATTTAAGGTTCTGATTTTCCATTGTCGTAACATCGCTTTAGGTGGGGAATTTGGCCATCGAAACGCTTGTACCTGGATTTTCTTTTCTCTTACTCATCACCGGGTGTGTGTACTCTGGTCATTGACACAGACCCCCCCCCCGCCTCCCAGGCCCACCCCCACCCCCACCCCCCAAAAGAAAAGCCCAAGGGGTTGGAGTGTGTAGAGCCACGTTCCCCATGGCGCCCAGGCCGGACTGGGGTGGCACCACGGGGCTTTCAAAGCAGTGAGAGAACTGAATGGGGTGACGTTTTCCGCCTCCTAAGAGAGTAAAAAGCCCTGAGTCCGTGCTTCTGTTCTAACACCACCCGTTCCCCCCGGCGGTATGGGGACCCTGTAAACACACAGAATTGCAGGTGTACAGTGAGCTCAGGGATCTCACAGCGCCCTGTGTTCTACTTCCCTTCTGTCTTTATTCGCCGCAGGAGTTTCCCACGTGCAGGCTGTCATCAGAATGCTGCCATCGGTACCCTTTCCCTCCGTGTTTCATCTGTCAGCTCCCACAATGGCCCGGCAGTAAGGGGCTGCTAATAAAAACCAGAACAGTGTATATCATACACACACACGCATGCACGCACGCACACATACACACCCCTGTAACATGGCCCCGGTGTGTTAGTTGGAGAGAGAATACTTGGCAGCCACAGAGCTTATCGTCCACGTGGCTTTCGGTCAACAAAGACAGCCTGCAAGCCGCAGATGTTATCGGCGCTGTGTATTTCTTTTCACGTTTGGCACCTGTGTGCCGAGGAAGGCGTAGATGTCCGGGCCGCTCTCTAAAGCCTTGACACTGACCAAGGGAACCCACCATTCTTCTCTGATTGTGCAACCTACACTGACACTTACGGCAACACCGGATGCTCAACCCACTGCTCGAGGCCAGGGATCCAGCCCACATCCTCCCGTGAAGTGTTCTTTCTGTGTCAGTCCAGGTCAGCTTGTCCAGGTTAGAAGGGTGATCCTTAAAGAGGTCCGACTTTGAACTTCAGAGCCTCTCCAAACCCACCGTCCCATGGACCTTTCAATGTCTGCCGCTCCTGTGGGACCTTCTTCATTGCCCCCCAAAGGCACCAAGCATCAGAACGCGTGCTGCCCAAACTTGCAGGGAAGGACACGGTAGAAACGCTAATCAGTCCATGAGAGCCTGTAATGGCTCTAGTAACTCAGAAGCAGTTCAGAGCCCTCATTCGGACGGGCTTCCTCTGCGGAGAACGTAGCTGCTCCGTGATTCCCACAGCCTTCGCCATCCCTGGTATTCGTCCTTGCTTTCCTGCCAGGCACAGCAGTCTGCACATAGCTGGTACCAGGAAATACCGCGCAGGCGCTGGTTCCACTGGGAATTCTCCTGTGGCCCCCAGGCTAAGTTATGGCCACTTTAATGAAGATTTGGCTACTAAGGGTTGGCGGGGTGGATGAGGATAAAGTCTATTTCAGGAGCACCCAGGAACTCCCAACAAGCGAAATAAGCTAATCTTGCAAGTGTGTCTCATGCTCGATTCTTTCCTTTCCGGCAGGCCTGGACCCACGCTGGCATTCTCTTAAAACACAAATACAGTTTCCTGGTGGGCTGTGCCTCCATCTCAGACGTCATAGCTCAGGTAAATGTGGTCTGCGTGTCCGTCGGGGCCGCTCCGAGCCCCTTTCTGGTGATGGACAGAACCGCCAACGCCTCCTTAACACTAGCTGCCCGGCAGGGCGTGCCCACCTTGCTCACATCCAGCGTGGACTTCGATAAATGCTTGTTCAGTGAATGCGAAAGTGAAACCTTCCATGTTGCAAGTACGTAGGATCTTGCACGAAAGATCTGTAGGGATTTAAGTTTGCTCTCAGGGGTTTGGACCTTTATTGTTAGGGAGCTCGCATGGGAAGTGACTCTAAAGCCGCAGCTGGTAGGTGGTCACCGGCCCCTGGGCACTTGGTCAAGTGGACCCATGGGCCTCAGTGTCACCAAGTCACTGGGTTTTGGTTTCCAGAGAGCACACCTAGGAATGGTTCTCTCTCTTTTTTTCTTTTCTTTTTTTTCCTTCTTTTTATGGCTGCAGCTGCGGCATATGGAAGTTCACTGGCCAGGAGTTGAATCCAAGCTGCGCTAAAGCTGTGGCAGTACGGGATCCGAGCCGCACCTGCAGCCTACACTGAAGCTTATGGCAACGCCGTATGCTTAACCCACTGATGGAGGCCAGGGATTGAACCCACATCCTCATGGGTATGAGTCAGGTCCTTAACCCACTGAGCCACAATGGGAACTCCTTAGGAATTATTCTTAAAGGTTGCTGCCACCTGCGGCTGCCAATCCGTCATTCCCTCATGGTTAGAAAGAACCAGGAAGTTGGTTCTGAGAAGAAGACCTACCTTATACTTTCTTTTCTCTCTGGTTCCCTGGGGTCTGGCACCAGCCCTGGTTTCCGTTCTCCTTCGTTTCTTCTTCCACCGAGGATACGGCATGGGAAATTGCAGCCGAAAATTAGACTTAATTCCTGTAGCTGAAAGTCAGACTTCGTTCCCACAGTCAGGGGTTGGGAGGCGGATTTCTTCATGGAGGAGGAGGCTGGACTGATTCGAAGCTGTCTTCCCAGTGCTCAGGGCCATCCTGTGACCGTGTGCACGCATTTCTTCCCAGTTTTCCCCTATCGTACCCATTAGTCTTTCGGCCACCTTTGTGAAATAATCTGCTTTTAACTGCCAGCCCCTCCCTAAAGGCCAAGGGTTAAATTTCCCAATTATTTGCCTTTACTCCTCGGATAACTATTAAAAGTAATTTAAATGAATTTCTGCTGGAGTTCCCATTGCAGCTCAGTGGGTTAAGGACCCAACAGAGTGTCTGTGAGGATACGGGTTCAATTCCGGCCTTGCTCAGTGGGTTAATGAGCCCACATTGCTGTGGCTGTGGCATAGGCTTGCGGCTGCAGCTCTGATTCAACCCCTAAGCCGGGAACTTCCATATGCCATGGGTGTGGCCGTAAAAAGAAAAAAAAATTAATGAAGTAATTTCTGCTGACACTGTGTGTGTGAGAGCAAGTGTGTGTGTGTGCACGCACACACACATGCACACATACACATGCCTGAATTTTAGCTGACGTCATTCTTTGATACGTCTTTGTTAATTTTATTTTATTAGAGATTTTTTTTTTCCTGGTCTTACTTGTCATTCATCCTCTGGGGAATGAACTAAACTGCCTTATTCACTCTAATCACTTAATTTGAAATTAAGGAAACACTTCTCATTTTCAGCGTTAGCATCAGCAGCTCAATGAGCATTTGCAGATGTGTTATATTAAAAGCAGAAGGACCAAAACAATGTTATCTTTGTCTAAGAGAAACGTAGTAAGCATCCAAGGGTGGAAGAAAAAAATCGTGTCCCTGAAAAATGCTTCACCAGTACGCCCACAGCCAGTTCCCTTCTTCATTTTAAACCTGGTCCTGGCCTCTGCCTATTTGGAGGACACAACAGTTCAGAATAAACATATCTGGTTAGTGGGGGCGATGCAGGTTGAAGTCATACACCATCTCGCCTCAGGCTATTTCTGATGAAGTAGTTTGTTGTTGTTGTTGTTTTGCTTTTTTATTTTTATTTTTATTTTTTTTAGGGCCTCATCCGCGGCATATGGAGGCTCCCAGGCCAGGGGTCTAATTGGAGCTACAGTTGCCAGCCTTCACCACAGCCACAGCAACACTGGATCCGAGCTGCATCTGTGACCTACACCACAGCCATAGCAACGCGGGATCCTTAACCCACTGAGTGAGGCCAGGGATTGAACCCGCAACCTCATGGTTCCTAGTCGGATTCGTCTCTGCTGTGCCACAACGGGAACTCCTGCAGTGATTTTTTTTTTTTTCCTAGTAATAACACCTAACCTTTATTGATCATTTAACAAGTACCCTTTAAATTTTATGTGACTCAAAGCTTTCATCATCTCAACAATCCCACCAGGTGAATTTAATTTTTTCTCTTTGTATTATAAGAGAAGCAACACCTCAGACACAAAGAGAATATTTCTGAAGTAGTTATTTTAAAACTTGAGTTCCTCCCACTATTTGGTTGGCGGAATAAATTCAATTTTTTTCTTACAGTCTTTCACTCCCACCCCCCACCCCAGCTTCAATCCTCTCGTGACTTGAAAGCATTTGTTAATTAGCAAGTATGGTGATGAGTAAATGAGTCCTAGGCATTGTTCTTTGAGAGATCATCTTGGCACAGACAGATAGGGAGTCATCACCAGTGATAAAATGAAAATAGTTTATCATGCCTTAAATTTCAGTGGCAACTCCCTTTTTTAAAAAAAAAATGTACTAAGCTAATTAACTTCACATCATAATACGAACGAGAAAAGCTCTTGGTCGAGTTCAAACATGGTGTGCTTTCCATGTCACCGCTGTCATTAGAGTCATATGATGTTTTTGTTTCCTTCACGATCACCTGGATTTTTATAGCTTTGCTCATTATCAACATGAGAATTCTCCTGGGGTCGCTGGACCTCGCTGGGACCCTGGTCCTTCTCCCTCTGTGCTGTCATCAGTTCTTGTCTTGGGAAGTAAGCCGAGGTCCCAAGGATGGGATCCCAAGGAATCTGACTGTACTAGTGCAACCCCCGGTGTCTCCCGCCTTCCATCCCAGCCTTCTGGCAGGATCCCAGCCCCGAACCCCCCAATGGCATGCATGTTGCACCACCTGCAGCCCGGGAGCAAGCGCTCCTGCAAAAAGTTGCACAGTGGGACAAACTCACCAAACCATAGCCTCATCACCCACCTCAGCTGCCATTAGTAACCGTTGTCAGAGGGTCTCCGCCCCCTCACTGTCCCCAGCAGGTGCCCTCATTTCCCACTTCGCTGAGAAGTTCTTTTTCTGGCCACCAGACCTACGAGACTGCCTGCAGACCCCTGCGTCATCTCTTTCCTCCCCCGGGTCCCCACTGTGGGGAGGAAGGCTCCCTCTGCCCACGGCTACTTTTCCCACCTGTGCCTCGGACCCCGTCCTGCCCTGCTTTCTCAGGAACCGTATCTGCCAGTTATCAGTGATTCCTTCTCTCGCCTGGATCGCTTCTCTTGACCGGAAGACAGGCTCAGATATCTGCCATCATGACGGAGCGACAGCACCCAGCTTTTTCTGGCTCCCACGGACCTCTTCAGCATCAGTACCCTCCCTCTTTGCTGCTTCGCGGTCCAGCCTTTCAGAAGGGTGGTTTCCTCTCACTGTCTCCATCTTTTTGCTTCTCTGTCCTTCTTTGACCTGCTCCGGGCCCCACTCCCTTCTGTTCACTCACACGGGTCTTGCAAATGACCTCGTGCCCATGAATCCACTGGACTGCGTCCGACGACCTAGTGGACGTCTCGGCAGCACTTGGCTCCGCTGACTCCTCCCCGTTCCATGAAAGACCGGAAGCCACTGGCTGTCACACCAGCACGTCCTGGTTTCTCTCCTCTGTCTGACAGCCCCGCTCATCTGCTGATGTGTGAATGCTGAAGTTCCTCAAGTCCCTGGCTCCTCGCTGTGTGGGCTATGCACGAAGGTCTAACGCATGCCCTCTGTTTATGCCATTCGGGACGTGGCTGATGATCGCCAAGTAAATGCTTGCAGCCAAGCCCTCTCGACTCTAGACAGAGTATCTAAATGCCTGTGCAGTAACTGCGCTCGGATCCTTCAGAGGCACCGTAAGCCTCCGTTCATAACCTTCATGGTCTTGATGACTGCGTTTTTCAGTGAATCGGGGACACTGCCGTCGGCTCAGAAACCTGGGCACTACCCTAGGTGCAACCCTCTCCAGTAGCACCTTTTACAGATTTTTAATCCTGGACGTTTCCTTTTTTTTTTTTTTTCATCTTTTTGCCTTTTTTAGGGCCGCACCTGCGGCATGTGGAGGTTCCCAGGCTAGGGGTCTAATCAGAACTACAGCCACTGGCCTTTGCCACAGCCACAGCAACGTGGGATCCGAGCCGCGTCTGCGACCTACACCACAGCTCACGGTAACCCCGGATCCTTAACCCACTGAGCAAGGCCAGGGATCAAACCTGCAACCTCATGGTTTCTAGTCGGATTCATTAACCTCTGCACCACGACAGCAACTCCCTGGATGTTTCTTTATCTTCCCCCTTCTCCCCGTCTCTGCTGGCCACCTCGCCCCTGCTTGTTTTCACATTACCTCCTGGCGTTCTTGAGAGAAAGAGCCAAAATCCTGATCATGGCCTACAAGATGCTGAAATCCCTCCAGCCCTGCTTCCTCCCCAGCGCCGTCACCCTCCTCTGTCCCCTTGCTCTCTGCCCTCCAGCTTCCTGACCTCCATGTGGATGAGCCCCTCCCCCTGGGGTCTTTGCCTGGACCCTCCTGCTCGGAAGAAAATGCCCTGCCTTGGCTCTCCCACAACCCCGGGCTCCTGCCACCTCCTGCCCAGACGCTGGGTCTCGGCTCAGATGCACTCACGTGGGTTGCCCTCCCCACTGCAGCCCGGCTCTCCCAGCCCCGCCCGCTCCCAGCCCTGCCCCCTCCTTCCTTCAAGGCCTTTCTCCGTGGCTGCTCACTTGCATCACTGTTGATTACACGTCTGCCTTCCCTGCTAGGCTGTCTGCCGGAGAACAGAGCCTGGGGCAGTCTTACCCATCGTTGAATCCCCAGCACCCAGGATGACGGGGCCAGCACGCATCAGGCTCTCGCTAGGAAAAATCCACACCCCCGAGACAGTAGGCTCCTCCGAGGAAATAATCCGACAAAGTTTCGATGGCTTCATCAGATTCAAACATCTTAATTCTGGATTGAAATGCAAAAGGCTCAGGTGTTCATTTAAATCGGTAAATGCTGCAACCCACAGTGCAGATGTAAGATCTGTGTTCAGTTTGGACCACAGGGCATCGAGCTCTTAACAGCACGAGAGAGGCTGACAGAGTCTTCACTTTGGCCTTGAATCACTGCTGACCAAACGCCTCCACCCCGCTCTTGCCCACTCCTCTCCTCAGGCCTCTTTCTTGTCCTCTCCTTCACGTCCAGGTCCTCCTCCTGGGTCCTGCTCGTTTTGCGCCACCATCCTGACTGCTGGGACCCTTCCTGGACTCGGCAAAGCAGGGCTTGGTCTTCACGGACTCCTTTTTCCTCTAGTGTTTTCAGTCGCCAAACACTCATCTTCCTTTACACTCCAGCTTGTAGACGTTGAAGGGGAAGCTCGCTGCCGGCCAGCTCGTCTGAGTTTGCACATTAGGACGCCGTAGAGGCCTCTGATTAGTGGAGGAAAACAGGGGCATCTTTCTCACATCCCAGCGCTCCCAAGCCTCTGTGCTAGACACAGTGGGTCCTTCGCCAGGCTCCCCCGTCCTTCGGTTAATGCTTTATATCTGTCCTGCTGGGAAGTCTTTAACTTCCATCAGTGCGCCCCGCTGTGTCCTCGCGGAGCACGAATGAGAGCGTGAGCCTGAGCGTCATGCGGTCCGCGCTCCGGGCAGCCCGGTCCCGTCCGCGCAGCCAGGCGGTAGCTCCGTGTCTGCTTTTCTCTGAGGACGTCTCTGACAGGTTCTGTCTGCTGCATTGGTTTAGGAACAGCAGCCCGGGCGCAAGTTTATGCTGAAAGCAAACCGCTTCTAACAGCCAGTGCTCTTGTTTTCTCCATGCCCTGTGGGCAGTGGAATGCGCTCCTGTGATGAACCACGCCCCTTCTGTACCTCGTTTGTTGCTCTTCTATCATCATCGAGTTCTTGAGAACGCGGGAGCGGGACAGGCCTCCTTTGGTCAGGGTTCCTTAGTGGTGGTGTGTTTCCCAGGCCTCTCTTTCCGGGGCTCTTTGGCTGTTCAGGTTGATGCAGCTCAGGGAGTTACCCCTCTCGCCCATTACGCCCCTGCGCACTCAGTCCCCCTGCCACGTGGTCATCTGAATGTGAGAACCCAGCAGGACTCTGGGCAGAGGCTGCGCTGATTCTCGGCTTTCCGCAGGATGGGAGGTTAAATCCATTGACAAATTCGCTTTAGAGACTGTACTGTTTGGCAGAGATCGACACTTTACTGCTATTTCAGTCCCTCTTGACTTGGGATTTTTTTGACCTATTCTACTTTATGTTCTGTTTTGTTTCTTTGGCTTTTTTAGGGCAGCGTGTGGAGGTTCCCAGGCTAGGGGTTGAATCAGAGCTGTAGCCGCCGGCCTTCGCCACAGCCACAGCAACGCCAGATCCGAGCTGCGTCTGCGACCTACACCGCAGCTCACGGCAACGCCGGATCCTTAACCCACGGAGCAAGGCCAGGGATCGAACCCGCAACCTCATGGTTCCTAGTCAGATTCGTTTCTGCTGTGCCACGACGGGAACTCCCTATTCTGCTTTATTTATCAGCTAATAACTTTAATGTAATTATCTTGTTTCATAAAAGCTAACGCTGGCGTCTTTGCAGCATTTCTAGTAAAGCCCATGGTGTCAGATGTTGATACCTACTGTTCCGTGTACCGGCACAGATCACTGCTCTGTCCCAGTTCTTACCTTTAGACGGTGACTTGGGTCCTCAGGTGTGGGTCACGTGTGCCCCTGCAGAGGGCAAAGCCCTTCTGCATCTTTTGGATCTGGGAAGCCAAGGTCTCTAGATACTTTGGGGCAAGAACCTTAACCAGAGGTGCAGCTGCCCGAAAAGAATCTCAGCGGTGAATTTACCAAAATGATCGTGTGCTCTTCCAACCAACCCCAAGTGTCTGACCCTGCATTCTACACGCGCGGTATCGGGCGGTAGCCCCGGTTCCTGTTCTCTTTCTCATCCGTGTCAGGGTTTTCGCTCAGAGGATCCGTCTCATCCGGGGTGGGCGGTGGGGCTGCGCCTTGAACGGCTGGGTCGTGTCCCCCGCCGACCTGCCCTCGTTTCCGCCTCCCTCAGGTCGTTTTCGTGGCCATTTTGCTGCACAGCCACCTGGAGTGCAGAGAGCCCCTGCTCATCCCCATCCTGTCGCTGTACATGGGCGCCCTGGTGCGCTGCACCACGCTGTGCCTCGGCTACTACAAGAACATCCACGACATCATCCCCGACAGGAGCGGACCCGAGCTGGGGGTAGGTCCTGAGGCCTCGCCGACACCCGTCTGCGCCTTCGCCTGGAGGTCACCGTCACCCCGCCCCACGTGTGAAACGCGGCCTCCGCGTAACCAGCCCGGGCCCTGGGGCGGCCTCTCCAAAGGCCAGGCGCTCAGCGGTGTCCACGGAGAAGGGCAGGTGGGGACCTGACGAACTCCGGAGGTGGAAGAGACCTTAGAGGCCACCTCCAGCCTCCTTGCCTCTTCTGCACGGGGAGGCCTGGGTGTGGTGAGTCAGTCGGGCCGAGCAGGAGACATACCTTTCCTGGTGCTCCTTGCTCTCTGTTGTTAAAAGGAAGTCATGCTATGGTCAGCAAAGACTTTAGGACCCACGGTTCCATTGAACTCACATTTGGTTATTTTTAATTTGGAGGGGTGCTTTTTTAGGGCCACACCCAGGGCAGATGGAGGTTCCCAGGCTAGGGGTGGAACTGGAGCTGTAGCCAACAGCCTACGCCACAACCACAGCAACGCAGGATCCGAGCCACATCTGTGACCTACACCACAGCTCACGGCAATGCCGGATCCTTAACTCACTGGACAAGGCCAGGGATCGAACCCGAGTCCTCATGATTACTAGTCAGATTCGTTACCCCTGAGCCACGACGGGAGCTCCACATTTGGTTATTTTTAATTTCACAGCAGGGATGCAGGCTTTGCTCACACTTTCTGTACTTGCTAGACACAGTCACTCATTCAAGTACCTTCTGTGGAGGGAGCAGGGCATTTGGGTATCACAAGGCGACCCAGGAATTTTTAAATTTTTTAAATTTTTTTATTTTTTGTCTTTTCAGGGCCACATCCGCAGCATATGGAGGTTCCCAGGCTGGAGGCTGAATCAGAGCTGTAGCCGCTGGCCTGCACCACAGCCACAGCAACGTGGGATCCGAGCCGTGTCTGCGACCTACACCACAGCTCACGGCAACGCCGGATCCGTAACCTATTGAGCGAAGCCAGGGATCTAACCGGCGTCCTCGTGGTTACCAGTCAGATTCATTTCCACTGAGCCCCAACGGGAACTCCCAGCACAGGAAGTTTTAAAATATGGTCTCTGGCCTCAAGCAGCTTCACGTTCTCTTTGGCTTATCCGCCAAAACAGAAGCAACAGTTACACAGGAATCCAAGGCAGCGACCAAAGTGGGAACACTAGAGACACTCTCACTGAGGCTGAGAGAAGGAAGACAGGGATCTGGTCTAAGAAGCCTCCTTGGTGGAGGCTGAGCTTGGCTTCAAAAGGTGAATAAAGTATAGGAAAGGTATAGCCTTACACAGGTGACCAAAGCACTCTTTTCATCATCAGTATAAGCAGTACCTGATTTATAGGTAGGCTAGTCTTCTCTACCCTTAGGTATCCTTTGGGTTGGTGTCCATCTAGCTATGTCTCTGGTGGTCCTGTGGTTAGAATCCGGCACTCTCTCCATCGAGCTGTAAGGCAGACGTGCCTGACTGTATATGTAGCCCTGGGAAGATTACCGCTCTCCACCCCCCCGATCCCACCTGTGGCCACATCACTTGTGTCACATCAGAACAGTCATGGTACCAACTCACCTTATCTGCGATCAGGTCATCGATCATATCATAGCTGGTTATTTCCATCACAGGGACAGCCACATCACGTTGGTCACGACAGTAACAACTCACATTCAGCCACCAGCAAAGGCAAATAAAGTGACTGAGATGATTCCGTGACGGAACTCTTACCTTCGCGAAGAATCAACAGCCAAACTGCGTGATGAAAGCCAGGGTTTAGAGATACACAAGGAGCTCCCGCTGGGGCGCAGCAGGTTAAGGATCCAGCATTGCCACAGCTGTGGCATAGATCACAGCTGCGGCTCGGATTTGATGCCTGTCCTGGGAACTTCCTTGTGGCTCAGATGCGTCCATAAAAAAAATTAAAATTAAAAAATAGGAGTTTCCGTCATGGCGCAGTGGAAACGAATCTGACCAGGAACCATGAGGTTGTGGGTTCAATCCCTGGCCCCGCTCAGTGGGATAAGGATCTGACATTGCCGTGAGCTGTGGTGTAGGTCACAGACACAGCTTGAATCTGGTGTTGCTCTGGCTGTGGTGCAAGTCGGCAGCTATAGCTCTGATTAAACCCCTGGCCTGGGAACCTCCATATGCCATAAGTGTGGCCCTAAAATGCAAAAAATAAACAAAGAACACACATCTTTGCTCTAGAATTCTTAATCAATCATCTTTTTACCAGACTTTTGTTTTGCTTGTGCTTCTGAACATTTGCAAGACTCATTCATGTCAGCGCTCTGAGAAGAGGAACTTCTGTAGTAGGCATAAACAGTGCCCGAATCATTAGGCATTTTTGTGAGCTGACTGATTCCAAAATAAATTATAATAATATTTGGAGTTCCCGTCGTGGCTCAGTGGTTAACGAATCCGACTAAGAACCACAAGGTTGCGGGTTTGATCCCTGGCCTTCTTCAGTGCTCGGATCCCACGTGGCTGTGGCTGTGGCAAAGGCCAGCAGCTACAGCTCCGATTAGACCCCTAGCCTGGGAACCTCCATATGCTGTGGGTGCGGCCCTAGATAAGGCAAAAAGACTAAATAAATAAATAAATTATAATAATTTTGTACTTCTGTGAGTTACCTCTTACTGACACGGCTTCTAGCCAGTTAGTTTCATGATTTAAACAAAAACTGATTTCCAACCTGTTTCTCGGCCTATGAGCCTGAGTTCTGCTTGGGTTAAAATTGCCCTGTTTGGAAAACAGCAGTTTGGATCCATCAAGCTCAAATACGTGTTTCTTTTTCTTTTTTCCCCCAACGCTTAATGAATTTTATTACAATTATAGGTGTACAGAAATCGTCACAACTTAATTTTATAGCATCAAATACGTGTTTCAATTTCACAGGAGCTTGCCAGTCGTCTGAGTTCATTTCTCATCAGACTATACCGCTTTTATTTTAATTCAGCTTGGCTTATCTATACAGGCTTTTCCTATATTATTTTTTAAGGATAGTGAATTGGTTCATGATTGACATCAGAAGAAAAGGCTTTGGGAGTTCCCGTCGTGGCTCAGCAGCTAACGAACCCAACTAGCATCCATGAGGATGTGGGTTCGATCCCTGGCCTCGCTCAGTTGGGTTAAGGATCTGGCATTGCCGTGAGCTGTGGTGTAGGTCACAGATGTGGCTCAGATCCCACGTTGTTGTGACTGTGGCATAGGCTGGTGGCTACAGCTCCGATTCGGCCCCTAGCCTGGGAACCTCCATGTACTACAGGTGTGGCCCTAAAAAAGACAAGGAAAAAAAAGGTAAAAGTAGAAGAAAAGGCTTTGGATCCGAATTGTTTATTCTGCTTCTAGAGTTCAGTGAACTTTTACCTCCTTTTTTTTAATCAATTAAAAAAGGGCTTTGTTTATTCTGTTTTACCAAATATTAATTGCATTCAGGAGTTCCCATTGTGGCTCAGTGGTAACAAACCCGACTAGCATCCGTTAAGACATAAATTCAGTCCCCAGCCTCACTTAGTGGGTTCAGGATCTGGCGTTGCCATGAGCTGTGGTGTAGGTCACAGATGCGGCACGGATCTCACATTGCTGTGGCTGTGGTGTAGGCCGGCGTCTACAGCTCCAATTCGACCCCTAGCCTGGGAACCTCCATATGCCACAGGTGCGCCCCCCAAAAAAAATTACTTTCAGTATGTCTCACATTACTTCACCACATATTTTTATTTTATAAAAAATCCAGTGAAGATATCATTCTTCTCTAATACTGTATAATATTTTGTACTCTACCCAACATGCCCACTGAGTTCACCAAGAATAAAATAACTAGGTTTTTTTTTTTTTTTGGCTTTTTAGGGCTGCACCCACAGCATTTGGAGGTTCCCAGGCCAGGGGTCAAATCGGAGCTACAGCCGCCAGCCTATACCACAGCCACAGCAATGCAGGATCCAAGCCATGTCTGTGACCTACACCATAGCTCATGGCAATGCCGGATCCTTAACCCACTGAGCAAGGCCAGGGATCAAAAACCTGCGCCCTTATGGATGCGAGTCAGATTCATTTCCACTGGGCCATGATGGAAACTCCAGGTAAATGTTTTTAAATGCTTCCTGTGACACAGAAATTCTTTGCCCCGTTCTCTTGGTGCAGGGAGATGCAACCATAAGAAAGATGCTGAGCTTCTGGTGGCCTCTGGCTCTCATCTTGGCTACACAGAGAATCAGCAGGCCTATTGTCAACCTCTTCGTTTCCCGCGACCTTGGTGGCAGTTCTGCGGCCACGGAGGTAGGGCAGCTCCCGGGGGCGCGGGGGGGTGAAAAACGAGGTGGGGGAGTTGGATGGCAAACTTGATTCCAGTTCGTCTTGAGAGCTCAAGAAATTCTGTGATGTTAACTTAGGTGACACAGTCTCAGGACAGACCCCGATGG
Source organism: Catagonus wagneri (assembly GCA_004024745.2). Taxonomy (NCBI): domain Eukaryota; kingdom Metazoa; phylum Chordata; class Mammalia; order Artiodactyla; family Tayassuidae; genus Catagonus; species Catagonus wagneri. The sequence continues at coordinate 15,654,996 of PVHT020000009.1, read as the reverse complement.
AAGATAATAATCTAAGAAAGGGAATGTTTGTATATGTGCATGACTGAGTCACTTTGCTGGACAGCAGAAATTGACATAACATTGTAAATCAACTGTACTTCAGTTTTTAAAAAATTATGTGACACGGTCCCGCAAGGAAGCCTTGAAGGTGACTTAGAATCAAGTGATTTTTTTTTTTTTTTTTGGCTTTTTAGGGCCGCACCCACGGCATATGGAGGTTCCCAGGCTAGGGGTCTAATCGGAGCTGTAGCCACTGGCCTTCACCACAGCCACAGCAACACGGGTTCCAAGCCGCGTCTGCGACCTACAGCACAGCTCACGGCAACGCTGGATCCTTAACCCACTGAGCGAGGCCAGGGATCGAACCTGCAACCTCACGGTTCCTAGTCGGATTCGTTAACCACTGAGCCACGACGGGAACTCCCAGGTAATTTTTTTTTTATTTTATGAGCATGGAAGAAAATATCTCATCCATTCTTCTCTTTTACCATATGAGGAAACCCTGGTTAGGACTAAGAACTCACCGGAAGCTGGGCTCGTGGTAGAATCCAGATTTTCTCTCTCCCTCCCGTGGCCTCCCCAGTCTCCCAGGCACGAGGCCTCTTCGCTGCCCCCTCAGTGGGTGTTGGAACCTACCATGCGCGGTCGCGGAAGGGAGGCACCCAGAGACGGAAGGCAGAGGCCTCTGTTCTGAGCCGCCACCCCTCCGCCGCTCCTCGTGCACCTGCTGCGCGCGCTGCCGGCCGGCCGCGGCTCTGCGTGTTCCCTGGCAATCTGCCCTCCTCCAGTTGGGGTTGGGGGGGGTCTCCAGTATTTACTCACAGCTCAAGAAATTGACCTGCAGACTGGCAGCTCCTCCGAAAAGAGTGGAAGCGCTTTTTTTTTTTTTCCGTCTTTCCGTGTGGTCTGAACAAACAGAAGGACTTCATTTGTTTCCTCCTCCGCTGCCCTCTGGAGAATTAGTTCTGTCTGGAACTGCTGATCCTTCAGGAAGGCTGAGGGTGGCTCCTGAGGGCCTCCTGTTGATACGTCGCCCTTGGCTGCGCTGTCAGCGTGTTTCCAGGTCGGGGGGGGCGGGGCGCCCTGCCGGTTTCCGCGTCCTGGGGGGGCCGCCCTGCCGGTTTCCGCGTCCTGGGAGGCAGCACGTGTCGGCTTGGAAAGAGGAGCGTGTAAATCCACAAGCAGAACGCGTTCTCTTGCCTCTGCAGCTTCCTGGATGTTGGTTTTTGAGTCATGAATGTCATCTGGGGTGCCTTCTCTACCACATCAGCTTTTATACTTAAACACTTGAGCTTTCGTTTCCAATAAAAAGGATAGGGACCCCCCCACACACACCGCCCGCCGCCGCCCCTGACCACCTGTGTGATGAATAGAATTCCACCTTCCCCTTAAAAAAATAAGGCAAACGATACATTAGAGCCATTTCTAAATGGACCTCAGGGGCACAGAGACACAGCATGGCGGGGTCGGGGGGCAGAACTGGCACGGGTTAACTGTCTGCCTCTGAGACATTCCCGCTTAGGCACATTTCATTGACTCCCAACAACCCTGAGTGATGGGTGCTGTTACCCTCGCAGTCCCTGAGCACAGCTGGGCGGTGATGACGTGGGGTTGGATCCGGGTCCACCTGATTCCAGGGGTCTTGGGTCCGTCACACGCTCCTCACGGGACTACGTTTCTTCGCCCGGTGGGAACTTGACTTTGCTCGTGTTCCTGGCATCACTGCCGGGTCAATGAAAAAGCCCGACGCCGCTTTGCCTGTTAGTTAGAGCGGGGACCTTCGCCACGATGTTGGGGCCGATGCTTGGTCTTCCTTTTCCTTCACGTGAGAAAAGAGGCTCTCGTTTTTGTGGAGGAAACTGTTTGGCTTCCTGTGAGCGGCAGTAAAACATACACATTGGGCTCTCTTGGCTGAACCACTGGGAAGCGAGTCGAGTTGGAAGGAAATTCCATAACACCGTCGACGACAACCTCCCTGCAGGGCAGCGAGGGTCCGGCACTCGGGCCCAGAGTGAGAAGTAGCCACAGCGCAGGGGTGGGGCTCGGAATCCCATCGAGACTCGGGAATCTGGCTGGACCAGAGGGTTCGCCGTGGCTCACTGGCAGAGTCGGGTGCCCCTGGGTTGAAATCCTGGCTCCTCAAGCAGCCATCGAACCCCTTCCTTGTTGGACTCATGGAAAACAGGATGCATCCTCCTGGTCTCGGGTGCACACCCGGGGCTGCTCAGTGCACCGCCCGAGGAAGGCAGGGCAACGCCTGCTGCTCCCCCCGCCCTGGGGCCGTCCTGGGGCTGGCCATGCTGCCACCCAGGGCGGAGGGCGCCGTCAGCGGGGCACACCAGACGCAGCTTGCCCTGCCACGTGACAGTCACCAGCCAGCAGCTGGGAGATGCCCTCTGTGGTCCCCCCTCCTAACTGCCAGCTCTTCCTCTTGCAGGCCGTGGCCATTCTGACAGCCACATACCCTGTGGGTCACATGCCCTACGGCTGGTTGACGGAAATCCGCGCTGTCTACCCCGCTTTTGACAAGGTGAGCATCTAGTGCGGCGTGGTTTCTGAAACACACTCTTTAAAATTGGCCGTTGAGAGACAGGGATCTCCGATGAGAGACAGCCCCACTTTCTTCAGCTCTCACCTCCCTCCGTAAGGCCCAGGTGGCGCCGGGGCTGGTGGCGGGGGCTGTGGGACAGTTCCCTCCGAAAATGACAGATGCAGTTTTCACTTGCCGTGAGGCTGCTCCCGTGATGCCCCAGCAGACTGATTCTCACTCCTGGGCTATTCCTGTTGAGAATTTGTTTGCGAGAGGGAAATTGTACTCTCAAAACATTTTAGTATATTGGATTTTGTTTCTGCGGTCTGTTTGTTTTGTTTGGTTTTTACGGCCGCACGCATGGCACATGGATGGTCCCGTGCCACGGAATCAATCCGAGCTGCAATCCTTTTACCCATTGTGTCACAATGGACACTCCTCTGGTTTGTTCCCTTTTTTTTTCTTGCTTTTTAGGGCTGCACCCACAGCATGTGGAAGTTCCCAGGCTAGGGGTCTAATCGGAGCTGCAGTCGCCAGCCTACACCACAGCCACAGCAACATCAGATCCAAGCCACACCTGCAACCTACACCACAGCTCACGGCAACGCCGGATCCTTAACCCACTGAGCAAGGCCAGGGATTGAACCTGCAACCTCATGGTTCCTAGTCGGATTCGTTCCCACTGTGCCACAGTGGGAACTCCTGGTTTGTTCTTTTTACTTAAACCAAATCCTTTACTGACCTCATAGGAGATATAAAGGTACAGACAGGAAGTCATGTGCTTGAGTCCATAAGCTTAAGGCCAACACTGAAGGCACCTCCGGGGTGCTGGGGTGCCAGCAAACCTGCCGGAGGTGCCCATGCAGCAGCCGTGGGTTCAGGCTGGTTGGGATGCAGCAGACTTGTTACAGCTGAAAGCCTCAGGTGACAGCGCTCTGTCCTCCCGCAGCTGCTCACCCAGCCGGGGAGGCGCGTGGCCTTTCAGACCTGTAACCTGAGGCTGGCTCAGGACTGACCCGCACGTCATCGGAGAAACGCCCGCTTCGTGAAAGCTTAATTAGTTGACCCTGGAGACTTTTATCCTAAATGAATAAGTGGGAAAACAGATCCCCCAAAAGACTGTGTACAGTGTTTGAAAATGAAAAAAAAAAAATAGAAAAAAAAAAAAGCAGTGTGCCCCTTGCACTCTTCATAGCGACTGTTTAGCCTTGACTTTCTATAGAACCAGCTCAGAGCTATTGCCTGTATCATTTAATCTGATCCCACCAAGACGCCCAGGAGGTGAAGAGCGGAAGCTGTTTTCCCCAAGGGTCCCCAGCAGAAAGCCTGCTTCTATTCCCACCCCGTAATCGATCACCCACGAGTAGGAACCTGTCTCCCAGCGCTTCGGGGGCGGCCCCTCCAAGCATAACGCGAGCGGGGGTAGTGGTGTTGGCGTTCCTGGAGGTATGGGTTCGATTCCCTGGCCTGGGAACTTCCACGTGCCACAAGTGCAGCCCAAAAAAAGGAAAAAAAAACTGGTGTGGAACTTGTGCAGTAAACCATGAGCGCCTCCGCCACTGACCGCCGACTTTAGGATGCAGAGTAGCTCCTAAAACATCTTCCTGATTCTGGGGTTCCCGTGGTGGCTCAGTGGTTAACAAACCCGACTAGCATCCATGGGGGTGCGGGTTTGACCCCTGGCCTCACTCAGTGGATTAAGGATCTGGCGTTGCCATGAGCTGTGGTGTAGGTCGCAGACTCGGCTCAGATCTTACGTTGCAGTAGCTGTGGTGCAGGCCGGCAGCTGTAGCTCTGATTCAGCCCCTAGCCTGGGAACTTCCACATGCCACGGGTGTGGCCGTAAAAAGAAAAAAAAATCGCTTGGATTCCTGCTTCCCAGACCTTTGAGCGTGGACTTTATTTTTATTTTTATTTTTTTTGCCTTTTGTCATTTTTAGGGCCGCACCTGCGGCATGTGGAGGTTCCCAGCCTAGGGGTCTAATCGGAGCTGTAGCCGCCGGCCTACGCCAGAGCCACAGCAACGCAGGATCCGAGCCGCGTCTGCGACCTACACCACAGCTCACAGCAACGCCGGATCGTTAACCCACTGAGCAAGGCCAGGGATTGAACCCGCAACCTCATGGTTCCTAGTCGGATTCGTTAACCGCTGCGCCACGACGGGAACTCCTGAGCGTGGACTTTAGAGAGCATGAGTCCCTTCAGGAGAGACCTGTGTGTGTCTGCATGGGTTTCATCCAATCGTCGATGGAAATCAGTGTTCCCACGCCAAAGAACACATGTATAGAAGTAAATCCTTGAAAACCAAGCCAGATACTTGTTCTTGCAAAATGACTAGCTCTTGGAGAGTCAGATTATATAGTAAAACTCAGTAGTGGGTTCTAAGTGTTAGAACTCCTGGCTGTGGGTGTCCGGTCTGAAACTGTTTTTGGCTCCCTTGAAATAATAAAACTTAACAATACAGCACTATACCGTTTCACGAAGAGCATCCAAGAAAAACACTGTTTTTTTTATTCGTGATCACAGAGGTTTGACGAGAGGACCTCCAGCCAGATGCTGGGGTTGCTCAGAGTCCCTTTTGGAACCTCCCCCACTGTTTCCATACATCCCACGGGGCCACTCAATGCCATTGCCATGAATGCCATCTATTCACCCAAATCTTAGACACCTCTGCGTGGACTGCCAGAATTTGCTGCATTGACAGTTAAAGGCCTTAGACTCCTTGTGGGTTCCAGAATAAGAAACTGAAAATTTCTCAAATAACTTCTGCTGTTTCTAGCTGAAGAGTGAGCTGGGAGGGTATTGCCACTCATCCGGATTCTCTCCCGTGTTCAGTCATCGTCTGCAAAAGAGTGTGTTCCCACGAAGGAGCAGATTGGGCAAACGAAACGAAACACACCCGCCGGGGGTTGCTGTCATGGCTCAGTGGGTTACAACCCAACTAGTGTGCATGACAATGAGGTTTCGATCCCTGGTCTCCCTCAGTGGGCTAAGGATCTGGCGTAGCCGTGAGCTGTGGTGTAGGTTGCAGACACGGCTCAGATCCCGCATTGCTCTGTCTGTGGTGTAGGCTGGCAGCTGTAGCTCCGATTAGACCCCTAGCCTGGGAACTTCCCTATGCCGTGGGTGTGGCCCTAAAAAGCAAAAAACAAAACAAAACAAATACAAAAACAAAAATGAAACACAGGTGTTAATCTAAGGATACTTGCTAGTTTATTCCAGCCATATTGTCAGAAATGTTTGCTTTTTTTTTTTGGTCGTTTTTTTTAGGGCCGCACCCGTGCAGCGTATGGAGGTTCCCAGGCTAGGCCTCGAATCTGAGCTGCAGCCGCCGGCCCACACCACCGCCACAGCAACGTGGGATCCGAGCCACGTCTGCGACCTACACCGCAGCTCACGGCAACACCAGATCCTTAACCTACTGATCGAGGCCAGGGCTCAAACCTGCCTCTTCATGGATACTAGTCGGGTTAGTTACTATTGAGCCACCACGGGAATTCCAACAAGGGCTTTTTCAGCATCATCTCTAATGCAGGCAGATTGTGCCAAGTTGCAGGAGCTAAGGAGCTGGGTGGGACCCCCAGTGCTTTATTTCAGAGAGCAAACGTGCACCTTGCAGGGGCCAAGACACGTGTCCCCAAATACAGGCCTGGACGCCTCCCCTGTCTGCAGAGCTCCAGGGTGGTCGGGGCCCTGGATAGGCTGAGTGGGCGCCTGACGCCGAGCACAGGGGACTTATTCAGGAGACACTGCCGGGCGCTCGGTGCAGACTCCCTGTGGTCAGCGCTCCCATCCGGAAACCTGACAGCTCTCTGAGTGAGACTAAGTGGCAGCTGTCTTCCAGGGTGTCACTTGACCACTGTGCTGCAGATGCCACCTATCAAACAACAACGACATGCTCTGTGAGATGCACCGGTGGTCACCCAAGGGTAACCCCGAGCCTTTTCTGCCCCTAGAATAACCCCAGCAATAAAGTGGTGAGCGCGAGCAGCACGGTCACGGCAGCCCACATCAAGAAGTTCACGTTTGTCTGCATGGCCTTGTCACTAACGGTAAGGAGCGACCCAGCCCTGCCCCCGCCTCTGTTTTTGTTTGGGGAAAGGAAGGAATTGCCATTTTTTAAACTGAAGTATCGTTGGTTTACTGTGTTGTATTCATCTCAGGTGTACAGCAAAGTGAGTCAGTCATATATGCGTGTGTGTGTGTGTGTGTATTCTTTTCCAGGTTGTTTTCCATTAGAGGTCATTATAAGGTTTGCCTTAGTTCCTTGGGCTGTGCAGTAGGACTTGGCTGGGTATGTCTTTTATATAGCACTGTGCATCTGTTATCCCAAACCCCGAATTTATCCTGCCGCCCCTTTCCCCTTTGGTAACCGTAAGTTTGTTTTCTTGTGAGTCTATTTCTGTGGGAAATCGTCATCTTAAAGGGAGAAGACGTGTAGTCCGTAATGTGATGTTGTGCCGGATTAGGTAGCAACCTCTTTACGGTATTTTCCTCCCAAAATATGAACAATTTGTTATTCAAAGAGATCGCCGAATCTCAGCATAGACGGTCAGCTTCTGGCGTTGCCAGGACTTCTAACATTTTGAGGAGAGGCCGGCTTTGCCTTTGACTTTCATAATACTCTGTCTTGACTGAATAATTCCTAGGCCACTTTTAAACAGCCAGAGTCTGTGTCCTTTTTCCAAATTTAATTGGTGGTACTGTTTCGCTGGTAAAAGTTCTTTTCGTCACCCTCTTTCACTGACGTCTGCTACTGATTTATTCATCATCCAACACATATATTATCACGCACCTGCTCATTCCCAGCCTTGCAGCATCTTTGAGGATACAGGTGTAAACAAGCGTGGATAAGACTTCATTGTTGGCAAGGCCTGTCAGTGACTCTGTGCACAGTCTGTTTTTTTTCCCTTTGACCGCACCCATAGGCCTGTGGAAGTTCCCAGGCCGGAGATGGAACCCACACCTGCACAGTGACCCCAGCCACTGCAGTCAGATCCTTAACCCACTGTGCCAAAGTGGGAACTCCTTGCACAGTCTTAGTCAGCACCCACCCTTCTGTTATCAACTCCCCTGAGTAATTCAAACATGAGAGTTAACGTTCAGAAAACGTGGGAAAAGTTCCCCCATGCTCTGGAATGCAAAGCAGGTGACATATAATTGAAGGTTGTAATAACCTTTATCAACAGTTACAAGATAATAACAGTAAGACCTACAAACCACTTTACATTGTGGACTGTGCCCTTTGGGTCCCGAAGAGGGAGAAGAGAAGAGAATAGGTTCTAAAAAGGAATATGGGGCAGAGCTTCCATGCCTGCCTGCTTGCCTCTCTCGCAAGCGTCCTATCCTAATAAATCTATTTCTTGCCAAAAAAAAAAAAAAAAGGAATATAGGTCTTTTGGACTCAGTTCCTTGTTGTTGTGACCTCACTTGTCCTGTAGAAAGTCTCCCTTTTTTATAGGACAATGTAAGCTTGTAACAGAAATGCCCGGGTGTGTGCAGTTCCCATCATAAATGATGGATGACGAGGCTGTAAGGCAAGAAGAGGTGCTGGGCTGTGCTAAGGACAAAAACACAGTGACCTTGTCTTTCTAACCATTATCAGAAGAACCATTTAATAAATGAGCCCCAATCGTGGATCCTATAAAATCAAGTCCTATCCACATTTTAAACCTTTTATGGATCATTATTATTATTATTATTTTTACAAAACCCACAGCTTAGTAGTTGATCCATTGACTCAACACCCGAATAGACTGTATCAAGTATGACACAAGATACTTAGCCCGTCACTTAACGCCTTTGACATGGAGTCCTGACCTTGCATCCGCAGTCACTCGTCACCTCAACCCGGCCCTGCCCTCTCGGTCTGTCCCTCATAAAATCAAGAGGGGGTGTCAGAAGCATGGTCCAGGCCACCTTCATGTGTGGCGGGGATCTGATAGCCTGCCTACCTGAGTCAGGGCACGTTACCCCAGGCAACCCTCTTCTCCTGGTTACGCTGTTTCTCCCTGCGGTGTGCAAGTTTTTCCATAGTTCCCCAAACTGTTAGCAAAACACCGCACAGACTTTGAAACCATTTAAAAGGGTATTTTAGGAAAAACAGAGACCGTTTCGATTCCAGGAACAGACCTCAGCTTTTGGCGACCGTGTCCAGTGACTGCAAGTTGGAAGCTGAGTTGGTTCCAATGCCGGTTCTGTGCCTTGGCCCTCATCCGGCTTGAGAGCTGGAAGCTTGTGATTGTTGCCGGCTCTGCGGTCCAGAGTCAGCCTCCTCTCTCTGCTCTTGCTCCTTTAAACAGCCTCCTGCATCTACGGTTGAGTCCGATGGAGACTCCACCAGACTGGGTTGAGGCTGTCCCTTTCCCCCTTCAGTTCATGGGCAACAGTCCAGACCTCTAAAACGAGAGCAATAGGTTTATTGGGAAATAACTACGAAAGATCAAGAAAAACGCCTCGATTTCCCATAAAGATTTTATTTAATTATTCTAATCCTACATCTGTAACTAGACATCTCTTAGGGGAGATTTGTCACCATAGAAATAGAGACTCAGAATCTTTTGTTGGGGAGTTCCCTTTGTGGCTCAGCGGGTTAAGGAGCCGGACATTGTCTCTGTGAGGATGCGGGTTTGATCCCTGACCTCGCTCAGTGGGTTAAGGATCTGGTGTTACCGCAAGCTAGAGTGTAGGTTCCAGATGCAGCTTGGATCTGGTGTTGCTGTGGTGTAGGTCGGCAGCTGCAGCTCGGATTTGACCCCTAGCCCGGGAACTTCCATATGCCACGGGTGTGGCTGTAAAAAGAAAAAAAAGAAAAAATCCTTTGTTGGAAAGGAACTGGGACATGAACTGATCAAATCTCATAATTTTTTTTCTTTTTTTCTTTTGGTTTTTAGGGCCACACCCAGGGCATATGGAGGTTCCCAGGCCAGGGGCTGAATCAGAGCCACAGCTGCTGGCCTATACCATAGCCACAGCAACGCAGGATCTAAGCCACATCTGCAACCTACACCACAGCTCACAGCAACGCCAGATCCTTAACCCACTGAGCAAGGCCAGGGATCGAACCCACAACCTCATGGTTCCTAGTCGAATTTGTTTCCACTGCACAACGGGAACTCCAAATCTCAAAACTTTTTAGTAGAGGAAATGACTCAGAGGGAATAAGTGACTTGCCCCGGCACCCAGTATAGACATACCTCACTTTATCGTACTTTCCTGGGCAGTGCATTTTTTACCAGTTGAGGTTTTATGGCAGCCCTGCATTGTCAGATGATGGTTAGCATTTTTTAGCAAGGCAGTCTTTAAGAATTTTTTTTAATGAAGTACAGTTGATTTACAGTGTTGTGTTAGTTATTGGTGTACAGCAAAGTGATTCAGTTATACATACTTGCATATCTTTGTTTTCATATTCTTTTCCATTACGGTTTTGGACATCATACAGTATATTCAGTATCACACAGGATATTCTATATAGTTCCCTGTGGTGTGCAATGGGACCTTGCTGTTTGTCTGTTTTATCATAAAACAGTGGCGTGTATCATCTGCTAATCCCAGTCTCCTAATTTATCCCCCTTACCCCCGCTTTTCCCTTTGGTAACCATAGATTTGGTTTCTAGGTTTGTGTGCCTGTTTCTGTCTTGTAAGTAAGTTTCTTTGCATCATATTTTAGATTCCACGCCGTAAATTATATCATATGATATTTGGCTAATTTACTTCAGTTAGTATAATCACTTCTAGGTCCACCCATGTTGCTGCAAATGACATTATTTCATTTCTTTATGGCTAAGTGTTATTCCATTGTGTATATGTACCACCTCTTCTTTATCCATTCATCTATGGATGGACGCTTAGGTTGCTTCCATATCTTGGCTACTATAAGTAGTGCTGCTATCAGTATTGGGGTGCATGTATCTTTTTGAATTAGAGTTTTGTCTGAATATATGCCCAGGAGTGGGATTGCGGGAACATACGGCAATCGTACGGTTCTATTTTTAGTTTTTAGGAAACCTCTCTACTGTTCTCCATAGTGACTGCATCAATTTACATTCCCACCAACAGCGTAGAAGGCTTCCTTTTGCTCCACACCCTTTCCAGCATTCGTTGTTTGTAGACTTGTTAATGGTGGCCATTCTGACCGGTGTGATGTGATACCTCTTGTAGTTTTGATACCATTTCTCTAATAATTAGCAATGTGGAGCATCTTTTCAAGTGCCTGTTGGCCATCTGTATATCTTTGTTGGAGAAATGTCTATTTAGGTCTTCTGTTTTTCGATTGGTTTGTGGTTTTTTGTTACTGAGTAGCATGAGCTGTTTGTATATTTTGGAACTTATACCCTTGTCAGTCACATTGTTTGCAAATATTTTCTCCCAGTCTGTAGGTTTTTTTTTTTCATTTTGTTTATGGCTTCCTTTGTTGTGCAAAAATTTATAAGTTTGATTTGGTCTCCTTTGTTTATTTTTGTTGTCATTTCTATTGCCTTGGGGGATTGATCAAAGAAAACAATGGCACAGTTTATATCAGAGAATGTTTTGCCTATGATCTCTTCGAGGAGTCTTAGGGTATCATGTCTTATAGTTAAGTATTTAAGCCATTTTGAGTTCTTTTGTATTTATGGTATGAAGGGGTGCTCTAACTTCATTGATTTACATGCAGTTGTCAAGAATTCCCAACACCACTTGCCAAAGAGACTGTCTTTTCTCTGTTGTATGTGTGTGTGTGTGTATATATATATGTATATATGTATGTATGTTTATATATATATATATATATGTATATATATATATATATATATATTTTTTTTAAGGGCCACACCTGCAGCATATGGAAGTTCCCAGGCTAAGGGTCTAATCAGAGCTGTTATTGCCAGCCTACGTCAGAGTCACACAATGCCAGATCTGAGCAGTGTCTTCGACCTACACCATAGCTCATGGCAAAGCCGGATCGTTAACCCACTGAACGAGGCCAGGGTTGAACCCACAACCTCATGGTTCCTAGTCAGATTCGCTTCCTCCGAGCCACAATGGAAACTCTCTGTTGTATATTCTTGCCTCCTTTGTTGGAGATCAATTGACTGTAGGTGTGTAGGTTTATTTCTAGACTCCCTATTTGGCTTCATTGAGTCATATGTCTGTTTTTGTGCCAATGTCACACTGTTTTGATTGCTGTATCTCTGTAATATTGTCTGAAGTCTGGGACAGTTATGCCTCCTGCTTTGTTCATTTTCCTCAGGATTGCTTTGGCAATTCTGGTCTTTTATGGTTCCATATAAATTTTTGGATTTTTGTTCTAGTTCTGTGAAAAATGTCATGAATAATTTGATAAGGATTGCATTAAATCTATAGGTTGCTTTGGGTAGTATGACTATTTTAACAATATTAATTCTTCCAGAGTTCCCATCATGGCTCAGCGGTAACAAACCCAACTAGAATCCATGAGGATGCAGATTCCATCCTTGGCCTTGTTCAATGGGTCGGGGATCCCATTGCCATGAGCTGTGGTATAGGTCACAGACGTGGCTCAGATCCCGAGTTGCTATAGCTGTGGTGTAGGCCAGCAGCTGTAGCTCCAGTACGACCCCTAGCCTGGGAACTTCCATGTGTTGTGGGTATGGCCCTAAAAAGCAAAAAGCAAAAACCAAAAAAAAAAAACAAAACTTCCAATCCAAGAGCAGGGGATATCTTTCCATTTCTTTGAATCATCTTCCATTTCTTTTATCAATGTTTTATAGTTCTTAGGATATTAATCTTTCACCTCCTTGGTCAGGTTTATTCCTAAGTACTTTTATGAGATTTTAAAAGAGATTTTTTTTTAGTTTCCCTTTCTGATATTTTATTGTTAGTGTAAAGATATGTAACAGATTTCAGTATTTTAATCTTGTATCCTGCTACCTTGCTGAATTTGCTTATCAGTTCTAATAGTTTTTGTTCTGAGTCTTTAGGATTTTCTATATATAGCATTATGTTATCTGCATAAGTTTTACCTCTTGCATATATACAGTTTTACCTTTTCTCTGCCAACATGGATACGTTTTATTTTTCTTGTCTGATTGCTATAGCTAAGAAGTGTTTTTAAATTAAGGGATGTTGGTTCTTTAGACATAATGCTATTGTATACTTAATAGACTACAATATAGTGTAAGTATAACTTTTATATGCAGTGGAAAACCAAAAAATCCTTGTGACTTACTTTATTGCAATATTAACTTTACTATGGTGGTCTAGACCCAAACTTGCAGTATCTCTGAGGTATGCCTGTAATAGCACCTACTAGAAGCCAGCCTTCCAGGCTCATTGTCTAGGGCCCTTTCCTCCATGCTGTGCTGTTTCCATGGAGTAGGAGCAGCTATCTGGCCCTCCTGCCAAGCTTGACGTGGTTTTCTTCAACACTAAAAATAGTAATATTTGAGTTTACAGCTTATGCTGTGTCTCATATACATTATCTTTATAATAAGTCAATCAGTTGGTTCAACACATTGGCTAGAGGAACTGCCATTAAAAGATACATAGAGGGAGTTCCCATTGTGGCTCAGTGGTAATGAACCCTACTAGTATCCATGAGGATGCAGGTTCAATCCCTGGATTCCCTCAGTGGGTTAAGGATGTGGCATTGCCATGAGGTCAGCTGTCATTTAGGTCCCAGATGCAGCACGAATCCTGCATTGGCCAGCAGCTGCAGCTCCAAATCAACCCCTAGCGTGGGAACTTCTATATGCCAAGGAAGAAAGGAAGGAAGGAAGGAAGAAAGGAAGGAAAGAAGGAAGGAAGGAAATGAAAAAGAATAAATAAGGTTTTTTTTTTCCCCCCCTAAAATCAATGCTATGTGTTGCTATAACATATACATACCTTTTTAAAGCACTTAACATGTTCATTCTCCATGTCTATTACTCCTCCTAGGCTCTGAGCTTCCAAGGCAGGGTCTGTGGTTTAATCATCTTATTTACCTTCATGGCCCAGCATCCTGCCTGCCATAGAAGGGACACGATAAACAGAACACAGACACATGAATCGATTAATGATTAACCGTGAGATAAAGATCAGAAAGGCGCCCATGGTACCCACCCCTCGTGAGCAAGTCTCCTTATTTAGACTCGGGTGATGCTATTTTTAAAGCTTTTAAGAGGCCCTTTAGCCTAGTCTGTTTTCAGCTTTTTTTTTTTTTTTGGCCTTTTTGTCATTTTGGGCCGCACCCGAGGAATGTGGAGGTTCCCAGGCTAGGGGTCTAACAGGAGCTGTAGCCGCCGGCCTTCGCCACAGCCACAGCAACGCGGGATCCGAGCCGCATCTGCGACCTACACCACAGCTCACGGCAACACCAGATCGTTAACCCACTGAGCAAGGGCAGGGACCGAACCAGCAACCTCCTGATTCCTAGTTGGATTCGTTAACCACTGAGCCACAACGGGAACTCCTGTTTTCAGCTTTTTAATCTTACAATTTCTTAGTGTCGGGAAATGAACATAGCAGAGCACTTAAGATCGGCCCATCGTGTTTATTCCAGTGGATGATGGTCCCTTCAAAATATGAGCCTTCTGATGGTTTGACAGCTTTCTAGGCATCACTTAGGACTAGCGCACTTCCCCGGGCTCTGGTCCTTGGCACGTGCTGACCCTCCCCCCAGGACTTTGAGAAGAACTGACCCTGACTCCCGCAGACACTCAGCGATCCAGGGTGCTAACCGAGTTCCAAAGAAAAGCACATACCGTCCAGAACAAGAACCCATCCTGCGTTCAGAGTTGGCTTACTTTCAGGTCCTGGCATTTGGGTTCAACATCTGCCTTTGCTGATGAAAAATCTTTTTTTTTTCCCTTTGGTCTTTTTAGGGCCACACCCGTGGCATATGGAGGTTCCCAGGCGAGGGGTCTTAATCGGAGCTACAGCCGCCGGCCTACACCACAGCCACAGCAACGTCAGATTCGAGCCACGTCTGTTACCCACACCACAGCTCACGGCAACGCCAGATCCTTAACCCACTGAGCGAGGCCAGGGATTGAACTCGCAACCTCGTGGTTCATAGTCGGATTCGTTTCCACTGCGCCACGACAGGGACTCCGAAAAAATCCTTCTGACAGTTAATAAGAGACTGCCAGGTCAGCGTGCCACAGCAGACAAATGTGTTCATTCTCTAGTACCGATTTTCAGTGTGAATTTAACTTAATCCTCCTCCTCCCAATGCTGGTTCTTTCCTCATCTTCTTATCCAGGGGTTTGTTTGAGCCACTGGGCTCCAAGGAAAGCAGCAAATGCCTTCTGCCCTGCTGGAAGAGGAAGTGGATTCAGGAGGCGGGTACAGTAGGGGAGCAGAAGTATTTTCCGAGTAGCATCTTGTTTTCCTTCCTTCCGAGCTGCCTTTCGGAACGCTGGGCCAAGCGCCGATTGACTTCTTTAGACCGTCTTATGGAGTGAGGGTGAGGAAAGGGGGCGCTTTAGTCGATCCAAGAGATTGACTGCAAAATGGTAGAAGGTGTCAGATAAAATGTAATCCCCTCGGTGGCAACAAGGGAGCAGACACGACGCAGACCAGGGCTGCCGAGATGACTGCAGACCGGCGCCCTGCTGTTTGGGGTGAAGGAACACAAAGTTCAAAGACATGGGAGTTCCCACTATGGCTTGGCGGGTTTAAGAACCCAACTGGTATCCATGAGGATGCAGGCTGGATCCCTGGCCTCGCTCAGTGGGTGAAGGATATGGTGTTGCCGTGAGCTGTGGTGTAGGTTGCAGATGAGGCTCAGATCCTGCATTGCTGTGGTTGTGACTGGCGTAGGCCAGCAGCTACAGCTCCGATTCAACCCCTAGCCTGGGAACTTCCATGTGCCACAGGTGCAGCCCTAAAAAGACAAAAAAGACAAAAATAAAAAGAAACACAGTCTCTCTTGTAAAACCCCTTCGGACTCATCATGATTCCTTACCATATTCCAGATTGGGGGACAAAACAGAATCCACTCATCAGTGTAGGATGTGTCTTTTCAAGAGCCTTTTTGGTGCAGAGAAGCACCCCCCCCCAAAAAAAAATAACAGATTTCCATATTCCTGGATGTTAGGCTACTTCGGTGAAGCCAATAGATGGGCTTACTAATTTTCCAAACTTGCCAACTGACCACAAGCATGTGGGTTTAAAAAAAAAAAAAAACCTTTTTCTAAAGTTCATAAAGTTCATAGCAAATCATATTAAATGGAGAAGTTTTAACAGCTTTAGGTGATTTTAGTTGACCAGTTTCCATTTTGACTTCACAAGGGCATTTTTAAAACATTTGGTGTTTTCTCAAGCTCCCTGCTGCTCTAGTTTGGGGGAGCCGTTGCCAAGAGAAAGGAGGGTCCCTCTGCTGCAAAAGGGGTGGGGGAAGAATCCTTGCAAAGCACAGGCTTGGCTGCTGCTGAGGCCTCCCCGGCTGCCTTTTACAAAATGGAAATGGGCATTGCTCCAAGTGGAAGTTGGCAGGCAGAGCCAGCAAGGCGCTTTTGTGCAGTGAACAACCTCCACAGCCATACCCAGCACCCCTGGAGGCTGAGCCCGGACAGGCAGGAGGGGAAGAGCGAAGAGCAGAGAAAGGAGAGAGACACCGTTGGAGGGATGGAGCATGCAGGTCAGAAGGACAAGCGGAGAGCCCACGGGTCCGAAAAAGAACGGGGAGGTGCCGAGTCAGAGGAAACACAGCAGAGTGACTGAGGTGGGCGCAACAGGTCGACAAGGAGAACGGGAAGGCCCCAAAGACCCTCTAGCGTCCTCCCAGCCCCTCAGGGCCCCGCCAGTCCTCCCGAGACCAATTACATGACGTCAGGGTCACAGGATTGTGCCGGGCCCTCCAGCTACATCCCACTGGCCTCCCTCAGCTTCAACAACTGGAGACTGCTTCTCGGTGATGTGATAGTGACGGGGCGTGTGTTGCTGTCACTTAACGGCTGAGAGAGAAAGGGACCTTGCCATCAAAACACAGCGCCTCACACAATGGGATACAAGGGTATCGGAGGCCAGGAGCTGTTACTGCTTACGGATCTAGTTCTTTTCAAAAAAGGATTTAAATGGGTTTTTACGCTGGATCCATCTGAGCCTTGTTTTTTGACGTCCATGGGTGGTGAAAAAGAAAAGCGCGAATCTGCAACCAACCCTGAGTCTTCTATTCTGATCGTTGTGGATTGAATTGTGTCCACCCCAGATTCCTGTATTGAATTCATAACCTCCACTGCCTCCAGATGTGGCAGTAGGTGTGATGAGGTCCTGGCGGCTGAGGAAGCTGGATCCCTAATCCAGTCTGACTGCTGTTCTTAGAAGATGGGATGTGACACAGACCAGCACACAGGGAGAGTGCCATGTGGGAGCGAGGCTGCAGGGCCAGGAGGCTGGCACAGATCCTCCCCTGTGCCTTCAGAGGGAGCATGGCCCTGCCCACACCTTGACTTTGCTGTCACTCTAGGACTTACTGCTCTACGCTGTCTGGTTCGTGGTACTTTGTTAGAACAGCCCTTAGCAGACTTAGGCACTAGTGTTTCTGCAACAAAGGCGTCTTCTTGTCATTTAAGGCCACGTGGGTTGATTGATCAGACCTAACTGTACAACCGATTTGCTTTCTTTTTAAATCCTCCGCCCGCTGTTTCCGTAAGACATCTCTATTCGTGCAATTCCAACTTCTCCAGGTGAGAATCCGAGTGTAAGCTCTGCTCAGAAATATTGTTGGTGCAGGTCAGCACTGAACTCAGTTGTGTGCTTAGTTATGTCCTTGCTGCTGGTGGGGGTGGGGAGTTGTTGCCGTCATAACATCCAGTAGCAGTAGGTGTTTGATTTAGGTTGCCGTGCTTTGCGGGTCTTTCTCTGCTTTCCATTCGTTGAACAATCCGGTGCATCTCACGCCGGCCCTTGCAGAACCTACCGTCACTAACGGCGAAAAGCTGAAACCAGTTAACTTGCTAGTATTTTATCCAGTTGTATTTAGCCTCCCAAATTGTCTTGAAACCTTGATGCCTTCTTCTGCTTCCCGCATAAACATTAGAAGTGGTTTCTGATTTGTAAAAATTACTTAGTTTCCATTTCTCCTGTCAGTACACACCTGCTTTCTACAAAGAACAGGTGCGAGGCCACCGCCTGAAGGGGTTTGGGAACCGGGGGAACATACTGCACCTGCAGAGGAGTCCCAGTTGGCCTGTGGATTTTTTTTTTTTTTGTCTTTTGTCATTTTTAGGGCCACACCCGCAGCATATGGAAGTTCCCAGGCTAGGGGTCAAATCAGAGCTGCAGCTGCTGACCTACACCACAGCCACAGCCACGGCAGATCCGAGTCTCATCTGTGACCTACACCACAGCTCACAGCAACGCTGGATCCTTAGCCCACTGAGCGAGGCCAGGGACCGAACCCCCATCCTCATGGATACTAGGTCAGATTCATTACTGCTGAGCCCCAAACGGGAACAATACCCATCCGAGTTTGTTTGGTTTTTTTTTAATAACTTAATGAATTTTATTACAATTATAGGTGTACAAAAATCATCACAACCAAATTTTATAGCATTTGAGTTTTAAGATGACTCCCTGTTGTGAAAAAGGCAGGCTCAAAGGAGGGGCTTGGGATGTAACTTCAGCCCCGAGTGATTCTTTCCTATTTCTCATGTTTCTCATCTTACTTAGAATGTAACTCTTTTTTTTTTGGCTTTTTGCCTTATCTAGGGCCGCACCCGCGGCATGTGGAGGTTCCCAGGCTAGGGGTCTAACAGGAGCTGTAGCTGCAGGCCTTCGCCACAGCCACAGCCACGCGGGATCCGAGCCGCGTCTGCAACCTACACCACAGCTCACGGCAGCGCCGGATCCTTAACCCACTGAGCAAGGCCAGGGACCGAACCCGCAACCTCATGGTTCCTAGTAGGATTCATTAACCACTGAGCCACGACGGGAACTCCTAGAATGTAACTATTTTAAAGCTCTTTCTCTTGATCTCAGCACTTGTGGGCATTCAGGGTAACTGGGCTTCTGCCTTCCTGACCTCGATCATCCAGGAGGTTGTGAGACCTTGAAGGTGGTGGTTCTTATACTTCATCTGGGCTCACCCCCGGGAATGTGCAAAGAGAGAGCCCGGGAGCTGGCGGTCGAAGGCAGAAAGGTGGCGGATACCGTGCCTCCTGGCACAGCCCCTCCCCAGCAGCCGGGAGCCCCTGGCGTCTTCAGGTCCCTCTGTTCTTTTCTGGTTGTAGGGGAGAGGGGATTTCTCTTTTGAGAGCTTTCCAGCCCCTTTCAGAATCTCTGCTGGTATTAGGTCTTACTTGCCTCTTTCCCACAAATTTTGAAATCTCTTTTTTTTTTTTCTTTTGGTGGAGAAGGAAAGTACAGTGTTTACTGCAGGGCATCAAGCAAGGAGTTTGGGACAGCTAGTGCTCAAATAGCCTCAACTTCCCCATAGCGTTCAACAAAGCATTTTTTTTTTTTTTTTTTTGGATCTTTTTAGGGCCGTATGCACAGCATATGGAAGTTCCCAGGCTAGGGGTCGAATCGGAGCTGCAGCTGCCGGCCTACACCACAGGCTCAGCAACGCGGGATCCGAGCCGCGTCTGTGCTCTGCGGCACAGCTCAAAGCAACTCCAGAGCCTTAGTCTACTGAGCGAGGCCAGGGATCGAACCTGCATCCTCAGGGATACGAGGCAGGTTTCTAACCTGCTGAACCACAATGGGAACTCCCAGCAGAGCATTTTCAAAGGCAGGGTGAGGGAGGGGGCTCCAGCTGAAATCTCTTTCCTTTAATTGGTTGGTTTTTGATTTCCCTGGTTCTTGTGAACTTAACAGGGACATGGTTGCTCTCTCCCACGTGAGTGGCCAGCTCCTCTTTGACGGTCACTATTCTAATCCAATGAAGCTGTTCTTCGTCTTGGTCCCCAGCTTCTTGAGATAAGCCTCATCCAGGAGGGGGCTCCTGGAGAGCACAGGGGGTGACTGCATGGTCTGCGGACACCAGGCATGGGACTGCAGCACCGCTGGGTGCCTGTCGCATCTCGCCCAGGCCAGCACGAGGGGTGGAGACCATCCAAGGGGTGGAGACCATGGCAGAATTGAAGGTGAAGCTATTTGATATTTAAGACCTTTTAATCCTAAAGCTTCAGAACTTCAGGGTCTCGGGAGGTGGGCGGGGTGGGGGGGGGACCCTCCCAGAGGGAAAGAAAGCAAAAGGCGCGGCATCAGAGAAGGAAGCAGTGGGAAAAGCTGGTCCGATCTATCAGTCTCTTCCTCTGTGACACGCTGAGAGATAATTCCTTTCAGGGGAGGTTCAGCTAATCTTAAAATACTTGCGCCGTTTGCACTGGTTAAGTCCTCAGGAGGCACAAATCCCACAGACACAAACAGGGCCTCGGCTCTGCCTTGTCCCCTCCCCGCAAAAGCGGCCACCACCTTGGAAAGGCGGCGAGGTCACGGACAGTGGCAGTATTTATAGTCCCCTAATCCTGGCAGGCCAGCTCCGGCCACCTGCTCTGCTCGAGGTCTGGGCAGCTTGGCTAAGGCGCTGCCGGCAGAAAACACCAGAAAACGCCCTGCCTAGTGGTCGCAGGCCGGAGTGTCATCCAGCCTTGCCTGTCACAGCCTCGGTTTCCCCCCAACCAGGGGGCTTTTTCATCCTTCAAGGGTCAGTTTCGCATCTTGCCGTGCGGGATGAGCTGTGCTCCTGCCATTTGACAGTCCCAAGGGCTCTGGTCGGCAGGTGACACCTCCACTTTTGCTGTGTCGTGGGACAGCACGTGTCAGCAACCCGACCAGCACCTCAAGACTCCCTTTTTCTTAGCTGCACCCACCTGTCAGAGCTGCAGCCCCGTAAACAGGCCCGCCCTGAGCCCCTCCGCCGCGTGCTGGAAAGCTGCGCAGGTCGAACTGCGAAACAGCAAAAGCCGCCACGTGGCACTTCGTCCGGTCAGCTCTGTGCTCAGAGAGATAAGTTCGTTTGGTGAGGGTGGCCCGCCCCACCTTGCTGTGGCTGACCTGACCCAGGCACCTGTCCCTTGGCCACGAGGGCAGCGGACACTGCTGGCCTTATTCCGGCCCAGGCGCCCCACTGGCCCTGTGTCTCCGACAGGGACAGCCTGTGTGAGGCTTTGTTTCTGCTGGGCCACCCCACCCCTGCGCCCCGAGCTCCCCATTGTCCTCATTATCCAGGAGAAGAAAAAGATCTCTTGTGCATGCGAGGTGGGGGGGGGGCATGAAAAGGCCCAAAGGTAAATAAGCTGAATTGGAGGCTTTTTCATTTTCTCGCGGTGTCTGTGTGCCACGTACCTCTGGCCATACAGGTGTCTTTAGACATTGCAGAAACATGGGGGGGAGTGAGGCTTCTGCGTCCCCAAGGCCAGGGATGAAATCCTGGTCCCACTGTTTAGGAACGAGGTGACCTGGGGAAGGTGGCACAGCTCCTCCAGGCCCTGGTGTCCCTGAGTAGAGGAGCGAAAAGTAATGTCCCGGCCCTGGGATCCACTAGGCCAGTATTTGCTTTTTAAATCATCATACATTGCAGATTTGAGGGGTTGATTGGTTTGTTCTGGGGAGACTAGAGATCATTAAGACTGGTCCCCAGAGCTCTGTGTGAGCCCTCATAATAGAATGACAGCACAAAGCCACATGTGCGTTTTTTTTTTTTTTTTTAATTTTTGCAAAAAGCTTTATTGTTTCCATTTGGTCCAAGGCTTGAAGAGGGTCCAGGGTGGTTAAAAAGCTGCCTTGTGGCAGCAGAGAGGGGCTTCCGGCAGAAGCCCAGGTACCTGAGGGGCTCCTCAAAGGCCACTGGGTGCATGTGCATTCTTCCAGCAGTTAGCAAAGGAACAAGCGTGTTGTGTTGTTCTAAGCAGGTTCCAATTTTCTTTCTCTTTTTCTTTTTTTTTTTTTTTGTCTTTTTGCCTTTTCTAGGGCCGCACTCGTGGCATATGAAGGTTCCCGGGCTAGGGGTCTAATCGGAGCTGTAGCCACCGGCCTACACCACAGCCACAGCAATGCGGGATCCGAGCCGCGGCTGCAACCTACACCACAGCTCACGGCAACGCCGGATCCTTAACCCACTGAGTGAGGCCAGGGATCGAACCCGCAACCTCATGGTTCCTAGTTGGATTCGTTAACCACTAAGCCACGACAGGAACTCCCCAATTTTCTTTTTAATTTTTAAAAGCCACAGTACAGTACACCTCATGTATAGCTTAGCACCTTAACCATTTTTCCGTGGACAGTTCAGTAACTTCAAATTAATTGTCCTGCCCCTGTCCCCACCATCCAGCCGCAGAAGTCTTCATCCTGCGAAACTGAACGGCTCTACCCGTTAAACAATGACCCTCCACCCCCACCCCGCCGCGCCCCCAGCCTCCAGCAAGCTCCAGTCTGACCTTTAACAGTCAACAAAAGTAAAGGCTAAACATAAGCTGAGGCTGGAACTTTCTAAATATTCTTCACATCAGACGAGGAAAGAATTAACATTCTGCAGCTAGGTGGAAAGGGCAGAAGTTAGGAACAGCTGGAGCGCCCCCTGCGGGCTTGGTTTGTGGCGCCCCCTACTGTTTGAAGTATGTGGTTTCTTTCGAACCATCCTTTGTTTCTTACTAAGTATGTAAGTCATGGAGTTCCCGTTGTGGCTCAGTGGTTAACGAATCCAACTAAGAACCATGAGGTTGCGGGTTCGATCCCTGGCCTTGCTCAGCGGGTTAAGGATCCGACGTTGCCATGAGCTGTGGTGTAGGTTGCAGATGCAGCTCGGATCCCGCGTTGCTCTGGTGAAGACTGGCAGCTACAGCTCCTGTTAGACTCCTAGCCTGGGAACCTCCATATGCCGGGTGCAGCCCTAGACAAGGCCAAAAAAAAAAAAAAATGTAAGTCATATTCCATCCGAAAGATGCACCAGGAGTTCCTGCTGTGGCTTAGCAGGTTAAGAACCCAGCTCATATCCGTGAGGATTCGAAATCAGTTCCTGGCCTCTCTCAGCGGGTTAAGGATCCGGCGTTGGCATGAGCTGGAGTGTAGGTCACAGACGTGGCTTGGATCTGGCGTGGCTGGGCTGCGGTGTAGGCCGGCGGCTACAGCTCGGATTGGACTTCCATATGCTGCAGGTGCAGCCATTAAAAAAAACAAAGTCCCCCCTTTTTATGTAGCTCCTCCTTTTATGGATCAAAACTCTCGTGGTCCTCCCTTGGGCTCTGCCGTGCTCGGAAGCGGTCCTGGGCGTCCCCCCCACCCCCGTGCTGCCCCCTCGTGGCCCCTCGCCCTTTCAGAGGATGGGTCCGCGGTCCGCAGTCAGCAGCTCCGCAGTCAGCAGCCCCGTTCCCCCTGGAGATTCCGGCGGGCTTGCTCCCGCCACCCTGCCTCCTGCTGATCCCCTGGAAATCGGATTCGTGGCCCTTTTCACACACAGTCTGCTCCAGGCATTTCCACTCTGGTAAAATAGCTTTTTTGCTTGTTTTTTCTTTTGCATTGGGACTCACTGTGGTTTTCAGAGACAGTTCTGATGAAATGCTGTCATTCCACTGGGGATGTGATGACTTCTCACGACCTCGCTGTCAGCCTTAGGAAAGCTCTTAAAAACGACTCCATCTAGCAGCTTCGGAAGGGACAGCCCCCCACTGCCCAGCCCCCCACCAGGCAGTCAGGTGGGCAGCCGGGCCTCCGGCCTGGGGGAGGAGAAGTGTGCAGTCACCGCTCGTCACAGCCCCTCACGCTGCACGTGGACCCCTCAGCACGCCCCGTTAGCGCTCACTTCAAACGCCTCCGGATCTGACCCCGTCTCACCTCCTGAACCAAAGCCGTCTCTCCCCTGGATTGTTACAGTGGCCCCCCGGCGGGGCTTCTCCCTGCTCCTGTCCTCGACCCCCCGCCCCGTCCCCGCTCTGTTCTTACCCCGCCCTGGGAGAGCCTGTCAACAACAATCTGATCAGGTCACTTCTCCACCCACCCACCCACCCACCGTACAGCCCGCAGAGTTTGATGCTGAGAATCAAAAGGCCAGATGGTTTCCCTTGGGTCTGCATCAACCCTCTGTGAAAACTCAAGCAACACAGGTGTGTGTGCCCGGTGGTGTCCGGCCTTGTCTTGCCCCGCCTCCCACACTCCCACCCCCCAGGGAAATCAAATCGGTGTCCCCGCGGCCCGGGGTGTGTGGCACTGGCTGGGAAAACCCAACCACCGCCGCCTCTGAAAGCCCCCCTCCCGCTGAAACGAGACCGCTCCATCTCTGTCGGGAGCACCTACGGAGACTGACTTCCTCTGTGAAGACAGACTGCAGGGTCCTTTCTATTCTAAAATGTTTTCAGAGCCAGAAAAAAAAGAAGACCCACTCTTGGTGCGAAAGAGTGAAAAAAATACAAAGAGGAAAATAAAATCGGGCCTGATCTCACCAGCTGCCGATCGATGACCCCACTGTTAGCATTTTATTATGGTCCCAGGAAACCTTTTACAGGGATGAGAGCTAAGTCTGAGCGACGTTTGCTTTGCCCGGCACTGGCGGGAGCGTTTTGTGCAGATCGCGGGCTCCGGAGCCCGGGGCCGCAGACGTCGGGCGGTCGGGTCCTCGGAGGTGCGCTGAGGAGCTGGCCCCGGTGTGTAATTCAGCCAAGTCTCCAAGCACAGGGTCCACAGCCAAGCTTGTAACCACCTCTGTGTATGTGGTATTGTTGAGGGTTAACCGCTGGTTTGACCCAGTGAAGACTCGAACCTAATTAAACATAAGTTGAACCCTTGTAAGTAAAACCTCAAAATAAAAATGATGCCCGGGGCCAACGGTTTTAATTCAGGACAGCTGCATGTATTTCACTTCTAACTGCAGGGGTAAGCGTGTCTGGTTTAGTGCTAACCCTGATAACTCGGGGTGACGGAGACAGCTCTGTGAGCTCCTCAAGAGCCTGGTCAACAGCTTCTGGAAGTCAGGTCAAAACCAGAGCTCTTGGCCGCGTTCCTTTGTGGAACGGAATCCCGTCAGGACGTGTGGAAAAGGGCTGTCCTGCAAGGGCTGGTGGGTGTGTGTGTGTTCTCTGAGTTCAGATGCTGATGGAGACAATCGGCTGTTTCCAACCCCCATTCCAAGTTCTTGGGGAAGAAGCTTAGCCCCAGGACGGGTCGGGGACGGACTCCAGACGAGGAAGGCCTTGGGGAAGTTGCTCTCTTGTGGTCACACTGACTCTGGCTGTAGCACCTTAGGCCCAGAAGTGTTATTTCTGTAAGGGCCGGGGCTTCCCTTCTGTATACGTTAATCCTATTTGGGGATCTTACTGTACCGTAAAACTTGGATATAACTTAGCTCACTAGGACTTGGATTTGGAAATAAAAGGTTAAACACTGCCCCCAACAGAGAACAACATACTATGTGCATTTGTCAAAACTAACCCAGAGGTTTCCTAGTGGCCTAGTGGTTAAAGATCTAGCATTGTCACTGCCGTGGCACAGGTTCGATCCCTGGCCTGGGAACTTACGCATGCCATAGGCGCAACTAAAAAAAAAAAAAACCTAGCCACTTGTACTTTATTATCTGTAAATTATACTTTAATAAAGCTTGACATTTTTAAAAGCAAAAAAAAAAAAAAACCAAAAGCTGAAACCTGCTTAACAGATCCTCTGAGGAATATGTTAAATTACTCACTGATCTGCCAATCAAACCCTCAGTAGAAACGTGACCATGGATGGGTGTATGTGTGTGACTGAATTGCTTTGTTGTACAGCAGAAATTATCACAACCTTGTGAATCAACTACACTTTAGTAAAACTTCTTTTTTAAGAAGAGCCTATAAAAAATTTTAAATACCTTCAATCTGTTAAAAAAGAAAAAAGAAAGAAATGTGACTATATGGAGTTCCCGTCGTGGCTCAGCGGAAACAAATCCGACTAGCATCCATGAGGACGCAGGCTTGATCCCTGGCCTCGCTCAATGGGTTAAGGATCTGGCACTGCCGTGAGCTGTGGTGTAAGTTGCAGACCGCGGCTTGGATCTGATGTTGCTTGTGGCTGTGGTGTAGGCTGGCGGCTGTAGCTCCAATTGGACCCCTAGCCTGGGAACTTCCAAATGCCGTGCGTGCGGCCCTAAAAAGCAAAAAAAAAAAAAAAAAAAAAACCAGAAATGTGATTGTAACACACATGCTGACCAGAAACTTCATGTTAATGGCTGAAGCCCTTTTGGTTAGTTTCTCCAGAGGCTAAGCAGCAGCTAATGATCATGGAGACGGAAGGTGTGTCTACACTCTGCTCGAGATGATTGTATCTTGAAATACAAATTAGTGTCTCAAAATTCAAAGTGAAAATTTCATGGTCAGTGCCTGGTTCCCAGAGAAATAATCATAGTCTGTCAAAAGAGTGGGTTATGGGTCATCTATTTTTTTTTAACCTTTTTTTTTTTTTAGAATGTTTTTCGGCCACACCCACAGTGTATGGAAGTCCCCGGGCCAGGAATAGAACCTTTGCCACAGCAGTGACCCAAGTCACAACAGTGACAGACTGGACCCTTAACCTGCTGAGCCACCAGGGAACTCCTAGAATTCTTTTAGGTTTACAGAAACGTGATGAAACTAGCCCACACCCTTCACCTCACAGTCTCACTTTGCTGCGGTACATGTGTCACAGCTGAGGCACCAGCCCTGGTACATTATTATGAACGAAACTGCACAGTTTATCCAGATGTCACTAGCTTTTCCCTCATGTCCTTTTCCTGTCGTAGGGCCCCATCCATGTTACTACATTGCAGTTGTCTCCTTGGTCCCTTCTGGTCTGTGAGGGTTTCTCATTTTTTTGTGTGGCCTTGTCAGTTTCAAGGAACGCTGGTTGGGTTACGTGTAGGATGGACCTTAGTTTGGGTCTGTCTAGGGTTTTTTCATGATTAGACTGGGCTTAGGGACTTCCGGGAGGAAAACCAGGTAGGGAAGAGCCAGTCTCCTCACATCTTATCAAGAGAACGTGCTAGCAGCCGAACCATCCTGATGATGCTGGCCAAGATCGCATTTGCCAGGTCTGTCCGCTCTGCGGGTACTCCTACCCCTTTCCATCTCGACTTCTCTTTGGAAGGAAGTTGCTATGGTCAGCTCACATTTCAGGAGTGGGAGATACGCCCCACTTCCTTGGGGGGGGTGGTCCACATAAATTACTTGGAATTCTGTGCTGCAGATTTGTCTCTATTGATTTATATCCATGTGGACTCGTGGGTATGGTGTGCTATGGGAGGTAATTCAATACTGCATCATTCTTTTTTCTTTTTTCTTCTTTTTACCTTTTTAGGGCTGCACCTGCGGCATATGGAGGTTCCCAGGCTAGGGGTCGAATTGGAGCTGCACCTTCCAGCCTACACCACAGCCACAGCAATACCAGATCCGAGCCACGTCTGCAGCCTACACTGAGGCAACGCTGGATCCTTAACCCATCGAGCAGAGGTCAGGGATCGAACCCGCGTCCTCGTGGATACTAGTCGGGTTTGTTATAGCTGCGCCAGGACGGGAACTCCTAGTTATTCTTTATTGCTCAGGTTCTTCCAGCTTTGCCACTGGGCGCTCTTTCTTGGCTGGACTGTTGTGTCCTTTGACATGTTTTTCCAAGCTGATCACCTTGTATATTTACCACCCAAGTCCGAGAATGAGCCATTTCTCTAAGGAGCCCTGGTTCCTTTTATAGGAGAATAAATAGAAAAACCAAGCTCTGGGCACTGAGTGGGTTGTTCTGTTTTGCTGGCTTCTTCCTAATGAGATAATGTTGACAGCAAGCTCTGCAGCCGCAAACCCGACTCTGCAGCTCCTCTGAGGAGCAGATCGTGTTCACTGTCGGTAGTTTATTAGCTTTGTGTTATGGTTTGGAAAAATCAATGTCATTAGGCTCTGCAAATATTTGAAGAACCCAGCACGCCCTGGTCAACTGGCAGGACATGTTCCGAGTCAAGACTACTCCAGGCGAACTCTTCTTGTGAGGTTAACTTCTGGAGCTTCTTGTTTTCTGAAACAGATTGGTTAAATCTGATCTGGTTATGACGCTAGGGCTCGATCCGTTTCTTGGGGAAGGCTGACCTGCAGATAGGTGTTGCGGCTCTTAACCAACACCGTACCTGCTTCCGCGTTGCATGTTTTCCTTTTTGGGCAAGGCAGGAAATGGTCACTTTTTAAAGAACTGGCTGGAAGGCAGGGAGCATTTTCGTCCTGGAAGCATGGTCTCGCTCAGTGGGTTAAAGGATCTGGTAAGCTGAGGTGTAGGTTGAAGATGCGGGTTGCATCCTCATGGATACTAGTCGGGCTCTTAACCCGCTGAGCCACAACGGGAACTCCAGCTCATTTTAATTCCTTACAGCTTTACTGCTGTGGAACACTGTCCCAGTGATGTGTCCAGTGTCGTTGAGAAGGGGTGATCTGAAATTGCCACCAGATCCAGGCTGAAGGTGTGAGCGACGGCTCACCACGTCGGGCGGGTAGTTTAGCCATGGGAAAAGATGACAGGGCCACTTGTCCAGGCCACTAGGTGATAAAACCTCTGAGCTCTGAGTCACTTGGATCTAAGGGAGTTTTTTTCCCTTTGTGTCCAAGATGGGGCATAAGGAGTTCCCGTTGTGGCTCAGCAATAACGAACCCAGCTTATACCCATGAAGACTCAGGTTCAATCCCTGGTCCCGCTCAGTGGGTTAAGGATCCGGCATTGCTGTGAACTGTGGTGTAGGTCGCAGATGCGGCTCAGATCCTGCGTGGCTGCGGCTGTGGTGTAGGCTGGTGGCTACAGCTCTGATTCAGCCCCTAATCTGGGAACCCCCATGTGCCTTGGGTGCAGCCATAAAAAAAAAAAAAAAAGAAGAAGAAAACATCAGGCCTCTGAGGATTGTTCCCCATAACAGCTGTTCTCCCAGCCTGCCCTGTCTCCTTCTAATACTCCAGGGTCTTCAAACCTTTTGATGGATTCAGACTGTGGTCCACTCTGAGAGCTAAGCAATGATGCCCTTTCTTTCTTTAAAAAAAAAAAAAAAAAATTGGTTCTTCACAGACGTAATCATTGAGTTATTTTTCTTAGCTTTCTAGAAGCTGAGTAGTCCTTACTTACCACTCATTTATTCCTACCATTTCCTTTAGTTGCAAAAAACCCCTTTCATGTGCTCACACACCTCGTTTCCTGTTTCACCTCCTCAGCGAAGCTCCAGGAGCCTTCCGACCAGCACCAGGGCCGAGAGCTGACCCGCGGGCCTTCCCCGGGAGGAGCCCCCCACCCCCGGCTGGGGATTCCTACGCCTTTGGTGATTGTGATCGACCCTGTATCTTTGTTTTTCTGCACCCAGGGCTCCCTTGCTTTGGCCTAGCAAACCCTCAAGAGCTCCTTGAAAAAGTATGCGTGGAGGGTAAATTTTTTGAAGCCTTAAACATCAGAAAGTGTCTTTCTTTTAGACACACTTGATTTGACAGTTTGGTTTCAAGCTCTAGGGCATTTTCCCTGCCAACTTCTTGCCCCGTGTCTTCTCTCAGTGCTGGCACCCTAACTGTCTAAAGCTGGCAGCTCTGGCAATCCGGTGGCGGCCCTGAGCTTTGTCCGATGCCATACGCCCAGTGGGTGCCACGTCTACACGATGGACCCTTTCGGGCTTAAAGTTTGTATCTTTCAGCTCTCAGGCTTCCACTGTCTGGAACTCATCTTACTTGAACACTGAACCTCTTAGACTGGTCCTTTATTTATATTTTTAAAATCTGTTCTTGTGGACTCCCCAGGGCCCCATTGTCTGCTTTATCTTTGTTGTAGGTTTCCTCAGTTTCATGTCATGCAGTGCGTTTTTTCACTTCTGCTCTCATTTTTTTCATTCCCGGAATGTCTTTCTTGCTCTTTGAAATGCCTTCTTAATCTCATTTCCGTTCCGTTCTTGTCACGTCATAGTCTCTTCTCCCATCACGGGACTATCACTACGGAGACGCTTTCTTCCTCTTTCTCTCCCTCCCTCTTCCTTCTGCCTTTTGTCTCTGTACTGTCTCTATTTCCTCCCAAGTTTTTCCCTCTTTGATCTCTTCATGTTAGAGTCTTTCCTGCAAAGCCCAGGGATCCCTGCCTGCCTCCTCGTTTTTATGGGTGGGGCACCAGAAGCCGGCTGGCAGCTGTACACATATGGGCGAGGTCTCCCTGGGTGGCCTCACTGATGGCTGGTTCTGAGCGGGGGCGGCCGGGGGTGGGGGGTGCTCCTTTGTCAGGAGCTTCCAGCCTTCAGGAACCTGGGGTCTTCTCTCTTGGGCTGGTCAGGTTCCTCAGAGAGCACTCTGGTCTCCTGCCTGTGGGGGGCCGGCCTGAACTGGTTTCCTATGCTCCAGGAGCTGAACAGAGGAAGAAGGCCAGAGCGTTCCATATGCCACCCACCCTTAATTCTTCTGTTTCCATGCAGTTACTGCCCTCACCTGTGCTTGTTTTACTTTGTTCGAGACTAAAGCCTAGTAAGTTCAAGGAGGTATAGCCACCAGCTGTGCAAGGGGAAGAGAAGATGAACTGCTTACTAACCACACTCTGCTCCAGCCTGCCCTCACCCCACTTCCGGAAAGACCTGCCCTCACCCCACTTCCGGAAAGACCTGCCCTCACCCCACTTCCGGAAAGACCTGCCCTCACCCCACTTCCGGAAAGACCTGCCCTCACCCCACTTCCGGAAAGACCTGCCCTCACCCCACTTCCGGAAAGACCTGCCCTCACCCCACTTCCG
>PVHT020000009.1:15565634-15623869 GCA_004024745.2 Catagonus wagneri | reverse complement strand
TCCAGAAAGACCTGCCTTCACCTCACTTCCGGAAAGACCTGCCTTCACCCCACTTCCGGGAGGGCCTGCCTTCACCCCACTTTTGGAAGGGCCTGCCTTCATCCCAATTCCGGAAAGACCTGCCCTCACCCCACTTTTGGGAGGACCTGCCCTCACCCCACTTCCGGAAAGACCTGCCTTCACCCCACTTCCGGAAGGGCCTGTGGCCACATTCCCTGATGTGTGCAGATGAGAAGGGCAGGGAGCGCCCTTTCTTCTGTCAGTTTAGGATTCCGTTTTCTCGAGTCTGTTAAGTCGGCTTACCTCTTGCCCACCTGCTTTCCCAGGTTCCGGGTGTTGTGGCTATTTGTCTCTTCTCTTACCTAGATCTTGTCTCTTCTTCTCTTAACTAGATCTTGAACAGCTTCTAGGCCTATCGTTAATCTAAATACTAGCGTCTCCGTTTTTCAGCAGGTGTGCTGACTGTGTGGTTCTGCATGTGTCTAGATGCTTTCAGGTCACTTTTCACTATGGGCTTAAAGCTGTAAAGATTACATTCATAAACACGTGCCCCGTGAACTGCTGAGTTCAGCCTAGGTGAGAAGCCTTCCGCAAAAGCAGTCTTCCGCCCCTGGTGACCCACTCAGGGGCCTGTCCCATCTGCGCCCTGCCGGGCCCCCTCTGGGGCAGAGCTGGCGAATAGGGGAGGGCCTGTGTTGCCTGGCAGCTGGAGGACCCGTGTGCCAGCCCCCCACTCAGGCAGGTTCACCCCCTTTCCTGGCTCCTTGGGTGTCACGTGATAGCCGCCTGTCTCATTTCACTCACTGATGCCTTTTTTCTAACAGTCTTGCCTCCTGTTTTTTTCCCCTGCAGCTCTGTTTTGTGATGTTCTGGACCCCCAACGTTTCCGAGAAAATTTTGATAGACATCATCGGCGTGGACTTTGCCTTCGCAGAGCTCTGTGTCGTTCCCTTGCGTATCTTCTCCTTCTTCCCGGTTCCAGGTAAAGGAAAACGGAGAATGAAAGAAAAATTCCTGTTTACCCTCATGCCCAACTTAGTCTTCTTTCTTTGGAAATGTTTGCAGCCCTATGCCAAAAGAAAAAAAAAAAAGGAAATTTTTTTTTTTTAATTGCACAGTGGATTAAAAAGAAGCCAAGACATTATCCAAGTCAGTTGAAAGTTCGAAAAACAAGTCAAACAGGCGTCATTTGTCTCTTAAAGGACAGGGGGTTGCAAACTCAGTAAAAAGAAAGTAGACCCAGAGTTCCCATTGCAGCTCAGCGGGTTAAGGGCCTGATGTAATATTTGTGAGGATGTGGGTTCTATCCCTGACTTGACTCAGTGGGTTAAGGTGTTGCCACAAGGTATGCTGTAGGTCACAGATGTATCGGCTCAGATCTGGTGTCTCTGTGGCTGTGGTGCAGGCTGACAGTCGCAGCTCTGATTCAACCCCCTAGCCTGGGAACCTCCATATGCCATGGGTGCGGCCCTAAAAAGAAGAAAAAGAAAAAGAAGAGAAGTCGACCCAAAGGGATGACATAGCTTTGGGGGCAGTAGCACTGTGCTGTGTCTTCTCTGTGGTGGTGGTTACAGCAGTCTCTGCGTGTACAGAGATTCTGAAAGGATTGCTGGAGGAAAGGAGAATCCAGGGGCAACGTGGAGGCCAGCAATGGGCTGGGGAACCAGGCGATGGCACATCTGCCACACCGTGCTGTTCCCAAGTCAGGCCACAAGCTGCCCCTGCTCTTAGATGCCACACATTCCTTCTGGTGCTTGGGGTGGGGCTGGGGGTGGGGGAGCACTGGGCGGGGCCGAGCTCTGGGGCTACGGGAGGAGGCTGTACCTGGCGCAATTCGAGGCGTGGGTGGAGGACTCCTCAGTCTGGACTGGAAGCCGGGCTGAAGCTCCCGGAGCTGGAACTGGGGTGGGACTTGCCTTTAGTCTCCTCTCCATTCCGCTGCCTCCCCTGATAGGTCCGGGGCTTGCAGGCAGCCGGCAGGCCCATCTGTCTTTGCAGCCAGTTGGGTTTGGGCAACGGGTTAGCACCCTGCCTGCGGGCCCCTCCCCTCTCCTTTGGCCAAACCCATGTGAGCGTCTGAAACTCATAAATGCAAGGCTTCCTCCTGGGGCGGGCAGAGCCCAGCATCAGACCAGGAAGACAGTGGGTTCTTCCTCCACACGCGCCCCAGACACAAACTCCTACTCCAGGCGTGTGCACTTCCTCTCACGTGATAGGCCTGTGTCTGGCATAAAGGACCAGGCTTCTGCTTCCTCAGACCCCTTTCAAATTGCCTCCTAAGGGTGTCTGTGCCCCCAAATCAGCCTGTCCGTACCTGACGCACCATCCGCGGGGCCCGGGGCCCTGCTTCCCCTCCAGCACCTCGCAAGTCAGGCTGGGGAGGTGGGGTGCAGACACACGTTACCAGGTCTTTGTGAAATGTCCACATAGGGAAGTGACAGACCAGTGGTCAGGAAGCTGGGGAGGAAACAGGGACGTGAGACGGGTCCCTCCCCCTCGCCCAGCGCTGTGCCTCGGTGCCTCCCCCATCCTGTGGGCCAGGAAACCGGGCCTCTGCTCAGCTTCTCTCCACCCAGAATCAAACTGGATCACCATCCAGTTGCCGCTTCCGAGTTTTCTAGAGAGAAGTGATCCAAGGTTGAGGCTGCGAGGGGTGGGCGAGGGCTAAGAATGGCAGCACCCCCCCGGGGGGGGGATGGCAGTCAGGTGGGGAAAGGAGCTGGCTGCCACCCACTGTGTGGACACTAAGGGCTGTGATGGGGGTGGGGGGCCGGGGTGGGGGTTGGGCCCAGAGGCAGCGATCTCGGGAACTCCCTCAGGTAGAGAAGGTGAGCAGCCCAGGGCCACAGCAGTGGGGCACGGGTCCCTCCCAGCCTCGCAGGACCTGGGCTGTGCTGCAGGGGGTCTGGAGGCTGGAGGCTGGAGGCTGCGGGCCGGGGAGAAGCAGGCGTTGCTGACGCGCCCCTGGCTCTCCCCTCAGTCACCGTGAGGGCCCATCTCACCGGGTGGCTGATGACGCTGAAGAAGACCTTCGTCCTGGCCCCCAGCTCTGTGCTGCGGATCATCGTCCTCATCACCAGCCTGGTGGTGCTGCCCTACCTGGGGTACGTGTCGCGGGCTGGGGGCTGGGGGTCCGGCTGGCACGCAGTGCTCCGCAAGTTCACATTTGCTTTTCCCAGGAAAATCCCCAAGCATGTCTAGAATTAGAAATGCAGAGTGATGCCGTGTTTCTCTGCCCCGACACCGGTGGGAGGCCGTTGAGATCCGTTCTAGAAAACCACTTTCCGGGTCAGGGCCGCGCACGCGCTCCGCTGAGCGCCCACCACGGCGTGGCAGTTACTGGAAGTGAAAAAACGGGGAGCGAGGAAGTCGCCCTCGTCCTCGAGGGCTCCCAGTCTCCTGGGAAACGAGCGTGGTCAGTTCTCCCGCTGTACGGAGAGGCGGGGGGGATGCTGTGGGCTCAGAAGTGGGGGGAAGCAAGATGCTGAGCTGGGTCCTAGAGCAGGAGCGGGAACCCGTCAGCACGCAGGTGGACTGTTTATTAGGCGCAGCCCCAAACGGCGGATCTCGGACGCGATCGTCCAGCCTTCGTGTTCTCGGCACACTTCCTGGGTTTTGACTCTCCTTGTGCCTCCGCACGGCGTTCACAGACACGTGGCCTCTGTGTTCTCATCCCCAGGGTGCACGGAGCAACCCTGGGCGTGGGCTCGCTCCTCGCGGGGTTTGTGGGAGAATCCACCATGGTTGCCATAGCAGCGTGCTACGTCTACCGGAAACAGGTGAGCCCTGGCGCCAGAGCCGCCCACCTGCCGGGCGCTCCCCCAGGTGCAGCGAGCACCTGCGTGGTGGCCGTGACGGGGAGGGGAGGACACAGCCATCGTTGGAAAGGGCTGCGGGGAAGTGGCCCGGGACAGAGGCAGGTCGCCATCAGCGGAAGGGCGGGAGGAGGGAGGCGGGACCCCCAGTGCCCAGCCCAGAGCCAGGCACAGAGCCGATGCCCAGTCACCCAACTGAAAGCAACGTGCCGACCTGAGATGCAGCCTCGGCGAGGCCACCGCAACCAAGTCCCGGGTGTGGGGGCCCTGAGACCCCGTGGCCTCTCCCCGCTCTCGGCTCCACCACCATGTGTCCCAGTCTCAGGCTGACGGGTTTTCTTTGGTTTTAGAAAAAGAAGATGGAGAACGAGTCCGCCGCCGAGGGGGAGGACTCGGCGATGACGGACATACCTCCAGCCGAGGAGGGGACGGACGTGGTGGAGATGAGGGAGGAGACCGAGTGAGGCGCCGAGGCCAGGGCGCCGCAGGGACAGCTGACGCTTGCGCGTCATCTGCTCTCCCTCTTGTGTCGTTCCGGTTTGGGGTTTGCTTTTTGTTTGGGCCACAATAGAGGCCTTGGTTTAAAGGTTCACGGACACTCTGGCATACTGGGGATGCTCGCGCTGATGTGGGGACCTGCAGGATGGTCTCGCCATGGCTTGGTGGAAACAAACAAAACAGTTGACTTCATGCTCCCGCTTCGTGAAAGCCCCAAAAGACATAGCTGCCTCGTAGTCCTCGTTGCCTCCCGCTTCCCCCGGGACAATCTCCTCTTGGAACCAAAGGACCGCGGCTGTGCCGTCCATCGCCGCTCGGCCGCCGCCGCCCAGCAGGCCACAGACTGACCCTGTCCCCTTGCATCTCCCTTCGAATCAGCAGGTGACAACGCTCTGTGATTGGCTTCCCCGTAACAAGACTGCAAAGAGACGTGGCCCGGCGGCCTCTCACCACGGAGTCATTAACCGTCTGCCACCCGGGTGCAGAGGGCAGCGCCCGGCTGCAGCCCAGAGTGGCCGTTCACGCCCAGGAATGGATTTGTGAGTGCGCTGCTCGGATGGACGCACAGACGTCATCTTCCGTGGGAAGGTTCCATGTGCCACGGAAACAGGCAACTGACACGTGCAAGCGATGGCCTTTCACCTGGCATTTTCCTAGAGTTGCGTGTGCGCTTTCATGTCCTGCCATGTACATACCTGAGCTACCTTGTCAGAGTTGTCACCAAAGCCGCATCTCCCCGCCGCCGCGTCCTTGGGCATGCCTTCCCCCAGAGGCTTGTTTTGCACTCACCTCTCCTGAAGATGGCACTAGAGCAAGGGAAACAGAGCGTCCTAACTCGACATTTTAGTTTTTACAGTGAATGGAAGCTTTAAGTCATAATCTAGCCTTTAATGCCAGGCCGCCGTATCGCCACCTTGGAAGCATATTTCTGACCTGGTCCTGCCACTCTTAGTCCTAACCGTGCGGTACAGTGTACTTCCCTCTCACGCCGCCTGAGAAAGCCAGACGTTTTATAAACGACAGCAGAGTCACCATGTGATGGTCCCTGAAATGACACGTTTGAAATCCATTCAGTGCAGTATATTTTTCTAAGTTTTGGAAAGCGGGTTTTTTCTTTAAAAAAAAAAAATACGGACACAGTTCCCTAAATTCTTGATTTAGTCAAAATTCCTAGACCGAAAGAACCTAGACACAAAAATATTTTAAAGATATAAATATATACTGTATATGTTATGTAATTTATTTTAGGCTATAATACATTTCCTATTTTCGCATTTTCAATAAAACGTCTCTAATACAATATGGTGACTGCTTGTGTGCACCACGTACCTGCGGTTGAAACGTATTGTACCAATGAACATTGTGTCTTGTTTGCAGCAGTTTTATAGTGTCATTTGTATATCAATGTAAGGGTCAGTCAATGACCAGAGAACTATTTTGCATTATGAACAGAGGTACGAGTGGGTCAGCTGATGGAGAGCATAGTGGGAAGGGAACTACATGCTAGAAGGACAAAAAAAAAAAAAAAGTTAAGCCTTTGACGCTTACTGCTTTCAGTGCCGTGTAATCATACTGTTCCTCATAGAAAAAAAGAATGTAAGGGCTCAGAGCCAGCCCCGAACATCACAGGGTTCGTTCATACTTCCGGCCACCCAGTGACCTGGGGGACAAGACCCTCGCGCGCTTCCTCTGAGCGGTTTCTCCCCCATGTCCACATATATTTGAGTGCAAGAAATTTACACACATAGCTTTGGGGTGGTTTCTGGGGCAGATCTGAGAAAATGGGGGAGGGGGGACCTAATTGTATTGGCTTTTTTAAAGTACATGACTAGAAAATTAAACAGCAGTATTTTTGAACATGTGTGACTAGTAGTTCATGCTTGTGGGGTGGGAGCTTGGAGAGTATTGAAAGAGCAAATTTTTTTCCCTCAAAATCAGGGAAGACCAACAAGGTTCTTTCATCATGCAACTAAGACAGGGCATCGTGATTCCTGGGCCAGGGTTTTTTGTCAGAGTTTCGGAGAACACAGAAAGCAAGCCCAGGCCCAGACCACAATGACGGACGGGGCTGTGACTGTGCTGGCCCACGTGACCCAAACCTCTCTCCTGGAGGCACACTCTCCCTGCTCGTGTTACAGCTCCTTCACTTGGGCTGTTTGAGTCGCTCAGCCTGACAAGTACACACCTTCACGTCCCAAGCAAAACACACTGCTGGCACGTTCTTCTGCATCCGCTCTAAGCAACACAGCTGGAAAGGGTCGAGTCTCCTGCCCACTTTTCAGGGTAAGGGGTGGGGGGTGGCGCGCCCCTTTGAATATGCCGCCCGAAGAAACGTTCCGCCAACACAGGTTTATTTTTTCCTGCAAGTTACTCAGCTAACAGAGGTATTTAGGAGGGGGCCGTGCCTGGGAGAATCTCAGGTCAAGGACCAAGAAAGGACCAGATGTGACTTTCTCAGGCTGACCAATGCCTTGCACTAGAATCTAAAACCACGAGGGCATGAAGCTGCCCTTTTTTTCTTCTTTTTTAGATGCTGAGGAGCGAGTCTGGGCCACTCAGAGCACTGTTTCCATCGCGAGGGTCTTCCCCGGGCGGGGCCAGGTCAGAGCACCTCGTCCCGCGGCCTCTATGCTTTCTGAGCTCATTCCAAACGCGGCTGCCGTGGGCTCTGCACCCATGAGCCGGACCTTGGCCCCACTGGCATCTGTGAGATACCAAGATCTGAGCAGGAGGAAGCAGGCCGGGCTTGCTCCGGGGAAGTCGAGAGGGTGGGACCTGCAGGCCACGTGGCTCAGGGCACGTGGAGAGGTTCACACACGGGCTGGAAACCCTTACCTGCTTGGGATCCTTGAATTTGCGCACCAAGGCCAGGGGTTTACGTCACAGTGAAAGTGCCAGGCGTGTCCCCATCTGCTTGCCTACATGGGGCTGGTCTTCGTCTTCTCTGTTTTGCACGTGTTTTCTTTGGCGCCATGTCTTAGCACTAGCGATGGCTTAGCTGCTCTGGAATTGTCCAGAATGGTGATTCTCAGAAACTTTCAGTGTTGGCTTAGGGGATATTGAATGGGGCCAAGTAAACTTCATTATAGCAGTAAAAACACTTTGCTTTTCAGTCCCCCGAGGCTCTCAATAAATAACCACGGGAGGTGCAGAGGGTGAGAGGCGCACGTCGAGGGAGGCCCAGGGGCCCCGTTGTGGTCTGGATCCGTCGAGCTGGGCTGTTTCCAGATCCCAGGGCACCTCCCAACCAGGGGCCAGCTCTGCAGTCCTCGCACAGCCTTTCCGGAGCTCTCTTGGGGTTGGGGGCAGTCACTGCATTTCCCAAATGTCAGAAAAGTTATTCAAGAAGTGAAAAAGTTGACAGCTGCCTCCCTCCTCTGAATCGATCCTCATGTGGGGGGCTCCTGGGAGGAACGGGCAGGGGGAGATCCATTTTTTTTTTTGTACCCTGAGTTTCCAGAAACACATCCATTTAGACTCAGGAGTTCTCTGACTTGGTTTTTTCCTGTTCTTCAGACTGAAGTGGGAGAGAGACTTAGAAAGCATTTACATGGTTGTAACTAAATGGCATTACCCTGAGAAATATTTTCTTGTATTTAAAAATCTTTGTACTTCTATAACTCTCAGCAGACAGTGCCCAGAACAGCATGACTGCTGTGTACCAACCAGCCAGGGCTTGTGGCCTCTTACTTCATTTTGATTTTTTGTTTGTTTTGTTTTTTTTTGTTTTTTAGGGCCAGTGGAAGTTCCCGAGCTAGGGGTCGAATCGGAGCTGCAGCTGCCGGCCTACATCACAGCCAGCCACAGCCAATGCGGGATCTGAACTGCGTCTGCGACCTACACCACAGCCACAGCACCGCTGGGTCCTTAACCCACTGAGCAAGACCAGGGATTGCACTGCATCTTCATGGATACTAGTCGGATTGGTAAGCCACAAGGGGAACCCCTGGCCTCTTAACTTTAGAGTGAGCTGACCTCCAAACTCGGGACGAAGTCTTCATCAATCAGAGCAACACACAGTCTAGGAAAGGGACCCTTTTATGTTCTAAGCCCCAACCCTTCTGTGACAACCAGGTTTTTGCAGCTCATGCCGATTTGTACGTGCTGAGACATCTGGGCTGCACGCGGAGCCAGTTCCCTAAAACTGGGCTCCTGTCGGACTTCTGGAGAGCGCCACCCTCAGGCACGGCCCTCTCGCGGTGCTTTCATAAACACCTGAACCGTAGAAAAGCGTGTTTCCGAGCGAGCGGTTCGGTAAACATTCAAGATGCTCCCTGGCTTGGTTATTTTGAGTCTCTATTTCTGGCCCTTGAAGCAGCAAAACATCACCTGATGCATCAGCTGACCTGACCACACATAAAACAGGATGTAGAGAAAACCGGAAGAAAACTAAATGCAAAGGTCCTGGTGCCTGCCCTTTGAAAAGGTAGAAGTCTAAAATTAGCTACCCAAATGTTCAAAACGAGAGACCTGCAGTTGCGTAATCGAGGTCACCCAAACCCCACTCTGAAATCAGAAAAGCTCTAACAAAACTCCAGAGTGATTTGATCTCCAAAGAGAAGCTGGGGAGGAGGCGCTGGGGAGATCCTGAGACTTTCTCCTTGGAGGGGAGCGCAGAGCTGTGAGCTGTTACACTCTCCGCGAAAAGATGTGCCTCCACCGTCTCTTTTCAGTCGCCTTTGCCAAGTCCAGGTGGTTCCAAAAGCCATTTTTTTCTCTGCCTCATTTGCACTCAGCCAGGGTCTGTGGAAGACTGTGAAAGACCCATGCGCGTTTACAAGTGGCTGTGAGCTGCCCAGAGCTTCAGCACACATTCTGTTCGGTACCTCTTTTTTCGTTCGATGTGACAAGTGCACTTGAGTAACAAGACTTGGCATCGGCTTCTACAACCCGTATATGTCAACAGACGCGCACAGGAGCCAGGGGGTCCTTCTCTCCCTGGAAGTATACGTGCTGTCTGTCCTTTAGGGAAAGAA
Organism: Catagonus wagneri; assembly: GCA_004024745.2. Lineage (NCBI taxonomy): Eukaryota > Metazoa > Chordata > Mammalia > Artiodactyla > Tayassuidae > Catagonus > Catagonus wagneri. Next base: position 15,614,580 of record PVHT020000009.1, on the reverse strand, counting down.
GCGGGAGATGGGGACAAGCCAGCTGACAATGCTGGAACCATTCGCTGTCTGGCTTCGTGGAAATTCAGGGATGTAGGGAGACTAGCTGTTACTGCAAGATTTAGAGGCGTGAACCGAGGACGAGGAATGGTGCTTTGGGGGCAGGAAACCAGACAGCCTGGGGGTGTCTGGTTCCCTCAAGTGTGGGGCCGTGGACAGTGGGAGGAGAAGGATGGAGCGCCGTTCGAATGGACCAGATACTAAAGGTGAAACCAGTTCACGCTCATTCAACAAAGCAGGTACAGGGTACATACCAAGACCAGCCACCTGGCACCCAGGCCACGCCCCCAGGGGTGCCACATCCACAAGGCAAACACTCTGCTCCTGGGGGTTTGCATGATGATGTCCTGAGAGGGCAAATATCTAAAGCCCGAATGACCAAGGACCCGGTCCCAGAGCCTCAGGAATTTTGACAGGCGCCACACACAGGACTCTGTTCAATACCGACAGGGCTGTGCCCAGTCCCTGAAGGACACCTTTCACGTCACCCACACCTCCCCGGCCTCACGCTGGTCACCCGGATCATGAGGAGCTCGGGCTACTATTGCCAAGGTGCCTTCCTGGGCTAACAGTCTACGTGGGATCTCGGATTTTTTTTTTTTTTTTGGCCACGCCCACGGCATGCAGAAGTTCGGGGGGCCCGGGATCGAATGTGGCCACAGCAGTGACAATGCTGAATCCTTAACTGCTCGACCACCAGGGAACTCCGGGATCTAGGATTTAGAACACGGTATGGGATCCCACAACAGAAAAATAAAATTACCTCATTCTTCGTTTCAGATCTAAACGTTAGCAGCAATCCAGATTTTTTTTTTTTTTTAACAAAATTAAGTCTACTGGGAGTCATTATTCTCTGTGTGTGCTATGGCTGTCAGCTTACAGGCTTTTCAGTTTCACATCAAAATTGTGGGTTTAATTTAAACTGTTGAAACCAATCACATTAAAATATTTGTGCAGCCTTGATTAAACTTGACTGCAGAGGTCAGTATAAAATATACGTTGCATTTAAACAAGTGCTGTGTATGTAATTAATAGAAGTTTTTGCATTGTTAAGGGCAGTTACTTATGCTTTTTTTTTGGATTTTTTTTTTTTTTGAAGGGGAGGAATTTGTGCTGCCCACGGATTATTGTGAAATACTTTTTACACTCTTAATTTTACTTTAAGTAAAACTTAAATGGCTGACATCTGATTGAGATTGCTTTTAGTTTCTTGATTGTCTTATTCTAACCACGCGTCTGTCTTCACATCCCCCAGTATGTGGTTTCCTAATTCTGACTACAATTTCCCTTTTTTGTCTGATGTACATGAGATATTAAAATTCCGCCCTTTGCTTTGATAGCTGAAACCACGGGGATATTTCCCCAGACTCCCTCTTATTTAAATATGACCTATTTCTTCAAATTTTATTCTGTATGAAAACGAATTTTTACTTCCCACAACTATAGTAATTTTGAAAGTACTGCTCTGAGGCCCAGCTTCTCCCCACCCCTTCTAGGACGGGGATACCAGGCCGCCTGACTTTAGGAAAGTGAGAGGAACAGAATGAAAACTCCTCCTGCCCACATCTAAGAGACGCCCGCTTTAATCTAGTACTTTCTGTGAAACGCAGTTCTCGGCTTTAAGCCCTGGGGTCTTCACCTCAAAGGAAGATGGTGCTCGTTTCTCTAACCTCCTGTGCGAGGATACAGAGGACGTGTGGTGCCACTGCTCGGACCCCCAAGGGAGTAACGCTCCTGACTGGCTCCAGGTGCCGGTTTTCTGTGCTGCTTCCCCACTGCCTCTGAGCCCAGTCCCAGACTCAGGAGCCGCCTCTCCCGGGTTTCAGCAGCCCGCCTCACCCCGCAACTGTGTCTCCCCCCACGTTATTGAACTCCACGCTCTAGAAAACGACTCCGAGGCCCCAGGCCTGCTCCCACCTTAGCTGGGCATCCACTTCTACGTGCTCCTGGGCGACCTAATCTGGGCCAATTTCCAATTCCAAATATACACTGGGGATCCCCAGGCTGCTTTTCCAGCCCCGACTTGTTGCAGAGCGCCGCCCAGTCACCATCCGACGACTCCTCAGAAGGGGGGCCCGGAGGGGCCTCGGCCTTAAGCCCCGCCCCCCCGCACGCTTCCTCCCCACCGCCTGCCACGCCATCTCCTGCCCGGATGAATCACCTTAGCACCCACCCAGAGCCCCACGGACAGTACGTCCCGCCTCCCCGTCGAGTCACTAACCCTGTCAGTTCTCCCCCAGCATCTCTCACTTCTCCCCCTTCCTCTGCATGTCCTCTCTGCGGCGTAGGTCACAGAGACAGCTCCCATCTTGTGTGGCCATGGCTGTGGTGAAGGCCGGCAGCTGCAGCTCTCATTCCACCTCTAGCCCAGGGGCTTCCATAGGCTGCAGGTACGGCCCTAAAAAGAAAAAAAAACTTTTTTTTTTTAAATTCTAACAGGAGTAAGACCTCCACCCGCGGCCCACCCACCCTGCCTTCTCCCCCCGACTCCCGATGGGGCAGGCAGTGATCAGCCATCGGTGATCAGCGATCCCAGCCCTGGTTCAGCTTGTCTTACAAATGCATGGGAGCTCCCACGTGGGGAGGGGTGGAGAGGGACGGGGGCGGGGCTGGTCCGGCTCTTCTCACATCCCTGACTTTGTCACCGCGCTTGCCCAGAGCAGACAGTCTTTGGTGAATGGGGTCAGTCACACCCTCCTCCCCCTAACACACTCTGATCCCGGGTCCCTTGCACAACCGCCCTCTTTCCTGCAGCCATCTCATTTCCAACCCCCTCTTCTTGTCACTAAGGTCAAGGGCTCCACGAACTAAGATAGAAGTTCACAAGCCAGCTCTTGTCACTTGTCACCAAAAGGGCTAGACATGGATGCCTGAGAGCGCCCCCTGCAGGCCTTCCCTTGCGGCTGCTCCCCGTCCTAAATCTCCCTGTGAAACACAGATGGGAAAACGCAAAGTGTTCTCACACACCACTGTCTAGGTAGAAACTGCAACAGATGGGCACAGAGCATGAACGCATGGCTCCCGGAAAATGACCCGTGAACGGCTTCTACGGAAGACGACAGGCTCAGCCTTGCTTGAGTTGAGGAACACAAAGTCCAACTATCAACTTAGCAAAGATCAAAGTTTGACATTGCTCAGCGCTGGCAATGGCCTAAGGAAACTGGCACTCCCGCTCTGCGGCGGAAATGCCAACCAGTGGTGCCTCTTCAGAGGACAATCCGGCGAGGTTTCAAGCTCACGAAGAACGTGAAAAAGCGTTGCAGGAAAGGAGTTCCACTGGTCTGTAAATATCTAGGGAAAACGTTCACCATCATGAGACTCAAAAGCCATTTAAAACTGGTCTTTCTCCCTTGCCACTTTTTTTTCCTTGCCAGGTGACTGATCAGAGTTTACAATCAAATTACCCCTAGTGTCACCCCGGGGACAAGGAAGCAGGCCCGCAGCACCTGCTGGTGGGAGCGAAATTCCTGCAGCTCGTGGGGGTGCAGGCTAAGGGGGGAGGGGCCGAAGAAACCCCCCTCAGGCCTAGGGAGCCAAGCGGGGTGAGTTCGCCCCAGGCTTTTCCACCCAAAGGCTGAATCAGCTTTGCCTCTCGGGGCCGTGCTGGGGATGGGGAGTCAGGCATGAATTCTCCAGACCCAGTAAGTCAGAAGGTCATTACCAGGCTGCACACACGGATCCCAGACAAGAGGTGGGGGGAGGCGGAGTGGGGAGGGGAGAGAAGTTCGAGAGCTTGCAGGAAGAATGCCCCGGTTTCGAGCAAGACAGAAATGCTAAGTGAAAAGGCACCATTTATACACATAAATTCTCTTATTTTATACACACATAACACCGCTGGTACTTCCCTGGCCACGTGATGGCTGTAACCCCATCCCTTCCCCAGGATCCGCAATCTGGATCCGTTTTTCTCTACACGTCGAACTGTGGCGGGCGGGGGGGTGGGGGGCAAAGCATGGATGACGAGAAATGCCAGAAACGCCACCCCTGGGATTGAGGAGAGCACAGTTCAGACAAGAGGAGGGGGAACGTGTATTTAAATCAGACATTCTGCTTATTAACCCAACTGAATGGGGGCAGTGAAGGATGAAATAGCTTGTTGCTGCTGTCGGTGCAGGCTGTGGCCGCTCGCACCCACCCCGCACTGCTCTCTGGATGCCCAACCCCAAGCAGTGCGTTCCTAGGAGCCCAGCACCACTTTGTAAAGACTCGGTTCTTTAAACTCAGGTGTCTGCAGGCCCAAACTTCATCCTCTGGTGCCAAGAGAACCTTTGAAAACCCACTGTGTTCCCCTCCTTCAGGCAATTGGCCTCGGTGGCAGTCGAGTCACAGCAGTGCATGCAAATTCTTGCTGTCTCACTGGCAGGTGCGTTGCCCTCGGTCTGGGTGGTTCCTGAACACCCGCGAGTGTTGCACGCATCCAGGGCCTCCCCTCGGCGGACACACAGCACGGCTGGGTCTGCACTGTTGCTGCGGCCCTGCTCGGCAGGGCTGGGGAGCTTCCTGGAGGCCTCTGCTCAGGGCTTGCTTCTCCTTCCCGCCCGCACTGGAAACAGGCTGTGGGGCAAGCGAGGACTGACGCTGGGAAGCCAGGGTAACTGGCTCAAGTAGCAGTGATGGGACAGGTCCTGAATCCAGACCCAAGCCCAGAACTACGCACCTGCTTTTGAGGGGGGGGGGGCACGTCCCAGGGGCTCAGCACTGTCAAGGCATCGGCATCACAGGCCTGTCTGGGGTGCCGGAGAGCTGAAGCCCTGAACCCCAATCTCCCAAGTCCTCAAAGTCAGGCATTCAACCAGAGCAACACAAGCAGGCTTCTGAGTTTTTATCTTCTAAGTTTATTTTTAGTTATTTATTTTTACAGTCCTCAGCAGCCGAATTTGCTAGAGGGGATCAACAGCAAACCCCGAGTCAGCTCTGCCTCTTGCCAGTGACGAAGAAGACCCGACTCGTCCAGGGTGTGGGTGGGGAGCACGCCCCGAGCTGCCGGAGCCTTGGGGCCACGTCTGTTCAGAGCGGGTGAGGTCTTAGGTGACAAATGCTGACATCTTAACAGTATAAACGGGACGCTCTGCTTAGGGGCCGGATTCATGCCAAGTTCCCGACCGCGCCACACTTCATGGCCAGGCCGATGGGGAAAGAAAACTGCCGCCCTGGGAGAAGGTGAGTCGTTAATCTTCTCCAAATTCACAACAGTCAGAAGCTGCTAAAATGCAGGTAACAATATCAAAACCGTTTTATAAAGACAATGGAAATGAGAAGGGAGCTCATTAAATACATTCATTTTGGCTTTTTTTTTCCCATCATGGAAACACTCAGAAGTAACCAACATCACTGCAGATTGCTCGGGCTCCTGTTAGGGGTACCGTGTCGTAGCACCATTTATGAGAGCATACATCAAGGCATTTTTCCTTATACAAAAGGTCTTAAAATTAAATACAAAAAAATTGCTTTGAAGTTCAGACTTAAGTCACCCCTGGTTAACTGGGAAAAACGACTGCCAAGACCACATTCATGTCAAGCCCTGTATCCTTTCCTGGGATTAACCACATTTTGGTGATTTTTATCTCTGACCCACACCTACCAAGACATCAACAAGAATGAGATAAAACTCTAGTCAGTGTTCTCCCTATTAATGAGCCCTGGCTTTTAATGAGCATTCAAAACATTAAACTATGCAGGCGGCCATGAGGCCTGGGAACAGAGTTGCTTTTTTTGTTTCGTTTTGTTTGATATTTAGGTCTGCACCAGGCTAGGGGTTGAATCCGAGCTGTAGCTGCCGGCCGACACCACAGCCACAGCAATGCTGGATCCTTAACCCACTGAGGCCAGGTATCGAACCTGTGTCCTCGGGGATACTAGTCAGGTTTGTGACCGTTAAACCACGATGGGAAATCTGAGGTACACTTAATAAATGGCTTGCTGATATGACATTTCAATACAATAATTTCAAGTTAACAGACTTGATAACCACTCCGAATAGTTTAAGTAGACCTTATTAACCCATTCTACCATTCCCAGTAATAAACTTCAATTTACCATGAACACAAATGCCAAGGGGCTGCTCACCTCCAACAGGCAGATGCGCGCGCTCACACACACACACACACACACACACACACACACAGCCCTTCTGGTCACGGCTGAACCAAGCCTACTCTACCCCTGCCGCTACTGCTGCCAGGATGGGGCAGCCAAACCAGCTTGGTTTTGTGCTTTTCGCGGCTCCAAGTTATTAACTGCATCGATCACGCAAGTATTAACCATCAGTATCCCCTGTCTTCACTCGCCCCGTAACTCAGTGCCAGCGCCCTGGTCTCTCCAGCCCCTGGAAGAGACCACCAAGGGGGTTCCTTCCCCCAGAGTCAGGCGTCACGGATTCTACTTCTGTGCCACGGCGGACTCAAACTTTGGAAAAAGGAATTTGCAGAATCCAGGCACAGGAGTCCTTCCACTGGTTCAGATTTTTATCCGTTTACAATTTAAATCAAAGAGGTCTGACATCTGCTGTTTTGCTTTTAAAAAGGCATTTTTTTTAACCTAAAATCAGTTCCTCCTTCTTCAGTTCACTTCTTACAGCTCCTTGGGCCATTTTTAAATTACATGACACTGTGCCCTGCCTTTGCTCAACCATTTGGGGATTCTTGCCTTTCATACACATTTCAGATTCACACACACACACTCCTGTTTATTGTTTTTCAGTAGTCGCAGATCTTTTCAAAAGGCATTTATGGTTTTGGTTTTTTGGTTTTTTTTTTTTTGGTATGCCTACAAGGAAGATTGCCTGGCAGTTCACCCTTCTGAAAATGCTTCCTGGCTTTCAAAGGGGGGGGGTACCTGTGCCGTCTTGCTCAAGAAAGAGAGAGAGGAAAACAATCACACTTTAACACCAAGATGAAGACAGAGTCAGGAAGTCTGCTTGAGTCCTGCTCTGACGCCTAGATGGTAAGAGCGCTGGGTCATTAACGGTGACACAGCACCTGACAGTCGTGCCTGGAAGCTCTTCAAAAAGCAGACTACAGACTCTCAGGTAAGATAGCACCTGGGGGTGAAGATGGCAGGAGGAACAACACAGCCTCTTAACAAACAAAGAAGGAAAACAGACACACACACAAGCCAAGGAAGGTGTTCCTTCCACCAGAAGTGTGAGATTCACGGGGCCTGAGATTTTGCCTGATAAGCTCTAGGACTGGACTGGAAGAGAGTAATGGAAGAACACACAGGCATGTCTGTTTTCCGCACTCAAAGAAAACTGTCATCAGCCATTCACTGAATATACAGCGGCATAAGCAGAGTGCAAACGGCTAAGGGGGAGAGCAGGGTCGGTTCCATTCTGTGTGTTCCAAACATACTCAGACACGCTGCGCACCAAGGAAGAGGTGCGGACGTTTCAGGCGGAATCGTGCCTACGTCTGGAGTGCAAGTGAAAGGCCACACGTTGGCATCTTGTCTTCCACTGCTGCCGTCACTGTGCCCCGTGTACAGGCGAAATCAACGGATTCTATAAATGCAGACGCAGCTTAGCAGGTGGGGAGGGGAGCAGGAAACATTCTGAGGGAGCGGTGTCAATCCCATGCAACTTGCAACAGGAAACTCTTTTTAGGTTTGATGCACTCTCCAGGCCCTCAGAGGTGTAACTCACTGCCACTTAAGGCAGACGTTTCCTTCTTCCCAGACGGCTGAATTCCTGCAATAAACTCTGGGGTAGAGGAGTAAGCACAGTGCCTTCCTGCTGCTTTCCTCCTCCCAGGACACGCTATCATTTCAGAGATCCCTCTGGGTCGATTATCCTCCTGAATCCACTTTGGTCTCCATTCAGTTTCAGTTCTGCTGACATCACCCGACCAGGTCAAGTCCAGGAATGAGAAATGGAATTAAAACTCTCGACGACCGTCACTGCATGTCGCAACAAAATGTATTTTTAAAGTTAGCCAATCATCTAAATGCCCGAAGGTATCTTTTCTTTGAAAGCTTCTCTCCTCTGGCGCTAAGCCTGGATGACAACCTGAGAGCGGAGCCTAATAAGGCCTGGGGACAGAAAGCAACTGAAATGTATCCTTCCGAATTTTGATCAGTGGGGGTGTTAAGACAACAATGCCACACAGAGGAACAAGAAACAAGTATGAAATGTAAACAATTCAGCTGCCCAAAAGCTCAGTTCTGGCTCACTAGGACGACATTTTTAAAATGCAAAGACAGATGATTATGAGTATTCTTACATTCAGCAGGGGCTATGAACCAACAGCTGCAAGGACGGAGACCCTACTGCCTCGTACAGCCTGAGTGTCTGAAGGCGTGCTTCGAAAAAGGTTCGAGAGTGAATGGTAAGCATTTCCTGCTGGAAGCGACGTAAAACGGAAGCTACATAAAATGAAGCACGGAAGCCAACAAGAGGTCACTATTCCCTTCAGTTGCCTTCCAGGTACCTCCTCATTTGAAGCACCACTGTAGTTCACAGTGAAAAACAGGCCCCTCTGACACACTCACCCCACTCAGAGCAGAAGTGGGTCCCAGCGCTCCAGTCACTAGGCATCTACCAAAACGCGGCGAGTGTTACTGATGAGGTAATGGGGAAAATACTAATGTAACAGCCTGCGTAGTTTTATGTGTCCTCAGAGTTTTCTCAACCAAAAATTTTAATTTGTAAGTGAAAGCAAAAGTTACAGTTTCACAAGAGGTACATTTTTCCCTCTGGGGGGGGGAGAAAGAAAAAGCAGATAGCTTATAAACTATATTAAATTGGACCAAATAAAGATTTTAATCATAAAATAAAACTGGGCACTTCAGGGTAACAGCACCTCCACAAACACGGAGCCAGTCCAGGTGCCACTGACAGGGAGTCCCACAGAGTGACGCGACTGGTTCCCGTGAACAACGTCCACAGCCCGCGTCCCGCCGGACACAGACGATTCGGGCCCCCACGCAGACCCTGCTCAGCTGGGCACCACCGGCCTGGGGCCATGCAGGCCATCGCTGTGGCCGGAACGCAGCCTCCCCCAGGTGTCCCAAGCCAAACAGGGCGGAAGCAGCCCGGCCTGCTCTTGCACCCAGTTTCGGCACAGGCTTCTGCTTAAACTCACTGCGGAAGAACCTTAGCCACTTCGCGGTTGCTCGTTCTCAAGCAGCAGCTAGTTCCGTGAATTTGGCACACAAGCGCTCGCCACAAAACAGCACGAAAAGGGCATGGGGAGTCCTGGAGCCAGCGCATCCCTCCCTCTGAACCCAGACGAGTGCCTGAATCATCCGGCCTTGGTTTCCTCTGAAAGAGTAGGTGGATCTGAGCCTGTCCTGACTATGAAGCGGTGACTCTACAGAACTGGAGACTAACCCACAGCCCCTGACCCTAGGGACCAAGTGCAAGCAGCACCCCCTGCTGACCACCCACCGCCGCGCCAGCGCATCCGCGAGCTCGGGCGCCGGTCACGTTCCTGCAGAGCAAGGGTGTCCTGGCGCCACTGCCTCCTCTTGCAGCTCCTTCTACAGGCTTTAAGTGACTCACTTTTGGACCCGATTCTTAATCTTCTGTAAGACAATCTGCTTAAAATAGCTTTAATGAACACGTACATCCCAACCACTGCTCGATGGGACCGTCAGAGGCTGTGCCGCTAACAGACTCTGCCCCGGGATTCCACCACGTAAGCAGATGGCATAGGAAGGGCACTGCTGAGACCCAATACCGCCAAAACAAACACATTACTATCTTTAAAAAAAAAAAAAAATGAAAGCCCGCTTTACCATCAGGTGTGCTGAGGCCCCCACTGAGACATGCTTCATCAGATAAAGGGACAGCTCGGTTCGCTCCTAAAACCTAGTCTTCAGAACATCACCGTCCAGCCTGGCTCACAGGGCCCAAGAGTCCTCCGAGGTCATCCCAGGGGACCCGCAGGCCGAGCCGAGGAGCTGCCCGCGCACCCTGGCCGGGCGGCCGGGCCGTCCGGCGCGTCCGTCACAGGCTCGTCTCCTCGCACACCCGGACGGCGATGTTGTAGTGCCGATCGTCCTCGGCGATCAGGGTCACCACCGGCCAGTCCCTGGGCGGGTCGGTGGGGTAGACGGTAACGAACTCCTCGGTGCTGTGCTTGGAGAGCCGGTACACCCGGATGGTGTGGCGCACGGCGTAGGCCAGGAGGAACATCTCGACCTGGGAGAAGAGCACACGGGCGTGGAGGGAGGCCCCGCCGGGCGCCGCTCTGCACGGCCCCCTCCCCGGCGCCCCGGGCCGCGCGCAGCCAGGCCAAGCCACCGCCTCCCCTCCTCCCCGCGGCCCGGCCCCGGGCCTCCGGCGCTCGGTCGGTCGCGGTCAACGGCACTCATCAAGAAGGGATCCCGTGTCTGCCGAGGGACTTGTGTCAGGAATACATACGTAAGGAACACCTTACAGCTCAGCAATAAAGCAAATACTCGGTTTAAAAACTGGGCAGAGGACTTGACTAGAATGCCTGTTTCTCCAAAGAAGACACGCCAGCGCCAGTAAGTACACGAGAAAGTGCCAGGGAAATGCAAGTCAGACCCACAAGGAGCTGACCGCTTCCTCAGCACTAGAACGGCTGTCATCAGAAAGACACACGGCCGTGGGGAGCGACGGCTCAGGGGACGCGGGTTTCTTTCAGGGGAGCTGAACTATTTTGGACCTTGACACAGGGAACAGTCACACACGGCAAATGTACCGGAAGTGACTGAGTTGTATGTACACTTTAACATGGTTGATTTTGTGTTATACGAATGCCACCTAAGTTAAAAAACAGTGTGGTAAGGCTGTGGGGAAACGGGACTCTGAAACAACGCTAGAGGAGCTGTAAAACAGTGCAGCCACTTTTAAAGAGTCTGGCAGTTCCTCAAAATCTCAAACAAAAAATCGCCACAGGCCCAGCAACCCCACCCCTAGGTGTATACCCGAGAGGACTGACAACGCGTCCACACAAAAAACTCGACGTGATGCTCGTGGCAGGGTCATTCATAATCACGAAGAAGTGGAAACGACCCAAACGGCTGCACGCACGTGGCCTGTACAGACAATGAGGAGTGGCAATATGAGGAACGAAGCAGGGACGCGTGCTGCGACGCGGCTGAGTCCCGAGCACGTGAGGCTCGGCAACAGGAGCCACTCACAAAAGACCACGTATCCCGAGACTGCGTTTCTACGAGATGCCCAGCAGAGGCAAATCCGTACCAACAGAAAGGAAGCTGGTGGCTGCCCAGGCCTGGAGAAGGGGAACGAGTGCTGACGGGTGTGGGGTCTCCCTTATGGGTGATAAAAACGAGCTAAAATTAAGACTGCTGTTGAGGGCTGCAAAACTCTGTAAACATGCTAAAGACCAGAGTTACACACTTCAGAGAGATACATTTTATAGTATGTAAACTGTATTTCGACAAAGCTGTTATCTAAAAAATGTTACAGCAGACCTTAGGTTAGTCCTCAGGAAGGGCTAACCGGAGTGTGACGTGCAACCCTTGCTCTACCAGGCCTGACACAGCAAAGGAGTCATGATGGTCTGGGAGACCCGGGTAACCCACGCTACAAGGACAGGCGGTTTTGCGCAGCGGTTATGTTCAATCCTGCCTGACCCAGCAGTGACCAGTGCTCTTTCCTATGTACCATGAAAAGTCATGCCAGCAGGAAGGTGGCACTCTGCATGGAGAGCCATATGCTACACTAGCGGTTGGCTAGTCCACAAAAAAAAAAAAAAAAAAACTTAGGCTCCTCAGGCAATGCAGTGAACGACCAAAGACAGCGCGGATGTGGTGAGGCAACTGCTGATCTGCGGGGCTACAGCGCTTTGGGTCTCTGTGCAAGATTCCCAGCTTAGCACACCCTAAGAGGGCCGAGAGCAGTCCAGGCTCTCCCGGCCAAACGGGCTCCACTTCTGTTTTTAAAGGACGCTACCCAGCACAGCTACGGCTGCGAGACTAAACAAGGCCCTTCAGACGACCCTTCCAAGTGCCTGGTTTACCCGCGGCTCTCCAGAGCCAAGGGTACTGGTCCCTGCACCACACTGCGGGGGAGAGCCCGGGTGGGGACACCGCGACATCACGAACAGGTGCACAAGCCTACAGAGCAGCTCACAGTTCTCCAAGGAGGCAGCCCTCGCCTGAGCGTGTGAAGGACTCAGTGACTTGCTTCTAAGCGACAGAGTATGGTGGAAGCGACGTCTAAGATCAGAAGATGGAAGGAGCTGTGGCGTGCTCCCGGGCCCGGGTGGCCTTCTGAGAGAAGCCAGCCGCCATGTCCTGAGGACACTCAAGCAAGCCTGGGAGGAGCCCACAAGGCGGGGAACCAAACCCTCTTGCCAGCTACCACTGAGGGACCGAGGCTCCCGCCAACAGCCAGGCAAGCGTGCGGTGAGGGAAGAGGGCCCGCGGCCCCGGGATGACGGGGGCAGCCCTGAGCGCGACGCAGCGACGCCTCCTGCGGCCCCGAGACAGCACCACCCGGCGAAGCGGCCCCTGACCTCCCGACCCACCAAAGCGGAGATGCCGTCTAGCGGCGGAAGCTGCTGTCCGGGGCCGAAATCCTCCCCGAGGTATGACTCACCTGCTCCAGGCCGCCCGTGTGTCCCACCTGGTTTAGATGGTTCCTCAGCAGCTGTCCAGGGTCGCCCGACGTATCCCGAGCAAAGAGGAGCACAGAGAAAAACGGCACCTCCCTCCCGTTCTCTTTATCGTCGTACAGTTCGATGGCTCTGTTCAGCATTAGAAATTTTACAGCTTCGTAGAGGCTGTACTCCTCCTCTTCGTTCGTGAACAGTTCGTCACAGGCTATCTGCCTCGCTTCGGCAGTTCTCAGTTCGGCCAAGCCTGCCCACTGTAATAAGAAAGTTACATAATAATTACGCTTCTGTTCACAAAGTCTCTGGTAAAATTCTGTACCATCAGCACATTATTTTCAAAAGCATGAGTCACGTACCAACGCTCAGGGTTCAAGCCTCCAGCTCAAATAAGCCACACAGATTCCTGACTCGGCTTTTCCCCCGTTAATTTGAAACAAAAATATAAGGCACTATGGAGCAGCTCTAGGGCCACGGAATGGAAATTTCAATTCTCCTGTCTTCCCAGGCAAAAGAGATGGAACGAGACAATCAAATACTTAAAGAAGAGCTAACCTGAGTGTGTGTGAGCCGTGAACGGAGCTAAAATCGCCCCTCTCCTTGAGGGGCTTGCGGCAGCTGTCACCAGCCAGAAACACCAAGCCAACTCCCAAACGTGACGGTGGACAAGGAAGACTGTGGGGTCTCCTGAATATCTGTTTATTCAATTTACCCTTCTAAGCTCTTAGAAATACATGTGCGTTTCAAATGAATAAATCCATTCAGGAAATTCTTATTGACTCCTGATTAAGAACAAAGCAGAGGACGAGGTTTCGGCTGCCATCGGCAAACTCTCTCAGTGAAAAAGAAAACCCTAGACATACATGTGTCTTTCGGTGAAAGTGAATAAGAGATGCCAATGTGAAACTAATCCTTATGAATAACCAGTAACTACTGCTCAAAAGACATCCCAACTTGAAATTCAAGAGTGAATTTTAATGGCAATGATTATGCCACGGGACTCTTTCCAGCATTGGGGTGGGGTGGGAAGCTGGAAGATGCCACAGCTGCAGAAGTAGGCCCACCTGGCGGGCAGGAGCAAGGCTTTAGAGCCAGTTGGGATAGAATAAAGGCCTGGCCACCGAGCAGCTGGGGGCTTCTGCAGGACTGTAGTGTCCTCATCTAAAAAATGAGGACAACCACAGCAACAGCACCCTGGTAGTTGACAGAGCTAAATAACACATAAAACTTCTAGGGTAGAGCCTGGAACATACGAAGTGCTAGTGTGTATGTTATTATCAGATGATTAATGAATAATTTTAACGGGATCCGCTTATAGCAGACACACCTAACAAAGCAAAACTTGTCATTTCACAAGAAGCTGAAAGAGTTAAAAAGGAAACCGTCTCCAGTGGCTGAGCTGGAGAGCCTCCCGTTCACTCCCACAGGGCCCGGGGCCCTGCGCTCAGCTCCTACTGGCCCAGGGCCTGGGTGGGCATGGACCTCCAGCCCCCCCGAATCCTGTGCTCTGCCCCCAAAGGCAACAAGAACAGACCCCCCACCCACCGCTTCTCTTGCTCCCATTTCTTTACTACTAGTCTTCCTTTGACAGTGTATTTTCCAGTAAACACGTCTCATTTTTATAAATAAAAACTAGACTCCAGGAAGTCAGGGCCCTTCACTCATTCAACAAAATATTTACCAAATGCCTATTTCGTGTGGCTCAGTGCTCAGCACTGGCTGGAAAGAAACGAGCAGGATGGTCTCTCGTGGATCTGAGAGTCTAACGGGGGCGGCAGACCACACCCCAGTAAAGGGATCGACAACAAAGGTAAGTGCCGGGAGGAATCTTGAAAGCTAACGGCTGACACCCCTACCGGCCTCCCTCCTCCATCTGCGTGCCCTCGGACTCAGGCTCGGGCTCGTGCTCGTGGTGAGGGGCGTTCTGGCTGTTTCAAGACTAGCAGCCTAGAGGCGTGTGTGGGCCAGTATACACGCAAGATATCCAACCACGTAAGACAGCGGAAAGCCACAGAGAGAGGCTACTTAAATTTATTTATTTTTTCTTTTTAGGGCTGCATCTGCGGCATATGGAAGCTCCCAGGCTAGGGCTCAAATCAGAGCTACAGCTGCCAGCCTACACCACAGCCACAGCAACGCCAGATCCTTAATCCACTGAGCGAGGCCAGGGATCGAACCCGCGTCTTCATGGATGCTAGTCGGGTTTGTTACCGCTGAGCCATGACGGGAACTCCCAGAGAGGGGGCTATTTAATAACCACGTCAGTGGGAATCAGCAGACCAAGTTCCCCTCACAATTCTGTCTCAGAGAAACCCTCCGGACAGTCTTCAAAAGACAAGTTATTAAACCTATTCACTAGACAATCATCAGGAAAGAAAATGAATCTACTAAATATAGACAGAATCTTAAAACATGAACATAATTGCGAAGATTTTAATAAATGTGAATTTCTATCAGTGATAGTACTATAAGAAATATGGACTAAATGACATCCCTGAAATTGGTATGGTTTAGAACAGAGACTGCATTTATAAGGTTTCCTTTAAAAAGAGTTAAACATTTCATTAAATACATCATTTCCTCCGAGAATATATGATGTTGCTCTTTCTTCATTTTACCAAAGACCTCACTGGAAGAGTGCGTGTTCATTTAAAATTGTTTTGCCTACGTACGGTAACCCACGAAGGGGACCAAAGACAGCACAGGGCAATCAGCAGTGAGAGCTTTGCACCCATCAGAGAAAAAAAAAGAAACTTCATGTTCCAAACCTTCTTCCTCAGCAAGGTGAGGGACTCCTTTATTTTATCAACCAGGTCCTCGCTCTTCCCCTCAAATTTCAGTCCGAGTTTCCACTGCTTGATCCAGCTGTATTTGCTTATGAGTTTTTCTGGTAACTAGAGTATCAAACAGGGAGAGAAAGATTGTTAACACTCCCCGAAGTCCATCACACGATCCAGGCTGTAAAAAACCACAACGCCTACAAGACTTCCTTCATTTCCAGAATTCACTCCTGCACATTTTGTCTGGGTTTAGGATGGGGGACCTAAATCCGGGAGGTGGGAACCTGGAAGTCCCACCCCGAGGAGGGCTGCGAGAGTGACACGGTGGTTTCAGCAGAGAGGCCGAGGCACGCTCTACCTTGCTGGGCTCCAGCCTTGGCCAGGAACATTCCATAGCGCTTTGTAAGGGAACTTAAAGGCAGTGTCCACACCTGCACAAACCACCCCTAGGCAGCTGCTGGGCTCACGGGTAGCCTCCCTTCCGTCTCCTGAAGCCTGACTCAGGAAGATGCTTCGGGTAGGTGGACGGTCCTTTCCTGACTAGAGAAATAAAACCGAACTTCTGATATTGACACATACCCTCAAAGCTTTAATAGTAAAAAAAAAAAGAAAAAAAAAACAATATGGTACCTAGTTTAACTGCCTAATCAATGCAGTGAGATTAAAAAATATAATAGAGAATAAGAAGCACGGATTACGGGAGCTATGATGGCATAGCTCATTAAAGAACTGACAGCAGAACTATTACTTTGTCAGTTTCCCTTTTTTTCCCCAGGAGCATTTGTTATTTTGTTTTCCCCTAGTCATCGATAGAGGCTGCAGCCTGAAAGGCAGGCTGGAACATAGACGGACGACGGCATGAGAACTCAGACTCTCCCAACAGCCCTGGGTGTGTCAGGAGAAAACCGTGTAATTAGGCTGGGCACAGGCACATCACCTGAGTGCTATAAAACGCAGAAAGGAGAAAAAGTTCACCTCTAAGTTCAAAGATCATTAGAGAATAATTAATCCCCATCTGGAACCTGAGATTGTTCAACAGTTATAAATACAGTTTAAAACGAGGCCCTATGTTCCTTCCTCCTGGATCCTAAGACTCTGAAGACCCTTTCAAGAGTGATAATGACAGTTTCACCTTCTCACTCTAGAGAATCATGTGAAACTAGGTGTTTCTTCTCTACAAAAAAAAAAAAAAAAAAAATACAAAACCACAACAGGGATGTAAATTCCTCTTGAGGTAGTTACCACAACGATGGCCGCCAACACTCATTCATTAACGGGGGAGGGGTTGTGTCTGCATTTTATCAGGATGACAAAGGCCACCCGCCCCAGGGCAGCCCACACCGTCCCGCATTTCAGCCAACACGTGGGCAGTTCTGCTGCAAACCTTCAGCTACGATCTCAGGTTTCTCACCAGAACCTAAAATGCCCTCAAGTGGCAACAAGTTGAAATCGCAACTGGCAGTGCCATGAACAGAAAACACTGGCTACCCAGATGTGAGCTGGGAAACAGGGTGGGGAGAAGCCCAGGGGGCCATGGGAGCGTCATGTGACACCGTGCAGGCCTTAGAGGCGGGCGCAGTGCTCCAGTGCATCAGGAGACGCTGAAGATCCGGCTGCACAGAGAGAAACCCAAATGAAAGTCCGCCTCCTCATCCCTCGCATGTATGGACCAAGCCGTTGCTCGAGTAAACACCCAGGGCTGTATTCTTCTGGGAGATGTGAAGAACTGGAGAAAGCCCAAAAACTGAGGTGTGAAAAGAAGCTAAAGAAAAGAAGACTGGAGTTGAATTCTTTACTCAGATGACAAAGACACATCTTCAAATGTTTTCAGGGAGTCATGACACATATGACACGTACACAGTCATTTTCTTTCTTTCTTTCTTTCTTTTTTGTCTTTTTGCCTTATTTGGGCTGCACCCGCGGTATATGGAGATTCCCAGGCTAGGGGTCTAACAGGAGCTGTAGCTGCCAGCCTTTACCACAGCCACAGCAACGCGGGATCCGAGCCGTGTCTGCAACCTACACCACAGCTCACGGCAACGCCGGATCCTTAACCCACTGAACAAGGCCAGGGATCAAACCCGCAACCTCATGGTTTCTAGTCGGATTCGTTAACCACTGAGCTGCAACGGGAACTCCCACAGTCATTTTCTTATACCACACACACACACAGACTTCTTCTAGAGTAAGGGAGATTTGAGGAAAAGTAAGATTTAAACAAGGAACAACAATGGGAATTTCTTACTAAAGTGGATAATTAGCTAAAGTATAATTTCACTTGTGACTAAACTATGAAAACTGCCTGTTTTCTCCACAAGCATCCCTAATTCTTTTCTTTTCTCTTTTTTTCTTCTTTTTGGCCACACCCATGGCCTAAAGAAATTCCAGGGCCAGGGATCCAACCCATGCCACAGCAGCAACAACACTGAACTCTTAACCAGCTGTGCCACCAGGGGACTCCATAATTCTTAAAATCAGCACCATGATTAAAGGGGCAGAAAATAACAAACATCTGTCATCCCCAAACCAACTCATAAAATGAGTTTTGCTAGCAGTCTAGCCCTCTCGAAGCAAACACTGTCACAGATCCCACCCACTTAGAGACATTCTAAAACTTGGAGAATCTGGAAACCAAAGGGCCCGCCCCGAAGGGCATCACCTCCGGAGACCCAGGTAATGCCCAAGTCTAAGACTAGCCAGACTGCATCACATTCCAGGTCAAGGTCAGGGTCAGATGATCCGACTAGAGTCAAACACGGAGGCTGGGATCTGGAGAGAAGCGGGAGATACACACCAGGAGCCCGGGCACAGTGAATGACAGGAGGTGAGGGGGAGGCTGAACTGTCAGAGGGGCAACGAAGGGAGCGAGGCCAGAGAGCAGAGCAGCAGCAGGAAACACGGTCCGGCTCTCTTGTACTGAGCTCAGATTAAGGGCAGGTTCTCGGGCTAAAGCTCCCATTTCCCCTTAATATCCTGAAATCAAGCGCGTTCCAGGAGAGAGGGAAGATAGCAAAGTGCTACAGGGAGCCTCTCTCCACACGTAGGAGGAGGCAGACACAGCCAGCTATAGGGCGCGCCGCCTCCCTGGGCTCACCAAGTTCTCGTGCAGGCTGAGGTCCAGGGCTGCTGAGCACAGGTGCCTAGTCGGCAAAGCCGAAGGGGTGTTACCACGGAGCCCAGGCAGTTCAGAGGACCCTGATAATGCTGAAACCAGAATCCCTCCAACCTCCCCGTGGACAGCAGCCTTTCTGTGCCCCCAGAAGTGGTCAGCGCTCCCAGGACTGCTAAAAGCCCCAGGGACACCAGGACATATAATTGTGACTAGACGGCAGGGTAGTGCTCAACAGAGGCCCTTGGCAATTCAGAAAGACAAGGATCGGGGTGAACGGAGACAGACTTACTGTTGGACGCTTACCATGTTTATAATAGCAAGCTGACCCCCTTTTAAGCCCCAATAATTTAAACCAAGCAAGCACGGCTTAATAAACAGGAAAGGACACAAGTTATTCAGATTTAGTAGGAAGATGGGCAGGGAATGAGCATGGAGACTTTCACACCACAATTCCTGTAAGATGTTCTTGTTTTGTAAAAACAGTTACATATCCATTGATCGCTTGTCTGAAGCATTAAGTGTTAAATATTAAGACGTTTGCTTATTATTGTCACGCAAAGAGTATCTGGTGATGGAGAGACCCCACTCCCGCGTGAGGGGGTCCAGGTACCCTACGACCATGGGAGCCCCGCCAGCCTCCGTGGGCCTCCCCAGCCATCCATATTTGCACTTGGTTCCACCTCGACTTCTTCCACCCGTGCCACCCCCGTCAGGGCAGACTTTCTGAGGGAGGACCCGCGGGAAGGGCCGGAAGGAGGACAGCGGCGGGACGGGACCCGGAGAAGGGCATGCGCAACACCTGGGAGGTAGTTAAAAAAGGAGTCTGTAAATAAAAAGCAGCCAAGCGCCACAAGCAAGTCTGTGTGCCCCTTCCTGCACTGGCACCTCGAGTAAGACGCGTGTGCTGCACCCAGCATCTGCGCAAGACCCGCAACTAAAGAGACCCTGTCAAGCAAGTGTTCAAATCAAGAAAAGCTGGGGTGGAGGGGGAGGCAGGGAACAAAGTCAATGTCAGGACAAGCCTGCTGGTCGAATGAGAGCAAAAAAAGTTTAGTACACTTTCACACTAAAACTCCCAGGCAGGTATGATGTGCTTTTTCTCTAACGCTGGCCTCTTGGCATTCAATAAAGGTTAGATGACAAAAACAGTACCACTGTGACAAACTCACTAGACTGCACTCCCAAGAGAAACACTATTTGTTGGCTGGTACACAGAGAAAGGGAAAAAATTAGAGTGCTCAAGAATTTCCACATGACTCAAATTAAGTCAGGAAAACCACCTCGCAGCCCCACAGCGCACGCACGCACGCACGCAACCTATTCTCACACTGATCAGAAAGCAAGCACGGTCTACCCAGACTCTTTTTGATATGGCAGAGTATCTTACTCAAGTGTATCTTGTTAGTAAAATAAAAGGGACATTGTGCTTTACTTTTATGGGGAGAGTTTCCTAATGTTTATTCATGGAGAACACTAATTGCACCAGAGTTTCTTGGAAAGTATAAAAATTCAAATTCATTACATCAATTAAGTCCATAAATTTAAAGGGCCCCTTAAAGTAAAAGGCTCGAAGGAAAACGCAGCTTAAAATTAAGGAGGATTCTGTGTCACAATCTATAAATTATGGTTGCCAAACAGAAGTTAGAGCAAAATACAGTGAGTCCACCCCTGTCTGCTTCCCTAGCAGTGTCTTACATCCATAGGCATTTATCTGACTGACCAATAGTTCTGTATTTGTCAGTACTAACACAAATCATGATGTGCCAAGCTGAAAACAGGCCTGTGTATCAATTTCTTTTGCCTCTTTATAAGTTAATGCCGAGAGACCTGCTTAAGAAGACACATCTTTGATTACAAGAAAGTATCTTTCACAGGTATCATTTTAGGCAATTTTTACAAGTGCACTGACTTTACGCTGGCTTACAAAATAGTTCATCACTTGTCAGACAGGCAGCATCCTCCAGCACTGGGCCTGGCTCTGCCCTTTGAGGATGTGAGATCCCCTGTCCACGTAATAGACCTCAAATTAGCTTAGCTGCCAACCGGCAGCCCCTAAAAGTCCTTATTTTAGAGGCAGACACCCGGCTCCTTCAACTGTTCCCAAGACGAGATGAGTCACCCTGGGCACACGCACACCTGTACTAAGGGTGCAGACACAGAGCTGCACTGGGTCCTTGAGATGGGGTCCGACCAGCCCAATGTAAGTCAGGACCGTCCCTGCCCTTGCTTTAGAAGCATTCCTTTTAAAACAGGGCTTTGTTCACACCGTGCCATCACACAGGTGGGCCTGTAATCAATTAAAATCCTGACTCCCCCCCCATAAGTTGTTGGCAAGGCAGATTTCCCACAGCCAGCACTCTGAGTTTTGGTTTTTGGCTCTGGGTTTTTGTTTGTTTTTGTCTTTTTAGGGCTGCACTCGAGGCATATGGCGGTTCCCAGGCTAGGGGTCCAATCGGAGCTACGGCAGCTGGCCTACACCACAGCCACAGCAATGCGGGGTCCGAGTCACATCTGCGACCTACACCACAGCTCACGGCAACGCTGGATCCTTAACCAACTGAGCAAGGCCAGGGATCAAACCCGTGTCCTCACGGATGCTAGTCGGGTTTGTTAACTGCTGAGCCACGACAGGAACTCCTTGGCTGTGTTTTAGTATAAGCACAGGGTTTTCAAATCTCTTCCAATTAATGTTACACGGTGAGTTCTGCTCAATCATCCGCCCACCAGACTCCTCCGGGCTAGTCTATCATCCAACCTATGGCGTGACCTCAGTTGATGTGTGTCATGGATGTGTGACACCCTGACTTCCTGGGGTGTCACTACCAGGCTGCAGATTTAAAACACTGATGAGGGCTAGGCCTGGGACACAGCCCCTGACCTCACCTCCCCAGGAGGCCTCTCCCCAGGCTGACTTCAACTGCCCCTCTCCCAACGCTGCTGTGCTGCTACCCAACAAGCCAGTCCTCCTGACGCTATGCACACGGGCTGACTCCTTGAGCTGGAGCCAGAAGCACAGAGATGTGCCTTCAAAAGCCCCAGCAGGTTCTCTGCTAAAACACACACAGCCCACCTGGCACAGAGTCCCACACTCAAGGCACGCTGCCCTGGGTGCCTTGTACGAACCCTAAATACCTGCTCCCTAACTCAGCGGCAGTGTCAAATATATTTTATCACCTTCCTCTTCCGCGAAATACCAACCATTTGGGGTTGCTTTACTATGCAAAATCACCCGAGAGTCACACAAAACTGAACACACCCGCACGCTGACGTCACCCTGCAGACAGTACCGGCGCACGCATGGGCAGAGAAGGGCAGTCAGAAATGACCGGAAACATTGCAGACTCAAACCTGCAGCAGCAGCGTACCAGCATGAGCTCCGGGTCCTGCAGCCAGGAGGGCAGCGCCGCCGGCTGGCTCATGGCCTGGAACAGCGTGGCCCTCAGAGCGCAGTAATTGTCTCCGCGGACTCGCCTTATGGAGGTGAACTTCTGAGACACCTCCTCGTAGCCCTGGGGGAAAGAAAGCACCAAGAAATTCAAAATGGTCGTTACTGACGTCAGACAGTGGGGAGAATCTTATTCCTGTAGGAAAAACGTGCCCCCAACAACACTGGCTGAGCCTTTGGTGTAAGATATTCGAATTCCTTTTTCATTCATCAAAAGAAATTAACTAATGTTAGTGTTATACAAAATATGCATGTGTAGCAGATGCAACATACTAGAACATATAAAATAATATACCAAGTATTATTAAAACACCAGGCACCCCCAAAGCCGGAGTTATAGATCCCTTTCTAAGCAATTTTAACACTTGCTTATTAACAACCGACATTCTGAAGGCTTTAATCTGTGTTTAAATTGATCCTGAGCTCTTCACTGAAGAGACAGGAAAGAAAAGAGAGATGTACTAGCTTACAAGCCCACATTAAAAATAATACCCCCAAATCCCAAATTTCCACGGAATGTATTTTAAAAATCTACATGCTAGGAGGTGCCTGGACAAATCCGTTAGACTTTCTTAAAGGAAACGCAAGCGGCATCCTTGTTCAGCCTGGAAGTGAAACAAGGAAGTGAAAATGCTCAGTGGTCTGCTCAGTCAAGCACGGCCATCCAAACGGACCTTTCTGAAGCACACCTCCAAAAAAGGGCACCCTAAAATCCCAGCGACCTGGGCCCTAGGCCCCGACGACGACTGGGTTCCCCGCTGGACACTGCCCAAGCACCGGTGTGGGCTCCGCGGCTTCCCCACGGCCCTCGCCCCCAGCCTGGAGCCCTTTCGCTGGTCCTGCCCTTCCTCAGCCGTCACTGGAAACCCCGCTTCCCACCCACCTCTGCACAAAGGAGGGCGTGCCGCCCTCATCACTGAGTGGGCACCACGCAGACAGCCACCCTGGGTCCAGGCCCTGGACCCTTGGTATTAGCTGTTCTCGGGGCTCAGGAACAGGTCCTAAGCGGATATGAAAGTGTTTCTTCCCAGCAATCACATTTTGAGAGTCGCGTTTTTATTTAGCAGGCCAGCACGGCAACACACAGCCCCGCTCGCCTGCCAACACGCAGCTCTGCCCCCCGGCGCGCCCCGGCTGTCCCGGACGCTCACGCTGCCTAAGCGGCTGTGCCCTTCCAAACGCATACATTACTCATTCCACTTCAGAGGTGACCTCGAACTTTTTAAATTAATTTATACTCACTTACTTTAAAAGAATATCCAAACAAAACAATTAGACCAACAAGGACTAAACCAGAACTGGGTCCAAGCTGTTCTCGGCCCAGAAATGCCCGAATAGCCACACAGGTCCCTGTGGGATGTTTTTCTAACTGATGTGCCTTTAATTATTTGGTCACTGAAGAGCCCAACTATGGGGTCACACCTTTACCTCGAACTAAAATCACAGAGGAATGATTTCAGCATGAGTTTCAAAACATGGGCTACTTGGATAACCTGGTAAACACCTCTGTTTACTGTTGCCAACTGTTAGAACAGATCCTTTAAAGGGACTGAAGTCAAAAAGTAAAACTGCACGTTGGCGAAAGCAATTCTGGGGAAGATGAGACAAGTGTTTAGATAGCTGACCTCTGGTATCTACTTTGATACAGGGCTGGAGGTTTTTAGAAAAGTGGCCAATAGGCACATCCAGCAGATGGCCTCCCAAATCGAAATGTTCTTAACCTCTGGCAGGAACTGAGTCCCACGTACTCCGTGACTGTGGTCCATAACAAGTGCCCGAGACACACACAGCCTGCAACCCGGACCTGCAGGGAGCAGGGCTGACATGTGCTCTCGGAGCTGCCAAAGTGGCAGTGACATCCCAGTAAGGTCGGCCCATTTCAGGGCAGTAGGGGACAGCTGAGGCGCCTGCTCAAAGGCGTACCACATTTTCTACAAAACGAAGCTCTCAGGACAAGAGGAAAAGTTTTCAAATGTTTGACAATGTTAAATCCTGAACGGTTCTAAACAAAACATTTAACAGAAAAAAGTTAAAGATATTTTTACCAAGTATGACAGATTAATATCTCTAATAACAGAAGTCTATTCAAACTCATAATGTAAATAATCCCAAGAGAAAAATAAGCAAAGGACATAATCCATAAATTACAAGAGGTGGTAGAAGTGTTAAGGTGAGACTGCCATTTCTGTATCTCAGAAAAAGTCAGATACAGCTGACCACTGAGCAGCTAAGCAGTGAAGGGTGGTCGGGGCGCTGACCCCCAACTCTGTCAAAAATCCACACGTAACTTTATAGTCAGCCCTCCACATCCACGGATCGTATAGTATTATAGCACAACTTTAGTGAAAAAGTCTGTGTATACGTGGGCCCGAGAAGTGGAAACCTGTACTGTTCAAGGGCCGAGAGTAGCAGCAACTTCAACCTACCAAAGCATGTTGGATTCAGGATCCATCTGAGGGGGGACCAAAAAGGTGTGCTGCTGACTGGCTGTGCAGTGTCTGACTTGAGCAATGACCCAGTCGAGTCACAGCGGGATTGCGTCATGGGAAGCCCTGCTGTCCCACAGCTTGGAAGGACCACATCAGGGTCACCAACCTTTACAACTGCAATGGGACTGAAAGGAGCGGCTCCTGGGATACAAGGAAGCAGCTGCAGATCCCTCTGCCTGGGATGTGCAAGAGGGTCCAGGCCCCTAGGACCTGAAAACAAACCCGATGTATGACATCTGAGGGCATTCTCAAATGACCCCAAGAGAACAAACTCTGAGCAGCAGTCATTTATGCGTTTTGCAAAGAAATCAAGTTACTGAATAACTGATGATGATTCTATATTAATACTATGACTTCAAGGAAGTCCCTTATCTTTGGAGCCAGTCTCATCTCTAAAGTTAGAACACCAATAGTTACACAGTCTAATAACAGCTGTCATAACATCTGAAAATACAGAAGGACATATTAAATAATTCCTTATTAAATAAGACTTGGAAAGACTTGAAATACGTGAATCCGGGCATCGTACCTTTTTCATACAAGTTGCTTTTTGCGTATTTCCCCTCCATTCTTTTTTGCAGTAGTCCATGATATCCATTTCAGGAGCTACACTTAATCTGGGCTCTGTTAAAAAAAAATCCAAAAGGGGGAGGAAAATAATGAAACAAAGCGTAATCAAAATAATGGTTCTGCTTTAGCTGAGGGCTACTTTCTTGCTCACTTCATTCTCGAAAAACGCAGAATCCCGCACTGATGCTCCTGTCCCGCCTACAAGGTGCCTGCGCCTCACTCCCTGCAGGTCTCTGCTCACTTCCAGTACTGACACCCGGTATCAAAACGCCACAAACACACACACACACCTTCACTCTGTTTCCCTTACACGGTTTTGTTTTTCTTCCTGGCACTCATCAACACTTGACGTATTTCTGTTTTTGAACCCTGTCCCCCCACCAACCCTTACACACACACACACACACACACACACACACACACACAGCAAAACATGAGCTCCTTGAGGGCAGCGGCTTGTTTTGTTTCTCGGCTGTGCCTTCAAGCACCTGAAACCACACCGACCTGGGTGTCTGCGAATAATGTTCACATTAAACACGCAGCAGTCTGAGCTATGAGAAGATACATTCGACGAGTTGTAATTACATCCACTATACAGAGATAACTCCTCTATTTAAAAAGTATATTTGTCCTTGGTTATATCCTGCCCTGATCCCAAAAAGATAATTGCTAATCAGGCAAAAAATAATGGAGTTCTCCACATTAGCTGAACCACAGACCTTGACTCTAATAACACATTCCCTCCCAATTTAAAAATACAACTTATGATCAGACAAATGACAGAGTGAAAAAAATGGCCTTTAGATTTTCCTTGTTTAACAGATGCAGTCTGGGGATTGATCTTGCGGCATATGCATGTGCAGACATACATGTATGTCTGTGTGTGTGTGTTTCAGGAACTTGAAAGAAGGTAAATTCACAGGCATATCTTGACTTCCTTTTTAAAATATGAAAGAAATAAATGTTATCAAAGAAATTAGAATGTAACACAGAACATACACAGCATATTTACCCTGGAGGAAGCTGTGCATAAAATAAGGATGTAATATTCAGCTCAGCTGAACAAAACTGACTGCATGTCTAATGTATGCCACACACTGAGCTGGCAACAGGGGACACACAGACAATAAAGGCCCAGGTTCTGTCCTGAATGGGTTTCCGGACCACAAAGAAGAAAGGACCACGGGTGTTCACCATGCAGGTGTGACAGCTGCGGGGTGACTGATAAGCACAGGTCGGGCCCCAAGCCCTCATTCCACTTGAGGTAAATCCATTTTTTAAAAAACAAAATTTAAGAACCACCTATCTTTTAAAACCTCATGGTGAATCCTTTCATACAGAAAATAAACCTTTCATACAGAAGGGAAAATAACACATATTCAGGTAACATAGGTACATTTGTCTGTGGCTAAGTCAGGACTGGCTTAAAGGTGAGAGACCCCCAAAGCATAACATATGGAAACCACAAATACCAAAGCTGCACAGCCAGCCCTCAAACAAAGACCATTCATTGTTTAAAGAAACACATTTGTCTGTTTAGGGGGGAAGGGGATCCCTTTTATCGCCTTTCCACTCACCTCCCCACAAATCCTGAGGACCTACAGATGTTCAGAGTCAAGGACATTCACTGAGCCACATTCCCCCACCAGGCAGAACACACTTCTAGTTCAGGAAGGGTCTCCCGGGAAGAAAGTCCAGCCTTGCTGCTCTCCTCACTTGCAGTCCTCTTTGCTGTGCTCACCAAGATAAGACCTGGCCCCCGGGCAGCGATGCATGGGCCCCACCTCAGGACTGAGGCGAGGAGGTAAGGGGTCTCACCAGGCTAGGAGGCTACGCCACAGGCCACAATCCTGTGCTGAATTAGAGGCCCGGGTAAGGAAGCTGCAGTGGGAAAATGGGTGCTTGCACGGCTGAGACCATCAAAATTCTACTTTCCTTCCCATCCTGCTGCTGCTCTTTGGGAGGACGCCAACAGCCACTGCGTGCTGGCCTCCAGGCCAGGAGCCCGAGACGCAGGACAGGCAGACCTGAGCTCACGTGGCTTAAAGTATACAATAGTTCCTTCTCTGTCTAACTGTATATAATACAGACTGATCGCTGTGTCCAGGAAAGAGCATGTCTAACGGCAAAAAGAAAAACAACCCTCACAAAAAACAAATACACACACACAAAAAAGAAACAAAAAAGAACACGATGGGGGGAAGCTGAAATAACCAAGAGGTCTGGTTCCTTAACCACCAGTTGGTGACAGAGACAAAGATTCAGCCCCTTGGAGGATGGGAAGTTAAAAGCGAGTCCCTCCAGAACGCTGAGACTCTCCATAAAGAGGCTGGGGCAAGAATCAAACCTTTCCTCCAGAGGGCCAGAGAGTAAACAACTCAGGCTTTGAGGGCTGCGAGGTTTCTGTCACAACTACTCAACCTTACTACTCGTGAAAATCTTTGTGAGAAAATCACCGCGAGCTATATGTAAACTAAGAGGTTCCCATAAACCTTCCTTTGCAAAGCCCAGTGGCACCTCGAATGTGGCTAGAAGCCATAGTTTGCTGACCCCTGCACTAGGTGAGAAAGAAAGCTTTCGCTAACAGAGAGACAGGATGAGAAAACTTTCTGCCTTGGCCTGGTCTCAGCACGAATGGGACAGGGTGAGTGACTTTACATTAGCGGCAAGACTCTGGAAACACAAGCCCAGAAATTAACCCAGTGTGGCTCAAAGCAGGTGACTCCCTCGGTGCCTTGTAGAAACAAGGCCAAATCTGCTCACACTCAAGACAGGCTGTACTAACTCTAGAGACACACAGATGCTGAGCTTAGAACCCAGACTTGGAAAGAACAAGAAAGAAGCAAAAACAGCAACTGGCACAATTAGGCCTGCCAGGACTTTCAGATAATGGAATTATCAGGCCCAAAAGAGTATGTTTAAAATGCTTTAAAAAATAAAAGAAGGAATAAAGACATGAGCAAAGAGCAAGACACTGTCAATTAAGACCAAGCAAATTTGGAGGGAAAACAGAATTTTTCCAAAAAAGAAAGAAAGAGAAAACTTTCTGAAATTTCAGAAGAAACTGTCCAATATGCAACAGAGGCTAAAAGTCAGAAAATATTTGAAAAGGTGAATCACTGCGGACCTTGGATGACTGAATGAGAGCAAGCAAATACCTCGTTAAAGTTCTGGAAGAATTAAACAGGGAATAGAAAAAACGAAATATTCAAAGAGATAATGGCTGAGAATTCTTCTGAATTGATGAAAACCAGGCATCCTCAGATCAGAGTCAAAAAAAAAAAAAAAAGATCCCAAGCAAAATGTTAGAAAAAAAAAATCCATACTTAAGAGACCTCAAAGAGAAACTCCGGGACATCAAAGAGAAAGACCGGGGAGTGACAGATCAGCTGGGTCAGACCCACCGCAGCACCTTCAACTACAACAGAAACCAAAAGACAACGGAATAAAATCTTCAAAAAAGAATTAGGGAAAACAACTATTCCTCTACAGTTATTCAAGAAAGAAAGTGAAATAAAGAAATCTCCAAACAAACCGAGCTTCCCACCAGAGGCACTTGCACAGGACGTCATTTCAAAAGGACAAAGATCCCAGAAGCATGGAGAGGCCGAGGGGAAAGGGGTCCATCCGTGCCGAGTGCAGACTGAAGCCGGGAGGAGCGAGGCCCTGTGAAAGGCCAGAGCACTTGCAGGGCGCGTCCCCGGGGACAGACCACAACCCCACCAGACAGCCTGCAGACTGAGCGAGAGGGCAGCAGCAGCGACCAGCGACGGCCGAAGACCACTGTGTCCTCAGGAACGTGACCAGTAAGGACCGAACCCGAGGGGAACTCTGAAGTTTAGCGAGGACTGGAACACACTCGACTGGACCACGACAAAGAACGTCCCCCTCGGCTTTCACGGCGAAAAAAGTTCTAGCAGCGCTTTGTGAGGAAGACCAGAAAATTACCATCAAAACCCTGCTTTGTATTTTTGTTTCTAATCATACATATAAAACCTCGTTGGCCATACAGTAAACGGGAGGTAGTTCTTGACACGGACCAGTAGAACACACGCGGTACACAGGTAATGTGCTAGAAAGTGCCACTGTGAATCATCCATGGCACAGCCCCAAATTGGCACAGCCTCCCCTGGCTCCTGGCCGAGGCTAGAGGGGAGTAAGGAGGTACCCACAGCCCTGCTGGCAGCGCCAACAGCAGAGGCGCCCGGGGGCAATGGCTCCCCTGGCCGCAGTGGGCCGATGGGGCCTGGCGGGGTGGGCAGAGCGGGCATGACTGAGCAGCTTCACGGACACGAAGTCATGAAACGATGAAAGAATTACCGCTATCAATCCCACGACCATCCCTTCTGATAGGTCAACCAAAGTCACAAGGTCTTGTGCACGCAGACCCAGAGAGCCAGCTTCTCAATAAGCCCTTCCGCTTGAAATGAAAAATGCTCTTCAAGCCCAAATGCTCCCTCCAAGAACATAAGGAAATCAAGAACTGATAGAGAGTGGTGTCAAGACAATGAAGAAATCCCCATGGGTGCAAAACCGATATGATTGTAAAGAACGCAGAGAAAGCACTTGTACTGAAATTTCAAAACCTCAGGAAACAGTGTTCCCCAAACATACCTCAGCAAAATGAAGAATCCAATGGAGTTAAGATCATAGGCCTAAGAATATTTTCTAGGAACTACATCTCAATATTTTACAATTTAACTGCATTTTCTATTATACACAATAAGAACTCTATAAATAAAACAATTCCAGACATACCTGATGACCCTCTTTCATGTATAAGTAATTCTTTCTCCTTTTCTATTTCATCCGCCGCACGATACATGTCCTCCTCGCTGAAATCACACCAAATTAGAAATTTCAAAATGTGTTGCACTGACATTTTCCCTCTTATCACAATATGCAGCTGCTTAAAAATTTTACTAGATATGCCAAGTTTAACTTTTTCACATTACATGATGACAATCTGATAAAATATGGGTCTTTTATCTTAAGACTCGTGTTTCCGTCATTCCAGTTGGGGGGGGTTTACTTTAAACGAGACACTGGCTACCTGGCCCTGAGGCCACTTTAACCGTAACAGCTTTACTGCCTCGACCACATCTGTAAGCATCTCAGCATGCACCTGAGCAGTGAGGCCTGGCCTGATTCCTCAGGTTCCCGGAAGGGAAAGAGCGCTAATGAAGGTATCTACGCAGGTCTGCAGGCCAAATGCCAACGTTAGCCTGTCACAAGAGCCGCTCTAAGAACAAAGACAGGAGGGTACAAGTCCCCAAAGCTACAAAACCTCCCGAGGCTCCTCCTGGTCCCTGACTGCACATGCACACGGCCACCCGCCATCTGGTGAACATGCCTCTGCTGTCCGCACACTTTGGCTGGGACTCACACAGCAGCTCCCTAACAAGGCTCCAGTCTCACTCAGAGGGCGCACAAGAACCCACTAAGTCCCAGAGAGGGAGAAAAGCCCGCTGGGCGGCTGGACAAAGGTGACGGAAGGGCAGTGTGGACACGCTTCCTTTTCCTCTCAAGATACACAACACAAGGATGGGAAACAGAAATGCCAGCTCTCTCTTTCTTTGCTAGAACCACAAGACATGTGAAAGCCCAAACCACCCAAAAGTGGAAGAAAGAGTGGTGAGTGACCGAGGACAGGAGGGGCGGTGGGGCCGGTGCAGGGCCCTCTGCAGGAGGGGCAGGCCGGTGACAGCTCAGAGCCCTGGAAAGGCTCAGTCCTCTGCCAAGGACTGCAGAGGGAACGGGAGACACCCAGGCTGGAAACAGGAAGCTGGCTCATGCCAAGTCCCCCAATTCCCTGTACGCCCCCCCCAAGACAGCGCACCCCTAGTCCTCGCACAAGACAAGGCGAGAGGCTGCAGGCACAACGGAACACAGGGAGGAGGGGTTAATAAGGTCAGTAAAAACACGGAATTAAGTGAATGGCTCAAGAGACGCCCACCCCCAACTCCCTAAGCACCCAGCTCCTGGAGTGCGGCTCAGCGGAAGGGGGCAGCGACAGGGACAGGAGGCGGGCCAGGGAGGAAGGGGCGCTGAGAGCGGCTGACCCTCCACGGCTCCCAGAGAAGCAGGGGCGTCTAAACCTGGACCCGACCCGCCACTGCAGTCTGTATTCTGTGACCGCCCCCCCACACCCACACTTCGGTCCAGACACCTGACACCCCTCCCCCAGCCAGTGACTGGCGCCACGCAGGCCCTAGGCGTGAACGGCTCACGGGCACACACATCGGGGCCTGTGGGGCGCGGGCGACCTCACGGTGAGCGCCAGGGCTGGGGGCAGACTGTCGGGTTACCCGCTCCCCACTCCAGCCCCGCCTGGCCACAGGCATGACCGCGGAACTGCAGCGACCACGCTTCTCAGCACCTAGATTCATCCACCTGCACGAAGCACAGAAAGAGCACTGGCTCCGGAGAGGGCTGCGAGAACAGACTTGCGAGATACTTAGCGCTCGGGAGACCTAGCCGGCCCTGTTAGCTCTCATCCTACATCCGCCTGTGCAGATCGACAGTTCACCCATCGTCACTTCTGCTGCTGTTTTTCCTTTTTTTGTCTCTACATAGAGGGGATGCGTGCATGCGTGCGTGCCCGTTTTTCACAAACGTTGTGGGGTTGAGGGGACACAGGAGGGAAGAGGAACTTTCCATGTGCTCCAACCCAGTGAGAGTTCAAGTAAAAGATGTCACGTCACCCATGAGTGTCAGGGTAAAAGGCAAACAAACACCAGATTCGCGGGGACTACATACCAAACACACAAAATAAAAAGTGACTGACTGTGTTAGTTCTTGTTTCAACCGTTTAAAGTTATCTGTCGGCTGCCTTCCTAGTTTTATCAGATGGGCGAGAAATTCTGATTCTATACAAGAGGCACTTAAATGAATCGTTGTCATAACATCATTATCTTTGCAGAAGCTACTTCCCTGATCTTGGCCTCAGTTTTCTCATCTTTAAAATGAGGAGACCGGACAAGATCCAAGTGATCTACACGGCTCCTCTTCCAGTTCTTGGTTCTAACAGACTGAATCTGTTGGTGCTTCCAACGAATTTTGCGGCTATGGGCAAGCATACCTGCCTCCGCTCTTGTCCTCTTCTTTTCTAATCTACAAAACAACCAAGTGCAATGGCAACAACGGTGCCCAGAGGAGGTTTTCTAAACAAAGCATCTCTCTGCACAGCCGTAAACACAAATTCCCACAAAGACCAACAGGACGGGGACGGAAAGAAGTCAACAGGTGAACTAAATGCAAAAGGAAAACCGACAGAGCAGGAAGGGAGATTACTGGAAATAAAAAAGTATTCGAGAATGCTTTTAATAATAAATAAATAAATATTCAAGATCTACAAAAGAAGTAAAGCAGAGACTGATGAATGGGAGGCCCAAGGAGCATATTCAAGTTACTTTAGCCACACTGCACTTCATTCAGATTCCGGACACAAACGTTTGCTAACTTCCACGGCCGCCAAGGACATGTATCCAAGGACATTTGCTAACTTGCCAAGGCCACCAGGAACACTGTAATATGGCCTTTAAAGGCCACTCTGAAAACGATCCAAGAGCGGTATTTCCTTTGAGGGAGGATAAGGTATACATTCAAACAATAAAGCTCAATCAATACGGTGAGAAAAGAAGACATTTAACAGCCAAGATGAAACAGTCATTCAACGCAAGGACAATCAACAGGAAAGAGAGAGAGAGGTGAGAGCAAGAAAAATTATCATAATTTTATTTAAGAAAATAATTCAATAAACTTCTGCCTTAACATTTTTAAGTATCAAAATAATAAAACTGAAGCTAACAAAACAAAATTATATTTACAGTTGGGGATCTGAAAACAGCTAGAGGTTTAAATTTTTGTTATGGGAAGGGAAGAGAGCGAAATAATGAAAGGAAAGGGGATAATACATGCCAAGGTAAAACCCTTAATGTTGACCAGTTTCAGAAATGTGGCCACCTTTTGTGTGTGTCAAGCTGTGGTGAAGAGTGTCCACCACTTGGCACAGAAGAGGCCACTGAAGTCCCCGGGCTCAAACAATCACCACAGCAAAAAGTTTCCTTCAGGAAAACATTAGATGGCTAGAAAAGTAGTTTTAAAAAAGTCAGAATCTTAAATGTGACTTGATTTCTTGGGGACTGTGGCATGTGGGTCATATTCAATTACACAATTGAGTTAAAATTTTAAAACCAAAAGGTTAATAATTCCTACTTAGGAAATTATTAATTTAGCAGCATAATGTTATTTCAAAACGTATATCTTCAAGCTCCCCTGGAGATGAAATATTTTACTCTCAATATTAAGGCAATATCCACCACTGAGGTCACACGACACTGCATATTAAATGATCACCTTCCTCTAGCTCTGTTCAAAGACCTGGATAACCATAAACGTTTGAAACCTTAGTTTAAAAATGCTTACTACATACAGACTACTGTTCCCCACAGCAAAAGCTATACGCTAAAAACACAGAGCTCAGTGAAGCAGGAGACATTTCTGTGAAGCCAATTTTTCAATTTCTGATAACAAGTAAACACATAATTCTAACGCATGGGCAGAGCTAACAAGACAGCATTTTCTCCACTTACCGTTATGAACACTTGCACAAAGTTCCCCTTAGTTTCTTAAAAAAGCTAATCTGAGAATGACTTTGTTTACTCTCTGGCCTTGAACGCTGCAGTTCATGCCGAACGTGGCCTGTCCTCGAAGACTCACGGCCCAGGCAGTGTTGGTGAGACAGCGTCAGCCACTGACTTTGACACCGAGCACCGTCCCACGTAGGCACAGGAAGAGCAGAGACCACTCAACCCAGCCTTTCTGCACCTCTTAGCGGTTGTATAGATGAGCGAACAACACATCAAATGCAGGAAAGTACCGGCACCCAGGCCAAAATTCCACCTCCTTTCTGCAAGTGGACTTTCCACAGTTGGCTCATGCTATTCCACGTGACTTCCAGAAGTATCTGGGGACAACCTGACACCCTCAACAATGAGGTTTGAGTTGCCATCCCAACTCTGAAGCAGGTTCTACACCCAGGTGGGAGAAGGAGCAGGAGGGAGAAGACGTTACCGCATCAAAGGCAGCCCCCCAGGATGGAGGTCAGCAGGAAAACACGTTCACACAGCAGTACATTTAGCAACACCCAGGAACAAGGGCTTCACAGTTTGTGGCTCACAGCCCTTTCGAGAATCCATAGCTTTCCAAAGAACCTCGGTCCAGAGAAACATAAATACACACACAATTTTGCCTTCAGCTTCAGAAGGCCACACAGACACACGCTCCCACACACACACAGCCAGCCCGTGGACCCCCAGAATCAAACCCGGTCCCAAACCCCTGATGAGGCAGAGAGGAGTCTCACTTCTCAATTCCCTGGGCCTGTCTATCTTGGTCAGTACCCATGTCCCAGGACCGTCCTGGTCCCCAAGGACTGCAGCATAGCTTAGCTAAGAGCATGAGGCGGACAGCGTTAAGTTTCAACTGCACAGGTCAGGCGAGCAGGAGACGGAGTGTAAGAGACGTGCTGACAGCAGGAGTGAGGAGGTTTCCAAAACAAGTCAACTAAACCTGGTCTGACCTAATGCTTCTTCAAAAGGGGGGGTTCCCGCTAGGGCACAGTGGGATAAGAATCCACCTGCAGCAGCTCGGGTGGGTGCGGAGACACGGGTTTGATCCCCAGCCTGATGCAGTGGGTTAAAGGATCCGACACTGCCACAGGATTCTATGCCTGGTGGCCCCGGAACTTCCAATATGACATGGGTGCAGCCAAAAAAAAAAAAAAAAACATTTTTTTAAGTGTAAAAATAGGGACCCTAAATCATCTGCAGGGCTTGTTCAAAGTGCTGCCAGCCAACCACAGCTCTCAAGTGAACTGGGAAAGGAAAGCAAGAGAAGAGGTGGAAAGTAGCTCATCCATGTGATTTTGTGTCTTTCTTCCCCATTTCTCTCCCGGTGAGTTCAGTCAGAAGGAGTCCGTGACCTACAGCACTGCCTAGGAAATGGGCTGTCCCCTCCCCGCCCCACCCCTCAGAGAGTCACATCCCAAATGTGTAATGGCTGCAAAAGGTGGGCTAAGATTTGTATTGCTAACTGTTCTCCACTGAACGCAATAAACAGACTCTGCAGGATATCTCAAAATACCTGCGTTTTACGCTGTTTCATATTCCCATGCAAGGCCAACCCAACTCTATGGGTGGGAAGCCAGGACTTGGCCCCAATGACAGAAAAACAAAAGGCTTAAAAACTACTTTAGGACCTAATTCAGGCATTCCACTATTTATTTAAATCAACACTCAACAATTAGGATGCATATACAGCATGTAAGAACTGATGTGCACACATTATATATTACACCACATATAACAAGCAACGTTTACACGCTGCGGGAGTTTCTCTAGCCCTTGCGAAAATATCACAGAGCAACTCTCCACTGCCCAGCTACTAAGAAAGCCCA
Source organism: Catagonus wagneri (assembly GCA_004024745.2). NCBI lineage: Eukaryota > Metazoa > Chordata > Mammalia > Artiodactyla > Tayassuidae > Catagonus > Catagonus wagneri. The sequence goes on along the minus strand of PVHT020000009.1, from coordinate 15,579,144 downwards.
GAATGTAAGCTGTGATATTCAGAAGCTGACGTTTGAAGCTACCATCACCTCCTTTCCTTTGTTTCCCTTTGCTCTCTTATGAGAGTTAAAAGGAGAGTGAGATCATCAAAGACAACAAAAATAGGAAGAAGAATTAAACCACAAAATAAAAGGCAAATTGGAACATCTATTTCAGGGGAAAAAAAAAAAGTGAAGTCTAAGTCACGTCCCTCTGCCTAGTTTTGCAGAGGAAGCCAGAAAAGGTAGGCGGGAGACCACCACCCAGTGAACGTGGCCCTGAAATCTATTCCCTGCACCTCCCTGGCCCAGCTGTACCTACCAAATCTGCAGCTCAGTTTCCTAAATGCAAAACGATAAACCTAGGCTGGGGTTTTTAGGTTCCTTTCAGCTCCAAGCCTATGATTCTACTGACAGTAGACAGACGAGGAACCTATGTCACAAAATCTTCGCACCATGACCCATTTCCCCAGGTGCTCAGACTCTGGGAACCACATCCAGCAGAAAAACTTGCCAAATAACTCTAATAATATTTTGGGGACCTTGGTTCCGACTTCAAAGGTTTTGCATCTCCCAGGGGGCATATAACGATGGAGGAGGAGAAGCAGCATCTGAGGGCCAGGGCCACTAGGTGGGGACACAGCTCAGACCACTGGGGCATGAGAGGTGGCAGCAGCCAGCCTGGCAGCAGCAGTCAGAAACCAGCATGGGCTGGGGAGGGACAGAAGCAAAAGACCCCCCCACCCCCACCCCCACTTTACCAGCTATAGAGCCCGAGGCAGGGCTCAAATGCTGGGAGCAAAACTGCAGCCACAGGTCACATCAGCTCCACGTGGGCCTACACAGTGGTTTCAATTTAAAAAAAAAGGAGTTCCTGCTGTGGCTCAGCCACTTAAGAAAAGTGCCCCAACGTAGTGTCCGTGAGGGTGCGGGTTCAATCTCTGGCCTCGTTCAGTAGGTTCAGCATCTGGCGTTGCCACGAGCTGCAGTGTAGGTCACAGATGCGGCTCAGATCTGGCGTTGATGTGGCATAGGCCTCAGCTGCAGCTCTAGCCTGGGACCTTCCATATGCCACAGGTGTGGCTGTAAAAAGAAAATAATAATATAAAATGCTACTATTTAAAACTCAGGACATTTCCAACAAAAGTTAGAATATGTGGATTCTTCAAATACTGAATATCCAACAACTCTAAGCTGGAACTTAGCCCACTTTGCTCCCAACAAACCCAGCTCCCCAGGAACCCATATTCTACACCGGGCCAGCTTCACTCACTCACTCACTCAGGTTATCTGCCTAGCTCTCAGGAACAGGAGTTTAAGGCCTCCTGCTCTAAATCTTTCCCAGTGGCCGTTAACCCATTAAGTGTGGATATTACTAACCCAAGGGGTGTGGGTACTCAATAAATGCCAAACCCCCAGTAAAGAACCACGCAAGAATTATTTTAATACATTATCTGCAATAACAGCCCCCCCATCCCTTTTTAGGAAATGAGGAAAAAAGTGCACTTTTCGAGCAATTAAGATATCTGTCAAACTGGATATCTGAGTGCTCCCGTCATTTTTGGAATTCCAAAGGCATTTATATGTGACCAGAACTTGAAAGTGTCCTAGTAAAGTTTCGGCCTTCTAGTTTTACACTTTGCTTCCAACGTCCGCCCCACCCCCAGACCCTTGCAGAAACTATTTTCGCCGCCTTCTTTACATTTCAATAAGGAATTGATCTAACCGGCACTGCGTTTTGCATTTAAAAATAAAGGGGGTTGGGGACTTCTAGTTAAGCAGCTAACTGGCAGAACAATTGGGTCAGACTCCGTCCAAAGTCTGTCCAACAGGTGGAAAGCTCAAGCCGCGACTTGCCTTCCAAGAACAAACATGTCTCCTGGCTCAGCTTCCCTGTGGTTGTGACAGGGACACCCTTCCTTCCTCCCCGCACCAGGTTGGAGAAAGGATCTAGTGGAAGTGAGTTATATGCTTCTGGAGTTTGTTCCCCAAGACTCTGGAGCTTTCTTTGACTTTAAAAGCTATGGAGAGATCGAAAAGGGGGATGGAAGCGCCGGATAACCTGGAGTTTAAGAAGCGCCTTCCAGAAAAACTTTTGTACGCAGACACGATATAAGGGTCTTCAAATTCCTCGGTCGCCCATGACCTTACTTAGAAACCAAGGTGCGAAAAGCCTTCCGCGGGCTACCCCCCGCCCGCCCGCAGCCTTCCCTCCCTACGGGACCGAGCCCGGCGCCCCCTCCCGTCCAGCGGCCCCCAGCCCGCGCCCCTCACTCACTGCTCGGCCGGGCCCCGCACCGCGGCCCGCAGCTGCCCGCCGGCTGCCGCCTTCCCGCCCTCCGGTGCCACGGCCCCCGCCTCCCATGCCGGCTTCTCGGCACAGCTCGCGCCCGGCCACGCTCCGGGCTGAGGCATGCTTCCCCGACTCATGGGGCCGCCGCCGCGCGGCGCCGCAGGGGTTCAGCCGCCTCCGAGCGACCCGGGACCCCTCCCTTCGGGGCGCCCGGCCGTGGCCGCCGCCGCCGCCGCCGCCGCCGCCGCCGCCCTGCTGCCCGCGGGCTCGGGTGGCTGCACCGGCCGCTTCCGCGCGCGTCACCACCGCCCGCCCCGTGGCCTCTAACCCGCGGCGAGGGGGCGCGGCCAGAGACGGCGGGGAGCCCTGCGCCGCGGAGCCTGCGCATGCGCCTGCGCGGAACTAGCGGCCTGCGGCCAGGCCCGCGCACGCGAGGCTGCCTCTGCGCGTGCTCCCCGCTCCGCGTGCCGAGGGCAGCCCCAGCGTTCCCGCCGCGCGCTCGTCGCCCAGAAAGTTGCCCCGCTCCTTGTCCTCGAGTTCCCGGGGTGTGGGGGAGCGAAAAGGGAGTGGACGAGCGGTGGGATGAGTCTTGGGTGAGGAAGAAGGCCAGCCTGGGGTGTGAAGGGCGCTAACGTGTTTGGGTACCTGACAGTGTCTCTCTGGGCTTCGGAGCCTCGCCCGCCGCTGGCGGGTTTTCTCAGCCAGAGAGCAAGGGATGTGGCTCGGCTCGGTGCAGTTTGGCAGGCCTCCCCCAGTGACTGTCCCGTCACCACCCGCCCCGAGCCCAGAGACCGGCTGGCTTTGGCTTCTGGTGGGGAGGCTTGTCGCTCCAGGGCTGGGAGTGACAGTCCCTTCCTTCTGTGAGAGCGAGAAGGGGACAGGGTTCTACACGACAGGTGAGCCAGCACAGCACAGTATGTGTTCTTGGACCACGTTCTTTCAAGTAGGAAATCTGATTTAGGAGGAGCAAGAGCAAAGGAAAAGTACAGCAGACTTCAGAGAGCAGAAGAGAAAATGTTTCAGCTCTAGGCAGGAAATAGAGTAGCCGCTGAAGCTGGGCGGCAGTCAGAAGTGCGACAAGGGCTTCTAAAGCAAAAAGCGTGGGACCAAATAATGGAGGAAGGGAACGGCATGGGCAATTCAGAAACCTACAAGTAGCTCTGGGGCGATACGGGTTCATAACAGGGGGTTTTACTGAAAGATGAAACTGGGAGAAGGGTGCTGGAGACCAGATCTTGAAAAGTCACCTTCAGCAAATTAGGGACCTTGATCCTCCTTGAAAGATCACTGCAGTTAGAGAAAAAAATTGGGAAAGAGCAAGACAGACCAGTATAGGGAGACTGAGTACTAATGGGCGTGGAAGGGAGAAACTGGATGGAAAGAATACTTGCATTTTCAGGCAAAGGAGTATGGTGGGTTTTACCCATTAATTTTATTTGGGAAAGTGGAAAATACACATGCTTTAAAAATTCATAGCATGCAGGAGTTCCCTTCGTGGCTCAGTGGTTAACGAATCCGACTAAGAACCATGAGGTTGCGGGTTCAATCCCTGGCCTTGCTTAGTGGGTTAAGAATCCGGAGTTGCCGTGAGCTGTGGTGAAGGCTGCAGACGCGGCTCGAATCCCGCGTTGCTGTGGCTGTGGCGAAGGCTGGCAGCTACAGCTTCTGTTAGAGCCCTAGCGTAGGAACCTCCATGTGCCGCGGGTGCGGCTCTAGATAAAGGCAAAAAAAAAAAATAGCATACAAAAGAATAGGCAGTTAAATTTTGTATTGCTTATAAGGGTGTGGGATTATAGTGGATGACTAGTGTACCCTAGCATTCATTCTCCAACTGGAAAACTCACTGTGACCTTATTTGGAAATAGGTTCTTTGAAGACGCAGTTAAAATTAGGTCGTGCTGGATTAGATTGGGTCCTAAATCGAATGTCTGGTATCTTCATATAAGAGGAGAAAATGCAAAGATACTTAGAGACAGGAGTGAGGACATGGGAAAACGGAGGCAGAGGTTAGGGTGATGTTGCTAGAAGCTGAGAAATGGCAGGAGCTCCTAGAAGCTAGGAAAAGTCCGAGATTATTCCAGAGAGCTTTTGGAAGGAGCATGGCCCTGATGACAACTTGATTCAGATACCTAGTCTCAAGACCTGTGAGAGAATAAATTGCTATTGTTTTAAGCCACTCAGTTTGTGTGATTTTGCAATAACAGACCAGGGAAACTAATCCAGGGATAAAAGTGAAGGATTATACAGCAGAAATTGACAGAACAATGTAAATCAACTATAATAAAAAAAAAATCTAAGTGAAGGATTATAAAATAGTATCAGGCCAAATTTATTTATTAATTTTTTTTTGTCTTTTGTCATTTTAGGGCCGCACCCACGGCATGTGGAGGTTCCCAGACTAGGGGTCTAATCGGAGCTACAGCCGCTGGCCTGTGCCACAGCCACAGCAACGCGGGATCCGAGCCGCGTCTGCAGCTTACACCACAGCTCACGGCAACGCCGGATCCTTAACCCACTGAGCAAGGCCAGGGATCGAACCCGCAACCTCATGGTTCTTAGTCGGATTCGTTAACCACTGAGCCACGATGGGAACTCCAGGCCAAATTTATTGATAAGGGCCTACTAAGCAGATACACTTTACTTCAAAGGGTTAGAAAAAGCTTGACAGTTTGGTTGCTAAGTATGTCTCTTCTCTTCCTAGTGTGCCTGTGGAACTGGAAGTAACCACAAGATGGATTTGGGAGGCCAGTGGATCCACTGTGAGAAGGAATTGAGTGAAAACTCCATGGATCACAGGACTTCCTTCCACCCTAAAGTTCCTACACTAAATGCAGTTGAAGTACCAGAACTGCCTAGCATGCTATAGAGGAAGCTATCTGAAGACTTGGGAAGGTTGGGACCCTAGAGTGGAATTATCATGTAAGACCTTCTCGCCCACCCCAGGACATTAACCTTCACCATGACTGTAAGAAATAATTTGTGAAGTGAGTGCCAGCATCTTGAAGAGATCTCCAACTGCTCCCGTCTCTGTTCAGATGTATCTCGCAGTGGAAACTGTTAGCATCAGACTGGGGTTCCTACATGCAGTGAGGATAATGGAACTTCTCAGGGTGGTGGGTAGGGGCCAGTGTGGTTACTGTAGTGGACAGCTGAGCAAAGCTGTAATTAGGATTGTCTGACTCCAGAGGCTTATGGTGTTGGCCGACTGATCATGGTATCCCCAGAAAAGAAATAAATGGATAACTGCCAGTTCTTCTTTATAAACAGAGGAGTACTATGTCTATGAACAGAAATCCAAATTTGCATCACTGAAACAGAAAATCACAGCCCCTCAACAATTCCCAGACTTCAGCCAATTTGCATTTCCAGAACTCTTTGATTGAAGGCGAGGCCAGGTCTTCTTGAGAAAAGGACCCTACTTCATTGTCCAAAGTGTATAGTATTAATTTTTTCCCCAGCCTGCCACAGAGGATTCTATAGCCATCCAGTGGAGTGACTTGCGTTGGTGGAAAGGAAATAACTAGACTTTGGGGAGATTTGTAGACAATGTCTATGACCTAACAGTAATTCGTGGAAAGCCAAAACATCACTGTCTACCCATCAGAGTAGGGGCTTGTGGAGGTCAGGTGATCGGTGGAATTTTAGTTCAAGTTCATCTTACATTAACCCCAGCGAATCTCTGAACACATCCTGTGGTTATTTCTCCAGTTCCAGAATGCATTAAAAAAAAAAAGACATGCTCAGCAACTGGCAGAATCCCTACATTGGTCCCCTGACCTGTAGAGTGAAGGCTGTTACTATAGGAAGGGACAGATGGAAGCCTATAGAACTGTTGCTACCCACAAACAAAAACAAAAACGATACCATATTTATGGAGGGATTGAAAGTTGCAAGCTTTGTAATACCCACCGCATCCCTCTACAGCTCACCTGCTTGTCACGTGCAGAAGACAGACGGCGTCTTGGCGAATGACAGTGGGTTCTTGTAAATCTGATTATGGGATAATTCCAGTGGCACTGCTGTTCCAGATGTGGTTTCATTTCTTGAGCAAATCAGTACATTTCCTAGTACCAGGTATGCAGCTATGGATCTGATCGATGCGTTTTTCCATTATATGTGTTGAAAAGATGACTGGAAGGAATCTGCTGGCAAGGACAGCAGCACACCTTCACTGTCCTAGCACAGGCTATATCCGCTCTGCAGCCCTGTGACATGATTTAGTCTGAAGGGATCTCCTTCCCTTCCCCTACCTCTTTCGCATCCACAGAACTTCATGCTGGTCCATTACATTAATGATGATACAGTGACTGGTCCTGGTAGGCAGGAAGTAGCAAATACTATATACATGTTGGTGAGATATTTGTGTGTCAGAGGATGGGAAATAAATGCCCCCAAATTCAGAGTTCTTCTATCTCAGTGAAATTTCTAGCAGTTCCCTGGAGTGGGGTATATTAAAATGCCTAAGGTGAAGGATAAGTTGTTACCTCTGGCCCCTCCTACTATTAAAAAAAAAAAAGCACAATACCTAGTGAGAGAAGTCTCTGCAGCAGGTTCAGGTTGCACACGTTTCCCTGCTTCTTGGGTAGCATGATTCAGAAGGTTCAATGGTACTTGAAGGGGTAGGTAGAGATGATGTTTGGAGTCTTTGGCAAATACCTATATAAATGAATCAATGCATACCCTTAGGATTTGGGAGCAAAGCCCTGCCATCCTCTGAAGATAACGACTCTCCTTTTGAGAAACAGCTTTTGCTATGCTGATGGACCGTGTAACCTGAGCTCAGTGATAAATCATGTTGATGATTTGTAACCTTGATATGATTTGAATGAAAATGGTGCCACACCTCTGTGATCTTCCAAAAACTCACAACCCCAGTCTCATTATGAGAAGAACACCAGACACATTACACATTCCGTTAGAGAGGCATCCTCAAAATTACGTGACCTGTAGTCTTCAGAACTGTTAAGGCCATCAGAAACCGGAAGAGTCTGAGAAACTGTCAGTCAAGTGGAGCCTGAGGAGACACGGCCACTGAATGTAATGTGGTATTCTGGATGGGATCCTGTAACGGAAAAAGACCTTAGGTTAAACAAAGGATGTCTGAGTAAACTATGGACCTTAGTGACTAATAATGGATTGATATTGGTTCACTAAGTGTAATAAATATACTATGCTAATGTAAGATGTTAGTAATAGGATGAGGACAGGGTATGTAAGCAATCTGTACTATCTTATCTGTCACTCTATAAATCTAAAACTATCTCCCCAATCTATTTTATTAGAAAAAAAATGAAACTCACCATGTCACACAATGATGAATCAATACTTTCCAAAATAAGGAAGGTCTAATCATATTGTCCCTTATTTTGTACTTCAATAGAAAGATTTAAATGTTAAGTATTTCATCTTTAATCCTTTAAAAATCTCTACTGTGTATATGTTTTATAGTATACATAAACATAGAGTTATATGTGTGTATTTTTAATGTGTATGTGCATATCGGGAATGTCCAAATTTTTTATCAGCATTGCAGAACTAAATTATCAGAGAACAAATGTGTTAAATAAAAACTAAATCAGAGGAAGTTGTGAGATGAATAAATAAAAAAATCTATAAGCCTAAGTAAAAGCCTATAGAATAACATTGCTAGAGACAATTACAGTTAGTTTACAGCTTCATCTTAGAATCAAACATTCCGAAATTAGATAACTAAAAGTAAAATTGTAGTATGATTTGTAAATCCTTAGATTTAGTAACATATTTTGAATCATCTCAAACTAATGTACTTACTTTTTCAGTGGTCTTGCCTAGAACAGTTAATGCGTGGAAGATTCTGTGTTCCTTTTCTTTGGACATTTCAGCCCTTATTTACAATAACTGTTCATGAATAACACTACTAAGCCGTTACAGAGTGGGTTGATTGGTTGGACGGATTGATTTTTTTTAATGCTCTATAAGGAACTTAGTACAATTTATATGCATATCTTCCCTTTCAATACCATAAACTTCTGTTTTACAGCAAAGTCAAAACAACCTCTATTTTTACTTTATGGAATTTCCCAATGTCACAGCAATAAGAAATATACTTCAAGTGTATTCTGTACCTCAGTTCCTAAAGTCGTCACAGGAAAGGTACTTTTTCGCTTATTCTCGTTTCATAGGTTTATGCACTGTACTCAAGCTTGGAAGCAAGTGTTGCTAGTTTCACTTAGAAATTAACTACTGTAAGAATACCTGAGTATTTATTTCAAAGACCCCTCTTTTCAGCATGTTTCCTGGTTGTGGAATGCTCATTATTTTTAATCAGGATTTTGTTGTGGGGGCTACTATGTCTTCGTAGTTCTGAGACTAGAAGAAATAACTTTATGGGGAACTAGTCCAATAAAAAATATCTTGCAGTAGTAATAGTTTACCTGGAAACCCCCAAAATTGTCCCCAAGAGTTTTTCTTGGGAGAAGTATGAAATTCAGTCATAATGAAATTTTATCATGAAATCGAAACCATTTCGTGTATAAGGAGATGACAGAGAATGATGTTATACAAAGACTTGGAATTCTGGAAAAATATTAAACCAGTCTTCTGCCTCCAGCTAAACAGAATTTCATCCTAAACAAATAATTCAGGCAGATGATAATCTTAATTTTTTTGAAGAGCTGGTAAAATGAAATTCCATACCCTTAGTACCTGATATGGACTGAATATGCTCCCCCCCCCCGAATTCATATGTTGAACCCCTAACCCCCAATAGGACTATATTTGGTGATATTTCTGAATATTTGTGTCTTCACAAAATTCATGTGTTGAAACTCTGTTATCCAATGGGATGGTATTAGGAGGTGGGGCCATTGGGAGGTAATTAGAATCAAATTATCAGGAGAGTAGAACCCTCATGAATGAGATTAATGCTCTTATAAGAATCACAAGAGTATCCAGTCTTTCACTTAGGTCTTTAATTCATCTTGAATTTATTTTTATTTTTATTTTTTATTTTTTTGTCTTTTTGCCTTTATGTAGAGCCGCACCCGCAGCATATGGAGCTTCCCAGGCTAGGAACAGGAGCTGTAGCTGCCAGCCTTCGCCACAGCCACAGCAACACAGAATCGGCAACGCCGGATCCTTAACCCACTGAGCAAGGCCAGGGATCGAACCCGCAACCTCATGGTTCTTAGTCAGATTCCTTAACCACTGAGCCACGAAGGGAACTCCATCTTGAATTTATTTTTAATATGGTATTAGAGAGTGTTCTGATTTCATTCTTTTACATGGAGCTGTCTGGTTTTCCTAGCACTATTTATTGAAGAAACTGTCTTTTCTCCATTGTATATTCTTACCTCCTTTGTTCTAAGATTAATTGGCCGTAAGTGCATAGGTTTATTTCTGGGTTATTATCCTATTCTCTTGATCTTCCGTGTCTGGGTTTGTGCTGGTACCATACTGTTTTGATGACTGTAGCTTTGTAGCATAGTATAAAGCTAGGGCGCTTTATTCGTCTTTCTCAAGATTGTTTTTATTTGGGTTCTTTTGTATTTCCATACAAATCTAGAATTTTTTTTTTTTGTTCTAGTTCTGCCATTGCTAATTTGATAAGGTTTGCATTGACTCTGTATATTGCCTTAGGTAGAATGGTCATGTTAACAATACCAGAGCTTTAAATCCAAGAAATATTCCACCTTTCCATCTGTTTGTGTTGTCTTCAATTTCTCTCTTAAGCATTTTATAGTTTTCAGAGTATAGGAAAAGTCTAAGAGGAAAGTCTAAGCAGAACACTCTGACATAAATCACAGCAATGTTTTCTGGACCTCTTCCCTAGAGTATTGGAAACAAAATCAAAAGTAAGCAAATGGGACCTAATTAAACCTAAAAGCTTTTGCACGGCAAAAGAAAGTATAAACAAAATGAAAAGACAACCTATATGTGAGGAGAAAATATTTGCAAACAATGTTGTTGCAACAAGCAACCAACGGTGATTGACTTCCAGAATGTACAAATAGCTCACACAGCTCACTATCAAAAAACAAACAAATAAAAACAACCCAAATAATGGGCAGAAGACCTAAATAGATACTTCTCTGAGGGAGGCATACAGATGGCCAGTAGGCACATGAACATCACTAATTATTAGAGAAATGCAAATCAAAGCTTCTGTGAGGTATTACCTCCCACTGGCCAGAATGGTCATCATCAAAAAGTCTACAAATAATAAATGCTGGAGAGGGTGTGAAGAAAAGGAAACCCTTGTGCACTGCTTGAGGGAATGTAAATTTGTGCAGCCACTGTGGAAAACAGTATGTAGTTTCCTAAAAAACTAAAAATAGGAGTTACCGTTGTGGCTTAGCAGGTTAAGGACCTGACCCAACATTGTCTCCGTGAGGATGCATGTTCGATTCCTGTCCTTGCTCAGTGGGCTAAGGATCCAGCGTTGCCATGAGCTGTGATGTAGGTTGCAGACACGGCTCGGCTGGCGTTACTGTGACTGTGGTGTAGGCAAGCAGCTGCAGCTCCAAGAAATAGAGGTAACTCACTTTGAAGACCATTGTTTTATTTATGGCCACACCTGTGACATATGGAAGTTCTGGGACCAGGGGTCAAATCCGAGCTGCAGCTGAGGGTTACATCACAGCCACGGCAACACTGGATCTGGGCTAGCAAACTTTCATATGCCACAGGTGCGGCCCTACAAAGCAAAAAAAGGAAAAAGAAAAACAAGGACCTACTGTATAGCGTAGGGAACTATATCCAATACCTTATGATAATGTACAAACAGCTGGAAAAAAATCTGAAAAAGAATATATATGGAAAAAATCTGAAGAAGAATATATATGTATGTGTGTGTGTATGTATATACATATATATATATAACTGAATGACTTTCCTGTACAACTGAAACATTGTAAATCGACTATTTCTCAATTTAAAAATTATAAATTCCAAAAAAATAAAATTAATTAATTGTAAAGAGTCACAAGATATTTTGCTCTTCGTCTCTGCTCTTTACCAGGTTAAGGTATAAGGAGAAGTCAGCAGTCTACAAACCAGAAAAAAATTTCTCATCAGGACTAACCATAATGGTACTCTGATCTTGGATTTCCAGTCTCCAGAATTGTGAGAAATAAATTTCTGTTGTTTAATCCATCCAGTGTATGGTAGTTTGTTGTAGCAGCTTAAACTAAGACATTTAGAGATAAGGCCTATGTGGAGGTGATGAAGGTTAAATGAAGTCATACGGTTGGTGCCCTTATAAGAAGAGGAAGAGGAGTTTTCATTGTGACTCAGCTGTAATGAACCTGACTAGCATCCATGAGGATGCGGGTTTGAACCCTGTCCTCGCTCAGTGGGTTAAGGAGCTGTCGTTGCCATGAGCTGCGGTGTAGGTCATAGACGAAGCTCGGATCTGGCGTTACTGTGGCTGTGGCATAGGCCGGTAGCTGCAGGTCTAGTTTGACCCCTAGCTTGGGAACTTCCATATGCCACGGGTGCAGCTCTTAAAAAAAAAAAGAGGAAGAGACACCAGACTTCTCTCTCTACCAGAGAGGACACAGAAGGCAGCCATGTGCAAGCCAGGAAGAAAGCTCTTGCCAGAAACCAAATCGGCACCTTGAGCTTGGATTTCCTAACCTCTCCTCTCCCTGGGTTATAAAAACAGACATGACCACACGCTCACGGTCTGGTCCCTCTCCCCAGTTGTCAGGAGGTCATCCTCCAGCGCCTGCCATACTCAGTAAACTCTTCTTTCTCTGGGCCCTGTTAAGAGTCCAGAAATTCTTTTCCAACCCAAGTGCACAGACCACAACATTTTTTTATGAATGATAGTGTCTAATACATGTATTATTTAGATGTATTAAAAACATGAGTCATGTGATGATTTTATTTTAAAACATCAAGATTTATAATACAGTGGAAGTTACATCCTATAAAATGAAATTTCTAATGGAAAGTTTTAGATGTCAACTTTCAAATATGGAAACATAGTGTTTCAAAAGCTCTTCTAAGGGAGAAAGTGGGCAAAAATATCCAGATGACTGCCTCAGATGGCAGCTAGTCAAACCCCTTTCATTTTGCAGAAGTGGCAGCAGAGGGCCAGAAGTTCTGCTCTTGAACCAGAACCCAGGACACATCCAGTCACTGGCTCTGCAACTCCATTCCATCTCTTACACACAGGATTCTTCGAGAAAGCCCGTGCTTTTTAATGACACGATACCTCTAAGTAAGGGGTCGTCTCTGAAATGTGTTTGAGTTGAGAGCCATCTGACATCTGCGGTAGCGTGTCACGCTTGGAATATCACTGCCTTAATTGGCTTGGGCAGTGCTGACAACAAAATACCATAAACTGGGTGGCTTAAACAACAAAGATTAATTTTCTCACAGTTCTGGGGCTAAAAGTGAGATCTGAGTGCTAGCACAGTCGGATCCTGGTGAGAGTTTTGTTCCTGGCTTGCACACAGCTGCCTTCCTTCTCTGCTCCTGCCTGCTAAAAGAGAGCAAGCTCTCGTCTGTCCTTTTTTTGGCTGTGCCCGTGGTATGTGGGAATTCCTGGGCCAGGCATTGAACCCATGTCACAGCAGTAACCAGAGCCAGAGTAGTGACAATGCTAGGTCCTTAACCCACTGAGCCACCAGGGAACTCTGGTCTCTCCTCTTCTTATTGGGGCATAATCCTGTTGGATCAGCCTCATACCCTATGACCTCATTTAACTTTACTTCCATAAAGGCCCTATCTCCAAATGTCACAGTAGGGGTTAGGGCTTCAACTTACGAATTTCAGTTGGACACAAACATTCAGTTCCTAACACTCATAAATCTTTATATGCCTTGTTCCTAACCCAGTGGATGGTACCAGTGATCATTAATAAATTTCTGCTGAATGAATTCATATTAATGCCTTAGATCAGTATGATAGTGAGGCATATGGAAGTTCCCAGGCTAGGGGCCAGATCAGAGTTACAGCTGTCAGCATATATACCACAGCCACAGCCACGCTAGATGTTAATCATAGCTAGATGTTAATACTTGGGCAAGTCATGTAAGCGTCACGAAGAGCCTCAGCTTGTTCAGATGTAAAATATAGTTAGCAACTTATGAGGCTTATTTAGAAGGGAGATGTGGGAGTTCCCTTTGTGGCTCAGTGGAAATGAGCCCAGCTGGTTTTCATGAGGATGTGGGTTCCATCCCTGGCCTTGCTCAGTGGGTTAAGGAGCCAGCGTTGCCATGAGCTGGGATCTGG
>PVHT020000009.1:15538439-15564634 GCA_004024745.2 Catagonus wagneri | reverse complement strand
GAACGTGTATTTGTGAAATCATAGCTAGATGTTAATACTTTTGCTTAACATCTTATAGTTTATGAAGCACTTCTGTGTACACCATCCCACTGAAAGAAGACCTGAATGCCCCAGACACCTCGAGAACCAAGTTCCATGATCTTTTCACTATACCAGGTAATCAAGATCTTAAAGGAAGTGTTCGTTTTACAATAGCCTGGGACTTCACTAGGTCGTCATTTCTGTTTCATGCAATGAAGTAATTCACTGCATTGGTCTAGCCGTCGGGGTAATCATGAGGCCAGGTTAAGAAATCTTCCTGGCAGGGAGAGAAGATATTAGGTGTTCTAATATCTATTCCCTTGCAAAACTAATCAGTTACTTGCAATTTCCTAAAATTATTTTTCAGAGTATTTGTGGCCAAAGCTTTGTGAACAAGTCCAATCATGAACACTAGATGGCAGCATAAGAACCTCACCTGCCGCAGTTCCCAGCAGCCCAGCCTTGCTGATAGCCTGGAGATTTCTAGCACCGAGTCAAGGGTGAAGAAGACTTAGACAGATGTTCTTCCATTTCTGTGTAGTCTGTAAGTGTTCTAAGAGGCTGATCTACTGTGAACAGTACACAGAGGAACAATGCTTTCAGGGCAAACTACAGCCAGCGTGGATCAAGTCGGGAGAGTGGTCTGAGTCCCAGGGCTGACACTTCGCAGCTGGTTTTCCTAGAGAAAGCCTGTTTGCTGCCCTGTATGCATCTCATGGGTCGCCTTGAGGACCACACGGAGTCGTGTATAAGAGCTGCCACGTGCTACAATTAAAAAACAAGGTTCAGAAGTTTCCACTGTGGCTCAGCAGAAACAAATCTGACTAGCCTCCATGAGGATGCGGGTTAAGGATCTGGCGTTGTTGTGGCTGTGTAGGCCGGCAACTGCAGCTCTGATTCAGCCCCTAGCCTGGGAACTTCCATGTGCCACAGGTGTGGCAAGGGAAAAAAATGTCTTTTCTGCCCCTGCAGTCCTCCTCTTCCTGAGAGACTCGGGCCAAGTACCAGCTCTGGGCTTCAGCTACAGGGCCCCTGCCCAGCCTTCATCAAGTCCAAGATCACTCTTCAGACACTAAAGGACCCTGACCCGAGATCTGTTTTCCAACTTTGACTCAAAACAGCTGAAACTCAGTTCTTAGTGGCCTCCACACCAACGGTGTTCAGTTTCTCTTTAGTAACTTAAGCACGGCTCTGCTCTAGACCTTGTCACCACCCAGAAGTGAACCCCCTAAAATCGTCAGCTTCCTGTCCCACAATGTCAAAGCCGCCCCTCCTTTCCTCTCCCACGAGCTCCTCCACGTCTTCTTTCCCTCCCTCTTCATCAGCCCCCTGCTTCTCTGCACATGGAGCCACTTCTCTTCTCGCCTATGCTGTTTACTCTCACCAAGACCTAGTCCTCCAGCCCTCAGCCCCCCACCCCACCCCCGGACACAGGACCAGTGCAGCCTTTCGTTTGAGGCAGGGCAGAGCACGGAGGTGGGAGAGCACAGGCAGAGAATTGAATCACTTCTCTGACAATTAACAGCTGTGAATCCCTGAGCACATTAGTAATCCCTCTGCTCATCGGCCCTGGGTATTTTAGGGGGATGGAAACATCTACTCACAAGAGAATTAAAAGAGGTAGTAGGTAAACAGATTTTTTGATAAAAAAAAATCTGTATTTATGCGTTTGTCTTTTGCATCTTCCACATACTTGGCCCCTTCCTGTGACCCAGAGGTACCTCTCTGGAGGGCAAGTGGATGAATGGGTGGACTAGGATTGTTAGAGTAGGACTCAAAGAAGAGGCAGGGTGTAGTTTGCTTCGAAAACAGGTGTTTGAGATATAAAATAAAGGCCTGAGGGAAGTGGCTTCGAGATCATGCTGAAATGCGGTTTGGAAACAGAACAAGGGAGAACCAGGTAAACTCGCTTCCTAGTCCCTTCACAATGGCAGGGGCAACTGAGGACCCTGAGCAGGGCGTGCTCTCGAAAGAAACGGGCAGGGAGGGCAGAGCCTGAATGGTCAGAGCCCCCAAGATGGCTGTTGTCTTGCTCTCTGTCCATCCCTGGCCTGCATCACCTGCACCTTGCTCGCCTGTCGGACCTTCCCTCTTCAGTGAAGGCCTACGTACTTGCCCCTAGTCCCAAGTCATCACTGTTCTTTCTGATCTGGAGATCAGAACACCTCCACCCTTAAGAGCTCATCAAAGGGCCAGTGAGGGGCGGGCTGTTCTGATGGTTTCCCTGGTAACCGATAAACCAATCAGGTGTCAAGTCCCTCTATAACTGCTAACCTCCCCTTCCCCCAGGAAGTGACGTCGGCCGCCATATCCTGCTCGCTGCCTGCTGCGTACGGTGGGGAGTTGCTCCGGGACCCTGCTTCACGCAGGTGAGGTTCCCCTGTCTGTTAAGCCTGTAATGGCTTTCTCTTGGGTCTGGAGGTTGGGCAAATTCTGGGCTTTAAGGCCCGCGGGGAGCAACACAACCGCCCCTTTTCAGGAGTCCAACAGTCACCGAAGCATCAAACCATGAAACCTTAGGTAGGTCCCTGAAGCCCCCAGCAGGGGCCTGAAAAAAAAATATCCACAGCGTATAGTCTATTAGTCCTCAAAACAGCTCTGCAGAGCCATTATTACTGCATTAAAATGACATCACAAGGCGTTCCCATTGTGGCGCCGCAGAAATGAATCAGGCTGGTATCCATGAGGATGCAGGTTTAATCCCTGGCCTCACTCAGTGGTTGGGGATCCGTAGTGGTTGCCGCGTGCTGTGGTGTAGGTCATAGACTCGGCTCGGATCCCACGTGGCTGTGGCCTAGGCCGGCAGCTGTAACTCTGATTCGACCCCTAGCCTGGAAACTTACATATGCCAAAAGTGCGGCCCTAAAAAAGGCAAAAAAAAAAAAAAAAACCCAATCCCCCCCACCACAGGATTCTTATTTGCCCCATTTTACTGAACAGGAAAGTAAATGACGGCATCAGGATTTTAACTCAGGCCAGCTGCCTGCAAAGGCCGTGCTCCGAGCCATCGCACTCACTGCCTTTCGATAAACGTCAGTTGCCTACACTCAACTCCAGCCCCTTCTCTGCTCAACACCAGGTTAAGAAGCCGGGTTAGAAAAGGTAAGCTGCCACGTGTTTCAGACAGTTACTATTTAAGGTCTAAACTCAGCTGGGCCTGTGGTTCTGCTCCCTCGCCTGTTGTTTGTTCTTGGTCGGCTCCATTTCCCAGTGGCTGAGGGGCCTCCTGAATCCTTCCCCTTCATCATTCCCTGCCCTCCTCGCCTCCAGCAATGAACTTGCCTGGGACTCAGTGCCCTTAAGGGTAGACGCTTTGCAGCTTCTCTTCGCCCCTCAGCTAACACCTTCAAGAGCACCTTTTCCTCCTCCTCCTCCTTTCCGGCCAGTTTTCCAGGAAGCAGCGTCTGTCTGTCCTCCTCCTTCAGACTGTTCCCTCCCCGGCCCTTTCACCGCCTCCAGGATTTCCACCAAGGGTCTCTTTTTCCATCTCTTCAGCCTCCGCCCTCTCTGCTGGGTCCTTTCAGCATCTAAAAAAGTAAGGTCTGTCTGCCCCGTCGGCATTGTTTTCATCAGAAATTTCCAAGCTTCTGTCCCTGAGCTCTTCCTAAGAAGTGATGACATTTCACTAATTCATGGGGGGGGGGGGGTGGAAGGGAGAAATAAAGATAATATAGAGCATTTCTCATAAAACTAAAATAAGTGATTTTTCTTTGTTCTCATGTGACTTTTTAAAAATGTTCTGATATTCTTTGTACGGGAGGCCTCCTGTGTCTGCGGGTTCCACATCCTCGGAGAAAGAGGGCTGACTGAACCACGCTCTTTTATATAAGGGTCTTGAGCATCCATAAAGTTTGATCTCCTTAGGGGGTCAGGAACCAGTCTTCCACGTATCCGAAGTGGAAGGGACTTTTCTGTCCCTTCAGAAAAGCGTGGTGACTTCACTTGGCCAACGAGAAAAACCTCTCTGCTCTGTTAAGACATTGAGACATGGGGCATCTTTATACACGGCCTAGGTCAGAAGGTCTCAAAACATTTTGTTTCTGAACATCTCTGCACTCTTTACACTCTAACAACTATTAGGGATCTTCATCGGCTATATTTTTCCTACTTTCTATTTTTTTTCTTTCCTTTTTTTTTGTCGTCTTTTTGCCTTATCTAGGGCCGCCCCCGCGTCATATGGAGGTTCCCAGGCTAGGGGTCTAACAGCTATAGCTGCCGGCCTTCGCCACAACAACAGCAACGCGGGATCCGAGCCGCGTCTGCAACCTACACCACAGCTCACGGCAACGCCGGATCCTTAACCCACTGAGCAAGGCCAGGGATCGAACCTGCAACCTCATGGTTCCTAGTCGGATTCGTTAACCGCAATGGGAACTCCCTACTTTCTATATTCTTAATGCCCTACTTTCTATATTCTTCACTCTTAACTAAGAATTCTTGGGAGTTCCCGTCGGCGGTGCAGAGGAAACGAATTGGACTAAGAACCAAGAGATTGTGGGTTCGATCCCTGGCCTTGCTCAGTGGGTTAAGGATCCGGCGTTGCCGTGAGCTGTGGTGTAGGTCCCAGACGCGCCTCGGATCTGCTGTTGCTGTGGCTCTGGCATAGGCCGGTAGCAACAGATCCAATTGGACCCCTAGCCTGAGAACCTCCATATGCCACAGGTGTGGTCCTAAAAATACAAAGAAAAAAAAAGAAAAACGGAAAAAAGAATTTTTAATTCTTAAAGCTACCAGGAACCTTTCTGGCCCAGGAGAAACTCCCTTTTGAGGACTAGCTACTTCTTAGAGATAAGGAACTCCTCCCCTGGAGTGCATCTTTCATATGCAAATTACCAGATCCAAAGCCATACCCAACCACCCACCCCATTCAGCTCCCACAGGGCTTCTTTACTTTGGGCCAATACAGGGATATGTCCCCTTCTTGCACTTCACAGATACTGCATATTTTACAAATTAAAGGCTTGTGACAATCCTGCCTTGAGCCAGTCTTTTGGGGCCATTTTTCCAGCAACATTACTTTCTAATTAAGGTATGTACGTTGTCTTTTTTTTTAGACCTACTACTGCACACTTAATGTAATATAGTGTAAACGTAGTATTTATATGCAGTGGAAACTGAAAAATTCATGTGAGGCCTTATTGCCATATTGGCTTTATTGCAGTAGTCTGGGACCAAACCTGAAGTATCTCCGAGGTATGTCTGTGTTCACCTGTTCTAATCACTCCAGGGCCAGATTCAGGAAACCCTAGGACAGCCCCAACACCCTAGAGCCTGCTGAAAGTATTCAAGCTAGCCGGTCCTATAGCCACTTACCCTGTCTTGCCTGTTTTGGGAAAACCACAGTAAGGCTCTAACCTGTGTTTTCTCCACACTGACCACTGCTTCCTTGTGTGGCCCTATGTGACATGGCAGGGCCTCGTCTTGGGAACAGACTCCCCTTTCAATGACAGTCATCTCCTGATTTATTGACCTAACCATATCCGAATAATAATAAAGCCTACCTTTTAGAAACAGTACCTCAATAAGCTCTTGTTTATGTGGGTCCTATATATTGATATTTACTGTTTTAGATATTAAAACTGAGAAATTTTTAAGACATGAACACATCATACATTAGTATAATAACATCTTAATGAAAAATAACTGTTTTCCAAAACGAGCATGAGAAGAGTAGCACTGTTTACTGTTTTCCCCACTCTGTACACTTCAGATGCATGATTCATTTATTTCGCAACTAGAAATTTGTACCTAATCTCCCTCACCTATGCCTTAGCCTCCTCCTACACGCCACCCTTCTGGTAATCACCAGTTTCTTCTCTGTATCTATGAGTCGGTTTCTGTTTTGTTATAACTGTTTGCTTGTTCTTTAGATTCCACACACAAGGGATAGAATAATTTGTCTTTCTCTGACGTTTCACTTAGCTTAATTTGCTTTAGATCCATCCATGTTGTCACAAATACCAAGATTTCATTCTTCTTTATGGCTGAGTAATATCCCATTGTACGTATAAATGTGTGTGTATGTATGAATGTGTGTGGCCGAGTAATATTCCATTGTATATATAAATGTGTGTATGTGTATATATGCATATATATATCTCACATCTTCTTTATCCATTCATGGACATTTAGGTGGCTTCCGTATCTTCGCTATTGTAAATTAATGCTGCTATGAACATAGGATTGCATATATCCTCTCTAATTAGTGTTTTCATTTTCTTTGGATAAATACCAAGGAGAAGAATCATTGGATCGTAGGACATTCTGTTTTTAATTTTTTGAGAAATTTCCATACTATTTTCCATAATGGCTGCAACAATTTACATTCCTACCAAAAGTAGACAAAAGTTCTTTTCTCCAAATCCTTGTCAATAGGATTTTTGTCTTCCTGTTATTTGTTGTCTTTTTGATAATAGTTGTTCTGACAAATAATCAGGTGATATCTCATTGTGGGTTTTTTTGTTGTTGTTTTTTTGATTTGTTTTGTTTTGTTTGTACCTTCAGCATGCAGAAATTTTCAGGCCAGGAATCAAACCCATGCCACAGCACTGACAATGCTAGATCCTTAAACCGCTAGGCCACCAGGGAACTCCTCGTTGTGGTTGTGATTTGCGTTTCCCTGATGATGAGTGATGTGAGCATATTTTCATGTCCCTGTTTGCTGTCTGTAAGCTTCTTAGTGAAAATGTCTACTCACAGCTTCTGCCCAATTTTGGGGGGAGGGGCCACATCTATGGCATACGGACCTTCCTGGGCCCCGGGTTGAATTCAAGCCAGAGCTGCAACATATGCCACAGCTGCGGCAACCCCGGATTCTTAACACACTGCACCACAGCGAGAATGCCCCTCTGTCCATTTTTTAATCAGTTTTTTTTTCTTGTTCATTTGTTTTTGCCTTTTTGGCTTTTCTAGGGCCGCACTCACAGCATATGGAGGTTCCCAAGCTAGGGGTCTAATCAGAGCTGTAGCCACCGGCCTATGCCACAGCCACAGCAACATGGGATACAAGCCGCATCTGCAACCTATACCACAGCTCACGGCAATGCCGGATCCTTAACCCACTGAGCGTGCCAGGGATCGAACCTGCCACCCCGTAGTTACTAGTTGGATTCATTAACCACTGAGCCACGATGGGAACTCCTGGTTTTTTGTCTTTTTGACGTTGAGTTGTATGAATTTTCTCTATAGTTTGGATTTTTTTTTTTTTTTTTTTGCATTATAGGTGGTTTACAAATTTCTGTTAAATTTTCCAACTGCACCACGTGGTGACCCGGTTACATGTACATATATGGATTTGTCACATGTGATTAGACATAGTTCTCTATACTATACAGCTGGATCTCCTTGCTTTTCCATCACAAAGCACTAGCTAACCCCATTCCCTCCCACCCCCTCCCCCACCCCCACCACAGCAGCCACAAGTCTGTTCCCCAAGTTCTTGCTTTTCTGTTGAGAGGTTCATCTGTGCAGTATACTGGACTCCAGTTATAAGAGATTTCATATGACATCTGTCTTTCTCCTTCTGACTTGCTTCACTCAGTATGAGGGTCTCTAATTCCATCCATGTTGCTGCGAATGACATTATTTTATCCTTTTTTATGGCTGAATAGTATTCCATCGTGTATATATACCACATCTTCCTAATCCAGTCATCTGTCAAAGGACATTTGGGTTGTTTCCATGTCTTGGCTATTGTGAATAGTGCTGCAGTGAACATGCGTGTGCAAGTGTCTTTTTCAAGGAAAGTTTTGTCCGGGTATATGCCCAAGAGTGGGATTGCTGGGTCATATGGTAGTTCTATGTATAGTTTTCAAAGGTACCTCCACACTGTCTTCCATAGTGGTTGCACCAGCCTACATTTCCACCGACAGTGCAGGAGGGTTGCCTTTTTTCCACAGCCCCTCCAGCAACTGTTGTTTGTGGACTTGTTAATGATAGCCATTCTGACTGGTGTGAGGTGGTATCTCGTGGTAGTTTTGATTTGCATTTCTTTAATCATCAATGATGTTGAGCATTTTTACATGTACTTATTGGCCATCTGTTTATCTTCTTTGGAGAAATGTCTGTTCAGGTCCTTTGCCCATTTTTCAGTGGGGTTGTTGGCTATTTTGTGGTTGAGCTGCATCAGTGGTTTGTATATTTTAGAGATTAAGCCCTTGTCAGTTGCATCATTTGAAACAATTTTTTCCCATTCTGTAAGTTGTCTTTTAGTCTTCTTTTTGGTTTCCTTTGCTGTGCAAAAGCTTGTCAGCTTGATTAGGTCCCATTGGTTGATCTTTGCTTTGACTTCTGTTTCTTTGGGAGACTGACCTGAGAAAACATTTGTAAGGTTGATGTCAGAGAATGTCTTGCCAATGTTTTCTTCCAGGAGTTTAATGGTGTTTTGTCTTATACTTAAGTCTTTATGCCATTTAGAGTTTATTTTTGTGCATGGTGTGAGAGTGTGTTCTAGTTTCATTGATTTGCATGCAGCTGTCCAAGTTTCCCAGCAATGCTTACTGAAAAGACTTTCTTTTTCCCATTTGAAGTATTGCCTCCTTTGTCAAAGATCAATTGGGCGTAGGTGTCTGGGTTTATTTCTGGGTTCTCTATTCTGTTCCATTGGTCTGTATGTCTATTTTGGTACCAGTACCATGCTGTCTTGATTACTGTGGCCCTGTAATATTGCCTGAAGTCTGGGAGAGTTATGCCTCCTGCTTGGCTTTTGTTCCTCAGGATTGCTTTGGCAATTCAGGGTCTTTTGTAGTTCCATATAAATTTTTGGATTGTTTGTTCTAGTTCTGTGAAGAATGTCATGGGTAATTTGATAGGGATTGCATTGAATCTGTAGATTGCTTTGGGGACTATTGCCATTTTTAGAATATTAATTTTTCCGGCCCATGAGCATGGAATATCTTTCCATTTCTTTGTATCTTCTTTGATCTCCTTGATTAATGTTTTGTAGTTCTCTGCATATAAGTCTTTCACCTCCTTGGTCAGGTTTCTTCCCAGGTATTTGACTTTTTGGGGTGCTGTTTTAAAAGGTAAAATATTTTGGTATTCTTTTTCTACTATTTCATTGTTAGTATATAGAAATGCGATTGATTTCTGAAGGTTAACCTTATATCCTGCTATTTTACTGAATTTGTTGATCAGTTCAAGTAATTTTGGGGTTGAGTCTTTGGGGTTTTCTCTATATAGTATCATGTCATCTGCATACAGTGACAGCTTTGCCTCTTCTCTTCCTATTTGGATGCCTTTTATTTCTTCTGTTTGTCTGATTGCTGTAGCTAGGACTTCTAATACTATGTTGAATAATAGTGGTAAGAGTGGGCATCCTTGTCTTGTTCCAGATTTTAATGGTAAGGCTTTCAGCTTTTCTCCATTGAGTATTATATTTGCCATGGGTTTTTCATATATGGCCTTTATTATGTTAAGGAATGTTCCCTGTATTCCCATTTTGGTAAGAGTTTTGATCATGAATGGATGTTGGACTTTGTCAAATGCTTTTTCTGCATCTATTGAGATAATCATGTGGTTTTTGACTTTTCTTTTTTAATGTGGTGTATGACATTGATTGATTTGTGTACACTGAACCATCATTGTGCACCTGGGATAAATCCCACCTGGTCATGGTGTATGATCTTTTTGATATGTTGTTGGATTCGGTTGGCTAAAACTTTGTTGCGAATTCTTGCATCTATATTCATCAAAGATATTGGCCTATAGTTCTCTTTTTTTGTGGTGTCTTTGCCTGGTTTTGCAATTTAAGGTGATGTTGGCATCATAAAATGCCTTTGGGAGTGTTCCTTCTTCAGCCATTTGGAAAAGCTTAAGGAGGATGGGTATGAGTTCCTCTTTGTATGTTTGGTAGAATTCACCTGTGAAGCCATCTGGTCCTGGACTTTTATTTGTAGGAAGTGTTTTGATGTCATACTCAATTTCATTTCTAGTGATTGGTCTGTTCAGTTGATTTATTTCTTCTTGATTCAGTTTTGGGAGGGTTTAGGTCTCTAAAAATTTGTCCATTTCTTCTAAGTTATCAAATTTGTTGGCATACAGTTGTTCATAGTATTCTGTCATGTTTTTCTGTATTTCTGTAATATCCATTGTAATTTCTCCTTTTTCATTTCTTGTTTTGTTTATTTGGGTTTTTTCTCTCCTTTTCTTGGTGAGTCTAGCCAGAAGTTTGTCAATCTTGTTTACCTTTTCAAAGAACCAGCTCTTGGATTTATTGATTTTTTTCCTATTGTTTTTTGAATATTTTATTGATTTCCTCTCTGATCTTATTGATTTCCTTCCTTCTGCTGACTTTAGGGTGTTTTTGTTCTTTTTCTAATTCAATTAGGTAATGGGTTAGGTTGTCGATCTGAGATTTTTCTTCTTTTTTGAGGAAGGCCTGTAATGCTATGAACTTCCCTCTAAGCACCGCTTTTGCAGCATCCCGTAGATTTGGGGTTGTTGTGTCTTTATTCTCATTCGTCTCAAGGTATTTTTTACTTTCCTTCTTGATTTCCTCATTGACCTATTCGTTTTTTAGAAGCATGTTGTTTAGTCTCCATGTAGTATGTTTTCTCTCATTTCCTTTCCTGTAGTTGATTTCTAGTTTCATGCCTTTGTGGTCAGAGAAGATACTTGAAATAATTTCTATACTCTTAAATTCGTTGAGGTTAGCTCTGTGCCCCAGTACATGATCTATCCTTGAGAATGTTCCATGTGCACTTGAGAAGACTGTATATTCTCATTTTTTTTGGATGTAATGTCCTGAAAATGTCAGTTAGGTCTAACTTTTCTATTATGTCATTTAGGATCTCTGTTGCCTTACTGATTTTCTGCCTAGAGGATCTGTCCATTGATGTGAGTGGAGTGTTAAAGTCTCCTACAATTACTGTATTGCCATCTATTTCTCCTTTTATGTCTGATAGTACTTGTTGTAAGTACTTGGGTGCTCCTATATGAGGGGCATATATATTGACAATTGTAATATCCTCTTCTTGAATGGATCCTTTAACCATTAAGTAATGTCCTTCTTTGTCTTTCTTTATGGCTTTCACCTTAAAGTCTATTTTGTCTGATATGAGTATTGCCACTCCTGCTTTCTTTTCTTGTCCGTTGGCATGAAATGTCTTTCCCAACCCCCTCACTTTCAATCTATCTGTGTCCTTTGCTCTAAGGTGAGTCTCTTGTAGGCAGCAGATTGTAGGTTTTTGCTTATTTATCCATTCTGCCACTCTGTGTCTTTTGATTGGAGCATTCAGACCATTGACATTTAAGGTGATTATTGATAGATATGTATTTATTGCCATTTTAGATCTTGTTTCCAGTTGATTCTGTGTTTCTCTTCTTTTCTTTTTTTGGATGGATGGGTTCCAATTATTTTATACTTAAGTTCTTTTCTTTTCAGTATTTGTGGATTAGATGTCCCATTTTGGTTTATGGTTGCCCTGTTTTTTAAGTATGTTAACACCTTCTTATATCTGCTTGCTGTGGCCTGATAACCATATAGGCTTGAACACATCATTAAGAAAAGAAAAAAAGAATAAAAATAAAAAAGTTTTAAGTTAAAAAAAAAAACAGAAAAAAAGAAAGTCTATGTTTTCCTACTTTCCCTCCCCACAATGTATGAGGTTGTTGTCTCTTTTTTTTTTTTGTAATTTAATTTAACTAATTTATTTATATATTTTAGCATCTTCATGTTTAGATGTATATGCTGGCTTATTTGAATGATTGCTTTCTAATTGTGGTTTCCTCCATTCTAATTCTTACTTTTTACTTTCTTTCTTCTTTTTCTTTTTTTTTTTTTAGAGTAACCTTTTCAACAATTCTTTTAGAAAAGGTTTAGTATTGCTGTACTCTTTTAGCTTTTGTTTGTTGGGGAAATTCTTTATGTCCCCTTCTATTTTAAATGATATTCTTGCTGGGTAGAGTATTCTAGGTTGCAGGCTATTTCCTTTCAGCACTTTAAATATATCTTGCCATTCCCTTCTAGCCTGTAATGTTTCTGTAGAGAAATCAGCTGACAGCCTTATGGGGGATCGCTCATAATTAACTCTTTGCTTTTCTCTTGCTGCCTTTAGGATCCTCTCTTTAATTCTTGCCATTTTTAATATAATATGTTTTGGTGTGGGTCTGTTTGGGTTCAGCTTGTTTGGGGCTCTCTGTGCATCCTGTATCTTGATGTCAGATTCCTTTAGATTTGAAAAGTTTTCAGACATAATTTCTTCAAACATTTTTTCAGCGCCTTTTTCTTTTTCTACTCCTTCTGGAAATCCTATTATGTGTAAATTGGGCCACTTTATGTTATCCCATAGATCTCTTATATTGCTTTCATGTTTTTTCATTTGATTTTCTGTCCGCTGTCCTGATTGCGTGATTTCCATTATTCTATCTTCTACATCACTAATGCATTCCTCTGCATTATTCAAACCGCTCTTTATTGCCTTTAGCTCAGTTTGCATCTCTGCAAATGAGTTTTCCAGCTTTTTTTGACTCCTCATGTTTTCTAGTTCTTTTCTAAGGGACTCTGCATTGCTGTTTGCATCTTCTCTTAATTCCTGAATATTCAGCCTTAATTCTTCAAGTATTTTCATTACCTCCCTTCTGAACTCCATTTCTGTCAGACTGCAAAGGTCTGTTTCATTGTTGGCTGCTTTAAATGACTTGTCCTGTTCTTTTAACTTGGAA
Organism: Catagonus wagneri; assembly: GCA_004024745.2. NCBI lineage: Eukaryota > Metazoa > Chordata > Mammalia > Artiodactyla > Tayassuidae > Catagonus > Catagonus wagneri. The sequence goes on along the minus strand of PVHT020000009.1, from coordinate 15,551,950 downwards.
TGGTTTTTGAGCTTCTTCATCTTGCTTGTGGTTTTCTTTTTCTGTGAGTTTGGGGAAGCCACACTGTATTCTTGTAAGGCTACTTCTAGGGAGGAGCACCCCTTTGTATTTTTTTGGTGGGGTTACTATTTTTGGTGTGGGAGTTTGAATATTTGGTGTCCTTTTCTTTGGAGTGAGCAGGCTGTTATCTCAGTGGTACTCTGAGTGTTCTCTGGGAGGATGTAGAAATGGCTAAGGTCAACAGTTGGTGCCTAGTCTCTGTGCTCTCAGTTGCAGGAAGGTGGCACTGTCTACTCCTAGTTGCCAGGCCCTGGGAAGTGGTCATGAGCTCTAGGCAGATCTACCAGGTGTCCAGAGCATTTGGCAGTAGCAGCAGTAGGAAGTATGATTTCCCCAGGGAGTGAGAGCCACGAAAGCTAGTGTTTGATTACAAAGTCCTCTTTGAGGTGATTGGGACCACAGGGGGTACCTGTCAGAGGCCGGTTCAGCAGGCTGGCGTTGACTCCGCCCCTCTGCCAATGCTAGCTCCATGTGGTCCTTTAGGGCTCTGCCCACCAGAGATGCTAACTGTGGGCTGGTGCAGGCTCTTAGCTCCATGGACTAGCACAGCCGCCCCCTCCCCCCACCAATGCTGGTTGGCGCAGGCTCCTGTCTCCACGACCTGGCACAGTGCTCCACCCTACCGTCACTGCTAACTCCATGGGCTTCAAGGCACGGGCTCTGCCCCTGCTGCTCCTGCTGTTGCCTCCACTGGCTCCGCCCCACTGCCACTGCTGTCTCTGTGGCCTCGGCTTCGCCACCCTGCTGTCTGCACTAGTTCACGGTGCTTCCTATGGCGGTCAGCCCCTTCCTCTCCTCCTCCCTGACAATGGAGGCTTGGCTCCCCTGTGGGACCAGACTTCCTGGGTTCCCTTTGTCCTGGCTTTACACTCCATGGTCCATAGAGTATTGAGCTCCCTCCCATGCACTGTTCCCTAGTCTATCTCCACAACCGCCACTGACCTCAGCCCTCTCCCAGGGACTAACCTTAGGACCCTATGTCTCAGCTCCCAGGCGCCACCCGGCGTCTCTGGCTGTGGTGTCTGTGCCAGTATTCAGGTTGTCTGTGTGCGTCTCTAACTCCGATTTTCCAATCTCAATCCAGCTGCTGCGCTTTTCTCAGGCTTTGAGGTCCCTCTAGCTCCGTTGATCATTGGTTAGGTGTCTTCCCAGGGTGTGGGTTCCTTTTCTTTTTCATAGCTCCCTCCCTGGGGTACCGGATGCTGTCCTGATTCCTTTTCTCTCTCTCTCTTTTTTTCTGTTGTTCTACTCACTTATTTCAAGACTTTCTTGCAGATTTTGGAGGTTTAGATTAAATAGCATTCAGATGATGTTTTGTCCAAGTTGTTTTATATTTAGATGTGTTTTTTTGATGTATTTGTGGGAGAGGGTGAGCACAACCTCTTACTCCTCTGCTATCTTGCCGCCATCTCCAATATATAGTTTGGATTTTAAACCCTTATTGACTGTTTTGTTTGCAAATATCTTCTCTCGGGAGTAGGTGGCCTTTTCATTTAGTTGATATTTTTCTTCGACAGGCAGTTTTTAATGTGATATAGTCCCATTTGTTTGTTTTTGCTTTTGTTTCCTTTAGATGAGACATAGCCAAAAAATATTAAGACCAGTGTCAAAGAGTGTACTGCCTATATTTTCTGATTTTAGGATTCAGGTCTTAAATGTACATCTTTAATATTTTTTAATTTATTTTTGTGCATGGTGTGAGTAGCCCAGTTTGCTGGATTTGCATGTAGCTGTCCAGTTTTCTCAACACCATTCATTGAAGAGACTGTCTTTTCCACATTGTATATTCTTGGTTCCTTGGTTGTGGATTAATGGCCCATGTAAGTGTTGATTCATTTCTGAGCTGTCTTTTCTTTTCCATTGATCTGTGTGGCTGGGTTTCTATTAATTTATTTATTTATTTATTTATTGTAATAACAAAACATGTTTTAAAGTACAGTTGATTTACAATGTGGTGTCTGCTGTACAGCAAAGTGACCCAGCCCACTGGTTGTACACACGCGCACGCGCACACACACACACACACACACGTTCTTTTTCTCATTTTATTTTCCATCATGCTCTATCACAAGAGATTGGATACCGTTTTCTAAGCTATACAGGAGAACCTCGTTGCTTATTCATACTAAATGTAATGGTTTTCATCTACTTACCCTAAACTCCCAGTCCATCCCACTCGCTCCCATGCACAAATCTGTTTTCTATGTCTGTGAGTCTGTTTCTATTCTGTAGATAGGTTCATCTGTTGCATATTTTAAACTCCACACATAAGTGATATCATATGGCACTTGTCTTTCTGACTTCACTTAGAATTGAGAATTTCTGGTTGCATCCAGGTTGATTCTAATGGCCTTATTTTGTTGTTTTTAATGGCTGAGAAATACTCTATTGTGTATATGGACAACATCTTAATCCATTCATCTGTTGATGGGCATTTAGGTTGTTTCCATGTCTTGGCTACTGTGAATAGTGCTGCTATGACCATAGGGGTGCATGTATCTTTTTCAGTGTAAGTTTCATTCAGATACATGCCAGGGAGTGGGGTTGCTGGATCATATGGTAGTTCTATATTTAGTTTTCTGAGGAACCTCCATTCTATTTTCCAGAGTGGTTGTACCAATTTACATTCCCACCAACAGTATAGAAGGGTTTCCTTCCTCTACACCTCTCCAGCATTTGTTGTTTGTAGGCTTACTAATGATGGCCATTCTGACCTATGCGAGGTGGTACTACATTGTAGTTTTGATTTAAATTTCTCTAATAATTAGTGATGAACATTTTTTTCATGTGCCCGTTGGCTATCCCATGTCTTTGGAGAAATGTCTATTTTGGTCTTTTGCCCATTTTTCGGTTGGGTTGTTTGTGTTTTTTTTTTGTCATTGTTTTTTAGTTTTATTAAAATATAGTTGACTTATAGGCTTGTGAAAATTTCTAATGTACAACAAAGTGATTCAGTCAAACATATACACATATTTATTCTCGTTCAGATTCGTTTCCCACAAAGATTACACAGAATTTTGGGTAGAGCTCTCAGTGCTATACAGCAGGTCTTCATTGGCCAGTCATTCTATATACCTCAGTGTGCTTATGTCAGTCCCAAAACCCCAGTCCATCCCTTCCACCCTATCACCTGTTTCCTTTGATCCATCCCTGTTGCTACAGATGGCATTATTTCATCCTTTTTTATGGATGAGTAATATTGCATTGTATATATGTACCACAATTTCTTTATCCATTCCTCTGTTGATGTACATTTAGGTTATTTCCATGTCTTGGCTGCAGTTAACATTGAGGTGTATGTGTCTTTTCAAGTTATGGTTTTCTCCAGATAGATGCCAGGAGTGGGATTTCTGGATCATGTTATAGTTCTACTTTGCGTTTTTGAGAAAGCTCCATACTGTTTTCCATTGTGGTTTTATCAACTTGCATTCCCACCAACAGTGTAAGAGGGTTCCCTTTTCTCCACAACCTCTCCAGCATTTACTGTTTGTAGACTTTTTTTTTTTGGCCTTATCTAGGGCCGCACCCATGGCATGTTGGAGGTTCCCAGGCTAGGGGTCTAACAAGAGCTGTAGCTGCTGGCCTTCGGCACAGCAATGCAGAATCCAAGCCACATCTGCAACCTAGACCACAGCTTATGGCAACGCCGGATCCTTAACCCATTGAGCAAGGCCAGGGATCGAACCCACAACCTAGTCAGATTCGTTAACCACTGAGCCACGATGGGAACTCCCAATTGTTTGTAGACTTTTGATGATGGCCATTCTGGCTGGTGTAAGGTAGTACCTTAAAGTAGTTTTAGTTTGCATTTCTCCAGTAATTAGTGATGTCAAACATCTTTTGGTGTGTTTTTTGGCCATCTGTGTGATTTCTTAGATCTTCTGCCCATTTTTGGATAGAGTTGTTTTTTGATATTAAGCTGCAAAATTGTATGTTTTGTAGATTAAACCCTTGTCAGTTGCAAATATATTCTCCCATTTTGTGGGCTGTCATTTTGTCTTGTTTATGGTTTACTCTTCTGTGCAAAAACTTTTAAGTTTAATTAGGTCACATTTGTTTATTTTTGTTTTTATGATCATTACTCTAAGAGGTGGATCTGAGAAAATATTGCTGTGGTTTATAACAGTGTTCAGCTGGTTTTCCTCGACTTTTGTAGTATCTGGTCTTATGTATAGGTTTTTAATCCATTATGAGTTTATTTTTGTGCATGGTGGGTGTCAGAGAGTGTTCTAATTTCCTTCTTTTGCATATAGGTGTCCACTTATCCCAGCACCATTTATTGAAGAGACTGTCTTTTCTCCATTGTATATTCTTGTCTCCTTTGTCATAGATTAACTGACCATAGGTGCTTGAATTGCATTCTGAGCTGTCTATCCTGTTCCCTTGATCTGTATTTCTGTTTCTCTGCCAGTACTATTTTGTTTTGATAACTGTAGCTTTGTAGTACAGTCCTCCAGCTCCACTTTTTTTTTTCTTTCTTGGGATTGCTTTGACTATTTGAGGTCTTTTATGTTTCCACTTAAACTTAAAATTTTTTGATCTAGTTTTCTGAAAAATACCATTGGTAATTTGATAGGGATTGTGCGGAATCTGTAGATTGCCTTGGATAGTATAGTCGTTTTGACAATGTTGATTCTGCCAATCCAAGACCATGGTATATCTTTCCATCTGCTTGTGTCATCTTTGATTTCCTATCTTTTTAAAAAAATTTTATTCTTTTAACTGAATGAATTTTACTATGCATATATTTGTACAATAATTATCACAACCCAGTTTTACAGCATTTCCATCCCCAAACCCCAGCCCACCCCTCCTCCACCCCCAAATTGTCTCCTTTGGAAAGCATACGTTTTTCAAAGTCTTTGAGTCGGTTTCTTTTGCAAAGAAGGCCACTGTATCATTTCTTAGATTCCACATATCAGTGATAACATATGACGTATGTCTCTCACTGTCTGATTTCACTTAGCATGATAATTTCTAAGCCCATACATGTTGCTGCAAATGACAATATTTCATTCCTTTTTATGGCTGAGTAATAGTCCATGTGTATATGTACCACATCTTCTTCATCCACTCCTCTGTCAGTGGACGTTTAGATTGCTTCCATGTCTTGACTGTTGTGTATAGTGCTGCAATGAACATTGGAGTACATGTGTCTTTTTGAGCCATGGTTTCCTCTGGATAGATGTCCCAGAGTGGGATTGCTGGATCATGTCATAGTTCTACTTTGGGTTTTTTGAGGAAGCTCCATAACTACCTTCCACTGTGGTTGTATCAGTTTACATTCCCAGCAACAATGGAAGAGGGTTCCCTTTTCTCCACACTCTCTCCAGCATTTATTGTTTGTAGACTTTTGATGATAGCCATCCTGGCTGGTGTAAGGTGGCATCTTATATTAGCTTTAATTTGCATATCTTCAGTAATTAGTGATGTCAAACATCTTTTCACGTGTTTTTTGGCCATCTGAATGTCTTCTTTGGAGAATTGTCTGTTTAGATCTCGTGCCCACTTTTTGATGGGGTTGTTTGGGGTTTTTTGGTTTTGAGCTGCAGGAGGTGTTTATATATTTTGGAGATTAATCCCTTGTCAGTCGCTTCATTTGCAAATATTTTCTCCCATTCTGTGGGTTGTCTTTTCATTTTGTTTAGAGTTTCCTTTCCTGTGCAAAAACTTTTCTAAGTTTAGTTAGGTCCCATTTGTTTTTGTTTTAATTATCATTACTCTAGGAGGTGGATCCAAGAAGATATTGCTGTGGTTTATGAGACTGTTCAGGCTATGTTTCCTTGAACGGTTTTATATTATCCAGTCTTATATTTAGGTCTTTAATCCATTTTGTGTTTATTTTTGTGAATGGTATTAGGAGTGTTTTGGCTTCATTCTTTTACATGTAGCTGTCCACTTTTCCCAACACCACTTACTGAAGGGGACTGTCTTTTCTCCATTGTATATTCTTGCCTCCTTTGTCGTAGACTAGTTGACTCTAGGTATGTGAGTTTAATTATAGGCTTTCTACCCTATTCCACTGATCTATATTTCTGTCTTTGTGCCAGTTCCATACTGTTTTGATGACAATGGTTTTGTGATATAGTCTGAAGTCAGGGCGCCTGATTCCTACAGCTCAATTTTTCTTTCTCAGGAGGGCTTTGGGCATTCTGGGTCTTTTATGTTTCCAAACAAACTTTGAAATATTTTGTTGTACTTCTGTGAAAAATGTCATTGGTAATTTGATAGGGATTGCATTGAATCTGTAGATTGCCTTGGGTAGTATAGTCATTTTGACAATATTGATACTTCCAATCCAAGAGCATGGTATGTCTTTCTGTCTGTGTGATCTTTCATTTCTTTCATCAGCATCCCATAGCTTTTTAGAGTATAAGTCTTTTGTTTCTTTAGGTAGATTTATTCCTAGGCATTTTATTCTTCTTGATACACTCGTAAATGGGATCATTTCCCTAATTTCTCTTTTATTGTTAGTATATAGAAATACAGTCAATTTCTTTCTATTAATTTGTATCCTGTGACTTTGCCAGATTCATTGATGAGCTCTAACAGTTTTCTGGTAGTGTCTTTAAAATTTTCTGGGTATAGTATCATGTCATGTGCAAACAGTGATAGTTTTACTTCTTCCTTTCCAATTTGGATTTCTTTTATTTTTTCTTCTCTGATTGCTGTGGCTAGGACTTCCAAAACCATGTTGAGTAGTAGTGGTGAGAGTGGGCATCCTTGTCTTGTTCCTGATCTTAATGGGAATTCTTTCAGCTTTTTACTGTTGAGAATGGTGCTAGCTGTAGGTTTGTCATATAGAGCCTTTATTATGTTGAGGCAGGTTCCCTCTGTGCCCACTTTCCATTGGATTTTTATCAGAAATGGGTGTTGGATTTTGTCAAAAGTCTTTTCTGCCTCTATTGAGAGGATCATATGGCTTTTATTCTTCACTTTGTGTTGTTTCACAGTGATTGATTCGTGGATATTGAAAAATCCTTGCTTCCCTGGGATAAATCCCACTTGATCATGGTGTATGATACCTTTAATGTATTTCTGGATTTGATTTGCTAGTTTTGTTAAGGATTTTTGCATCTGCGTACACCAGTGGTATTGGCCTGTAATTTTCTTTTTGTGATATCTTTACCTGGTTTTTCTATCAGGGTGATGTGGGCCTCATAGAATGAGTTTGGGAGAGTTCCTTTCTCTGCAGTTTTTGGAACAGTTTCAGAAGAATAGGTGTTAACCTTTTTCTAAATGATTGATAGAATTCACCTGTGAGACCATCAGGTCCTGGACTATTGTTTGCTGGAAGTTTTTTTTAAGATTTTTATTTTTTCCATTGTCATTGATTTACCATCTTCTGTCAATTTCTACTGTACAGCAAAGTGACCCAGTTATATGTATATGTTCTTTTTCTCACATTATCCTCCAACATGTTCCATCACAAGTTTCCAGTGCCACACACCAGGATCTCTTGCTTCTCCATGCCAAATGCACTCCCTGCCCTTCCCCCTTGGCAACCACTTGTCTGTTCTCTAAGTCTATTAATTTCTTTTCTGTAGACAGTTTCATTTGTGCCATATATTAGATTGTAGATATGTGGTATCATATGGCATATGTCTTTCTCTTTTTTACTTAACTTCACTTAGTATGAGAGTCTCTAGTTCCATTCATGTTGCTGTAAATGGCATTATTTTGTTCTTTTATATGGTTGAATAGTATTCCATTGTGCATACCACATTGTCTTAATCCATTCATCTGTCAGTGGACATTTAGGTGGTTTCCATGTCTTGGCTATTGTGAATAGTGCCGCAATGAACACACAGGTGCATGTGTCTTTTTCAAGGAAAGTTTTGTCTGGATATATGCCCAGAATGGGATTGCTGGGTCATATGACAGTTTATATTTAGTTTTCTGAGGTACCTTCATACTGTTTGCAATAGTGGTTATACTGATTTACATTCCCGCCAACAGTGTAGGAGGGTACCCTTTTCTCCCTACCCTCTCCAGCATTTGTTATTTGTTGACTTGTTAATGATGGCCATTCTGACCAGTGTGAGGTGGTACCTCATTGTATCTTGATTTGCATTTATCTAATAATTAGTGATGTTGAGCATCTTTTCATGTGCCTATTGGCCATCTGTATATCTCCTTTGAAAAAAGTCTATTCAGGGCTTTTGCCCATTTTTTCACTTGGGGTGGTTTGTTTTTTTTTTTTTTTGGCTGCTGAGTTGCATAAGTTGTTGGTATATTTTAGAGATTAAGCCAGTTGCATCATTTGAAACTATTTTCTCCCATTCAGTAGTTTTTGTCTTTCTGTTTTTTTTTTTTTTTAATGCTTTCCTTTGCTGTGCAAAAGCTTATGTTTGATTAGGTCCCATTGGTTTATTTTTGTTTTTATTTCTGTTGCCTTGGGATACTGACCTAAGAAAACATTTGTGCAGTTGATGTCAGTTGATGTCAGAGAATGTTTTGCCTGTGTTCTCTTCTGGGAGTTTTATGTCTTGTCTTATGTTTAAGTATTTAAGCCATTTTGAGTTTATTTTTGTGCATGGTGTAAGGGCGTGTTCCAGATTCATTGATTTACATGTGACTGTCCAGTTTTCCCAGCACCACTTGCTGAAAAGACTCCCTTTTTTCCATTTTATATTCTTGCCTACTTTGTGGTAGATTTACTGACCATAGGTATCTGGGTTATTCTGTTCCATTGGTCTGTATGTCTGTTTTGGTACCAGTACCACATGTCTTGATTACTGTGGCTTTGTAATACTGCCTGAAGTCTGGGAGAGTTATGCCTCCTGCTTGGTTTTTGTTCCTCAGGATTTCTTTGGCAATTCTAGGTCTTTTTGTGGTTCCATATAAATTTTTGGATGGTTGGTTCTAATTCTGTGAAAAATGTCATGGGTAATTTGATAGGGATTGCATTAAATCTGTATAGATTGCTTTGGGTAGTATGGCCATTTTAATGATATTAATTCTTCCAACCCAGGAGCATGGAATATCTTTCCATTTCTTTGCTTCCTCTTTAATTTCCATGATTAATGTTTTATAGTTCTCAGTATAGAAGTGTTTCACCTCCTTGATTAGGCTTATTCCTAGGTATTTAATTTGGGGGGGGGTCTGATTTTAAAAGGTATTTTTGTATTCATTTTCTAATATTTCATTATTAGTATTCAAAAATGCAACTGATTTCTGAGTATTAATCTTGTATCCTGTTACTTTGCTGAATTCATTGATCAGTTCGAGTAGTTTTTGTGTGGAGTTCTCATGGTTTTCTATGTATAGAATCATGTCATCTGCATCTAGTGACAATTTTACCTCTTTTCTTCTAATTTTGTTTGTCTTATTGCTATGGCTAGGACTTCCAATACTACTGAATAAAAGTTGTGAGAGTGGGCATCCTTGTCTTGTTCCAGATTTTAGCAGGAATGCTTTCAGCTTTTCTCCATTGAGTATTGTATTTGCTGTGGGTTTGTCATAAATGGCTTTTATTATGTTAAGGTATGTTCCCTCTATACCTACTTTGGTAAGAGTTTTTATCATGAATCGATATTGGATTTCGTTGGATGCTTTTTCTGCATCTTTTGAGATGATAGTGTGGTTTTTGACTTTTATTTTGTTGATGTGGTGTATGACGTTGATTGATTTGTGTATGTTGAGCCATCTTATGAACGTGGGATGAATCCCACTTGGTTGTGGTGTATGATTTTTTTTATATGTTGTTGGATTTGGTTGGCTAAAATTTTGTTGAGAATTTTTGCGTCTTTATCTATCACAGATATTGGCCTATAATTTTCTTTTTTGGTAGTATCTTTATCTGGTTTTGGTATTAGGGTGATGGTAGCTTCATAGAATGACTTTAAGAGTGTTCCTTCTTCAACCTTTTGGAAAAGTTTAAGAAGGATGGGAATAAGTTCTTGTTTGTATGTTTGATAGAATTCACCTGTAAAGCCATCTGGTCTTGAACTTTTGTTTTTAAGGAGTGTTTTTATGACATATTCAATTTCATTTCTAGTGATTGGTCTGTTCAGTTGATCTATTTCTTCTTAACTCAGTTTTGGCAGGCTGTAAATCTCTAGAAAGTTGTCAGTTTCTTCTGGGTTATCAATTTTGTTGATAGATAATTCTTCATAATATTCTCTTATGGTTTTTTGTATTTCTGCAGTATCTGTTGTGAGTTCTTCAGCTTCATTTCTTATTTTGTTTCTTTGACTTCTCACTTCTTCCTGGTGAGTCTGGCCAGAGTTTTGTCAATTTTGTTTACCCTTTCAAAGAAACAACTCTTGGTTTTATTGATTTTTTTATATTGCTTTTTTGAATGCGTATTTTATTGATTTCCTCTCTAAACTTTATGCTTTCCTTCCTTCTTCTGACTTTAGGTTTTGATTTTTATTATTCTTCTAGTTCTTTTGGGTAGTAGGTTTAGTTGTTGATTTGAGATTTTTCTTCTTTTCGGAGAAAGGCCTGTATTGCTATGAACTTCCCTCTGAGCACTGCTTCTGCAGCATCCCATAGATATTGAATGGTTGTGTTTTCATTGTCATTTGCTTTGAGATTTTTTTAAATTTCCTTTTTGATTTCCTCGTTGAGCCATGGGGTTTTTTAGTAGCATGTTGATTAGTCTCCCTGCAGTCAGTTTTGTCTCATTTATTTTCCTGTGGTTGATTTCTAGTTTCATGCCATTGTGGTCAGAGAAGATACTTGAAATAATTTCTATACTCTTAAATTTGTTGAGGTTAGTTTTGTGCCCCAGTATGTATATGGTCAATCCTTGAAAATGTTCCATGTGCACTTGAAAAGAATGTATATTCTGTTTTTTTTTTTTTTTGGATGTAATGTCCTGAAAATGTCAATTAAGTCTAACTGTTCTATTGTATCATTTAGGATCTCTGTTGCCTTTTTGATTTTGTGTCTAGAGGATCTGTCCATTGTTGTGAGTGGTGTGTTAAATTCTCCTACTATTATTGTATTCCCATCAATTTCTCCTTTTATGTCTGTTAGTATTTGTTGTGTGCATCTGGGTGCTTCTATATAAGGGGCATATATATTGACACTTGTAATATCCTCCTCTTGAATGGATCCTTTTATCATTAAATAGTATCCTTCGTTGTCCTTCTTTATGGTTTTCGTTTTAAATTCTATTTTTTGTCTAATACGAGTATTGCAACTTTTGCTTTCCTGTCTTTTGCATTCAAATGAAATACCTTTTTCCATTCCTTCACTTTCAATTTATATGTGTCCTTTGCCCTAAGGTGAGTCTCTTGTAGACAGCATATTGTAGGCTCTTGGTTATTTTTATCCAGTCTGCCACTCTGTGTCTTTTGATTGGAGCATTCAGTCCATTGACATTTAAGTTAATTATTGACAAATATGTATTTATTGCCATTTTAAACCTTTTTTTTTTCCAGTTAATTCTATGTTTCTCCTTTCTTTCTTTTTTTGTTGAGTGATTTATTCTTGTGTCCTTTTTCTTCTTAGATTTTGTGAATGTAATGTTTGGTTTGATTTGTGGTTGCCTTGTTTTTCAGTCTGTTAACCCCTTCATGTATCGGCTTCCTTTAGCCTGATAGTCATATAGACTCAAAACACATTCTAAAAAAAAAAGTCTAGATTTTTCTTACTTCCCCACATTTTATGATTTTGAAGTTTGTTTTTAAGACCTTCATACTTGTCCTTTTGCTGTTCTTTTGTTTATTGTCACTTTTACAAAATCTTTTTTTAGGTCTGTGTACTGGCTTAAGTGATTGCTTTCCAATTGTGATTTCCTTCATCCTATTTCTTCTTACTTATTTTTTATTTAGAGAAGCCCTTTCAGTATTTCTTTTAGAATGTGTTTAGTATTGCTGTACTATTTGTTTTTGTCTGTTGGAGAAATTATTTATTTCTCCTATTTTAAATGATAGTCTGGCTGGGTAGAGTATTCTAGGCTGCAGATTTTTCCCTTTTAGAAATTTGAATATATCTTGCCACTTTCTTCTGGCCTCTAGTGTTTTCTGTAGAGAAGTCAGCTGATAGCCTTATGGGGATTCCCTTATAATTTTTCTCTTGCTGCCTTTAGAATCCTCTCTTTAATTTTTGCCATTTTTATTATAACATGTTTTGCTGTGGCCCTCTTTGGGCTCAACTTGTTTGGGGTCCTCTGTGCTTCATAGATCATGATATCTCTTTCTTTTAGATTTGGAAAGTTTTCAGCCGTAATTTCCTCAAATATATTTTCAATCCCCTTTTCTTTTTCTTCTCTTTCTGGAATCCCTATTATGCATAGATTGGCCTACTTTATATTATCCTGTAGATCTCTTATATTTCTTTCGTGTTTTTTCCTTTGGTTTTCTGTCTACTGTCCTGATTAGGTGATATCCATTATTCTATCTTCCAAGTCACTAATTCATTCCTCTGCAGTATTCATTATGCTCTTTAGTGACTTTAATTCAGTTTGCATCTCTGCTAATGAATTTTCTGATTTTCCTTGGCTCCTTATATTTTCCAGTTACTTTCTAATGTAATTTGCTTTACTGTTTATATCCACTCTTAATTCCTTCATATTTACCCTTAATTCCTTCAGTATATTCATATTTCCTTTTTGAACTCAGTGTCTATTAGACTGAAGAGGTCTGGTTCATTGTTTGCTGCTTCAAGTGAATTCTCCTGTTCTTTTAACTGGGAATGGTTACTGAGCTGCTTCATTTTGCTTATATTTAGGAAACCAACTACTGTAGTCCTAGAAGGCTATTTCTATGCAAGAGCACCCCTCTGCATTTTGTGGGGGCTTACTATTCATTTATTTATTTTTATTTATAATTCACATTTCTGTATTTTCACAATTCAATTTTTTTATTTTTTTTAATTTTAATTTTTATTTTTACGTTATACCCAGCTGTACAGCATGGTGACAGGGTTACACATACATATATGGATGCATCACAAGTGGTTATACATAGTTCCCAGTGCTATGCAGTAGGATCTCGTTGCTTTTCCAGCCCAGAGGCAACAGTCTACAACTATTAACCCCAGACCCCCCTACCATCCCATTCCCTCCCCCACCCTTTTGGCAACTGCAAGTCTGTTCTCCAAGTCCTTGATATTCTTTTCTGCATAAAGGTTCATTTGTGCAGTATATTAGATTCCAGTTGTTAGTGATATCATATGGTATCTGTCTTTCTTCTGACATACTTCACTCAGTATGAGGGTCTCTAATTCCATCCATGTTGCTGCAAATGACATTATTTTATTCTTTTTTATGGCCAAGTAGTATTCCATGGTGTATATATACCACATCTTCCTAATCCAATCATCTGTCGATGGGCATTTGGGTTGTTTCCATGTCTTGGCTATTGTGAATAGTGCTGCAATGAACATGCGTGTGCAGGTGTCTTTTTCAAGGAAAGTTTTGTCCGGGTATATGCCCAAGAGTGGGATTGCTGGGTCATATGGTAGTTCTATGTATAGTTTTCTAAGGTACCTCCATA
>PVHT020000009.1:15509992-15537439 GCA_004024745.2 Catagonus wagneri | reverse complement strand
TCTGTCGATGGGCATTTGGGTTGTTTCCATGTCTTGGCTATTGTGAATAGTGCTGCAATGAACATGCGTGTGCAGGTGTCTTTTTCAAGGAAAGTTTTGTCCGGGTATATGCCCAAGAGTGGGATTGCTGGGTCATATGGTAGTTCTATGTATAGTTTTCTAAGGTACCTCCATACTGTTTTCCATAGTGGTTGTACCATCTTACATTCCCACCAACAGTGCAGGAGAGTTCCCTTTTTTCCACAGCCCCTCCAGCAACTGTTGTTTGTGGACTTATTAATGATGGCCATTCTGACTGGTGTGAGGTTATATCTGATGGTAGTTTTGATTTGCATTTCTCTGATCATCAGTGATGTTGAGCATTTTTTTCATGTGCTTGTTGGCCATCTGTATATCTTCTTTGGAGAAATGTATATTTAGGTCCTTTGCCCATTTTTCAGTGGGGTTGTTGGTTTTTTTGCTGTTGAGCTGCATAAGTTGTTTACATATTTTTGAGATTAAGCCCTTGTCAGTTGCATCATTTGAAACAATTTTCTCCCATTCTGTAAGTTGTCTTTTTGTTTTCTTTTTGGTTTCCTTTGCTGTGTAAAAGCTTGTCAGCTTGATTAGGTCCCATTGGTTTATCTTTGCTTTGACTTCTGTTTCTTTGGGAGACTGACTTGAGAAAACGTTTGTAAGGTTGATGTCAGAGAATGTTTTACCAATGTTTTCTTCTAGGAGTTTAATGATATCTTGTCTTACTATTTATTTTTGGTGTGGAAGGTGTGGGAGTTTGTATATTTGCTATCTCTTTCCTCAGTGGAAGCAGGCTGTTATCCCCTTGATAAGGTGCTTCATGTGTTCTCAGGGACAAGGAGGCAGTGGGCATGGCTAGTAGTCAGTGCCCGGTTGCTAGGCTCTTCACAGTGGCAAGGACCCACAGGAAGGTCGCACAGGCTTCTCCTAGTTTCATGGCCGTAGGAGGTGATAATGAGCCTCGGGCAGATTTAGGCAGTGCCCAGATAATTTGGGAGTGGCAGCAGCAGGGCATGTGACTTCCCAGGGGACTGAGAGCAACAGCTGATGGTGTTCAGTTGCAGTGCCCTCCTCTTTGGTGCCCTCTGGGGTAATTGGGGCTGCAAGTCATACCTGTTCACAGACCCCTAGTGGTGGTGGGCCACACACACTTCTGGAGTCTGGTGGCTTGCCCCCACCACCTGTAAACCACACAAGACGCACCCCATCCTGCTTAGCCCATGCAGGAGGTGCTGCACAGGCTGCTCCTAGTTGCAGGGTTGCAGGGTCCTGGGAAGTGACAGTGTGATCAGGCATGTATAGGTGGTACCTGGAGCATTTGTCAGTGGCTGCAGCAGGGCAGGTGTGCTCCCAGGGGAGTGAGAGCAACAGCAGGTGGTGCTCGGTTGCAGTGCTCTCTTCTTTGCCAACCCCTGAGGTGACTGGGGCCACAGGTGGTGCCTGTTCACAGACCCCTAGAGGTAGCAGACCATGCCCTCTCTGCTTTCTGAGATGACTGCTGCGGTTTGTTGCTGACACCTGTAGATTAAGAGGCGCTGCATCACACTTAGCCCCCTGCTAACATATTTCTATTCTTTTTCATATATGGGTTATTATGGAATGTTTAGTAGCGTTTCCTGTGCTATATGGTAGGTCCTTGTGGATGATATGTTTTATATATACGTGTGTATCCGTCAATCTCAAATTGAAATGCCAGATGTCACTGTAATAAGACCAATTTGTGAAGACTCAGTTTGTGAACCCTGAGAACTATACTCAAGGGAATGATCATATGTTTCTCAAAAGTAAATTGTGAACACAAGAAACATGCTAAACTTAATTCCCTTTGGTAGAAAAGAAAAAAAATTTCTGGAGAAAGCATCTGATTTCTGTAAATATATTTTAAGATTTAGCTTTCTGCATGCAAATTTTCTTTCCAGTTTAATTTCTGGTATTGAATAATACTAGCATTAAAAATAGTGTTTTTGGGAGTTCCATGGTGGCCTAGAGGTTAATGATCTGACATTGTCACTGCTGTGGTTCAGTTCCTGGCTCAGGAACTTCTGCATGCTGTGGTTGTGGCAAAAACAAACAAGAAAACAATAAACTCAAATGTTCTGAATAGGAGAGTGGCTAAACTATTAATAAGTCACTCAATGGATTTTTAAGCAGATACAATGAGATTTTGGAAACATGAAAAAAGACTCCTGGCGATGTTTAGTTAAAAAAAAAAAGGTATACACTTGTACACTTAGTTTGATGACAGGTATATAACAAACAAAAAAACCCAAAAAGCAAACTTAAAACCATGCAAGGCAAAAAGACTGAAAAGACATGCATCTGAATGTTAATAACAGTTGTCCATGAATAGTAGACACTTTTCTATTTTCAGAAAGTTTGTAAAATATGTTCTTTTATAATCTAATCAATTCCCCTGAACAATCTAGAATTTGTACCTTTATTACTATTTTTTTTTTTTTTTTTTTTTGGCCTCACCCTAGGCATGTGGAAGTTCGTGGGCCAGGGATCAAACCTGTGCCACAGCAGTGACAATATCAGATCCTTAACTGCTAGGGCCCCAGGGAACTCCCTTTTCCCTAAAAAAGACTCCTGCCTTCTGGTCTTCATGAATTCTATACAACTGAAACATTTTAAACTCCTGCCCTTATCTCAAGTTTCATAGAAAACTGATAGGAGGAAATACAATTTCACAACATGATGGCCTCATGCTAACATCTATAGCTTGTTTATGTGGTTCTGTGAGATTCATTTCAATTCTCTGCACATCAAATTCTGCCTCGGCAGTTCATAGCAATGGGTATCTTGTGTTACGTGAGTCTTTCTGAGGCAGGCTGAGTAACTACTGCTGATGCGAGCAGGGTAATTGCTGTTGAGGAAATATAATTAAAAACAAAATCTTCTCCCAAGCTAGAAAACCTCTCCACGAAGATAAGAGTAGGAAGAAAACAGCTTTACTATTGAATAAGCATTAAACCAGAATTCGACAAGCATCACAGGCAGTCCACTAAGAGAATGTAAAGCCAGAGGGAAGTCTTACTCTTTGAAGGAGTCAAGCAGATCCCACTGTTGCACACGTGTTCTCTAGATAAACTTTAACTAGTCCTCAGGTAAGAGGGCCATTGGCCCCACACGGTTCATCCTTGATTCCCCTGGTCATTGGGGTGACCCTCCGGGTTAGCTGACTGGTTTTATCCAAAGGAAAAACAAACTTCTTTCTGACACTGTTTTACTGTTTAAAGCAAGGTATCCACTCAGGTTGGGCTCTTAGCCTCCCAGGGACACTGGTTCCTTGTCTTCCCTGATGTTTGCTTTTCTAAGAGATGACTCTCAGGTTTTCGAAAGAAAGACATTCCTGATTCGAAAAAATGACAGGATGATTTAGCTTTTAAAAGATTTACACACCTTTTAAAGAGACAGAGAACTCACAATGACAAACTGTCTGAAGTTAATGCTTGAAGATAAAGGGAAGGGGGAGGATAGCTCTTCCCTTGTTTTCAACTGGGAGAGTTAAGCCTCCCCCACCTCTCTTTTTAGGGCCAAACCGAGGCATGTGGAGGTTCCCAGGCTAGGGGTCTAATCGGAGCTGTAACCGCCAGCCTACACCAGGGCCACAGCAAGGTGGGATCCAAGGCGTGTCTGCAACCTACACCACCAGCTCACGGCAACGCCAGATTCTTAACCCACTGAGTGAGGCCAGGGGTCGAACCCGCAACCTCATGGTTGCCAGTCAGGTTCGTTAACTGCTGAACCACGACAGGAACTCCAAGCCTATTTTTTAATTAACTTACATGTGTCCTTACATTGCACACAGCTTTAATTGGCCTTTGTGAGAACCATCTGTTGAAGGCTCTTTCTATTTATTGTGCAGCACCCCTTCACCTGACACCCCCTCCCCCCAAATGGGCTAAACCACTGGAAGCCCTTCTGGTACATGATTGTGGTTTCTCATCCCATTGGCTTTCATTGAGTTTGGTGAGTTTTACTTGCAAAGGTGAGCAGGGCAGGGAAAAGTGAGGGGTAGATGGGTTTCATTTCCAAAACTAGGGGTAATGCCTCTCTGCTCAACCTCCCCCCGCTCTTTTACTAACATCAGAACCCAGAGATGTTAGAACACCACAGTCAGTTGTAAAAATCTTCCTTCCATGGAAGCCCAATCACCATGTAGGTAACAATAATAGTCTCCATTTGTGTCACACTTTACAGTTGAAGCATACTCATGTCTATAATTACTCTAGAGCTCACAATAATCCTACAGTGTATGTATTTTCTATAAAATCTGCAGCATCTGTTGATACTTGAGTTGTTATATTTCAGAATTTATTTTTCATATATAACTTTAAGCTGTACATTCAAATTAAAATGTTCAAAGAAAATTTTAGAAAAATGCTCTAATGCATGCATCTGCCTAATGTGAACAGAACCATGAAGTGGCTCTCTCAGATTTGCAAATATAGAATACGTATTCAGGAGTTCCAGTCGTGGCACAGTGGAAACAAATCCGACTAGGAACAATGAGGTTGCAGGTTCGATCCCTGGCCTCCCTGGCCTTGCTCTGTGGGTTGAGGATCCAATGTTGTCATGAGCTGTAGTGTGGGTTGCAGATGTGGCTCGTAGGCAGGCAGCTGTAACTCCAATTTGACCCCTAGCCTGGGGAACCTCCATAAGCAGCAGGTGTGGCCCTAAAAAGACACACACACACACACACACACACACACACACACACAAAACTGTTATTAAAATCTGAACATGCTCATAGAAGTAGGGAGCAGTGGGTAGACCTTTAAAGACAGAGGTGTCTTTAAAAATCCATTTAGGAATGTAATTCCCCAGAGCCTCCTACCTCAGGGCTAGAGTTATTGCCTTTGTTTAGATGATCCAGTGACCATAACAGATGACTCTCCAACAAAATTTATTATTTTCTAGGAGTTTTATAATTTTATTTAAATTCTTAAAAGTATAGTTGATTTACGATGTTCTGTCGGTTTCTGCTGCACAGCCAAGTGACCCAGCTATATATCCATACATGTTCTTTTTCTCACATTACCCTCCATCATGTTCCATCATAGGTGATCAGATACAGTTCCCTATGCTATACAGCAGGATCTCATTGCTTATCCATTTCAGATGCAATAGTTTGCATCTGCTAGCCCCAAACTCATTTATTTACTAAAAAATTATATTGAGATATGATATGTAAACATCTAAACATACTTAATGTGTATACAACTTGATGGGTTTGGGGATTAGTGTGCATCTGTGACACCATCAAGTCCATAAACATGTATCACTTCCCAAAGTTTGCTCTTGCCCTCTTTTTTTTATTATAATCATTACTTTGGGGGGCAAGAATATATTAGTAGTAGTTCCCATCGTGGCTCAGTGGTAATGAGCCTGACTAGTATCCGTGAGGACGAGGGTTGGCTCCCTGGCCTTGCTCAGTGGGTTAAGGATCCAGCGTTGCTGTGAGCTGTGGTGTAGGTCGAGTGGCTGTGCCAGTGGCGTAGGCCGGCAGCTGTAGCTCTGATTTGACCGCCAGCCTGGGAGCTTGCATATGCCCCAGGTGCGGCCCTAAAACAAACAAAAGAATAAATTAATATGATTTATTCTTAGTTTTAAGCATACCATATAGTATTGTTATATGCACTGTGCTGTGTAGTAGTCCAGAACTTATGTGTCTTGCATAACTGGAACTTTGTACACTTTGACCATCGCCTTCTCATTTTCCCTTCTCCCACCCCCTGGCAACCACCATTCTACTGTTGGCTTCTATGAATTTGACTGTTTTGGGTTCCACAAGTAAATGAGATCATAGTGTTTGTCTTCCCGTCTCTGGCTTCTTTCACTTAACATAATGTCCACCGTGTTGTCACAGATGGTAGGATTTCCTTCATTTTTTAAGGCTGAATGATGTCCTATGAATGTATATACCTTTATCCATCTGTTGATGGACATTTAGGTTATTTCTGTATCTTGGTTATTATAATAATGCTGTAGTGAACATGGGAGTGTAGCTGTCTCTTGAAGACTTTAGTATGAGTTTCTTTGCATAAATACCCAGAAGTGGGGTTGCTGGATCATAAGATAATTCCATTTTTAATTTTTTGAGGAGCTTCCATACTGTTTTCCATTATATCTTCTTTGGGAGAAAATGTCCTTTATACATCATTGTTAGGGCCATTTGTTCTGTGATGTTGTTCAAGTCCACTGTGTCCTTATTTATTTTGCCTTTTAGGGCCACACCTGCGGCATAGGAGGATAGGGGTCGAATTGGAGCTGTAGTTGCCTGCCTACACTACAGCCACAGCAACACCAGATCCGAGCCTCATCTGCAACCCACACCACAGCTCACGGCAACGCCAGATCCTTAACCCACTGAACGAGGCCAGGGATCCAACCTGCATCCTTATGGATGCTAGTCAGATTCATTTCTGCTGAGTCATGACGGGACTCCCACTGTGTCCTTATTGATTCTTACTGAGGAAGGTCCTTATTGATTCTTACTGAGGAGGGGGTGTTGAAGTTAGTGTGCCCACTGGCTGCTTAAGTCTTTCTTCTTATGTCTGCATTTGAGAGCAGGTCCCCATTTGAGAGCAGGTAGCTGGAATTTACCTACTGTAAGTTTTTTTCCCTAAAGAAACTGAACATGCAAGGAAAACTAGGGGCGCCTAGGTTGTGTGCCAATGCTTTTCGTTGTGTGCCAATGCTTTTCAGTTAGGTTTTTTATCTTTCCTTCTAAAATAAAGCTTGTTGAGGAGTTCCCATTGTGGCTCAGCAGTTAACGAATCCGACTAGGAACCATGAGGTTTTGGGTTCGATCCCTGGCCTCGCTCAGTGGGTTAAGCATCCAGCATTTCTGTGAGCTGTGGTGTAGGTTGCAGATGTGGCTCAGATCCTGTGTTGCTGTGGCTGTGACGTAGGCCGGCAGCTACAGCTCCGATTAGACCCCTAGCCTGGGAACCTCCATATGCCATGCGTGTGGCCCTAGAAAAGGCAAAAAGACAACAACAACAAAAAAATAAAGCTTGTTGGGAGTTCCCCGGTAGCTCAGTGGGTTAAAGATGTGGTGTTGTCACTGCTGTGGTGCGGCCCGGAAACATCTGCATGCCAGTGGGCATGGCCACAAAGAAATATCTTGAATATATTATTTAAAGATGAAGGTATTCAGTAATCTAAAAATCACTATACAACTCAAAAAAATTTAGAGAGGTAAGAGGTAGTCGTAGCAGAGCTAAATCTCCATAGGGTAGAACAGCCGTCAATGATGTTTAAAGTTTATGATTCGCCAAAAGGTCAATAGTATAAGCCTGTTATCTAGATTTATAGGTAACCGAGAGAAGGACTAAAAGCTAAAAGACTTAAAAATGGTTATATCTGGGAAGCAGGACTCAAATGTGAAGGGAAGGGGTGAAATCTGTTATTGTATATCTTGCACTTTGATTAAGAAATAAAATCGGGCTGGTATGTTACTTCATAGAGTAAAGCTCTGCAGGGGAGAGTTAACTGCCTCAGGGATTGGGACGAAGTCCAGCTGTGCATGCAAAGCTGCTACTCAAAGCAGCGGAGAATCCAGGACATCTAGTAATACCAGCAGTCTCTGGCAGGGAGGTCAAGGTGATGCCGAGGTAGGAGGCAGGTAGCTGGCATCAGTGGAGTCTGGCAGGCTACCAGGGTAGGGAGATAGGTGTCATAAATCAGCCGCTATCCCCAGGACCTTGTATATGAAGAGTCCCAGGTATTAGGCTAGAGCTGTTGACATCCCTCTGCCTGTGATAAGTCCTAGATCCGGAGGGCGGGCTGCGCCTAGGCAGGGCACAGGACAGCGGCAAGCTGCAGGTGCTAGGTTCTCGCCTGGGCCTGACCTCGGAACCTGGAATTCCCTGAAGGAATCTGCTCATTTGGATTGGTGAAGGTAATACAGCTTTAAATGTCACCTCTAGATCCAGGGGAGGCAGGTTGCAAGATTTCAATTCCTTTGTCACTGCTGGATCCTAAAAGGAGACACATGTACCCCCAGAGGGTTTATGGGGGCTGTTTGGCAGCTGCATCAGTTAACTCAATTAGAAACATATAGGTGGTTTTCTGTATAATCCATATATTACTATGGCCACAGGACTTGATGGCTTTCACATTTGACCGGGCCTTGTCTCCATTCAGGAACCTCTATTGATGCTCTCAATGGAAGATGAAATCAGAGGGCTCATGACTGCTGCCGAGAGGTCTCCCTACCTCTGGTTATGTCCTCAGTGCTCCACATCTCTCGTCTGAGGAATCGGAAGTGCTAGTCCCCCGTCCATGTGAGCCCCAGCTGCCACCCCCCATCAGTAGCTCCACTGACAGATCCAGCTCTTTCCCTGATTCCAATCCTTCAATTCCTGATGCTGTACACCCACCTGCGGTACAGTCCCTACCTGTGCATGCATGCTTGCCTCCAAAACATCAGGAATTTCAGGGTTCCCAGGCCATGGCGAAGTGGCTGAGCATCATTTTAGTCTGGCAGCTGGTGCTGCTTAGACATTGTACCCTGTTCCTGTTGCCAGCCTTCTGTTTCATTCTTCAGTCTAAGCCCCTACTTCCCACTAAGTTATTTGCCCGAATAACTGCATTTATAATCTGTCCGGGATTCTACTTGTACTTGAACATGAGCACCCCCTTTATAGTTGCTGGCTTGTTCTTGAACCCTCATTCAGAGTCATGCCCCTTTACTTGGTTCTGGAGAACCTTGAAGAGGCTCCAAGCAGATCCTTTGCAGGAGGCATGTTCATAACCCTCTTCTCCTCGTGGAGCCTCTGGGGCACAGCCAGCACTCAGGTTTGTGTCCCTAGTGTCTTGATGCTTCTGGACATTGTGTCCCTGGACTGGATCTGTACCCGCAACCTCTGGGCCTCGGCACCTGCCATTCCCTCGCTTGCTTAATCCTCTCAGGAACCTACTTCTGCTGCTGCTTTGTATCTTTCCATTCCCTTGGCCTTATGCCTACCCCTTTCCAATGCAAAAAGTGTCTGAGGAGTTCTCTTTGTGGCTCAGTGGGGTTAGGAACACAACTAGTATCCATGAGGATGAAGTTTCGATCTCTGGCCTCACTCAGTGGGTTAAGGATCCAGCATTGCTAATGAGCTGTGATACAGGCCGGCAGCTGCAGCTCTGATTCGACCTCTAGCCTGGGAACTTCCTTATGCACAGCTGTGGCCCTTAAAAAAAAAAAAAAAAACCAAACCACCAAAAGCAAAAAGTAAACAAATAAAGACTGAGCAGGGACAATGGGGAGAGAGGTGCTATGTTAAAGTTTAATAGTCTGTTTCAGGGAGAAATGTAACCCTGAAGCCCTAGTTGAAACTTGGATAATGTTTTACTTTAGAATCAATATGAACACCGGTGTTCAAAATTAGCTTCCAAGTTCTTAAAAGTACAACTGGTGGTAAATGTACTTGTTACCCAAATAATACTTGTTTATTATAAAGTTATAAAATATGCATAGAGGAAAAGGAATATTTATTTACAATCTACTGCTGTTGGCCAGTGGTTTCCAGTACTGTTTGCTGATCATTATTATATGGAGAGCTTGTTAAGTCTCCATATTTCTGGTCTCTAATCCAGAAATACTGAGTCAGCGTTTTCAAGTGTGAGGGCTGAGCATCTGTATGTAAAAAAATTCTGATTCAGCGGGGTCACTAGTTTGAAACCATACATCCATATAGAATCACTGTTAACACTTTGATTCTACCACTTTCTCTGTTTGCAAGTAATTTTATTTTTATAAAAATTTGAGATAATATCCTGTGTTACAACAAAACCCACTTGCTTTAAGCAAAAAGAGTTTATGGCTTATAACAAAATTCTAGGGTTGGTTCTGACTTGGAGAACGACTTGTCCAAGCCATCTGATACCTTCACCATCTTTAGCTGTTTTGGAAGTTTAGGCCCTTTCATCCCTCAACTACTCTAGGGAGAAAAGGTTTAGGAATTGCTCTCCTTAGTCTGTCTTTTTCATGATGTGCCAAGGGAATGAGGAAATTAGATTTGATCTGATTCTCTTCTTTGGTCTGTGTAGGTTGGAGTCAGTGCCACTTGAAACACATGGAATTATATTCCCACGAGAAAGGGAAATTCTGTTAGTGGAAGAAAGAAAGAAGTACACATGCTAATCAGTCAAAAAGAACATTTATGAGAGTTCCCGTCATGGCTCAGCAGAAACAACTCTGACTAGTATCCATGAGGATGCAGGCTGGATCTCTGCCTTGCTCAGTGGGTTAAGGATCTGGTGGTGCTGTGAGTTGTGGTGTAGGTTGCAGACGTGGCTTGGATGTGGTGTGGCTGTGGTTGTGGCGTAGTTGGCGTCTAACAGCTCTGATTCTACCCCTAGCTTGGGAACTTCCATGTATGGCCCTAAAAAGACAAAAAAAGGGGGGGCATTCATGCAACACACACCCCACAGATGGTTCTGCTTCCTGCTCTTTCCACCTAATAGTGTATAGACATCACTTTATCATCAACCATTCTTTGAAAATCTGATTTTATTTCCATTTAATATTCTACTTTATATCAACACTGTTATTAACTCCCTGTTGTTTTAGTATAAATTATACCACAATTTAGCAGTTTAAAACAAATTTATTTTCCCACACAGTTTCTGAACGTCAGGAAACTTAGAGCAACTTAGCTGGGTAGTTCGGGCCCAGGGTCTGTCATGAGGTAGGGGTCAAGCTGTCAGCTGGAGCTGCAGTCCTTGAAGACTCGACTGGGGTTGGAGGATCTTCTTCCAGGCTCACGCACATGGCTGTTGGCTGGAGGCTGCAGTGTCTCACCACGTGGGCCTCTCCACAGGGCACTGCCGCCATGGCTTCCTACAGAGTGAGTCATGACGAGGGTGGGGGGCAGTGGAGAGAGAGAAAAAGAGAAGAAAAATACAATTTTATAGTAATTAATTTTAGCCTTTTTTGGGGGGAGAGGGCGTACCTGTGGCATATGGAAGTTCCCAGGCCAGGGGTCTAATCGGAGCTACAGCTGCCAGCCTACACCACAGCCATAGCAATGCTAGATCAGAGCCGCATCTGCGACCTACACCACAGCTTATGGCAACGAGGGATTCTTAACCCACTGAGTGAGGCCAGGGATCGAACCCACAGCTTCATGGTTCCTAGTCCGATTTGCTTCCTCTGTGCCACGACAGGGACTCCCTAATCTAATTCTGGAAGTGAAATATCATCACTTCTGTTTTATTCCTGAGGCTACAGAGACCCACCTGGGTCAATATGGGAGGAGATTAGACAAGATGTGGATACCAAGACGTGGAGATCATTGGGGGCCATCTTGCACACTCTCTGTCACAGATGCTTTTCCTTTATTGTCAGATAATCAAGTTCCAATTAGTCATGAGTTTAATAGTATAATGAACATATAAGATAGCAAGTATTATGTTTGCTTATTTTTTAATTTATCTACTAACTTAACTTTTTAGAGCCGCACCTGCCGCATATGGAAGTTCCTGGGCTAGGGGTGGAATTGGAACTGCTGCTGCTGGCCTATGCTACAGCCACAGCAACACAGGGTTCAAGCTGCATCTGTGACCTATGCTGCAGCTTGTGGCAATGCCAGATCCTTAACCCACTGAGTGAGGCCAGGGATTGAACCTGCATCCTCAGGGGAACTATGTTGGGTTCTTTACCTACTGAGCCACAATGGGAACTCTGCATTATGTTTAAAAGTAGGAAAATTTATTAAAGGGTATTTGATTTACAGTACTGTGCCATTTTCTGCTCTACAGCAAAACGACCCAATCATATATATATTTATTCTTATGTCATTCCACTGTAATGTTTTATCCCAAGAGCCTGGACACAGTTCCCTGGACCGTGCAGTAGGACTTCATTGTTCATCCACTCTAAATGTAATAGTTTGCATCTATTAACCCCAAACTCCTAGTGCATCCCACCCACACCCCCCCGGCCCTTAGCAACCACAAGTCTGTCCTGCATGTCCATGAGTCTGTTCTATAGATAGGTTCATTTGTGCCATATTTTAGATTCCACATATAGGCGATATCATATGGTATTTCTCTCTCTTTCTGACTTAATATGAGAATATCTAGTTGTATCCATGTTGCTACAAATGATATTTTGTTCTTTCTAATAACTGAGTAGTATTCCATTGTGTATATATACCACATCTTCTTAATCCATTCAACTGTTCATGGGCATTTAGGTTGTTTCCATGTCTTGGCTATTGAGAATAGAGCTACAATGAACAAGGGTCCATGTAATTTTTTTTTTTTTTTGTCTTTTTGCCTTTATGTAGAGCCGCACGCGCGGCATATGGAGGTTCCCAGGCTAGGGGTCTAACAGGAGCTGTAGCTGCCGGCCTACACCACAGCCACAGCAACGCGGGATCCGAGCCACGTCTGCAACCTACACCACAGCTCACGGCAACGCCGGATCCTTAACCCACTGAGAAAAGCCAGGGATCGAACCTGCAACCTCATGGTTCTTAGTTGGATTCGTTAACCACTGAGCCACGAAGGGAACTCCCATGTAATTTTTTGAATAAAAGTTTTGTTTGAATAAAAGTTCAATTTTTTGAATAAAAGTTACGCCCGGGACTGGGATTGCTGGATTATATGGTAGTTCTATATTTTTTTTTGAGGAACCTCCATATTGTTTTCCATAGTAGTTTTATCAATTTACATTCCACCAACAGTGTAGGAGTGTTCCCTTTTCTCCACACCTTCTCCAGCATTTGTTATTTGTAGACTTGTTAATGATGGCCGTTCTGACTCATGTAAGGTGGTACCTCACTGTAGTTTTGATTTACACTTCTCTAATAATTAGTGATGTTGAACATTATTTTATGTGCCTGCTGGCCATCCATATGTCTTTTTGGAGAAATTTCTATTTAGGTCTTCTGCTCATTTTTTGAACAGGTTGTTTGTTTTCTTGTTGTTGAGTTGTATGAGTTGTTTGTATATTTTGGAGATTAAGCCCTTGTCAGTTACATCACTTGCAACTGTTTTCTCCCATTCTGTGGATTGTCTTTTTTTTTTTTTTATGGTTTCCTTTGCTGTGCAAAAGCTCGATAAGGTCCTATTGGTTTATTTTTATTTATTTATTTTTCTATTGCTTTGGGAGACTGATCTAAGAAAACATCTGTATGGTTGGGATGTCAGAGAATGTTTTGCCTGTGTTCTCTTCTAGGAGTTTTATGGTGTCTTGTCTTATATTTTAAGTCTATAAGCCATTTTGAGTTTATTTTTGTGCATGGTGTGAAGGTGCGTTTTGGTTTCATTGATTTACATGCAGCTATCCAGTTTTCCCAGCACTGCTTGCTAAAGAGACTCTCTAGAAAAATATATTTTAAAAACTGAAGTATAATTGATGTATAATAGTTATTTTTTTCCTAAGGAATTAAGAGCGCTCATTGAAAACTCTGATTAAAACAAGCAAAATCATATCCTGGTTAAAAAATGAGATTCCCTGTTGTTCCAAAGAGAACTTGGTGAATCCGTTGAGCTTACATAATGCGACGGTGTATAAAAGCTTCACTCTGGGGCAGTGCCTCTGACCATCGTGTCCTCTCAGCCCACCTCTGATTTCAGCTCGAAGCTGCAAGGGGCACGTCTGACTCACTTTTGTTCATGCCTTGTCCTTTTCCACACTCTGCTGTGGCTTCTGTAAGGGCAGCTGAGAGGTGTGAAGCTTAAAGCCCACGGGGCAACGCTTAGGAGCAGGCATCAGAATTCATTCCACCTTCCATCCTTCAAGTAAAGCTTTGGGGGGAAATTCTGCACACTCAGAAGCCCCAGCAGAGCTGGGCCTCCGTTGCCTATGGCAGGGAACGCCATAATGCACCTGGAAGCGACCTCTCCCTCCTTCCCTGCTTTACTCTCTGAGATCACTCACTCCTGCTTTCTGGTATGACCTCAGATAAACTCCTTGCACCAAGTGCTTAACTCAAGGTCTGGTTTCAAGAGAACACTAAAACAAATTAGCAGGCTTTTATAACTACATAGCAATCATCGTGTTGAATTAACTGTGAAGTCCCAGAAAAGACTGAGGATTCTTTGCTATTCTATAAAATATGTGGGACATTGTATACATTCTGTCTTTTTTTTTATAACAATGAATTTTATTTCAATTATAGGTGTACAAAGATCATCACAAGTCAATGATAGTTTTTGCGTCCCAAACCCACAGTGCATCCCCCACCCCCCAGATTGTCTTATTTGAAAAACCAAGGTTTTCCAAAATCTGTAAGTCATTGTCTGTTCTTCAAAGAAGTTCATTGTGGCTCTTTAGTTTCCACATGTAAGCGGTAGCACTGGGTGATGCTGTCTAATTGTCTGACTGGTTTCACGTCGCATGATAATTTCTAGGTCCATCCATGTTGCTCTAAATGTTGTTATTTCGTTCCTTTTAATGGCTGAGTAATATTCCATTGTGTGTATGTACCATATCTTCCCTATCCACTCCTCTGTCCATGGGCATTTAGGTTGTTTCCATGACCTGGCTTCTTCCCTCTCTAGCTGCTTTAGATGTAAAGTTAGGTTGTTTATGTGAGCTTTTTCTTGTTTCTTGAGGTAAGCTTGTATTGCTATGTACTTTCGTCTTAGAACTGCTTTTGCTGCATCCCAGAGGTTTTGGAGTGTCATATCTTTGTTGTCATTTGCTTCTAGGTATTTTTTAATTTCCTCTTTGATTTCTTCAGTGATCCATTGGTTGTTTAGTAGCATGTTGTTTAGTCTCCACGTGTTTGTATTTTTGCCATTTTTTTCTTGTTGATTTCCAGTCGTATAGCATTGTGGTCAGAGAAGATGCTTGATATGATTTCAATTTTCTTAAAGTTACTGAGGCTTGATTTGTAGCCCAGGATGTGATCAATCTTAGAGAATGTTCCATGTGCACTTGAGAAGAATGTGTATTCTGTTGCTTTTGGATGGAATGTCCTATAAATGTCTATTAAGTCCATCTGATCTAATGCTTCATTCAGGGCCTGTGTTTCCTGATTGATTTTCTGTCTGGATGACCTGTCCATTGGTGTAAGTGGGGTGTTAAAGTCCCCCACTCTGATGGTGTTCTTGTTGATTTCTCCTTTTAAGGTTGTTAGCAGTTGCCTTATATATTGTGGTGATCCTATGTTGGGTGCATAGATATTTAAAATTATTATGTCTTCTCTTTGGATTGATCCTTTGATCATTATGTAGTGCCCTTCCTTGTCTCTTAAAACATTCTTCATCTTAAAGTCTATTTTGTCTAATAGGAGTATTGCTACTCTGGCTTTCTTTTGATTCCCGTTTGCATGGAATATTTTCTTCCATCCTCTCACTTTCAATTTGTATGTGTCTCTAAAAGTGAAGTGGGTCTCTTGAAGACAGCATATATATGGGTCTTGTTTTTTCCATTCAGCTAGTCTATGTCTTTTGGTTGGGGCATTCAGTCCATTAACCTTTAAGGTAATTACTGATATATATGTTCTTATTGCCATTGTTTTAACTGTTTGGGGGTTTTGTTGCTCTTTTTTTTACCCTGAAGTTTTGATATAAGAGTCTATATACAAATGAGATTGTTTTAAGTTGTTGGTTTCTTAATTGCACGTGCTTCTCCAGTGACCTGCATTTGTGCTCTCTTCTCACGGTTTCCGATTTTGGTAGCATAATTGTGCATGGATGATTTAGTATCTTTACTGTATATATGCCTTTCCTGGTGATCCTTGTCATTTGTGGTGTTTTCGTTTCTGGTTGTGGCCTTTTCTGCCTAGAGATGTTCCTTTAAGATTTGTTGTAAAGCTGGTTTAGTGTTGCAGAAATCTCTTAACTTTTGCTTATCTGTAAAGGTTTTGATCTCTCCTTCAAATCTGAATGAGAGCCTTGCTGGATAAAGCAGTCTTGGTTGGAAGTTTTTCCCTTTCATCACATTTAGTATATCATGCCACTCCCTTCTGGCCTGCAGAGTTTCAGCTGAGAAATCTGCTGATAAACTTATTGGGGTTCCCATGTATGTCATTTGTTTCTTTCCCCTAGCTGCTTTCAAAATTTTCTCTTTGTCTTTAATTTTGGTCATTTTGATTAATATGTGTCTCGAGGTGTTCCTCCTTGGGTGTATTTTATATGGTACTCATTGCACTTCCCGAATTTGAGTGAGTGGTTCCTTTCCCATATTAGGGAAGTTTTCGGTTATTATCTCTTCAAATATTTTTTCTGTCCCCTTCTCTCTTCTCCCTCTGGCACCCCTATAATATGGATGTTGGTGCATTTAACATTATCCCAGAGTTCTCTGAGACTCAGCTCATTTCCTTTCAATCTTTTTTCTCTTTTCTCTTCTGCGTTGGTGATTTCCACTAATCTGTCCTCCACCTTGCTGATTCGTTCTTCTGTCTCCTGTATTCTACTGTTGGCTGCTTCTAATGAATTTTTTATTTCAGTTACTGTATTTTGCCTCTCTTCTTGTTTAATTTTTATAGCTTCTATTTCTTTGCTCAGTGTTTCCTGTAAATTATCAATCCTTGCCTCCAGTTTATTTCCAATGCCTTGCATCATCTTCAGCATCAACAGTCTAAAGTCTCTTTCTGGGAGGCTGGTAATCTCATCACTGAGCTGTTTTTTTTGGCTTTTCTCTTTTTCCCTTATCTGAGTTATGGTTTTCTGTCTTTTCATTTTTATAGGTTTTTGGTGTGGTGAGCTTTCTGCCAATAATAGAGTTGTAGCCTCTCTTAGTTCTGGTGTTTGCCTCCCCCGTGGCTAAAGTTGGTATGGAGGGGGCTTGTTGTAGGCTTCCCAATGGGAGGGACTGATGCCTGCCCACTGGTAGGTGGAGTTGATTCTTATCCCTCTGGTGGGTGGGGCTTTGTCTCTGGATGAGATTAGAGGCTGTGTGCCTGAGGGGTCTTTAGGCAGCCTGTTTAGTGATGGGTGGGGCTGAGATCCCACCTGGATTATTGTTTGGCCTGGGGTTTCTCAGCCCTGATGGGAGGGACCAGATTTTCCCAGAAGTGGCCACCTCCAGAGAAATGCAGGCTGATGAATGTTCCCGAGAGCTTCGCCTCCAATGCCATTCCCCCACAACAAGCCAGAGTCACCTCTGTTTTCCCATGAGATCCTCCAAGAATTGCAGTCAGGTTCCACCCGGATTCCTATGGAGACTGCTTTGCCCTGGGACCCAGTGCACGTGAAAGTCTGTGTGTGCCTTTCAAGAATGGGGTCTCTGTTTCCCCCAGTCCTGTGGAGCTCCTGCACACAAGCCCTGCTGGCCTTCAATGCCAGATGCTCCGGGGGCTCTTTCTCCCTGTGCCCGATCCCTAGGCGTGGGGTTTTAACATGGGGCTCCGAACTCTCAGTCCTGTAGCTGAGTCTCTGTGATGCAGTTACTTTCCAGTCTATGGGGCTTCCCACCTGGGAGGTATGGGGTTGCTTCTATCGCGTAATCGCCCCTCCTACCTCTTGATGTGGTCTCCTCTTTGTCTTCTGGAGTAGGATATCTTTTTTGGAAGTTTACAGTCCATTTGGTTGAAGGCTGCTTGGCATTTGGTTGTAGTTGTGTTGTTTTTTGGGAGAGAAGTTGAGCTCCAGTCCTTCTATTCTGCCATCTTAATCCAATCTGTCCTACATTCTGTGTCTTGTGCTTCTGGATTAACAACCATCGTTTCCTTATTTCCTCTACTAAACAGAGTACAACAGGTGGCATAATAGGTGCTAATAGAAAACGTTGCTTCCCAGATAGGAGTTTTCTAAGCTATATATTTCAAAATAGCACCAGGGTTTTTCACACAAGAAAAAAAAATAGTTGCTTAGATCCACCCTAAACAGCATCTTCTCTCCTGAGAAATCAAGGCCTCTAGATCCTTTGGCAACCAAGGTCATTACGGAACTAGTCGAGGTCATTTCAACAAGAAGGGGAGTTCCCACTGTGGCGCAGCAGAAACGAATACCACTAGGAACCATGAGGTTGTGGGTTCAATCCCTGGCCTTGCTCAGTGGGTTAAGGATCTGGCATTACCGTGAGCTGTGGTATAGGTTGCAGGAGCGGCTCAGATCTGGCATTGGCTGTGGTGTAGGCTGACAGCTGTAGCTCTGATTAGACCCCTAGCCTGGGAACCTCCATATGTCTCAGGTGTGGCCCTAAAAAAGGGGGGAAAAAAGGAAGGGTTTATTCTGACTGCAGTCTTCCTTGGCCCAGACGTGGAGCAGGCCAAAGCTACTACTCAGGACAATTTCTAGCTTGCTGATGTGTCAACAGAGTACAAAGAACAATCTGAGTTTTCTTGAACTGACCATGTACCAACCCCACCATTTCATATGGAATTCAATTGCCTGGGAAGCAGCTTCAAAACAAATCTAAATTCCCCTGGGCAAATAGAAGGCATCTGTTCCATCAATGCCCTTCATCCTCTTTGTACATATTTTTACAAATTATGGTGATATCTTACTTTATGCCATGGAAATTTATATGAAAAGCTAGAGTTCATTGACATGTTATCACTGTTTAAAATCACTATGCTTATCTCTAAACTCATATTGTACACCTTAATTATACAGATTTTGTGTACAGAAAAATTAAATTACTATAAAATGGAGGAAGATGTCCATTTATTCATGTAGAGACAGGATTGTTTCAAATTTAGACTTTATCCTCATTAAAATTCTCAACATGCAAAAAGGATGCTAGCCAGTCTCCTAGAACAACTGTTGATTAAAACGTGTGTCAGAAATAAACTGAACATACAATTCCACGGGACTTGGTAGAAGTATAATTATAAATTTAACATGACTCAATGTATATTAAAAGGTTAAAGTGAAATGCATATGAAAATGCTAATTTTAATTTTTTTTAAATTTTTGCTTTTTAGGGCCACACTCTAGTCATATGGAGGTTCTCAGGCTAGGGGTCAAAACGGAGCTGTAGCTGCCGGCCTATACCACAGCCACAGCAACACTAGATCAGAGCCGCGTCTGTGGCCCACACCACAGTTCGTGGCACCGCTGGATCCTAAACCCACCGACCCGGACGAGGGATCGAATTTGAGTCCTCATAGATACTTGTTGGGTTCTTTACCACTGAGCCACAAGAAGAACTCCGTGAAAATGCTAATTTTTAAACACTGAATATTTTTGTGAGGTAAGAAATAACTTCCATCATGTAAGGAACCACTGTTAACATTTGGATTTTTAAAATATTGGATTATTTGTTGAGTCACAAGCAACTCGTGTTACTAAGATGAATTGACAATTTTAGCTAAAAGCAAAAAAAAAAAAAAACCCACAACAACAACAACAACAAAACACCCCACAAAACTTCAGTCTGTATTTGTAGCATTAAGGTAGACAAATGAAGATAGTGTTTTTTTGAAATACAGTCTTAAAGAATCATCCCAGAATTTTATTACTACTTTCAAAGACCTTTAGTATTTGAAGATCCCCGATTGAGAGTCACGGGTTTAGATTACCTTTCTATTTCTTATCAGTCTCTCTGGGTCATTTGGTGCCAGTCAAGCTTGGGGCCTGGTAATTCAAAGTGATCACCGTCTATCGGATAACTTAGATCATAAAATAGCCTCAGGGAGAGTGCCCTGACCCTTGGGAACATGACTTCAGAGACAAGTCCACGCCTGAGGTATGCCAGAGGTAACTTTATCCATGGATTCTGCAAAGAAAATGTTTGATTTAGCTTTTTTAGACTGAAGTTTCCCTTTGCGAGGTCAGAGTTGGCATGTCTGCTGCTCTGCATGTGCTGGGGCCTGATTGTAAGCTGGCTTTACCTTAAGGAAGGTTTATTTCAAGCTTGGGACACAGAGACGTTTTAGTCTTCCTAGTTTCTACTGTCTTCCCTCAGTCCTGCCCTCAACTTCCCCTGTTCCCACTCCCACCTCCAGCCCCGGCCCTGCACACACACACAACACACACACACAACACACACACACACACACACCCCTGACGGTCTCTCGCCAGTAGAGGGACATGAGATACCAGGAGAGCCCAGTATACAGTCCTTGGCTTCTCTTTCTCTCTCTCTACACACACACACACACACACACACGCACACACGGACTCGCACACTCTTTGCACTGAGGAACAGGAATGGACCTGAAGACACCATTCACCAAGCACAAAGTCTACAAAGTGCTTTTTCATTTTTGAAATCTAATAAATGATTCCAGACTTGCGTTGTACCTCGAGAAGAGCTAAATACCAGAACAAACACGATCTCTTTCCAATCTTGCCTTTCTTATTGAAAGGGCTAACTGTTGAATTCACAATTTTTAGAATGCAGCCAAGTAAGCATTCTCTAGATAGAACACTTAGATTTTTAAGTTGTTGGGTTTGGTCCTTAAAATAAAATTTGCGTTTAAATTGTAAAATTTAAAACTCAAAATCCCCACCACATTCCAATCCTCCCTTTAAAAAACATTCTGATTCCATTCCAAGGACAGCTCTGCTGCACTGTGTCTTGTCTCTGCTATGTTTCCCACTGACCCTGAGTTCCCTGTGTTGTAAGGTCAAATGCTTGAGAAATAATTTGATAAAACAGCCAAGAGGAACTTTAAAGTTTTGAGCTCTATTTTCTCCCCTTTGACCCAGCTTCCCAGAGGATCTGAGGTCTAGCAGGGCTCAAGTAGACCCACCGAAGATGTGAAGCTCACTGGCCTTGGCTTTCTCCTCCTCAGAAGAGTCTTCTTTCCCCAGGTTCCTGGACTCTCCAGCAATCTGACCCCAGCTTAATTCACGATAATAGTAAGCAGCACTGACCATCTCTGGTGTTGAGGGCATGCACTAGCTATATTACATCTTGTCTCATTTAATCCTCAAGGTATCCTATGCAGATTATTATGTTAATTTATGGGTGATGATGAGGCTGAGGTTTTATAAAGTCCAGTGGTTTATCTCCGATCGTTCAGCTCTTAGAGCCTGGATTTGATTCCAGACTTGGAAGCGTGTTCCCTGCAGGACACTGAGAATGATCTCATTTCTCAGGGGTTGCAGGACAAGTATCCACGTGCAGCCCAAAGGAGTAGACTGAGATGCTGCGTTCAATCTGGGCTGTGCCGTCCCTTAGGTGTGTGATTGGGAAAGTGTCCTAACCTTTAGGACATCAGCGTCATCCTCTCCAAGGTGAGGGGTTCAGTCACATTTCAGCCCCTGCTGTGCCAGATGCTGGTGTCCCCTCCTCTAGATGGAGGAAGGAGGCATGACCTCAGCAAGTTCCTGGGTAAGGCGAAGATTAAGTAGTGGGGGGAAGGCCGAGCAGGTTTTCCTGCATTCTTGCGGCCTGGACCCTGAGGAACTGCACACGCAGATGAATGACGTGTCCCTCAGGCAGGTCCGGGACAGGTCTGGCCACAGCTCCAGGGATCATTGTCCTCTTGGCTCCAGTTGGTGAGTGAGAGTGGCCTCTCCTTTTCCACGCTGGAGGCCCTGTTCTGAGCTCACAGTGCCCTTTCTCCCCACGTCCTCCTCTTGCTCTCGAGTGCACCTGGCCTTGACCTGAGGCCCCACAGGACTCTGTACCCCAGTGCCAGGGCAGGGAGTAGGTGGGGAAGGAAGGAAAGGATGGGGTTCTGGCCTCCACCCAAACGGATTCTCCTTCTTGCTACTGGGAGCCAAACCCTTCTGCTACCTGGAGCCTCCTTGTTCCTGCGCGGACAAGGTCCTCTTTCCTACTCTTCCTGCACCCCTGGCCTTGTCACCTGAGCTTCTCCAGGGCAGTGCAGGGGGCTTACCTACACCTAAGCTTTCTGCACCCACTCATACGACTCCCCCAGAGCAACTTTTTCCCGAAGTCTGGGTCCCATGCCAATGGGCTGCTCTCTGAACACGCAAATCACAGTAAATAAAAAGCTGTTATCGAACCAGCTTCATTTGCCCAACATGAAGCAAGCCAAACGCTGAGATGCTGAGGTTTGCAGCAGAGAAGGGGTTTATTCATGAAGCAGCCAAGTGAGAAAAATGGGAAAACAATCTCAAATCTGCCTCCCTGAGGGCGAGGAGCTCAGGATATTTATGGGATAAAGCTGAGGCCTGGGGAACATGAGGGAAGGTGATTGGAAATAAGAAAATGTGAGGTCATCCTTGTGCAACCCAAACTACAGGCTTTTCCAGGGGCTGCATGTTCAGAATCTGGTGGTGGTAGCACCTTCTGAAGCTGAGTTTTTTGGCCCTCTGATGTCAAAAGGGCATGGAATGAACACTTGATTGTTCTTTTGGAGGGTTGATGATCTTAACCAGTCCTAACAGGCTCTAGCTCCCACTGGACACAGCCGACTCCAAGTTCCTGTAAAACAGCTTGGGCAAACAAACATCTTATTGTTTAGGCTACATGACATTTGGAGGACATGCAAATTTTGTTCTTTGTCTTTTTAGGACCACACCTGCAGCATATGGAGATTCTCAGGCTAGGGGCTGAATCAGAGCTGTAGCCGCTGGCTTACGCCACAGCAACACCAGCTCCGCATGGAGCCGCATCTGCAATCTACTGCATAGCTCACGGCAATGCCGGATCCTTAACCCACTGAGCAAGGTCAGGGCTCAAACCTACGTCCTCATGGATGCTAGTCAGATTCATTTCCGTTGAGCCACGATGGGAACTCTTCTTTTTTCTTGAAGGTACCAAAGGCCCAGTTTTCCAGCAGACTCCAAGCCTACCTCTGTCTGCACTCAGAGGTGCAGCACCTTATGACTGCCTATTAACTGCTTTTCTCCTCTTTAATAATAGACTTTGTAAAGGAAGGTGATTAACCCCAAAGGAACCTCTGATGGGTGGGGTTTCTGTGGGAGGGTTTTCTGATTCCTCTGAAATCACACACTGGGTGGGCACTCATCTCCTCCAGGAGTGAGTAAATTGAGTCCTGGGCTTAAGGAGAGCCAGTAGTGAGAACCCTAAGTGGGGAGGAGGTGACAAACTCAGGGATGCTGGGACTCCCCACCCCAACTCCGGTATCTTCTGGATTATACCTGACGCAGGAGGCCCAGGCCCCAGGGAGACTTAAAGAAACAGCTAGATGGTCTGCTTATCAAGAGGGCCTTTCCAGTCTCTTACTGCCGCTGACCGGGATCTGTGACCATCCACTTCCTGTTTTCAGCTCTGACCCCTGGGCCCCTCTTCCTTCTCCGGGCTCTGAGGAGGGAATAAGGACAGGAAGAGGAAGGGTGATGTCTTGGAGGACCCAGAAGCTCTGCACTGTCCAAGGGCTCAGGTGATTGGCTCAGTGCTTCTCGCTGGGGTAGGGAGTAGACATTCCGAGGGTAGATTCTGGACCTTAAATATTCGGGAATCTGAGGGCAGAAGAAAGGGTATTGGAGAAAAGAGGAAACCCATCACATCAGTAGGATCTGCTAAAAGAGCTCACAACACTGCAGTTAGGGGACTAGTGTCCCAGGTCTGATGAAGAGGGTAACACCTGTCTGGGACACTGATTCACGAGAGCCCCTCAAGTCGGATGTAAGACTTACTTTAATTTTATACCAAGTTATTCACTTCATATTTATTAATTTTCCAGTGCATGAAATGCTCAAATTTTTAAAGTCATGTTAGCTGTTTGTCTCTGGGCACCTTTCAACAAGGGTGTTTACTTTTGTAAAATTTTTTTTCATAGAAGTATAGTTGGTTTACACGTGTGTTAATTTCTGCTATACAGCAAAGTGACTCAGTTATACATGTATGCATATCCATTCCCATATAGGTTATCACAGAATATTGGACGGGGTTTCTGTGCTATATAGCAGGTCCCCGTTGACCATCCATTCCACGTACGTTAGTGCACACATGCTAACCCCCAACCCCTAATCCATCACTCTTCCTTCCTATACCCTTTAGTAATGAAAGTTTGCTTTCAAAGTCTGTGAATCTGTTTTGTAAATAAGTTCCTTTGTATCGTTTTTAAAGATTCTATATACAAGTGATACCATATGATACTTGTCTTTCTCTGCCGTACTTCATTTAGTATGATAATCTCTAGGTCCAGCCATTTGGTGCAAATGGCATTATTTCATTCTTCTTCTATGGCTGAGTAATATTCCATTGTTTATATGTGCCACATCTTCTTGATCCATTTCTCTATTATTGGACACTTAGGTGACTTCCGTGTCTTGCTATTGTAAGTAGTGTCGCTATAAACATCGAAGTGCATATATCTTTTCAAATTAGTTTCCTCTGGATACATTCCTGGGAGTGGGATTTTTGGATCATATGATAACTCTGTTTTGAGTTTGTGTTTTGTTTTGTTTTTTGTTTTGCTTTTTAGTGCCGCACCCACAGCACACGGAGGTTCCCAGGTTAGTGGTTGAATTGGAGCTCTAGCTGCTGGCCTACAGCACAGCAACCCCAGATCTAAGCTGCATCTATGACCTATACCACAGCTCATGGCAATGCTGGATCCTTAACCTACTGAGTGAGCAGAGATTGAATCTGCATTCTCATGGTTACTAGTTGGGTTCGTTAGTGCTGAGTCACAATGGGAACTCCAGTATTATACTGTTTTGTTGACTGTAGCTTTGTAGTGTAGTCTGAAGTCAGGGACCCTGATTACTCCAGTTGTGTTTTTCTCTCTCAGGATTGCTTTGGCTATTTGGGGTCTTTTGTATTTCCACACAAATTAAAAATTTTTGTTTTAGTTCTGTAAAAATATGCCATTGGTAATTTGATAGGGATGACACTGAATCTGTAGATTACCTTAGGCAGTATAGCCATTTTGATGATATTGATTGTTCTAATCTAGGAATATCATAACATCGTATATCTTTCCTTCTGTTTGTGTCACCTTCTGTTTCTTTTCATCAACATCTTATAGTTTTCAGAGTACAGGTCTTTTGCCTCCCTATGTAGGTTTATTCCTAGGTATTTCTTTTTGATGCAATAGTAAATGGGATTGTCTCTTTAATCTCTCTCTCTGATCATTCATTGTTGGTATAGGAATGTAAGAGATTTCTGTGTGTTAATTTCATATCCTGCAACTTTACCAAATTCATTGATGAGCTCCAGTAGTTTTCTAGTAACAGCTTTAGGATTTTCTATGTATAGTATCGTGGTCATCTGCAAACAGTGATAGTTTTGGAATTCCTAACTATAGCAATCAGAGAAGAAAAATAAAAGAAATCCAAATTGGAAAAAGTAAAACAATGTTGAACAACAGTGGTGAGAGTGGACCTCCTTGTCTTGTTCCTGATCTTATCAGAAATGTTTTCAGTTTTGCACTATTGAGAATGATGTTAGCTGTGGGTTTGTCATATATCGCCTTTGTTATGTTAAGGTAGGTTCTCTCTGTGCCCACTTTAGGGAGGGTTTTTGTCATAAATGGGTGCTGAATTTTGTCAAAAGCTTTTTCTACATCTGTTGAGATGATCATATCGTTTTTATTCTTTGGTTTGTTAATGTGCTGTATCACACTGATTAATTTACACATCTTGAAGAATCCTTGCATCCCTCTGATAAATCCCACTTGATCATGGTGCATGATCTTTTTAATGTATTATTGAATTTTATTTGTTAATATTGAAGATTTTTATGTCTATGTTCATCAGTAATATTGGGCTATAATTTTCTTTTGTGGTGGTATCTTTGTCTGGTTTTGGTATATGGTGGTCTCATAGAATGAGTTTGGGAGTGCTCCTTTCTCTGCAATTTTTGTGGGAATAGTTTCAGAAGAATAGCTATTAACTCTTCTCTAAATGTTTGACAGAATTTGCCTATGAAGCCATTTGGTCCTGAACTCTTGTTTTTTGGAAATTTTAAAATCAGTTTCAATTTTAGTACTTGGGATTCATCTATTCATATTTTCTGTGTCTTCCTGGTTCAGTCTTAGAAGGTTGCTCCTTTCTAAGAATTTGTCCATTTCTTCTAGGTTGTCCATTTTATTGGCACAGAGTTGCTTGCAGTAGTCTCTTATCCTTTGTATTTCTGTGGTGTCAGTTGTAACTTCTTTTTCATTTCTGATTTTATTGATTTGAACCCCCTCTCTTTTTTTCTTGATGAGTCTGGGTAAAGGTTTATCAATTTTGTTTATCTTCTCTAAGAACCAGCTTTTAATTTCATTCGTTTTCTCTATTGTTTTCTTTGTTTCTATTTCATTTATTTCTGCTCTGATCTTTATGATTTCTTTCCTTCTGCTAACTTTAGGTTTTGTTTTTCTTTCCCTAGTTGCTTTTGGTGTAAGGTTGTTTATTTGAGGGTTTTTTTTTTTGTTTCCTGAGGTGAGATTGTATTGCTATAAATTTCCCTCTTAGAACTCCTTTTGTTGTGTCCCATGGATTTTTAGATTGTCATGTCTTCATTGTCATTTGTCTGTAGGTATTTTTTGATTTCCTCTTTGATTTCTTCAGGGATCCATTGGTTGTTTAGTAACATATTGTTTAGCCTCCACGTGTTTGTGTTGTTTTTTTCCTTTTTTTTGTCTTTTTAGGGCCTCACCCATGGTACAAGGAGTTCCCAGGCTAGGGGTCTAATAGGAGCTGCAGCTGCCAGCCTATGCCACAGTCACAGCAATGCCAGATTTGAGCCATGTCTGCGACTTACACCAATGCTGGATCCTTTAACCAACTAATCGAGGGCAGGGATCAAACCCGCATCCTTATGGATACTGGTTGGATTCTTAACCTGCTGAGCAATAATGGGAACTCCATACAGTTTTTTCTTTTTCCTCGTAGTTGATTTCTAGTCTCATATGTTGTGATCAGAAAAGATTTTTGATATGATTTCAGTTTTATTACAGGCATATTTACTCTTTTTGTTTTTAGGGCTGCACCCATGACATATGAAGGTTCCCAGGCCAGGGATTGAATTGGAGCTGTAATCAGAGCTGCAGCTGCTGGCCTACACCACAGCAACGCCAGATCCAAACTTTGTCTGCCATCTACCCCACAGTACATGGCACCATCAGTTCCTTAACCCACTGAGCAAGGCCAGGGATTGAACCTGTGTCCTCTTGGATACTATTCAGATTCATTTCTGCTGAGCCACGATGGGAACTCCCAGGCTTATTTACTCTTAATAAACCACTGAGACCAAACTCATTGGGGGCATAGACGACCTGCAACTGGTCAAGTCTCTGAAGTTGAGTTTGTTCCTGTGAAAGTGTGGGAGAAAATACCTGCCTCATCTTTCTTATAAGGCTGTTCTGAGGATTAAATGGGTTAATAGATTTTCATTTTTTTTTCAACAAATATTTATCAGAGACCTACTCTGTGTCTACCCTTTTCCAAATTTTAGGGATTGTCAGTGAACAAGATAAAGACTTTGAGGTCAAACTGCTTATGTTCCTTAATGCATCTGTGGTTTACAGTGTTGTTTTTTTTTAAACCAAAAATTAGGTAGCCCCTTTGTCCAGTTATAATCTTACTTGGAACTCCAGTATGTAAAATAAAAAGGAAATAACCAGGACTAAAGTTCTGCCTGTTTCTCTCAGTCCCAGTTTCCCAGTGAACTTTGGGAGCACTGTTTGAGAACTACTTCTAGAAATTTCTTTT
>PVHT020000009.1:15376761-15508992 GCA_004024745.2 Catagonus wagneri | reverse complement strand
GGATCGTTAACCCACTGAGCAAGGGCAGGGATCGAACCCGCAACCTCATGGTTCCTAGTCGGATTCGTTAACCACTGCGCCACGACGGGAACTCCTAGAAATTTCTTCACACGCATGAGAATAGAGCCTGAGAACTAGGTGTCTCCCAACTTTGCAGATACTGTGTGGGTGGGTATACCCAGACCCCCGATGCTGGCTGAGACTAGCAGCAGAGGGAGCCTTTACCCTAGGTCTGCAGGGCAAAGAGAGGGCGTAATCACAAGTGAAAGTGAGTGAGGACCGCAGCCAGAGGAGAGGCTACCTGCTGGCCCTGGCGGCTTCAGCAGAGGGAAGTAGCCTCTGCCAAACAGAAGCCTGGTCGAAGGGGCAGTAATCTCTGGCCCCCTGCCCGGTCTCCTGCCAGTGAGCTCCGCTGGTAGAATCCAACCTGAAGTCGGAGGCACCTTCCTGGTGCAGCACAGAGCAGGGTGGGCAGGGGGCATGGATCTGTGGGGCAAATGGAGAACACCCATGACAGTGCCCTGTGGTGTGCCAGGCACTGAGTGAGGGGCTCAGCTACAAAACAGGGGAGACAGACCTGTTCTAGAAGAGCTCATTAGACAGTAACTCCAGGAGAGTGTGATAAAGACTAGCGCTGGCTTAGAATTGTGGTCTAGATAGTGAGGGTCTTATGATGAAGATCAAACGACAGCCCAAACACTGTCTAGAAGTTGGAATCCTCACACGTGCTATGGCTTCTATGCAACAGCAGCATCACAAGCCAAACTTTGTTAATATGCAATACCTTTCTTGTCTCTCTTTCTGACAGGATCCAGTTAGGGAGATGTAGACCCTGATCCTTCTATGTTCAGCACCCTGTTCTCCTTGTCAGTATAAACAGTTGTACCAATAGCATTAAAAGGTGTTCTTGAGGAGTTTCCACTGTGGCACAGCAGGTTAGGGATCTGGTGTTGTCTCTGCGACAGCGCAGGTTTGGTCCCTGGCTAGGCACAATGGGTTAAGGATCTGGCTTGGGAACTCCCATATGCCACGGGTGTGGACAAAAAAAGGTGTCCTCGATAATGTTGTAGGAATGAGAAATATCCCCCCACTGCACCCGCCACCCACGTGCCGCACTAGCTCACAATATCCCATCATCTCAGAGGGAGCAAAATAACTGCCAACTGCGCAAAACATGATGAACCATAAAATAAGACAGTATATGACATACACTATTTAAATGCTGAAATCTAAGCTGTAGCTCTGTGGGTTTGGTACACATTCGTGTGTGTGTATGTATGTGTGTGTGAAATTTTGTATACTGAAAATGAAGATAAACTGTGTGATTGTGTAGATTCACTCCTGCATTAGATGATTCCCTTCTCAGGACGTCTCCATTAGGATGGGACTAATGTGGGAGTTCCCGTCGTGGCTCAGCGGTTAACAAATTCAACTAGGAACCAAGAGGTTGTGGGTTCGATCCCTGGCCTCGCTCAGTGCGTTAAGGATCTGGCGTTGCCGTGAGCTGTGGTGTAGGTTGCAGACGCAGCTCGGATTCTGCGTTGCTGTGGCTGTGTCGTAGGCTGGCGGCTACAGCTCCTATTAGACCCCTAGCCTGGGAACCTGCTCATGCTGCGGGTTGTGGCCCTAGAAAAGGCAAAAAGACCAAGAAAAAAAAAAGGGACTAATGTGGAAGTGAGTGTGGCAGGGCTCCTGTCACCTGAGTGTTGGTGGTCCCTGTACTGCAGGCAGAAGGCAGGTCCCAGGAAACTAGGGGGTTAGCTGAGTCCCTGACTCCCTGTGGGGGTTCCTGCCCAGCAAGAGTGGAAAAGAGGTTTCATCCTAAATACTGTAGCTCAGTCTCAAATTGAAACTCCACTGAGATTGTTGGGAAAAATTGAAATAAATTCTCAGTCAAATAGTATAAAAAGAATTGTTTTTGGTCGGAAAAGATGCGTCAAATGTGGACAGACATCTGAAAAAGCCTGAGATACTTTGATTATGATTTGATTTTTCTCAGATTTGAAACCAAATCATTTCTTTGCAATAGAGGAGTTCCCGTCGTGGCACAGCAGTTAACGAATCCAACTAGGAACCATGAGGTTGTGGGTTCGATCCCTTGCCTCGCTCAGTGGGTTAAGGATCCTGCGTTGCCATGAGCTGTTGTGTAGGTTGTAGACGCAGCTCGGATCTGGCATGTCTGTGGCATAGGACGGCGGCTACAGCTCCGATTAGA
The DNA here is from genome assembly GCA_004024745.2 of Catagonus wagneri. Classification (NCBI taxonomy): domain Eukaryota; kingdom Metazoa; phylum Chordata; class Mammalia; order Artiodactyla; family Tayassuidae; genus Catagonus; species Catagonus wagneri. The sequence goes on along the minus strand of PVHT020000009.1, from coordinate 15,506,777 downwards.
CCCCATATGCCGTAGGTGCGGCCCTAAAAAGACAAAAAACAAAAAAACACAAAAAAATCTTTGCAATAGAAACGTGGTTAACTGGAGTTCCCTGGTGGTACAGCAGGTTAAGAATCTGGCATTGTCACTGCCGTGACCTGGGTTGGATCCTTGGTCTGGGAACTTCTGCATGAAAAAAAAAAAGAAAAGAAAATCAGTTAATCACCTTTCTTAGTATTCTTCAAGGAAAAGGGAAAGAGGGAGCCAGCGCTTGTTTGGCAACATCCCTCCCCCACATCCCTCCCCTACCCGAGCCCCTGGGAAGGCGGGGAGGTTTTAATGAACTTTGGTAGCACCCTTTGCAAAGCAAAACTTGAGATGGCATTTTCAAGTTCCATTTCGGAACAGCAAGAAAGGCAAAAAAGATCAGAAAGTTCTCTTTGGAACCCAGGCTGTTCTAGTCTTTGTTTTCAGAAGCTGCTGCATTTCCGTTGACCTGACTGTGCTTTTTAAATGTGCACAATAGAAAAGCGGTCCAGCTGGGAGTGGGGGAAAAGGAGCCCCAGGGGTTGACAAACAATACACATTTTGTTCAGCAGACAAGCCGCGCGTAGCCAGGGACAAGGAAGGTGACAGCGCGGGTTCAAGGGCTCTGCCGGGCGTCCATCCAGGCTGCTCTGTGTGAGGAGAGCTGTAGCTCCTCCTTGTCACCAGGGACGTGACAGGAACCAGATGCTCCATGTTCCTGAGGAAGTAGCTCATGAACCCACCAGTAGTTTGTCTTCAGCTTCCTTAGCGAGTGTTCAGAGTGGACATGCCGACAGTGTCAGGCTTGCTGATTGTCTTTCCCTGACTGTGTACATGGTACACGTGTTTTGAAAACTGGAGGTTTAAAGGGCCGGTTTTATTAATGGAAAAACTGGAGGAATGCTTTTTGGGTTAAATGCCAAAACACAGCTTCTTTTTCTTTTCTCCTTTGAGCCCATTTAGCTATTAAGAGGTGAAGAATGAGCCAGAAACTGCAGCTGAGCCTCAGAGAGGCAGGAAGGGGAGGGGGAGGGAGGAAAAGAGGGCAGGCTGAGGATGGAGAAGCAGGTCTCTGTGTCTTCTCACTTACTGCCCCCAGTTTTCTTCCCACAGTAGACCCGCCGTGAGCACAGAGGAAGGAGTACCCATTGCACGATGCTGGGCCTGGATGCTGCTCCACCAGCTTCTTGTGTGTGCCTTGGGCAAGTTACTTTTTCTGGTCCCTTACCTGGAAAAAGGAAGTTATAATAGTTTTTAGGCATTTGAGGCATTTCTTGAGATAATCCGTTGGAAGCTCTTTGAACTGTGTTGAAAACAGTAGGTTCTGTTTTCAGCACATGCTGATATGATCACTCCTTTTGATTCCCAGAGACCCTGGGATGACTGACTAAGGCGCAAGGAGGGCCCTGGGTACAGGAAGCTAACTGGGAGGTGGAGAAGGATCTTTTGTCAGCAGAACCCCCTTCTGTCTGGAAATTCCTGAAGCTGGTGAGAAGGCCGATGATAACAGCCGACTGGGGAGACCACTCAGTAAGCGTGGGGGACCCAGTGCTAAGGGACCCTCCTCACTTCAGTGTATTCTGTTGCTTGTGCACCAGAGGTGGTTCTTAGACCCAAGATCTGCAGTGGGTAAGACAGAAATTATCTTGACGCAGAGAGAAGTGCCTATAATGACTAGCAGTAAAAGTGAGGTCAGGGTTAGCACCCAAACTCTGATTTGAGAGAACTCGTTTTAGTTTGACCTCAGGCTGTGGAGATAACAGTCCGCAGTAAAACTGGGAACCAGAGCAGAATGAAACTGGGCAGAGCAGCAGGGCTTTGTAGGGAGGGTTTTGAGATGGAAAGGGTTAAGGCCAGAGCTCAGGCAGAGAAATCATTGCTGTCATTTTCATCGTCAACAGCAAATATTTGCTGAGTCTCTAAACAGTTTTTATCTCTTAAGTGACACACCCGTGGACTTCGAAGCCAGACTGTTTACATGGAACATTCCTATTAGTACAGTGTTTACCATAATTTTTCAGACAACAGTGAAAGCTTTTATATTCTAAGTGACTGACTGAGGGGGTACGCGTGATGAGTCTGCGCTGATGAGAAATGCATGGGAGAAAGAGGGTAAAAGGTTACAACGTTAAGGTCTTGGCCCCCCCAACAGGAAATTCTCCTTTAGCCCCTATGGCAAAGTTAGTGCAATGCATTCAGTAAGCTGTATACGTTCAATTCCTGAGCACCTAAGAAAGTCATTTTCTTTATTTTATTTTTTTGCCTTTTGTGATTTTAGGGCTGCACCCGCGGCATGTGGAGGTTCTCAGGCTAGGGGTCTAACAGGAGCTGTAGCTGCCGGCCTTCGCCACAGCCACAGCAACGCAGGATCCGAGCTGCATCTGCGACCTACACCACAGCTCACGGCAACGCTGGATCCTTAACCCACTGAGCGAGGCCAGGGATCGAACCCACAACCTCATGGTTCCTAGTCAGATTCGTTAACCACTGCGCCATGACGGGAACTCCAAGAAAGTCATTTTCCAGTATTTTTGCATCTAGGTAGGACCATGAGGTTAAGTTGTGGCTGACAGAATATTACTAGCAGTGATACAAGCCACTAACATTTTCTAGATCTTCGACATTCCTTTTTCCTTTCCAGGAGGCGGAGCCACAGATGGAAGGAGTCGACCCCTGAGTCAGTGCTTAGAAGAAGTCCATCTGGGAGAGATGCCCAGTCAACATCAGGATGTGAGTGGACTTGAAGTGACATAGCTGTGACTCAGGCCGCTGAAATTTTGGAGTTGTCTGTTGTGGAAGCTAGTAATAATGAACCTGGATGGAATAGCCTCAGAGAGCAAAAATGACCCATGTTGAAATCCTATTATTAGAGTAACTGTGGTATTTCAGAGCCATGATATTTCTTTTAGCTTATGATTTTGGGAGGTTTCTGCTGAAGCACGGATGTAAAGGTCTAATACACTGCAAGACTGAATGAAATTCCTGATATTTGCTGCAGTCGCAGACACTTGGAAATGTCTGGATTCATTCATTCACTTATTTAGTATTGAACAAGTGCCTACTGTGTGCTGGGCAATGGCTAGATGCTAGAGGTACTGACAGTTTTTCTGATTGGTAGTTTGTGAAGGGCTTGTTTATAGGGATAAAGGTGTTTTAGATTTAAGTGAGGAACGTCCACTTTCTGAGGTGTCTCCTCCCTAGTTTTTGTTCCTCAGTCACACCCAGGAAGAGCAAGGGAAGAATTGCAAACCGTGAGCATCTGGACTCACCTTTTGCTGCTGTTGTTTTTTAGAAGTTGGGTTGTTTTTAATTTCTGAACAGTCTTTGCAGGACATAGATTCATAAAAAAGGTGTATGTAAATACTTTTATGATCATAATGGCAAACTGGCAGTCCTGGATGTCTGGGATGGTTTGGAGCCACTGCCTTGGTATATGTTAAGGTGCTGTCGGTTTTAGCCATCATTGCCTTTGCCCTGTTTGTGAAAATGTCAACCCAGTGGACTTGCCCTTTGTGGCACAAGTGGAGACAACTCCCTGGTTAAGAGGCTATGGACTGAGTGTGGGGAGAAAAGGAAATCCTTGTGCGCCAAGTTAGGTGGGTAGGAGAGGGCTTTTTTGTTCACGCATGTTAAGAAAGGCAAGGTAAGGGCCAGGAGGACTTACAGGGAGCTTGGGATTCCTTGGAATTGGAATCTGTTATGTGACGTTAATGTCTAATAATGATCACTGGTATTAAAATAAGCGAACAAAAGCAGCGCAGATTTTTTCCCACCTATAGATATATGTCCTTTGGAATTCTTCCAGCTTTCCTTAGTATGATGGAGATTCTGAATAGTGGGGTGAGGGGCCGAAGAGAATTTTACAATATCAGGTGAACAAATTCCATGTTGATGGAAAGAGAGAGAAAGTCACCTTAGTGTAGACATCGGTTTTACTTTCATGCATGAAGGGCTCTTGAAGAGAAGTGGCCTTCTCTTAATTATCAAGGATGAGACCAGAATGAGCTGATATCCTGGGAGAGGGGACAGAACCTTTTGTATTTGATGGCAAGAGCCTGGTATGCAGAGTTCCTGAGAAGGGGAGACCAGTTGCATAAAGCGATCAGGGCTCCCTATGAGAGAGAATGGGGAACGCCCCAGACCTGCTCCCTGGAAGGTAGATTTGAGAAACTTCTTAGGCTCAACAGAGTCTGTTGACAGGAAAGGACAGCATGGACCCTAAAGTAGACCTTACCAGGAGGACAGGGGCTTCAGTCTCAATGTAGGGGTCTAAGGATTTCAGGTAAAGGCTGGTTTCAGGGCAGAGTGAGTTGAAGGCAGGAACCTCTCCAAGTTGACACTTTCGCCTTGACTCACATGATTTCAAACCTTTGCAGAAAAGATGGCGGGACATCAGAGGGGGACTTGTGCCTGTGGAATGGAGGCACCGAAACCTTGGAATGTAGCCTGGAGCAGGGATGGGCAGTCGTTAAGTGGAGCAGGGCCATGCGTGGTAGTGGCGCTGCTGATGACGATGTTTGCTTCTCTCTCTCCTCCTTTCACCATTTGATTAGTGGAAGCTCCTTGTGCTCTTCTTGAACAATAAGGGGTGTGTATTGTGAAACTGTGAGTGGGGTGGTGGGGTGGGAGGGACGCGGTGCTTGAGAGGATGTTCAGGACATGAAGGGTGTGCGAAACTTGGAACAGTTAAGTTTTTTAAAAAAAGTCGTCATTGTATTTTCACTCAGAATAGTTTGCAAGAGGTTGTATAGACCAAACTGGCCTTCACTATATCTAAATGAAGCATGAGATGGGAATCTAGCCCCTAAATAGATATATTAACAGAGTATAGGATTTGTAGCTGTGGTGAAACAGAAAATTTCATGGGCACAGAATTTTTGGCTGTGTTTTGAGCTTGGTCTGGCCTGAACATGTGACCAAGATGAATAATATATTAGCAGAACAATCAGGTGTATTCACATATAGTTCAAGCTAGTTTTGGGTTCTGCTGAAACAGAAGTCAGCTGTTATCAGTGTAGAACTGACTTAAAGGAGAACAAGTCATTTAAAACAGGTCCTTCAAAAGTGGTTAATATACAGACCTCTTTTAAGGGAAGATATTTTACAGATTTCCACCACTGATTTAAATTATTTTTACTATAATGATATGGTCTTTCTGTCTTTCTCTTTTTTTTTTTCTTGTGCTTTGGGCTCATTGAGATTCTTAAATCTTAATTTTTTTTTAAAATCAAATTTGGAAAAATTTCAACCTTTGTTTTTTAAATATATTTTTTTTCTGTTTCCACTTCTACCCTAGTTAATCCAGTAACAAATATAAGTAGGTTGCTTGAACTTGCACAGCTCACTGATACTGTTATTTTTTCAATTTTCCTTCTTTTTCAGGGATCATTGTCCTTCAAAACCTACTGTCCAATGTTTAGAAATGATTGCTTTTTAGTAATTTCCAGCAGGAGGGTATTGGTCCTGGCTAATCCATCTTAGCTGGAAGGTGAGCCATCAGGAATAACTTTCAAACCTCTCTCAGAAGAGTAAGGAAATATCTTTCTCCCAGAAACCTTCAGGAAATGTCTCCTTCCATTTCATTCGCCATTAATGGTCATGTGTTCAGCTTGAAGCCATAACTTTTGCAAGAAGATCGGATTGCAGTTTTTAAGCTGGGCTCGAACCATGTGCCCCACTGCTAGAACCAGCAGTGGAGCTAACTTCTATGTCAGAGTTTTTCAGCCTGAGATCATGACATTTTGCATCTGATAATTCTTTGATGTGAGAGGCTGTCCTGTGCATTGCAGGATGTTTAGCAGTGTCCCTGGCCTTTAATCACAAGTTGAAAGAAGCACCTCTGTCCCAGTTAAGAAAACTGAAAATGTCTCCAAATGTCCCCAGAGAGGGGGTGAGTACTCCTGCTCTAAGTATGGAGACTCCACGAGGAGACGTGAATCCAAATGAAGTGTGGAGTAGTTACCAAGAGAAGGGGCGGGGCAATGGCAGAGTCCACCATAAAAAATATAAAAGACAAGCATCCTATAGTATATAAGCATCATTAACATTTTTTCTTTTTTCTTTATTTTTATTTCTAAAATCTTTTTGTAAAGATTTTTACTTTTTCCGTTATAGCTGGTTTACAGTGTTCTGTCAATTTTCTACTGTACAGCAAGGTGACCCAGTCACACCTACATGTATACATTCTTAAAAAATTTTAATGCCATTTTAAAGGTTACAGTCTGTTTAGTTATTATGAAATATTGGCTGTATTTCTCATGTTGTACAGTACATTCTTATAGCCTACTTTACACCCAGTAGTCTGTATCTCCCACTCCCCAGATCTATGCTGCCCTTCTCCCCTCCCAGCTGGTAACCACTAGTTTGTTCTCTGTGTCTGTGAGTCTGACAAGCATCATATTTAATAACATAGTGGATTTACCAATTATTTGGATAGATATTGGGGTAATATGTAATCCTTAGGCACTAATAATAAGTTGCAGAAAAGTCAAATTAGGCAGAGGTACAAAGGCACAAGGTATAAAACCCCATAATACGTAGTATGCATGTACTATTATTTGCACACTGTCAGATCAAATCTGTACATTGCTTTTTTTCTTAACAAGGTTAAGTTCACTACTGTGTAATACCAGCAACTGGACTCAGTTTGTTTCCTGCTTAGGTTAGGTAGATGGTAGTGAACAGAGCACCTGCTAAGTTGGGGGTGGGGGTTGAAAGGCCATTTTGAGGAACTGCGTTATTTTTAGTGTCACATTGTGCTTAAATGGCATTGGCGTGTTCTCCCAGGTACAAATCCAAATACGTGGCAGGGGTTATAAGAAGATGCAGTGTGGAAGGGAGGCTCTGCTCACCTGCCTTCTCTCAGATGTTAGACTCACTGCGGATGAATAAAGGCTGAGAAGCTGGTCATTTTCTAAAGTACAATTGCTGAGGCTTTTAACCTTCAGTGGAGATAGCATTAAGATCTATCTGTTCTTTCCCTTTAAGCTTTTATCTTTTTAATAAAATTTGATTTGCAGAGCACTTAGTTTAGAAAATCACTCTTTTAAAAATTTTATTTATATTGAGATATAGTCGACATATTGTGTAAGTTTAGGGTATACAGTTTTTTTATCCTTTAAAGTTTTACTGGAGTATAGTTAATTTACAAGATTGTGATAATTTCTGTTGTATGACAAAGTGATTCACTTACACATGTACACACATCCATTCTCTTTCAGATTCTTTTCCCACAGAGATTATCACAGAATATTGGGTAGAGTTCTCTGTGCTATACTCCATATAACACAGTGTGCATATGCTAATCCCAAACCCCCCTAGCTCATCCCTTCCCACTCCCCACCTGTTCCCCTTTGGTAACCATAAGTTTTTTCAAAGTCTAAGAGTCTGTTTCTGTTCTGCAAATAATTTAATTTGTATCCTTTTTTAAGATTCTACATATAGGTGACATCATGCAATAATTTGTCTTTGCTTTACTTCACTTAGTATGATAATCTCTAGGTCCATCTATGTTGCTGCAAATGGTATTGTTTTATTCTTTTTTTTTTGGCCAAGTAATATTCCATTATATACGTACCATGTCTTTCTTCATCCATTCTTCTGTTGATGGACATTTAGGTTGCTTCCATGTCTTGGCTATTGTAAATGGTGCCATAGTGAACCTTGGGGTGCATGTATCTTTTCAAATTATGGTTTTCTTCGGATTTATACCCAGGAGTGGGATCGCTGGATCACATAGTAGTTCTATTTTTAGTTTTTTGCGGAATCTCCATATTCTTTTCCATAGTGGCTATACCAATTTACAGTCCCACAAACTATAAGAGGGTTCCCTTTTCTCCACACCCTCTCCAGTATTTATTGTTTGTAGACATTTTGGTGATGGCCATTCTGACCGGTGTAAGGTGATATAAGGTATACAAATGTTGATTTGGTACATTTATGTATTAGCCTTGTAATATATGTGATTACCATCATAGTATTAGCCAGCACCTCCATCATCACATAATTTTTTTTAGTAGGAACAATTAAAATCTAGTCTCATAGTAACTTTGAAATTTATAGTACAGTTTTGTTGTCTATAGTTAATGTAGTCTGCATGACAGCTTCAGGACTTATTTAACTGCTAGTTGTAAGTTTGTGCCTTAAACAAAAGCACTCCAGTTCCTCCACCCCCAGGCCCTGGTAACCACCATACTGCTCTGTTTTAATGAGTTTAGCGCTCTTAGATTCTACGTTAAGGTGATATCATACATCAGTTGCCTTTTTCTGTCTGACTTATCTCAGTGCTGTTGGCCCTCTGTTCCTGCGGCTTCTGCTTCCATGAATTCATTTGAAAAAAAATGTTCAGACAGTTCCAAAAAGTAAAACTTGAATTTGCTGTGCATCACCATATCATTTATATTGTATTTTAACTCTTTACATAGCATTTACCTTGTATTGTGTATTGTAAGTAATCTAGAGACAATTTAAAGTATATTAAAAGGATGTGTATGGGTTACGTGCAAGCACTACACCATTTTATATAAGGGACTTTAAGCATTCCTGGATTTTGGGGAGTTCCTGTCGTGGCTCAGTGGTTAACGAATCCTACTAAGAACCATGAGGTTGCGGGTTCGATCCCTGGCCTTGCTCAGTGGGTTAAGGATCCGGTGTTGCCGTGAGCTGTGGTGTAGGTCGCAGACGCAGCTCGGATCCCGCATTGCTGTGGCTGTGGTGAAGGCCGGCGGCTACAGCTCCTGTTAGACCCCTAGCCTGGGAACCTCCATATGCCGTGGGTGCGGCCCTAGATAAGGCAAAAAGACAAAAAAAAGGGCATTCGTGGGTTTTGGTGTCCGAGAGGGGGTGTGCTAGAGCCTTGAGGTTGATGACAGCTGTGTACTGCAACCAGGTTCACTCATGTTGTCGAAAACGACAGGATTCTTTTCTCATGACTAAATAATATTCCATTTAGTATACACATATATAAAACATCTTCTTTATCCATTCATCTGTTTCCGTATCATGGCTATTGTGAATAATGCTGCAGCGAACATGGGAGTGCAGATCTCTTTTAAGATCCTATACAAAAATGCTTTTCAAATCATTGCTTCGTTTTTAACATGAATCAGTTATTATTAATGTCATTCCCCCTTCAGACTGGTGGAAACAGTTTCAAAGCTATGAAGGCTTTTAAAACTGTCTTAAAGCCTAATTTGGTTAAACCAAATTGCCCAAGGTCTCATAGGAGGTAAATGGAAGAGCTCTAGTCTGATAGCAAATCTGAACTTTCTCGTTCCAAATTCCATTTTTTTTTCCTTTAATCTGCTTCTTTTAGGTCATAGCCCATGAAACATTCTCTCTAAATTAGAAGAGTGGGGAAATTTGCTCTTTGCTAATAGGACCCTGAATCTCTAGATGCTCCAATGCAAACATCAGGCCAAGGACTTGGTGCTACCAAACAGTCATTATCTCTGACAAGCATAGGCGAGCCGTTAGCACGTGACTAGCTCTGTGCTTCCGCTCACACAGCCCGCCTCCCCAGCCCTCCCTGGCCACCAAAGTCCTGCCTCAGAGAAACACAGTCTCCTCATCACAGACCCTGGGAGAATTTTCTGTGTGGGAAAAAGCTTTGCTACTGGGGTGCTCATTGGACCAGCAGTATGCGTACCACCTGGAAGTTTGTTAGAAATGCAGAATTTCAGGTCCCAACCCAACTCACTTAAACACAGCCTGTATTTTAATATGATCCCTACATGATTCACATGCACATTGACATTTGAGAAGTGCTGTATTTGGATCTAGATGTCCTTTGTGACTTTGCAAAGTCTTCCAGGGTTAGTGGTTCTTCAGCCCAAGAGTAAATGACCTTGGCACTTTTTTTTTCAGGCTATAGGGTTTTTATTTAACTTTTTCTGTCCTAGAGCTGTCCGTTCTTTTCCTCCCTCCCTTCCCTCCCTCCTTCCCTCCTCTTCCCTCCCATTTCTTTCCTTGTTTCTTTTTTAAATTATTACTGTTATTATTTTTGTTATTTTAGGGGCACACCTTTGGCATATGGAGGTTCCCAGGCTAAGGCTTGAATCAGAGATACAGCTGCCGGCCTACACCACAGCTCATGGCAATGCTGGATCCTTGACCCACGGAGCAAGGCCAGGGATTGAACCCGCATCCTCATGTATACTAGTTGGGTTCTGTTACTGCTGAGCCACAACAGGAATTCCCTCTTCTTCTTCTTCTTTTTTTTTAAGTATTGGAGTGTAGTGGGTGACGTGGGCAGTTTTGATGATTCTGTTACCAAACCAAACTTGGGTCTGCTTGTCTGCACACAGTGAAGCCAATCTATCAACACCAAGTTGCGCCAAAGGAAAGTGGAGTGTGTTTTACGGGGCACCAAGCAAGGCAAGGGCACCACCATGGCAACTAGTGCTTAAAAGGCCCAAATGCCCCAGAGCCTTTCAGCAAATCATTTTTAAAGATAGGGTGAGGGGAGAGGGGTCGTTGTCAGGTGTGTGATCAGCTTGTGGACATTCTTCTGACTGGTTGGTGGTGGCGGTGAGGTAATTGGGGTCCACGTCATCAACCTTCTGGTTCCAAACTGATTTGGGTTTTACATTCTTGTGGGCAGTGTATAGTTAATGTCTTCCAAATGCTGTGGGTCGATGTCAGCAAAACAGCTCAAAGCACATGACTCAGAATATTTATGGCCCTTGAGGAGGAACTACAGGTCCCTGACTTTGTTTTATGGCTAAACGATTATTTTGTCTTATTTGACTGCTTGCTTTTCTTTTCGCGTTTTCTCACTTCTCTGACTTTATTCTTTGACTAAAGTTTTTCTAGAGGTAAAAGGCAGTCGGAGAACACGGGTGAGGAGTTTGTTCTGGGAAAGGCCCCAAAGGGTCCTGCTCAGTTCCATTGTCAGTTCCAGTTCCAGTGAGGTGTATCTAAGCACGCTGCAACGTTGCGGCTGCTGTTAAGGTTGTGCTGTCTGCCTCCGAGTCTTCACAACTTGAAGTCAGGCAGGTGCATTTATCTCTGGAGATCCCGGGAGCCTGGTTGCATTAGACAGGCACGGGCTAGACATGAATACCCCAGGCTGTGGCCTTGAATGCCAGGGGCATCGTACTCACGCTTTTCCACTGGAGTTAAATAAGGTGGCTATAAATTGTGATGTCCTCATGATACTCTCATGATCTTCACAGATAACATATTTCATTCTGCAATAGCTTAGAAATGTAGGCATTATCTTTTAGAATGATAGCGATGGGCGGAAAATTTGATTTTCAGCTTTATCATTTATTAGTTGTCAGACCTTGGGCAAGAAAACCCCTTTCTCTGTCCCTCACTTTTTTATAAATTGAAGAGATTAGCCTGCCATCAAAATGCTCTTGTAGCCCATCAAAGCAAACAAATACACTTGTGGTCAGAGTTAGGGTGACAGTCCTTTTATAGCAGCTATAAAGCTTGACCGTGATCGTGCAGACCATACTTCATACCCATTTATGAAAACTGCCCAGTTGGACCATGAAAATGATAGACACTGACGAACAGAGACGTGGCAAGGATTCTGAAAGATTAAGATTGCCCTCTTCGGAGAATCTAAGTGATAACCACAGAGTAGACCATGGCGGTGACAGTGACGCCCTGAGACAGGCAGTGCGACCGGAACTAGGAGCCTGATTCATGTGCCCAAAGTTCAGATGCCTTACGGGAACGCTTTGCTTATAGAAACAGAGAGGAACACAGTCAACATTTTCTGCTTCTGCAGGAGTCAAGGACCTACCTAGACAAAGCCCAGCTTTGCTAGGTCAGCTTCTTTATTTAGTGAAGATTCAGTGGTTGTGGCATAAGTGATCAAGCAGTGTTAAAAGCACCAGAAGCTTATTCTTTTAAAAAAATTTTATTTGGTAAAATGTTTCAAAAATAGAGAAAATAATACATATATATTAACAAATTTTAACATTTTGTCATATTTCTTTTTTTTTTTTTTGGGTCTTTTTAGTGCTGTACCTGAGGCATATGGAGGTTCCCAGGCTAGGGGTCGAATTGGCATTGTGGCAACACCAGATGTGAGCTGTGTCTGTGACCTATACCACAGCCCACCACAATGCCAGATCTTAACCCACTGAGCAGGGTCAGGGACTGAACCCACATCCTCATGGATACTAGTTGGGTTTGTTATCTCTGAGCCTCAACAGGAACTCCCATATTTTCTTTAGAAATTAATGGCACCTACAATTAGTCACAGCTATTCCTATGTTTACTCTAAAACCATGGTTTTGAAGTTCTCTCCCTATGAAATTGGGGATGGTAACTTTATAATGGTTCCTCTTACATTAAAAAAAAATGCATACTTGGAGTTCCCTTGTGGTGCAGCAGGTTAAGGAGCAGAGATTGTCACTGCAGTGGCTCCTGTCACTGCTTTAACTCGGATTCAATCCCTGACCTGGGATACTTTTGCATGCTGAGGGTGTGGCCAAAAAGAATACATACTCTAAAAAAAGTGAAAAGTTAATGTGTTGACTCTATTTCTGAACGAAACAATGACTTTAGAATTCTTTAAATTACCTTCCCCATCTTTTTTTTTTTAGTGTTTTAGTTTTATCTCATTTAAATTCCTCTCTTCAGTAGTCAATATTGTTATTTCAAACAGTGAATGAGTATTTACCGAGTTCTTTGATCCATCCTGGGCTTTGCACTCTACTCATTCCTTTTCAGTTAAATTTCCTTTTTCTAAAATACATTCTTTAGTAGTTCTTTCAGAGACTATTTGAAAACGCACACATTCCAAATTTGTTTTAGCTCTTCTCTTGAATGATAATTTAGCTGATATTTTTCTTCAGTACTTTCTATTTTGTGTTCTTTTTTTCCTTTTGAAAAGTCTGCTTTTAATCACTACTTTGTAGGTAATCTCTGTTTTTGCTCTGAGTGCTAAAATTGTCTTATCAATAGGGTTCTGTAGTTGTATGCCAATGAATCTAAGTGTGGATTAATTTTTACTTTAGTATTCATTGTGGGTTTTTTTCTTTTTTGTCTTTTTAGAACCACATCTGCGACATATGGAGGTTCTCAGGCCAGGGGTTGAATCGGAGCTACAGCTGCCAGTCTATACCACAGCCACAGCAATGCAAGATCCAAGCCACATCTGTGACCTACACCACAGTTCATGGCAAAACCGAATCCTTAACTAATTGAGCGAGGTTGGGAATCAAACCACCTGCAGCCTCATGGTTCCCAGTTGGATTCATTTCTGCTGCACCAGGATGGGAACTCCTTCATTGTGATTCTTCAATCTGAATATTTAAGTCTTTCATTGATTCTAGAAAATTCTCTTTGACTATTGCCTCTCCCTCAGTGATTCTTTTCCTTCCTTTGTTACTTCTAGACCTTGTCTGAATTCCATTTTTACCTCAGTAGTTAATTTTGTATACTTCCTGGAGAATGTGGATTCTATCCAGCCCAGACACTCTCAGAAATTCCTATCCCAAACCTACAAATGTTTTAATATATGCACCTCTTCTCATTTCTTTACCTCAGTTTAAGTTTCAAGACAGGTTTTGGTGTGAAATTCAAGTTAATATTTGTGTTTCATTCTCACTAGAGGTTATTTAACAATTTCGAGTCTCAGTTTTAGACTTGAACAAAAGTGCTCGAGGGAGATAAAAAGAGTATCTACTTAAGGTTGTTCTGAGGATAAAATAAGAACCTGCTTAATACTTAGGCTGGTGCGCGGCACAGTAAGCATTTAATAAAATGGAATAATTAAAATAATTAGCATCGTATCATCTGCTCAAGGCAAATTCCTGCACCGTGTCCATCTTCTCTGCAATTTGCAATATTCTCTTTTTCTCTAGTATTTTCAACTTCTTCACCTTTACCAGATCCTACCTCACAGATTATAAAAATCTTTAGGTTTCTTTTCTTCCAAAATAACAAGTTCTGTCTCCATCCTGAGATCTCTCTCCAGCTACCACCTTTTAATTTTACTTTTCTTTCTCAGAAAGAGCTCCTGCTGCATTCTGCAAATTATTGTTCCCTGATCGCTTTTCAACCAAGTTTTTATCTTCTTTCACAAGCTTGGCTGTGGGTTGTAAAATTCTGTATTTAAAAAGAAAAATCTTACTTTTGCATGTAGTCAGCTACTTTAATTATTATGATGGTGATAATAACTGGTTTGAGCCCTTGCTTTTTGCTAGGTATCATGCTGAGTGCTTTATTACCATTTAATCCTCTTAACGGTATTGTGAAGTAGAAACAGTTATTATTCGCGTTTATAGATGTCGAACTTGAGATTTAGAGACTCTGAACAAGTTGCCCGGGTCATATTGCTAGTCAGTGGAGGAGCTGGGATGTTGAAGCCAAGATTCTTTGAAACCAGCTAGTTGGAGTCACTAGATTAAGCCAACTGTGATGACTGACCTCCTTTTAGGATTCCAGTTACATCATCCAATAACAGTCCTTAGTGCTTCAGCCTAGCAGGTTTTCTGATATTTGTAGCCTAGAGTGTCCTGAAATTGATCTAGGCTAAGTCCCTTAAGTCCCTTAAGGGCTAGGTCTCTAGTTTGTTTAAAATTATTTTTAATCTGTAGTACCTGGCACAAAGACTGGAATATAGTAGGCATTTGAATTTATCTTGAATGAAGTTTATATTTTTCATTTTTTATTTTTCACCATTTCTGCTCATTATGCCCTCCTTCAGCCATTCCATTCATTTGAACATTTAATCCAATGATTCTTAATTGAGCAAAGAGGTGGCAGAGCCCCTCTGAGGAAGAGGGGTTCCGGTCTGAATGACCTGGGAGAACCTTTCAAACCTGTATGGTCCTCCGTTGCCATTTTGATTTGCCCGTCTATGGGGCACTTTGTGTAGGTGCCACCAAGGGGAGTATTACAACCCTCCTGCGTAGAAGGGGCAAAAAGGTCTAGAAAATTTTACTGGAGTGTAGTTGACTTACACTACTGTATTGTTTTCAGGTGTACAGCAAAGTGAATCAGTTGTACATATGCATATATCCATTCTTTTTTCTGTATAGGTTATTGCAGACTATTGAGTAGGTTTCCCTGTGCTATACAGTAGGTCCTTTTTAGTTATCAATTTGATGTGCAATAGTATGTATGTGTTAATCCCATCCTCCCAATTTATCCCTCCCACCCCCAGTATTGTTTATTTCTTTAATAAAATTGGATATTCCATGCACATGACTTTTGTTTCAAATAGATCATAAGAACTTAGCAGGAATTCTTTCTTCATCTTGGAGATGTTAGACTCATAGAAAGTAAAAACTACAAGCAACCTAATATTGCCCATTTTTCATATTTCAGTGATGAGGAAACTAAGGCCTTGAGAAGGTAGGCAATGGCCAGCCAAGTGTTAGGCACATCAAAATGGGTTCAATAAATACTCATTATATGGATGAAAAAACTAGAAATAAAGATCAAGCTGACATCGAAGTTGGCCTGCCTTTCTGTTATGCCTCAGTAGCAAAAATGCTCTATGTCCCATCATAAATGCTCAGTCAGAAGAGTATTAATTGGACTTGTCTTGTTATTCTCCCTCATCCTTGAGTTCTCGGGAGGTATTATAAGATATACTTTATGATCTAGTATGTATTATTTTTAATATTTTCCTGCACTTTTTAAATATCTTTGTACATTCTGTCTTCTGCACATTGAATGCTCTCAGAGCACCTTATATTTGTATTGCTTTGCCTCTCTCCGCCACACCCACCCCTGGGACAGCGTTCGGATTCTAATAAAGGTCAACCAAATTCTTCTTTTGATTACTGATAGATTAACTAATGCCTAACTTCTGAATAAAGCTGTGATACAGGTAACATTTACCTTTTTTGAATTGGATGTTGTCATGTGACATAGTTTTAAAAGTGAGTGAAGGTTGAATTCTCTTTTAGTGTAACTATAGCAAAAAAACATTGTGCTGACTTGTTCTTAGAAACTCAAAAGTACATATTTTGAGTGTAGCTTCCTGTTATTCGCAAGCATGTGATCCTAGTTTGCAAAGATTAGCACATTTGAGAGCGATGTATTATTTACTTATTGCACAATCACAAATCCACAGCTTGAGAATGTTAATATTTTCTGGGAATGATAACAGACTTTGGAAAGATAAAAGCTGCAAAAATAGAAGTTATCCAAGGTTTTGGAGCCTGAATTCTATTGCATAGGAAAAGAGCAAGATCAAGAGCCCAGAGTGGCAATAAATTAGCTTTGGATTAAGGAGATTAAAGTTCTAGTTCTTCTCTGGTTTGAGCCAGCTGTGAGACCTTGGATAAACCTATAAATCTTGCTGGGCCTGTAGCCTCTCATCTTTAAAACCAGAGGATTGAATTTCAGGTGATTGGTAGTATCTTTTCCAGTTCTCAGATTCTCCTGTTTGAGTCAACAACCACTGTGCTAAGAAAAATACGGAATGGTGACAGAGTTAACTCTGGAGAGATGGATTATAGGATGCAGGAATAACTAGTGATCTTTTGATAGAGGAAGGACTTAATCCTTCAGCCTAAACCCTTGAATTTCACATCATCTGAACTGAATATCTATATGACTATTGCACCATTTAAAAAGGTTTTGAAGTCTGTAGGTATGTCCACGTCCATAGGTATGTCCAGGTAATGAGTGAGACCAAGGTATAACTGGGTGAGTTTCATAGAGCCGAGAACTTGTCCACAATTCTCAACTGGTTGTTTTGTATTTTGGGACCATGAAAATCAAATCTCCATGGTTGCCATGACCAAAATGTTGCAATCATTTCTGCAGAGTTATTACCCAATTCAGCCCAAAGTCCACTTGATGTGGACTAAGAATGTGGCCATGAATAACTGTGGCTTTGTGAAGCCAAGTCTAGGTGATTAACTCACATGGCTTTTTTCCATTTTTTGAGGCTGCTGTTAGTTGCTCTTTTTCCGCATGCTTCCCAAGAGGTGGTCTTGGGTCAGTACTGGGCGATGAGTAGGCTTGTTTGCTCTCTTCATTAAGATATATTGACTCACTCTGGCTGAGTGAGGTTTATAGTGAGGGTAGACCACCTAAAGGGACGATAAACTTATAAAATGGCTTTAGGGGACACAGAAAATTCATGGAAAGCCAGGAATGGCTGGGGTGGTGGGTTCCAGGAAAAGAGGAACAACAGGAAGGCAGAAGAACCAACAGAGATCTAATAGCTGAGTTATCTTGCTGACTCCTTAGCCCTGAAGTTTGTTCTCTTCACTGGAGCATCATCAGCATGTGACTCAGTCATATTCTTATCTGTGTTTCTCTTTGTGTGTGGTCGCTTCTCCTTTTAGAATCACTATCTGAGGCTGTTCTTATCTCCCCAAGTCAAATTCCTGAGACAGAACTTAGCCACCTAACCACTAGTTATCATCTCTCTTTTGCACTGTGTGCAGAAAAGAGTTAACATAGCAGGCCCGAGACTGTTCTCTTCAGAAGGGCCTGCTTGCAAGACTGGTTCTTGGCTGGTGTCTGGGTGTTTATACGGTTCTCAAAACTGGTAAGGCTGGTTCTCTGTGTCCAACTTGTGCAAACAAGGATATTTATGCCAAACACCTTGTGGGAGTCTTGAATTTCGGTGCATGCTAGGCAGAGTGCAGATGTGACTGGCCCCCAGTAAAAATGTTGAACACTGTGTCTCTACTGGGCTTTCCTGGACAGAAGCATTGCACATGTTACTGTATTTTTCATGGATGGAAACAAATAGTATGTTCAAGTGTATCCCTTCATAAAAAGAACACAGGAAGCCTGGGCGTGGATTTCTCTAGATTCTGCCTGTCTCTTTCCTGTAGGATCTGACTGTGTGTCCTTACTTGAGCACTGTCTTCACCGTAATGAATCTTAGTCCTGAGTCCCTGGAGCATATCTCTGAACATGGAGATTATCTTGGGAATCCTAACAGAGGCCACCTCAAGGGACCCAGGCCAACTTAGGTGCTGGCTGGCCTTAGGCCAAGAGTTCAACACTGGTGCATTAATTGTCTCTGGAGGAGGGAGCGGGGAGTTGTGCTTGGCTTCTCCAGCTTATGGAATGGTCTGAGGCCGTGATTCTAAACCCATGCTGCAAAACAGAATCTTCTGTGATGACTTTAAAAATCAGACCCCATCGAAAATTAACTGGACCCTTGAAATTAGAATCTGGGGGGATGGGGCCTTGAGAGGGACATGTTTAAAAGCTCTCCAGGGATTAATGTGCAGCTGGAGTTGGGTCTGATGGTCTGGAACAATTTCCCTCCACAGGCTTTAAGTGGCAGTTTCCTTTGGAATGTGACTGGGCACTTGGGGGGCACTGTGATTCACGTGGCCAGTAAGGCACATTTTTCACATGAAAGAATGGAGAGCCCATGTCTTCAGGTGTCATTAAAAAAAAAAAGGCGGGGAGGGGGGGATGGGGTTGCCTAGCTGTAATCAAGACTCTGGGAATTGTGTCCTTTCAGGGGTTCTCCCGAGGCCATCTTTGGAGCATAAAGTTTATGTTGAGGACCTTCTGTGCTTCCAAACTCTGGTAGAAAAACAAGGTGGGGAAAAAAAGCATTAAAATATATATAGCCAGCTGTGAGCAATATTTTGCCATTGACTCATATTCCTGAACATGTTCCAGAAGTCTCTCTTATAAAATAGTCACATCTGTTTCTCGGGGCGATTCAAAGATCCATGTTAAATTACTCCTCCTGATTAGAGAGATTCTCATTTTGTCTTTAGAAAAGCTGGTAGGCAGGAAAGCCCCAATGGGCTGGCCAGTGGAATTGCAGGGTTCCTTCCGTTTCAGTGCGGGGCGCCCAGCAGCTGAGCTTTGAGCACGGCGGGCTGGGTGCCTCTGCCCCTCTCCCTGTCGCTGGCTTCCTCACAGCCTCTGGTGCCAAAGCTCGTTCTTAGCTGCTGCACAGACAAGCTCCAGCTCCCTGCAGCAGCCTTGACTTCGTAGGTCCATCTTTGTGCAGTGTCCTGCTCACAGTGGATGCCTGGCAAATCTTTGTTGAGTTGACTTGATGTGATAATGGAACTCCCGGCGGAAAGAACTGTTGCTGATGGCGGGGGAGCTCCCCGCCCTCCCTGCCTGTGTTTGCTTTTGGGCCAGAGGCTGCTCCTTAAAGCACCACTTGGATAAAAGCAGTTGTTTTCTCTACAGGAGCAGCTTGAGCCTGCAGGTCTGGGAGATAAGCTGGTGGTAGATTAGGATGTAGTCTTTTCCTTGTGATAGCTGTAGGGTGTTTAAGAGACCTGAAGTGCTTGTGGCAACCCGCCCCCGCCCCGCTTCACAGCCTGGGCTGGCCTGGCTCTGGCTCAGCGTGGGTCTGGGGCTTCCTGATCTTGGGAACCGCCGCTGAGAGAGAGCATCAGAGGAGCTACCCCTCCAGTCGGCCACCACCACTTTGTGGTCTCCAAAGCATGTCACTTCACGATGCGGCTCTGTTTCCCTTTCCTCAGCTTCACCACTGCATCTGGCAGCTGCAGTGTCGAGTCAGCAGAAGCAGTTCGGTTTCCTCCTTGCCGTCTGGCAATGTCTCAGATATTTGAATGAGTTCTCAATCCCCAACTGTGCTTTTGGAAGTCTTCCTAAACACAAGAAGGCTGCTAAAAGACCAACAGTCTTAAAACAGCATGAAATTCTACACCAAGAGGCCTGAAGAAAGGCTATTCAAATGAAAACACCACGAATCCAGAAAATAATATTCTTATGTGTAGGGTACTAAGATACCCAGAAACAGTAGTTCATAAATAGCTGGTGATGAAACTATACCAAATGTGGAAAAACTGCAAGAAAAGACTGCAAAGGTAGCATGTGCAGAATGACCCATTTTGGTAAGACACAGGCTATGTAAAAATATACATATCATTTATTGCTTGCTTACTATGTGCCAGGCATTTTGTTAAGTGGTATATACTCTACTTTATTACATACAATTGACAAAAACTCAGGAAGGCAGTTCTTATTACACCATTTTATAGATGAGAAAATGGAAGCTCATGAAGGTTACAATTTGTCCAAACTTAACCAAAGTTACATTAATAATATGTAGGAAAAGTATATGCTCCATAAGAGCATTTTTAAACCACTGCTATCTGTCTGTCTGTCTGTCTGTCTGTCTATCTATCTATCTATCTATCTATATCTGCAAGGATAAATCACTGGTGATAAATCATAGTATTGGTTGATAAAAGATGAGTGATTTTTATTTTCATTTTGCTTATGTGTATTTTCCAATTTGTCTTCAAAGAACATCTTTTCTTAATAGAAAGTTATTTTGTTTAATGGCTGCATCCATTACTTATGGAAATTCCCGGGCGGGGACTGAGTCTAAGCTGCAGCTGCAACCTCTGTGACAGCTGTGGCAATGCCAGATCCTTCAATCCACTGTGCCACAGTGGGAACTCCTCATTTTACTTTAATTACCCCTTTGTTGGCCCTGTCTCCAAACATGGTCGCATTCTGTTGTCCTGGAGGTTAGGACTTCAACATATGAATCTTGGAGATACACAGTTCAGCCTGTAAAAACTGGAAATGTCTAACCTAAATAATTTTAATTTAAGTTAATGCCAGTGATGAAAATATTAGCAGAAGTTTGAAGAGTATCCTATGGCTTCCCCTCAAATACTTCATTTGTGAAATAAAGAATATGTTTAGAGTAAACCTTATAAGACTTACCCACAGACTACGAAAAAGAGCCAAAGAGAGGTCTACTACTGGTAACGTAGATGTGCACTTGTCGTACACTAGGAATGTAAAATCCTGTGACAAGCATCACGAAGCCCTGTATCTTAGTGGCCTGCATTTGTGACTCAAAAATTTCTTTCTTCCACATTTCATGAGATACAGGCATCGTTTTAGCTAAGTTTCTAGAGTCCAACTGACGAGACCTAAATTCTCAGGATGCTGTATCTGAAAATCCCTTTTGTTCGTTTTGTTCTCCCCTCACTGTTTTCAGTGATGAATGGTTCACTCAAGCTCAGGAACAATGGAGCAGTAGAACAATGACCTCAGAGATGGTACAATAAACCAAAGGGAATAAATTTCACTCCCTGCCCCCATCTTTGACAAGATCAACAAATTGCGTATACGGTATTAAGACCAGGCAGAGGATGGCCTCTTTCTCCAGAATCCCTGATGCTGGTGGTGACTAGTCAGAAATGAAAGCCTGAATAGGCCGTGTTCTTTTTCCCCTGTGGCTTTTCCTCATGCAGTTTCCACTAACTTGTCACCTCTCAGAGGTCTCAACCTGCTTCCCACCTGTCACCATCCACTTCACTCCATGGTCTGTCCAGCCCTCATCTCTGCCTGCCAGTGGAATACTGTCTGTCTGTAGAAGTCTGACCAAGAGCCTAGCTCACCTCCTCTGGACTGCCTTCCTGAACTGGACCTTCAACATTGCTACCTATCCTAAATGTTTGTAGACTTGTCTAGAATGTAGCTCATTGAAGACAGGAAACTCCTCTTGTCCCTAATATGATTTTATCTTAGTGATACTCAATAACTAGGTGCTAAGTGAATGAGTCTCAGATAAAGGGGCCCTTGCTTATGGCACAGTTTCTGTATTTTTATTGCTGTATAATAAATGACCTTGAAACTTAGTCACTTAAAACTTTTTTTTTTTTTTGGTCTTTTTAGGGCCGTACCCATGGCATATGGAAATTTCTAGGCTAGTGGTCAAATTGGAGCTGTAGCCACTAGCCTACGCCATAGCCATAGCAACAGTGCCAGATTCGAGATGCATATACTGCAGGGCATGGCAATGCTGCATCCTTAACCCACTGAGCAAGACCAGGGATTGAATCCTCATCGTCATGGATACTAATTGGGCTCCTAACCCACTGAGCCACAGCAGGAACTCCAACAAACATTTATTTCACAGTTTCTGGAGTCATGAATCTGGAAACAGCTTATGTGAATATCTCTACCTCAAGGTCTCTCACAAGGTTACAGTCAAAGGGGCATCTGGGGCTGCAGCCTCATCTGAAGGCTCAGTGTGGGGAGGATCTGGTTCCAAGCTGGCTCACTGCAGTTGTTGACAGGATTCATTTCTTTGCTGGCTGTTGCACTGAGGGTCTCTCTTGGTTCCTTTCCACATGGGCTTCTCCATAGCAAAGCTCACAGCATACACCTGGCTTCTCTCAGAGCCAGCGATCGAGTGAGAGGGGGAAGAAAGATGGAAACCACAGTCTTTGTAACCTAATATTTGAAGTGACATCCCATCACTTTTGTTATATTTTATCCCTTAGAAGTGAGTCCCTGTGTCCGTCCTGTGATTCCACAAGGTCATGAGAACCAGGAGGATGGGATCTTTGGGGCCTGCTTAGCAGCTCTCTACCATAGCCCCACTCTCGATGGACATGTTTTTATGCCGCACTTGGTACTTTTCCCTTCAGGAGGTAAGTTTTACCCCCATGGAACAGGATTTTGGGGGGTCAACTCTGGGCTGGGTTTATAAACTCAAAAGCTGAATGAATAATTGTTGCTTTCATTTAAGAAGGTATCAGAAAGATTCAAATATTCCCTCCTGCTCTGCTTTCATGTTCATTGCATTGATTGAGCCTTATTTTGAGTGATTGTTCTGGATATTTAGCTTTCTTTACTCTGGAGGCCAAGCTCTAATTCTGGGTTTCCTATTGATCCACTATCCTTATAGGGTTCCTCCCACTATGTCACTATGAAGGCCGTTATGGTTTCAAATTGGTCAAACCCTTCCAGTCCATCCAGAAACCAAAAGGAGAAAACTTTGATTTTGTAGAATGCCATTGCATGATCTTGATTTAGGTGGAGAGAATTTTCAGTCTTAGAGCAAGTAATACTTATGCTTCACATATCAAATTCTGACCACCAGTCATTACTTCGAGATATAACAGGATATGCCATATTCAATATGTAGTAGTCTTATTTTTTTTTAATGTTATGGCTGCACCCACGGCGTATGGAAATCCCCAGGCCAGGGATTGAATCTGAGTCACAGCTGTGATCTATGCCATAGCTGTAGCAATGCTGGATCCTTTCACCTGCTGCACTGGGCCGGGGATCCACCCTGCGTCTCCACAGCAATCAAGCTGGTGCAGTGGGATTCTTAACTCACTGAACCACAGTGGGAACTCCATAAACATGTAGTACTCTATTAATGGAGATAGCACCTCTTACAAAAGGATCAGAAGTGCTAGAACTGTATGTTGAAGACCTGGCTCTTGAACTTGCTGTGTGAAGTTGGGAGAATCACTGAAACTTCTGCCCCGGAGTTGCTCCAGCTATGTAATGAAGCTAATAATAGTGACCTCATAGTATTTTTTTTGAGGATCAACAGAAATAATTTATATCCAACAGATTAAATAACTGTTTTGTCATCATAACTGGATAATCAATTTTTAAAAATGACAATAATGTTGGCTTTTTTGATATATGAAAATAAGGGCATAAATTAATGTTAAGTTTTTTAAAAAGTGAATCAAAATATGGAGAGTCTCATGATAGTAATGGTTAAAAACAAAGTTTCTAGGAGTTCCTGTCGTGGCTCAGTGGTTAATGAACCTGACTAGTATCCATGAGGATGCAGGTTTGATCCCTGGACTTTCTCAGTGGGTTGAGGATCGGCATTGCTGTGAGCTGTGGTGTAGGTCACAGACACGGCTCAGATCTGGCGTGGCTGTGGCGTAGGCTGATAGCTACAGCTCCGATTCGACCCCTAGCCTGGGAACCTCCATATGCCTTGGGTGCGGCCCTGAAAAGACAAAAGACAAAAAAAAAAAAAAGGTTTATAGAGCACAGCTGTCAAGTTTGAGCCAACTTACTAGTTGTATAACTTTGGGCAAATTACTCAACTCCTCTAAAACTTCAGTTTTTTCTCACCTGTAAAGTGGGCATAGTAATAGTAGCTTTCTTATATGATCAATAGATATTAAATAAGTCAATAGATACTAAAGTGCTTAAAATGATAACTGATACATAATAAGTCCTAATAAAAGTTAGTTTTCTTATGTGCATATGCATTACGACAATATATAAGTGTAAGCCTTTAAGCAAACAATAGGAGTAAATTTGGAGGCTCTGTGTCATTCATTCTTTTTAAGTTTCTGCTGTTAATAGGTAGCATGTATTAAACACTTACGTACAGGTGAGGCTTTATAAAAATTTTATAATTCTCATGTCAGTCTTAGGATGTAGCTACTGTTCCCATTTTTAGGATGTAGTAATGGAGACAAAAAGGTTAGGTTATTTTGCCAATGACAGTGCAGAAGGATGGAACTCAAGCATAAATTTGCACTGAAAATCTGTGCTTTTAATAGATTTGCTATTTTACTTTGTATAATGATGCAATTTAGTAATATTAATTAACAAATATCTATTGAGTGTTTGCTATGAACCAGCCACTTTCCTAGATACTGAGGCTACGGAAGTAAGTAAGACAGCCATGACCTCTGGTTTTCGTTGGGGAGACAGACAGTAACCATGCGCATAAATCAACATACAGAAAGTGCAGATACAGTATGAGCTATGCATGGATTAAAGTAAGATGAGGGGACAGAGAAATTGGACAATGATTTTTAGAAGCAAGTAAAGGAAAGCCTCTCTAGGGAGGTGACAAGTGAGCTGCATCTGAATCATGGTACATTGCAGAGGTTAAGGACAGGGACTTTGGAGTCACTTCACGTGCTTACTAGCTGTGTGACCTTGGGCCCATTCTTCGGGTAAAAACACAATATAAAATTTACCACTCTAACCATTTTTTTTTTTTTTTTTGGTCTTTTTAGGGCCACACCCATGGCATATGGAGGTTTCCAGGCTAGGGGTCAAATTGGAGCTACAGCTGCTGGCCTACGCCACAGCCACAGTAACACGGGATCTGAGTCACAGCTGTGACATACACCACAGTTCATGGCAATGCCAGATCCTTAACCCACTGATTGAGGCCAGGGATTGAACCCACATCCTCATGGGTACTAGTCATGGATACTCAGGGTTCGTTAACCACTAAGCCATGACGGGAACTCCCCACTCTAACCATTTTAAATGTACAGTTCAGTCGTGTTCAATCCACTCACATTGTTGTGACCCACAATGCATATTTTGCAGGACTTTGCAGGATGGGACGTCTGACCTGATTGCTCAGACCAAGGTTATGGCCTCCAGTCCTGGGGACTCAGATTTCAGAGCTCATGAGGCATTTGTTCTCGTGGCTCCCTAGTGAAATAGAAGATGCTGGACATACTGCTGCAGTCCCCCGCATCTAGGAGAGTGTGGCTGCTTAGCTGATGCTCAGTTATTTATAAGTAAGTGAATGAACGACTACAGCTGGTTTTGTTAAGCAACTTAAGCAACTTTAGCACCTTATGCTGACCCAGCTCTTGTGGTATCAGTATCGGACCGAATGATATTTTGTGTGTAGGTACCAAATGTCGAATGTGCACCCTCCAAAGACTCAGGAATGCCAGAGAAATTGATTGCAAGGCTGTTTGCTGGAGCTTTCTTCAGGAAAAAAAAAAAAATATGTATATATAGTTTATATATATATATAATTTTTTTTCTTTCCTTGTAGGTCTCTGGCTATTGGGCATAAATTTCTTCTCAGACTTTCCGGAAAACCTCACCCTTTGGACTAAGGTCAAGAAAATTCTAGGCTTTCCTCAGAGTAAATGCAAATAAGATTTTGACTGAAGTCTTCAGCTCCAAGGAATGCTGTATGTACTTTCACCAAAATACTTGATCACCAGGCCCCAGGCCTGAGGGGCTGTGTCTGGGCTCTGCTGCCGGAAACCCAGGAAGATGGGAGCCAGTTGAGAACTTGCCAGAAAAATTGTTGTGTATCTGTTTTCCCCCAGGCTGTCATGCCAACTCACAAATTCCTTACTTCAAACATCTTTCCCCAACACAAACACAGAATCTAAGGCTCTTGATTCCCCCTTATATATCTGTCACTTTATTTTTCATAGTGTCCCTAAATTGCTTACTTTAGGGAAAAAAATCCTCCCTTTTCTCGAGACAAAAAAAAACACACACAGTGTGTAATTATGGTCTCCAAGGCCCCTGTGATGGTTGAAAGGGCAGAGACCGGCCTTCGAAGAAGCTCTCCTGGACCTTTTAGGCCACACACTGCCCCTCTTGCTGTCTTCCCGTCCCTGTGCACTAAAGTGATCCTTGGAAACCCAAATCCGATCGTGTTCCGCCCGAACCCCCGCAGGTCACGTGGCCTGGCCCCCGTGCTTGTCTCCTCTTCCGTCCCTTGCCCTCTCGTGCAGCTACACAGGCTCGGCCCCTTCGCTTGGTGATTCTCCCTCCCCTCGCAGGTCTCTGCAGGGCCTCTTCTGTCTTCCTCCAGCTCCCTCTGCTGAGCTCCAGCATCTCATTCCCTCATTTGGATTGCAGCTGGGTTCCACCACCTTCGGGAAACCTGCACCAGCCTACGAACCAGCCACTTTCCCTGTTTTCTGCTCTCTTGATGTTTGCTCTACCATCAGACTGTAAGCTCCATGAAGGGAGGAATGAGTTTCCTTTTTTTTGTCTTTTGTGCTTCAACTATTTGTGGAATTAAGAAAAAAACACATTCTAAGGACAGTAACCAAGATACTACAAACACAGGGTTTTCCTTTTTTTGGAACTCCCTGGGATTTATGACAATCTCTCTCTTTTTTTTTAAAAGCACTCCTAGATAATAAGGGGAAACAAATCTTGTTTAGGAAGCAGATTTCACACAGCCAGCAAGTGGCAGGAAACCAAGTATCTGATTATTTCTTTGCCTCGTTACTGGCCAGTTTCAGAGCAATTTTGCTTCATAAAACCTAGGAGGTACTTACTGAGCAGCTTTTATGTGCCAGATGTTGTGATGGTGGCTGCAGAGGATACAAGCT
Organism: Catagonus wagneri; assembly: GCA_004024745.2. Taxonomy (NCBI): domain Eukaryota; kingdom Metazoa; phylum Chordata; class Mammalia; order Artiodactyla; family Tayassuidae; genus Catagonus; species Catagonus wagneri. Next base: position 15,479,970 of record PVHT020000009.1, on the reverse strand, counting down.
GAGGAAGACCCACTCTGGGCCCTTAGCGGTTCATAATCTGGAAGGGTGATGAAAAATACACAGAGTAGCGGAGAATGTGACTAACACCATGAGGGGAAGGTGTCAAAATGGTGCTGCGGAGAATCCAAGCAAGGAAGGGTTTCCTGGCCCGCCAATTCCTGCATCAGCCCCAGGGTGGAGCGGGCAGAAACCCCAGTCTCCGGGGGCTGTGCAGAGGCAAGATGTGACTAGGTCTTGGTGAACAGTGCATTTTCTCTTCCCACATCGGGGCCATTTATGGTCCAAATCCTGGTGTGAGGGTAGCTTGTTCAAACTTTGTCTCATTGGTTAAGTAAAGTTTGCAGTTTATAGATGATGCTCCTGTTAAAATCTGTGTTGGCTAATAACCTTGCAAAACTTGGCATTGAGAGAGTTTCAGTTCTACAGTATCCAAAAGCTAAAAAAAAGTTTTATGGATAATTTCGTATAAAAAAACTCTCAGCTGTTTAATTCATCTAGAGAATCCCTTAGTTTTAAAGAATTTGGACACAAGGTACAGCAGGAAATGTGAGAAAACAACTTTTCAGATGCTTTAGCAGTTGTGGAGTTTTGGAACCAACAGTGGTTTATTTTTTGAGTAGCACCTGTAGACGTAGGACTGGGCTAAGCATTGTGGGGAGACCCGGAGGCATTGTTACCCCCTGAAACTTGTCATCAATCCACATAATTAGGAATTACAAATTTAATAACAGTAGTGCAAAGATTACATAGCAGTAGAAGAGACTTTGGGCTTCAGGTATGTGCCCAATGGTATGAAATGTTAGTTTTCAGGGCACCTTGAGAACTGAGATCTCACAGTGGGCTGGTGGGCTTTGGAAACACTGGGACTTAAGCTGAGGTTTGAAATGACAACAGCTAATGCTTTGCTAGCACTTTCGTTAGGTAACAGAAAACTGCCCATAGTAGCATTATCAAATGAAGGCTTATTTTTCCTCACATATAAGAGGGCCAAGAGTTGGGAGTTCCTGTCGTGGCTCCGCAGTTAACGAACCCAACTAGTGTCCGTGAGGATGCAGGTTTGATCCCTGGCCTTGTTCAGTGGGTTAAGGGTCTGGCATTGCCGTGAACTGTGGTGTAGGTCACAGACGTGGCTGGGATCTGGCATTACTGTGGCTGTGGCTGTGGCCAGCAGCTGTAGCTCCGATTCAACCGCTAGCCTGGGAACTTCCATATGCCACAAATGTGGCCCTTAAAAGCAAAAAAAAAAAAAGGTCCAGGCAGGCTGGGCTAAAGGAGTGCTTGAGAGATGGTTATGATTCCAGGTCCTTCTGACCTCTACCCCACCAGGCTCTGGGGGTGATTTATCTCCATCATAGAGCAGGGCCTATCCACTCCGGGCTCTGTGCTGGAATCCCAGCAGAAGGATACAGGAAACAACCAGTGCTAATAAATAAAAGGAAAAAATCCTCCCTAGGGGTCCCCAGCTGACTTCAGACTTTCCCTGCATCCCGCTGGTTAGAAATGTGCCATAGAGACACCCCAGGGGCAGAACTGACCGAGCAGTGGAGGCTCTTTTGATTTTTGTTAATCTGAGCACAGAGCTGTCTACGCACTTCTGGGCTGTGTCCTGAAGGAGGAGGAGGGACCTGTGTTTTTGGATTGGCAGCCCGCGGTGCCTCCACAGCTGGTGTGGCTGTTACTCTCATGTTATAAAGGAGAAAACCTAGGTATTGAGTGTGAAGTCACACTTGTCCAAGGCCACGTAGTTAAGTAGAAAAACTGGACCCAAACGCAGGCAATCTGATTCCAGAGGTTGAATTTTTAACCCCGTGTTAGGATTTGAACTGGGAGTGGAGGGAAAGGGACTCTGGGTGGGAGGATGGTGCTGACAGAGTCCAGAGGGCCATGTGCAGGCGAGGCCGCATGGCTGGGCAGGGGGGCCACACCCGGGAGTCATGGCCAACAAGGTGGGAGAGGTGGTTTGGTTTCAGTTCATCTGCCTGCTTAGGCCTTCAGGGTTATGAGCCTTGTTGGTCCTGAGACTGAAATAATGATGCTGTACTCAGGCAAATATTGGTAAGAAATGAAAACCTTGTCCAGAAGGCAAAGTCCAGGTCAGCGAATAAGATCAGGGTCAGAACATGGAGACAATGCCAGCTGTGAGCAGTGCCAGAACACACAGTGTGTGCAAATTCAACGTTGAAGCTGGAACACCCTGAGAAAGTGTAGCTAAGGTTCGGTACAGGAACGTTCTAAAGGTTCAGATGCCTCCAACGGTCTTAAAGGGTCTAGAGCTGCTGGTTTGGTGTCCGAGAGTTGAAGAACTGGAATCCTGGCATGTTACATACCAAAGGTCTGATTCATTTTATAGCAATACCTGTCCATTCCTGCCCCTTTGCAACATTGTTGGCACATTACTCAGCACTAGCTTTCAGCCTCTATAGTTAAACACTTAAGGTTTAAGAGGATGTGATGACCCTAGACTATCAGAGGACCAAAGTCCATGGAGGGAACTGTTTTCTGTTTGAACTTAGGAGTTTCTTGCTTGCTTGCTTTTACATAGCAGTAGAAGAGACTTTGGACCTCAGGTATGTGCCCAGTGGTATAAAACGTTAGTTTTCAGGGCATCTTTTCTTTCTTCCCCGTAGGTGCTGCATATGGAGGTTCTCAGGCTAGGGGTCAAATTGGAGCTGTAGCTGCCAGCCTACACCACAGCTATAGCAACACCAGTTCCGAGTCAGTTCTATGACCTACAGCACAGTACACGGCTGCAGGCTCCTTAGCCTATGGAGCGAGGCCAGGGATCCAACCTGCCTCCTCGTGGATACTAGGCAGGTTTGTTTCCACTGACCAAAACGGGAACTCCCATGACTTTCAAATATTAGCTTTGTCTGTGTTATCTCCTGGGGTAATTGGAGTGGGAACACAAAGACAAAGGTGAAATTCAGAAGGAGGGCGCTACGCAAAGTAACCTCATCAGCTTTAGATTATGCGCTTTTCTGTGCAGATCCCGAGGACAGGGCTTGTACCGTGAGACTTTAGTTTCGTGTATGGAGACTTTACTTACAATGGAGGGGACTCCCTGGGAGAACGTGTCGCCTTGCGGAGGGGTGAGCTTTTCAGACTTGAAGTTTTAAGAGGAGGTTAGCAGAGTCTTGAGAAGTTTTAGAATTGTTACGTGTATGGAGTGTGAGCCTGGAGTTTGAGGATTTCACATCTGTACTTTCGTAACCATATAGCGTGCTCGTCTGAAATCAATCTGAGTTTTAGGCTCCAAGTAGTAATCTGAGAGCATCCCTGTCCCAAGTCACGTGGCAACCAAACAGCAGGAGGGCTTTGCAGAGCTCTTTTCCTCCTAGTCCAAGATTCTTCTTTCTCTAATTGAAAAACCTAGCAGTTAAGGTTTTGTGGAAAATAGTTATAATGACTATTCTCCAGCAACCAGGAGAATGGAATTCAACTTCAGGAGCTCTGCATTTATTTAAGTGTACCAAGCCTCAGCATCCGTGTGTCTAGCCTTTAAAAAAAAAATATATATATATATATATATATATATATATATATATATATGTATGTATGTATACACACACATATAGAGACACATATGTACATCCGCACACATTTGTGAAGAAAAGAATTCATGTTTATTGTAATAGCTAAGCTCTTGAACACTGGGACTTTGAGTTTTGAATCCCAGCTTCTCTGCTTTCTAGATGTGAATCTGGGGCAAGCTTCTTAACACCCATTTTGCTTCAGTTTTCTCAACCATAAAGCAAGGGTACTAGGCTGTTGGGAGGAGTAAATGTGTTATGACCTAGAAAAGACTCAGGCACGTAATAAATGATAGCCATCATTATTGTAGACTTTTTAGAAAAAAAGCACATAAATACAAAGAAGAACTAAAACTCATACTGAAGGAGAACCACTGTTTTTCAGCGTCTATGTTCCCAGTCGTCTTTCATTTGCTTGTCTTCTGTTTTTTCTCTCTCTGGTTCCAGTGTTTAGAGTTCCACTGCATGTGGGTCTTCACACACACCTTTTTGTGCTTCTTACAAAGAGCAGACTATGGGCTTTAATGATTAGATAACCCTGCACAAATGTATATTCAGGACTAAGCGATGCACTGGAAGATGAAAACTTGCTTTAATAGTTATTATGGAGTCCTTTTTCGAAAAGAACAAATGTTTTGCCTTTTCCTTTTTTCTTAGGGCCACACCCACGGTATATGGAAGTTCCCAGGCTAGGGGTCAAATCGGATCTGGAGCTGCTGGCCTACATCACAGCCACAGCAACGTCAGATCCAAGCAGCGTCTGCGATCTACACCACAGCTAATGGCAGTGCCGGATCCTTAACCCACCGAGTGGGGCCAAGGATCGAACCTGCATCCTCATGGATACTAGTAGGGTTCATTACTGCTGAGCCACAACGGGGACTCTGCCTTTATTCTATCAGTCCTCAAATTGAAAGAGCGTATGGTCCATTCTTGGCTGCTTTGAGTATTTGTATATTTGAGTTACATAAACACAGAAGACCCTAGAGCTGAAACAGATGCCTTATTTATACAACGTGTGTTTCATTTCAGAAGGAAAGATGAGTATATCACCAGTTCTAATTGTGAATTACCGATGAATCGCCAGTAGTGTTTCAGGTAGCCGACGCGTCCATTTTTCCACCTTGGTCTCCTCGCCTTCCTCCCCCAGGTAGAAGAGTCAGGTGGGCCTCTGTTAACTTGTTGGCCCCTGACGGCCGTGCTCTCCCCCTTCTCTGACGGTCTGTGATGCTAGGCTCCTGTGGTAATGAACTTGTAAAAATATCGCTCTACAAATCAGAACGCTGGAACAGAGGGTGGTACAGTCCCAGTTTCCAGGGAGAACTAGGACTGGTGTGTCTCCTCTGTACTTTTTTATCCTCCAGGAGGAACGGCCTCTACCCGGTTTCTTCACTTTGTGCCACAGTGATTCCCATAGGCTCAGGGACCATTTGTCTCATCGGTAATAAACGTCACCCATACATGATAAGTAATGGATGACGAGGACAATGCAACTTATATTCTCCACAGTTCAAAGCCTTAAGTTTCATCATCTGACGCCCTTCTCCCCTCCAGGCCTCATTTCCTTAGGCCCCTGACTTTGCTACGGTGCAGCTAACTGGAAATGGCCTCTTCCCACTCAGATAACCACCTGCTTTATCCCAGGGCCTACTGAACATAAGGAAGATTTTCTTGGGAGGACTTAAGGCACAGAGGAAGTTGTTGTTGTGCCCCTCAAACTAAGCCATGTGCATGATTGTTTACCTACCTGCAAAAGCAGATGCTTCTGTAAACATCTGCTTTATAAAATTAAGTTTCCACTATGGTGCAGTGGGTTAAGAATCCAAATGCAGCAGCTCAGGTCTCTGTGGAGGTGTGGGCTTGATCCCCAGCCTGGGGAGCGGTGGGGTTAAAGGATCCAGTGTTGCCAAAGCTGCAGTGTAGGTTGCAGCAGCAGCTTGGAATCAGTCTGTGGCCCGGGAACTAACATATGCCAAGAATGTGGCCATTAAAAAAAAAAAAAATCTTTTTAGAACGACATGACTGCTTGTACCAGCACAAGAGACTTAATAATAGGGCAATAAAAGAGAATTTAGAGCTAAATATGAGTTCTGGCTTTACATAATTAACTTCTATGATGGTCTCACGCTATCAGAATTACATCAAGACTAAGTTGTAGCAAAACCTAATCTGAGAATCCCCAAAGAAAATTGGGGTGTCATGCTTTTAGCCGGTGTTTTAAGCATGTAAGAAAACTAAAATTTTTTTTAATTTATTTTTTTGCATTATAGCTGCTTTACAGATTTCTGTCAGATTTTCCAACTGTACTGTGTGGTGACCCGGTTACATGTACATATATGGATTTGTGACATGTGATTAGACATAGTTCCCTATACTATACAGCAGGATCTCCTTGCTTTTCCATCAGCAAAGCACTAGTTATCCCCATTCAATCCCACCCACTCCCCCACCCCCCAGCAACCACAAGTCTGTTCCCCAAGTTCTTGCTTTTCTGTTGAGATGTTCATTTGTGCAGTGTTTTAGACTCCAGTTATAAGAGATTTCATATGACATCTGTCTTTCTCCTTCTGACTTGCTTCACTCAGTATGAGGGTCTCTAATTCCGTCCATGTTGCTGCGAATGACATTATTTTATCCTTTTTATGGCTGAATAGTATTCCATCGTGTATATATACCACATCTTCCTAATCCAGTCATCTGTCGATGGACATTTGGGTTGTTTCCATGTCTTGGCTATTGTGAATAGTGCTGCAATGAACATGCGTGTGCAAGTGTCTTTCTCCAGGAAATTTTTGTGTGGATATATGCCCAAGAGTGGGATTGCTGGGTCATATGGTAATTCTATGTATAGTTTTCTAAGGTACCTCCACACTGTCTTCCATAGTGGTTGCACCAGCCTACGTTCCCACGCAACAGTGCAGGAGGGTTCCCTTTTCTCCATACCCCCTCCAGCAATTGTTTGTGGACTTGTTAATGATGGCCATTCTGACTGGTGTGAGGTGGTATCTCATGGTAGTTTTGATTTACCATTTCTCTAATCATCAATGATGATTGAGCATTTTTGATTTGCATTTCTCTAATCATCAGTGATGTTGAGCATTTTTTCATGTGCTTGTTGGCCATCTGTATATCTTCTTTGGAGAAATGTCTATTCAGGTCCTTTGCCCATTTTTCAGTGGGGTTGTTGGCTTTTTTGCGGTTGAGCTGCATCAGTGGTTTGTATATTTTAGAGATTAAGCCCTTGTCAGTTGCATCATTTGAAACAGTTTTTTCCCATTCTGTAAGTGTCTTTTAGTCTTCTTTTTGGTTTCCTTTGCTGTGCAAAAGCTTGTCAGCTTGATTAGGTCCCATTGGTTGATCTTTGCTTTGACTTCTGTTTCTTTGGGAGACTGACCTGAGAAAACATTTGTAAGGTTGATGTCGGAGAATGTCTTGCCAATGTTTTCTTCCAGGAGTTTAATGGTGTCTTGTCTTATATTTAAGTCTTTAAGCCATTTAGAGTTTATTTTTGTTCATGGTGTGAGAGTGTGTTCTAGTTTCATTGATTTGCATGCAGCTGTCTAAGTTTCCCAGCAATGCTTACTGAAAAGACTTTCTTTTTCCCATTTTAAGTTCTTGCCTCCTTTGTCAAAGATCAATTGGCCATAGGTGTCTGGGTTTATTTCTGGGGTCTCTATTCTGTTCCATTGGTCCGTATGTCTGTTTTGGTACCAGTACCACACTGTCTTGATTACTGTGGCCCTGTAATATTGCCTGAAGTCTGGGAGAGTTATGCCTCCTGCTTGGTTTTTGTTCCTCAGGATTGCTTTGGCAATTCAGGGTCTTTTGTAGTTCCATATAAATTTTTGGATTGTTTGTTCTAGTTCTGTGAAGAATGTCATAGGTAATTTGATAGGGATTGCATTGAATCTGTAGATTGCTTTGAGGAGTATCGCCATTTTTAGAATATTAATTTTTCCGGCCCATGAGCATGGAATATCTTTCCATTTCTTTGTATCTTCTTTGATCTCCTTGATTAATGTTTTGTAGTTCTCTGCATATAAGTCTTTCACCTCCTTGGTCAGGTTTCTTCCCAGGTATTTGACTTTTTGGGGTGCTGTTTTAAAAGGTAAAATATTTTGGTACTCTTTTTTACTATTTCATTGTTAGTATATAGAAATGCGATTGATTTCTGAAGGTTAACCTTATATCCTGCTATTTTACTGAATTTGTTGATCAGTTCAAGTAATTTTGGGGTTGAGTCTTTGGGGTTTTCTCTATATAGTATCATGTCATCTGCATACAGTGACAGTTTTACCTCATCTCTTCCTATTTGGATGCCTTTTATTTCTTCTGTTTGTCTGATTGCTGTAGCTAGGACTTCTAATACTATGTTGAATAATAGTGGTAAGAGTGGGCATCCTTGTCTTGTTCCAGACTTTAGTGGGAAGGCTTTCAGCTTTTCTCCATTGAGTATTATGTTTGCCATGGGTTTTTCATATATGGCCTTTATTATATTAAGGAATGTTCCCTGTATTCCCATTTTGGTAAGAGTTTTGATCATGAATGGATGTTGGACTTTGTCAAATGCTTTTTCTGCATCTGTTGATATAATCATGTGGTTTTTAACTTAAGAAAAGTAAAATTGCTTCTACACTTAGCCTTGTATTGCTAATGAACCAGAACTTGGAAGATGCATTCATGTAAGTTGATACATAAAATAGCAAAGAAAATCATACAGAGAAAGCCTACTTCCCTTAATATACAAATAATATTTGTAATGAATTTAAAAAGATTAATGGTAAGATAGCCCGATGACATGAATTGGCATTTCACAGTAAAGAGGGTACGAATGGTCAATGCTATGGGCTGAATTGCGTTCTCGAATTCGGAAGCTGAAATCTGAGTCCTATTCCTCAGAATGTGACTGTATTTGGAGACAGGGCCTTGAAAGAGGTAGTTAAGGTAAAATGAGGTGACACAGGTGATTCTAATGCAGTATGACTGGTGCCCTCATAAGAGGAGATTAGAACACAGTCACACACACAGGAAGACCCTGTGAAGAGCTAGGGAGGAAATGACCATCTCCGAGTCAAGGGGAGAGGCTTCAAATGAAACCAACTCTGCTGACACCTTGATCTTGGACTTCTAGCCTCCAGAACTGGCAGGAAGTAAATTGCTGTGGTTTAAGCTCCCCAATGTGTGATACTTTGTGATGGAAGCCCTAGTGAACTAACACAATTAATAAACTTACAAATAATGAAATAAACTCAATTTAAGCAATAATTTGATGAGGTAAATAAGTACTGCCTTATACTTTTGGTAGGAGCATACTTTTGGTATACTGGAAGAGCAATCTGGTAATAACATTCAAAATCTGAAATATGCATTCCCTTTAACCACCAATTTTACTTCAAGCAGAAATAACATGTCAGAAATATGGTTTAAGACCATATTTCCTTTTTTTAAAAAAGTTTCATTATTTTTAGTGAACATTCTACAAAGCTACCTGGCCTGAAATTATTACATTTAATTGACTACTCTTTCAAAAAACTCAATATTTTATTTTAAGATTCTCTCAGAAGGAGTGCCCATCGTGGCTCAGTAGTTAACGAATCCGACTAGGAACCATGAGGTTGCGGGTTTGATCCTTGGCCTCGCTCAGTGGGTTAAGGATCTGGCGTTGCTGTGGGCTATGGTGTAGGTTGCAGACACAGCTTGGATCCTGCGTTGCTGTGGCTGTGGCACAGGCCGGCGGCTACAGCCCCAATTAGACCCCTAGTCTGGGAACCTCCATATGCCGTGAGTGCGGCCCTAGAAAAGGCAAAAAGATTAAAAAAAAAAAGATTCTATCAGAAAACTTAAGAATTGAGAAATCATCCATACAAGTCTTGGAAGACTTTTCGGTAATATGTAAAGTGAAGTGGCAAAACCACCAGAAAATTAATGTAGGTTGTCCTGACATGTCCATTTAGGAGTTCCTCTTGTGGCCCAGTGGGTTAAGAACCTGGCTAGTATCCATGAAGATGCGGGTTTGATCCCTGGCCTCGCTCTGTGGGTTGAGGATCTGGCATTGCTGCAAGCTGCGGTGGTCACAGATGTGGCTTGGATTTGGTGTTGCTGTGGCTGTGGTGTAGGCCAACAGCTGGAGCTCCGATGTGCCCCCTAGCCTGGAAACTTCCAAATGCTGCAGGTGTGGACATAAAGAAAAAAATTAGAAAAAAGGAATATCCATTTAAGTGAGATGGGAAGAGTGATTCTGGAGAAAACGTTTCACCTGTGTCACCCAGCCCCTTTGCAAACTGGAGAGCATGATAGACCCACAGCACAAAGCTAAGCTTTAAGGAAAATGGGCATGAAAGGTTTTTAGCAGTGAATCTAGGACATTATTAGTTTTGAGAAGGAATTCATCAGACAGACCTATGTTTTCCATGTCTAGGATGTGTGAGGAAACGAATACTCGAGCTTCAGTGGAAATAAGAATTACTTTTATGCTTCTTTAGCATAAAAATTACTTTGGGCTCTTAATTCAGAGAAACTGCAGACTCAGGAGAAGCTCTGAAAACTGAGTAGAATTGACCCTTTTGTAAGGGACACTTACCCTTATAGATGGAGCTTTCCCTTATAAATGTATCTCCCTTCTGTAACAGGAAGAGGAGGGTGACCCAACCTATAGAAACTTACCCCTGGAGAAGGCTAGGACCTTTTGCATAACAACCTAACCCTTGTTTGCTGTGTTTTCCTCGGTAGCCTCCCATAACTGGCTCCCATGCCTCCCAACACCTTCTTTTGCCTGTAGTGGTATGTGGTATGTAAGCAGGTGACTTGGTATTTCTGGGAGTGACTCGGTTTTCCTGGGTATCTGCATGTATATAGGAGGTACACATGCTTTTAAATGTTTTCCTCTTGTTACTCTAGCTTGTCTTACCGGGGGTGGGGGAGGATGGGGTTTCCAGCCAAGAACTTAGAAGGGGAGAGGCAAAATTGTTTTTCCTCCCCTGCCTGTCATCTGGAGGCTGTTTGACGCCTTCATGCTGCTTGTGTGTCGATGCCAAGGCCGTGTCCTGTGAGGAGCTGCAGGCACCGGCTCCGGTTTAGACAAGACTTTTTTTCTTTTTTTAGTTAATAACACCCTATTTCAACAAAAATTCTTGTTATGTTTGTTATTCTCTGAAATGTGCTCAGTCCCTCATGAGATTTGGCACTCTATGCAGTTTCCCCCTTAATTGCATTCATGTTTGATATGCCTAAGAGTTCTCAGAGCCATGAACTTGTGAGCTTGAAGAGCTCCCTTCAAAGCATATTTTAATTTCATGAATCTCAAAGGATCACATTAGCCTTTATCTAATCCAATCTGCTGATCTAGGCCTTCCTCTGGCCATTGTTCTTATTTTGCTTGTTTGCTTTGAAAACATCTTGCTTTTTACTGGACACCCCATGCATACTCAGTGGCTTGCCTTTCATATGGACGCTCAAGCAATATTGTATTGGATACAATGCATAAGATGAGATCTTGGGCACCTTCTTGTGCATGAAAGGGGAAGCAAGAATATTTAGGTCACAAAGTACCATTTCCCCTATTGAAGGAGTCTTCATTTCCCTTTGCATGTAAAACGCCACCTAATGATCAAGCTAAGGGGGTTAATATTTTATGTAGGTCCTCCATATAGTAATAACATGTACTTTTTAATAATTTGTGATACTGTCGTTTTATAATTGTTAATGTATGGATGCCATATACTAGCTGCTCTAGCTAATAAACTGATCTGTAAAATCATGATCCACAGCCCCTCTTCTCTTTTAAGTTTGTCATGGACCCACAGATTCTTAGGCCCCTATTCTCCATGGAAATCACCCATGACCCATAAAAAGTTGAAAATTTTTATTAAAAACATGGATTAAATGTATGTATAAACATTCTGGGGAAAAAGTGATGAAGTGTGAAAGAATGAGACAGTATGAAAAAAAATGTACTTGGCTCCAGGGTTGGAAGTTGTGAGAGATGATTAGGGTAAAGTTTAACTTGATAGGCTATGGCCAGTAATGTTAATGCTCATTGTTTGGTAGTGCCTGGAGCAACCTCTCAGATTTTAATCATCCCTGAAAACTGAAACCAAATAACTTTCTAGATAGTGCTGTGCCACATTTGCTGAGCGCTTTGGAGGTAGAGTGTAAAATCTAAGATAAAGTGCTATGTTGTGCCTAGAATAAACACCAATGCACATTTGGTTTCATTTGATTTAATGTAATGTTGTTACCCAGTGAAGGTTTGTTTGAAAATTCTGCTCTCTTAAGAATTTTGGCTGGACCCAGGAATTCCTGTTATGGTGCAGCGGAAATGAATCTGACTAGGAATGATGAGGTCGCGGGTTCGATCCCTGGCCTCGCTCAGTGGGTTAAGGATCCAGCGTTGCAGTGAGCTGTGGTGTAGGTTGCAGATGTGGCTTGGATCTGGCATTGCTGTGGCTGTGGTGTAGGCCGGCAGATGTAGCTCCGATTGGACCCCTCGCCTGGGAACCTCCATATGCCTTGGTGTGGCCCTAAAAAGACAAAGTCCAAAAAAAACAAAAAGAAAGTTGACTGGAACCAGACTGCCCAGCACAAAAGAGGCTATTAGGAATGGATTCCTTTTAAACATCACAAGCTCCCCATCTTCTCCTTTTGTCAGCTTAGGGTTTTAGACATACACAAACCTGGACACACAGAATCCCAGGCACTTTGTTTCGGAGCCAGCTGCACACTTGGAGGGAATTCTTTGACACAGGAGGCAGTGGCTAAGCCTCCAGTAAAGGAAGGAGGTGATGGTGAAATACTTGATTTTCTGTTGCAGGTGGACCCAATATGACTATATATGTTTGTCAAGAAAATGAACCATAGGAGGATTATCTACTTTATACAATTTTTCCCCCACAAGATTCTTTTAAAAAGTATGTACAGGTGTATTTTTTTTTTTTTCCTCCTGGGGAGAAAGGAAGCATTTCACTGGATTCTCAAAGTTATCTGGGATCCCAAAAGGTTAATACCTACTGCTTAGTGTGAGGAACCAGAATTTGGCTTTCAAATGCCAGGCTTCTACTTTGACAATATGTTTCTTTACAGCATCGATACCATCTGAGCCTCTTTGTACTTCCAGCACTTTGTATAATAGTACCCAGCTCGCAGCAATCAATAGGGGTTTGTTTGGACAAAATGCATCCATAGTGAAAGCAAGGCTTACTTGAAAGCCATCACCATCCAGGGCTGATATCATTTGACATTGCTCCTTACCTTACCCATCACGGGGTGAGTGAGTGAGTGAGTGTGTGTGTGTGTGTTTTCACTCATTTGTAGCTATTGGAAAGAATTAATCCCTTTCTGAAAGAGAAGGAATTTTCAATTTTAGTCGTACATTTGAAATTTCTATACCCTCTTCCATGTCTAGCCACTATCACAGCTAACTTGTATTTGGTATTTAAATTTGTAAAGATTTTTTTTTTTTTGCAATAGATACTTAAAAAACCTCTGTCAGATACACAAATCTTGCAGGGAGTAGGACTTGTGTGATGAGAAAAATGAGGCCTGTTTTCCCTCCCTCTTTCCTTAAATGACAAAGGAGCAGACGTACTGTGAGATTCCACAGAGATTCAGGTTTTAAACACTGCAGAATAATCCTAGCAGACCTGTACAGTAGGAGATAGGAAAGATTCGAAACAGCGGGTGACTTTTCTAACAAAGCTCACAGTTTGGGTTAGGCTAGCACCTGGCCACTACAAACAAAAGAAATTTTTTTTTTCTTTTTTTGAAGTGACAGATTAACTTGCTGGCTCAGCAACTGTTTTTCCCTATTATAGTTTGGAAAAGAGCGTGACTTGGAGGCTTTCTTTACCCTTAGCCCTTCCTCCCGCCCCCCGACTGTACCATTACATCCTAGATCCTGGGGTGACTGAAAACAATAGGGAATAAAATTGTAATTGCCAAAAAACTTTCCCATTTTATTCATGGCAGCACTTGCTACATTTTTTTTTTTTTAAGTTGATTATAAGAATCAGTTCAGGGGTTTTCTCTGCTTGCAAGGTCACAGCCTGAGCAGGCGCTGAACTTTGGATCACGACTGAAGGGTGAGGTAAACAACAGGACTATAAATATCCAAGTTTCTGACTGTGGCTTTGTGGAGCTGCTGAGCTGAGCAAAGAGAAAGAAAGCAAGCTAGTCGGACGGGGTCGTGTGAGTAGGAACTTTGTGTTTTTCATGACTGATTCCTTGAGAGCTTGGTAAATAACTTGATTTTTGAGCCTGATAAAATGTTTCTGTCCTTAGAATAGATTTTTAAAAAAGAGATGGGTAAAGAAAATAAAAGTTATACCAAAGAAAGAAGAGTCTAAACTCTGGCAGTGGGCACGCTGACAATTCTTGCTAATTTTTGCCCTGCCTTCTGCACAGCTAAGGATGAAGGTGGGGGCAGGGGTGGCTGGAGAAATCGAGCACTTTTACTTTGCAAAAAGTTGTGATGTCATCTGGGCAGTACTGTATGTTCAGGCTTACATATTTCCCATGGAAAGGCAGAGCGAGGGCTCTAAGGGCAAAAATAGTCCATGGGTTTGAAGAGCAGGGACTGAAATATGGCCATTCTACAGTGCTGTAGAAATGTCCAGGGTGTTGTGAGCAGTTTCAGGGTTAAACAAAAACAAGAAAAACAACACCAAAAAAAGGGGAGCGTAGTTTGGTTCACTCTGCGGAAATGGTCACCCTTGAAATAATTAAACCCATGCCAGAATCAGGTGGTTTGTGATTAAATGCAAGGTGGTTTTCAGGTGAATGAGGAGAGACCCTCAGACGAGAGTCTGAAATTCAGGGGAAGAAGGTAGAAAAAAATCGTGCATACTTTGCCTTCTAATGGGGTATCTCAAACAAATGTAGGTCTGTATGTGGCCGACAAATCTAGGTTTTGTGATCGAAAGTGGTGAGATTAATGAAATTCACAACTACACTTTAATTGTAATTGCATCAGCTTCCAGTAAATCTAGTTTTCTTGTCTTCACTATTTTATATAGCTGTGTGACAGCTGTAATTAATCAGAAGTTTATTACATAAAAAAATGACCTCACGAAAACAAAGCTGAACAGCCTATTGATTTAGTAACAGGAAATTCTGAATGTAATCTACTATCCTCTACCAATGGCTTTAGTTATTTTTTCATTAAAAAACTAAAGGAGAGAAATAAGTGATATAGCCTTTTCATTTATATTAACTCTTCAGCTGTTTGGAAAGGTATGCTGTATGGCAAAGTGAGGGTGCCAAGGGTATTCCAGAAAGCAGAGAAAATCTAGCCATTGTGGTAAGAAACAAAACATCCTGAATAATTTTGACATTCTCTTTGCCATCTTAAGGCAAAGATCTTGGCTACTAGAGTTATTAAAGGTGACCTATCTAAAAACGGTCAATCTATTGCAGTAGCTGAGAGGTCTTGTTTTGAAATTAGCTGAACCGGTTTGAATCCAGTTTCTCCTGTGATTTAGAACTTGAGTGGACTTGGGCAAGATGCCTAAACTCTTAGCTGTAGTTTTCTCAACTGCAAAGGGGATGATGGTCACACAGATATAAAGACTGACATGATATTAAAAAGTGATCAGTGCCATCAGCATGTAGTTCTATAAATGCTTAACAAACGGTAGCTATAATAAGGATAGTTATGTCATCAATATAAGGACTATGCTGAAGAAATTCCCGAGATTTAGTCCAAATATAGCCTCTCCTTTTTTAAATACTAGAATTTTAAAGATATTAGAAGAGTTAGGATGGCCTTAATAAATCATTTAATTTATTCTCTCTGAAATTCCCCCCTCTCTCTTTATTTCTCTCCCTCTGGTTAGGCTCTTATCAAGACATTGTATATAACTAGGGGTTTTGTGGTGTCAAATAATGTGAAATATAATCAGGTTTTAAAAAATTCTAACTATATCTGCTAGTGCATTAGAGCCCAAATCAATCTGACTTTAGCCTTTCTACTTTCCTCTTAATTCTGCGCACACTCTAGGTAACTCATCATTAGCTGCCCACACTGCCTCCACTGCTCTGCTTCCTCCCCCCAAAAAAACTTTTACTTTTCTTAAAAATCCCAGATCAGTGCCTGAAAATGTGCCAACTTCCTAGTTCTGGAATTTTGTCCTTATCTTTCCACATAGACTGTCATATCAAAATGAGCCTGATTGGAGTTCCCGTTGTGGTGCAACAGTTAACGAATCCGACTAGGAACCATGAGGTTGCGGGTTCCATCCCAGGCCTCGCTCAGTGGGTTAAGGATCTGGCATTGCCATGAGCTGTGGTGTAGGTTGCAGATGCAGCTCGGATCCTGTGTTGCTGTGGCTGTGGCATAGGCCGGCGGCTACAGCTCCGATTCAACCCCTAGCCTGGGAACTTCCGTATGCCGTGGGTACGGCCCTAAAATGACAAAAAGGCAAAAAAAAAAAAAAAGAGCCTGATTACCTGATGAACTTGGTGTGTATCACATAAAAATTAAATGTTTGCATAAGGTGTATGGATTTTTCTTTCTCTGCTCATCTCTGCTGAAAGTATTCTTCTTTTCCCCACCACCTGTCTACAGTTCACTTGCTTTATTTGTACCTTTCTGCAGAGAGTGCTAGCCCTTATTTTGGGAATATTCCTCATCAGGTAGTTAACTTTCAGAGAGGTCACCTTTTTACCCAAGAACATGCTGTCTAGTCTCAGGAACTTCCTGAAAGTAGTGGTAACCAATGAGGGAGCAGTGTAGACTGCAGTGTTTCTTAAATGGTACAAGGGCCAGTGACTTGTAATATTTCTTTCTGGTTAGTTATTTTTCCATTGGTACGTATTTGTTTGGGATGTGATAGCAACATTTTGGCAGGCATAACCTCTGAATCTCTTCATGTTAGTAGGCTGCCCTCACCCCACCTCCTTTCTTCCTGGGTTTTCTGTCCATGCTGGCTTTTCATTTCTGTACACAATCTCCTAATACCCTTGCTTTTCTTAGATTAGAAGAACAGAAAGGTAGAGAATAGAAAGAAGCAGTCAGAACTTGGTGTGTCTTAAATAAAAATTAAATCAAGTTTGCAGAAGATTTGAATGTAGAGGACACATTCTCAAAAAGTTCCGGAACATGTATCTTCTCTTAGAGACATCCTTGGCTGCATGTTCAGGCAAACCTTTGAAACAAGCCTGCAAAAGTCTCTTGCGAGGCCAGATAAGAGGTGCTCTGACAACTTCCTTGTCTCTGGCTGACCTTTTTCCCTTTACCAGGGAGAATAGATGCTGAGAGGCCCAACATAATGAACCTAACAACATGGCAACAGAAACCACTGGCTAGGTATTTGTACAAAGTAGAATTACACCTGCTGGACTTATAGAAGTTCCTAGTTATGGCTGTAATGCCATCCATGAAAATACAGAAAAGTTTTTTTCTTTTCCAGGACGACCCCAGCAATGTGGAGAGGCCTGGAGCTGGCCCTGGCTCTCTGTCTCCTCCCTTGGGGAGGAACAGAGAGCCAGGGGAAAAGCTCCTTTTGTGAGCAACCTCCAGGCTGGAGCATAAAGGATCAAGACCCCATGCTGAACTCCTATGGTTCAGTGACCGTGGTTGCTCTTCTTCAGGCCAGCTGATACCTATGCATTCTGCAGGCATCCAGGTAAGGCAGTTTTCTTGTGGCCTAGGATTTCTTAATGGCATTGTTATTAAATACATGTATACATAAACTAAAGGTGAAAAAATATGTATTTGTTAAATCATTTTTTTTGGAAACTGTACATTTTCTATGAAACATAGAAGAAAGAAGACTTAGAAGGATGTTTACAGTGGTTTTCTTGGGGCTATGGAAATTTATTCTTTTAATGTACCTGTATTTTATAATACCCTACTAAATATGCATTATTTGTGTAATGAAGCAGTTTTAAAATGTACTCTTGCAAATGGACTCATTATTTCAATAGGAAGCAGAGACATGATCTTTGCCAGAGTAGATTGGATGGTAGATTTGGCACCAAAGGACTTGAGTGATTTAACAAATTTATAAATATATATTTATTAGGTTGTTTGCCAGATATTTATTGGGTACAATTCTCTAATTGTGAGCTGGATTAAAATATATATATTTCATAGGATTAATTTGAGGACTAAATGAGATAATGGCATATGGTTTTAACTGGGTCTAAGCGCTCAAAAAGCAATTAGAAAACAGTAGTCTTTAGAAAAAGTTTTAGCCTTTTAAAACAATATAAAGAAGAGGTATTACTAAGTAAAAAATGACAAAAGCATTTCATTTAAAAAAAAAGGAGAAAGTCACTAAGAAAATTAAAAGAAACTATTCCTTTTTTTGTATTTGTTTCCAAATATTTTAGATTGGAAGACCTGCGAGTAAAATTGGAGAAAGAAGGATATTCTAACATCTCCTATGCTGTTGTTAATCATCAGGGAATCGATTCTCAATTAAAATATGTGTATCTTAAAAGTAAGGTTTCAGAGCATATTCCTGTTTATCAACAAGAAGAAAACCAAGCAGACGTCTGGACTCTCTTAAATGGAAAGAAAGATGACTTCCTCATATATGACAGGTGTGTATATACATGCATACACACCTCCAAATTAAAAGATGCCTGCTTCATATTTAATTTAATAAGTGATTTAAAATAAAACATCTACTTTTGCTTTTGCTTTATTACCAAATACTCAAAGTGAGCCCATTAAAATGTCTAAAATGTTAGGTTTCAATATTTTTGAAATGATTTCTTTCATACAAAAGTATTCACCACGCCAGTAGGGAAATAAAGAAAGTTGACTGTATCTTTTTTCCCCTGAAAATTAGTATTCTGATTAAATAAAAAGAAGAATCAATTTTTACATCACGTACAATTCTAACCTAAAAATTTTGTAGATGAATACTTTGCTACTTGTTTATCTTATCTAATTACTAAATTTTAAGGTTACATATATGCATTTTTTAACTATAAAGTATGTTAATCATTTAGGTATAATCTGGATGAATCTGCTTTTGAATCTGTGAATCAATTTGATTTGCTGTGATTTGATTTTGAGTCATTTTGCTGTGATTGAATCAAATACAATAAAACACATTTTGAAGGAACCTCAATGCATACATTATTTGATATTACCAACATTTCTAGTTGATGCTGTCTTTTTGTTTTGGGTCTGCCTAGGCCTAAGCCCTACTTAGTCTTACTCTAAATATTTTTAATATTAAACACCATTCTTATAGGGCTGCAAACTTTTAATTTATTCTGCTGCCAAGTATAACCTTTTGATATTCATATAAAATTGTATATGAAAGATAAAATGTGGGCAAGAAGGGCATTTCAGCTCCACTATTTCTGAAAATGCCAAGTGTTATGATTTGGTTTCTTTCACTGTAAAATTTGTGTTGCATCTGATTTTTTTTTTTTAATCAGTGGGATACTGGCCAAGACTTGAGGATCTTTTTATTATGCTATGATTTCTTATTGTGTGAAATTTGTGCTGCCCTAGCAGTTATGAAAAGATCATGTGATCTGCAGAACCCAATTTATGATAAGTCAGTGGTTTGAGCATTGATAGAATTTATAAGTCAATTACAAAATTGTATTTGACCAAGTCATAATAACTATACTACATAGTTTTTACATTACTTATTGTAACATATCTATTTCACATTTCAAAATGTTAGTATTGGACTCACTATAGTCTTGTCGTGACCTGACCTGGTGTACAGTGCCAGGGAGCTTAAGACCTCATTCAAAGAAATTTACTGAAGGTATGAAAGGGTCTTAGTTATAAGACCATTAAACCTATAATCCCTGTGTCAGATAGTACTTGAGTAGAATCATGATAGAAAAAATGTTGTAATGACATTGTATTATTATTATTATTATTTTTTTTAGATGCGGCCGCCTTGTATATCATCTTGGTTTGCCTTATTCTTTCTTAACTTTCCCATATGTAGAAGAAGCCATTAAGACTGTTTACTGTGAAAATAAATGTGGAAACTGCTCTCTCAAGGTATTTTCCTTAATTATTTTTACTGGGAGTAAAGAGGAAATCTTTTAAGAGCTATCTAAATAAGTTAGTGCTTCATGACTAGTTAGCTAATCAGTGTTTGTTTTGATGTACTAGAAACTACCTAAGGTAAAAGTCATTTTGTTATTGTTATTTGTAATTACTGGTAACAGCAATTTATATAACAACACATACTTCCTGTTATGTAACATGCACTTTAAAACATCTTTTCAAGGTTCATATTGTTGCTTTTATCTAGAATGAGTTTAGAAAACAAAAATCAATGTATATTACATATTTCAGTTACCACCAAATGATGTTGCATGAGTATAAGTACTTAAAGAATTCAGCCAAGGTAGGAGTTCCCACTGTGGCTCAGTGGTTAAGGAACCTGACTAGTATCCATGAGCACATGCATGCAATCCCTGGCCTTGCCCAGTGGGTTAAGGATCCAGCATTGCTGTGAGGTGTGGTGTAGGTTCCAGACAAGGCTTGGATCCCATGTTGCTATGGCTGTGGTACAGGCCGGCAGCTGTAGCTCTGATTCGACTCCCTAGCCTGGGAACCTCCATATGCTGCAGGTGGGGCCCTAAGAAGACAAAAGACAAAAAAAAAAAAAAAAAAGCAGCCGATGTGAAATACATTATTGTAACATTCTGAATGTTTTCAAACAAGAGCATAGCGACAGCAAAGGTTATCCATGGCATTACTTGAAATGGAATTTACTGCTTAATTTACCAAGAATGGAAGACTCTGAGCTTTTCTGTAAAGCCCTTACACAATGCAGTTGTAATTGCCACCTTAGTTTCACAGTGAAATAACTTTTTTACTCATTATTTTTTGTGATTTCTTTCCTAGCAACCATGAGAATATTTATTTCTTATTATGAAAAACACTTTATTTACATATTTTTTATAGAAAAGATACTCAAGGAATTGATTTTAGCTTACATTAAGTAGATTTGTTTCCCCCTCCTATTGAGAAGGAAAATAATTCCAAACAATGTCTCCTTGATAGAACAAGTTGGTAAAATTTGAACTCAGGTTTAAAAACAATTTTAAAGTTTGTTTGTGAGCTGTACTTCCTTTAGATTTTTCCCATCTCAAAAGAAAGCTATTCAGTTTTTAATGCATAACTTAATTAAATTAAGAAGCTCAATGGAGTAATTACTCTGTCATTTTTCACATTTTAATTTCATAATAATCCTATGAGGGATATCTAGCTCATACTACGTGCTTAATGAATGTTAGCTATATTGATTCCTCATATTTTGGAAGTTTTTCAGTATTCTTCATTTTTGCAAATGCTTAATAGTTGTAAATATACCTAGTTATATTGAAACAAAGGCAGAAACAATTCCCATAACATGCTTGAAGTTTACAGGCCATCTGTAAATAAAAATAATATATATCTATATCAAATCAAATTGGAGTTCTTCTATTTCATTGCATCCTAGATGCCACCAGTTAGTTATATGACACATTATTTATGTGCTATTTCAAATTGTTGTCGGTTAAAGTAGGACACAATACTATAAACACTCTTAATAGTAAGATGCATTCCAATTTTAAAGATGTTAAAATGTGAAAAAATACATTGTAAAATCAGTGAAATATAGTAATTGGGTTTTTTGTAACTAATTAGAATACTACTATAGTTATTTGTCTTTGTGTAATCTATGAACATTTAGAACATTACACAGTATAAATGCATATCAAATTGGTTTTAAATGCTATTAAGTTCTCAAAGGTAATTTAGACACAACCAAAAATATGCTACTTAGTAGTTATACGCTAAAATCCAATGGAATTTATAGCTTTTTCAAAATCTTCAAAATACCAAACCATGTCACTTAGTGAGTCTTCTGTCAAGTTGATTTTGTAACTTACCAATAATTTTAGTTTGAAGTTTAATATTGTATTGCCCTATCTACTCAATGGGTTAAGGATCCAGCTTTGCCATGAACTGTGGTGTAGCTCACAGACACGGCTTGGATTTGGTGTTGCCGTGGCTGTGGTGTAGGCCGGTAGCTCTGATTCAGCCCCTAGCCTGGGAACTTCCATATGCCACGGGTGTGGCCCTAAAAAAAAAAAAAAAAGGCCAAGGTATGTATAAAAAACTATTGATTTTGAACAAAGTTTATTGGCAGTTTTGAATTATCAGAGAGGAATTCGTTTGTTTCGGAATGGTATATTAGATCAGATGCATTGGTGACATAGGTGTGAAAGGTTCCATGTAGGTAAACTGATTTTAGGATTTATATTTGTTTGACTTTATTGTATTCAGTCTAAGTTCTTTTAACCAGTCGATTTAGTTTTGTTTCTGCATAAATAAATATAGTGATTTGGCTTTTCTTTTAAGCCTTATGTATCTCTCAGTTTTTTCCTCAGAATTCTTAAAAATTTGGGAAGTGATATTGATAAAAGGAAAATTTGAATTCTGCTGCTGATTTAACTAGTATAGAAGTTAAGGTGAACTGTTAAAACTTTAATTGTATTACATCCTTTTTAATCTATTTTCAAAACACTAATACTGATTCATTTGTCAGATGCTTGAGTCTGGTTAAATGCAAACTTTGCATATGGAGAACTTTATAATTAGATATGGATGGGAACCAAATTTTAATAAAATGTCTATGTGTTGAGGTTGATATCAAATTTTTTCTCAGTATGATGCTAGAAAAACAAAGCCAGTTAAATCCCAGTTAACTAGTTTGAATTTCATATGCTAGCTCTACAAATCTTTTTTATGTAGTCTTGATACATCTGTCGATTTGTTGATAAGCGGTTTTTAAATTTATTCCAGACACTGAAAGATGAAGATTTTTGTAAAAATGTTTCTTTGGCTACTAAGGAAAAAACAGCTGAGGCTCCACAGCCTCATCATCATCACCATCACGGGCATCAGCATCTTGGGACCGGTCATCTTTCAGAGCACCCGAAACCAGAAGCACCAGACGCTCCTGAGCAGCCCCCTCCTTCAGGGCTTCATCACCGTCGTCACCATCATAGGCACAAGGGTCACCAAAGACAGGGTCACTCAGAGAACTGAGATATGCCAACAGGAAGTGAAAGTTTACAACTTTCTCTTCCACAAAAACAGCTCTGACGAAAGGGATGCATAAGTCAGTTACTCTGCAAATTTCCCCGAAATTCAGAGTCGGCTCTGAGAAGTTGATGCTGACACTGTCGGCATCTGATATTTGAAGAAAGAGGGTCTGCAGTCACCTGACAGTGTAAAGAAAACCTCCCTTCTTTATGTAGCTGACAGGGCCTTCTAGCAGAGGAGAACGTCATTGAATCTTGACAGTGACGTTTGCCTCCAGCTGCCTGACAGGCAAGTCAGCAGCTCAACCCTACGGAAGCTAGTACCAAATGAAGTTGAAAAAATAAGGCAGGAGAGTGAAAATGACCTTCAAATTAAATATTTAAAATTGGATATACTCCCCAAGTCAGTCTAGACAATTATATTTCCAGCATTTTTATAAGCCACCTAATTAATAGTGATCCAAAATTACTACTGGAATTACAATTGCAATTGGATTTGTGGAAACATGGAGAAATCTACTATATTGGCTTACACATTTTAAAATTTAAATCAAAGAAATTTTGATCCAAACCATATCTTTATTACAGGGCAACTGAAAGGTGACTGCAACAGTTGGTTAATGTGTTTTTCTTTTTCTTTCTCCAGCATTCTACTTGCATTAATGAGAACAGAAACGTAAACTATGACCTAGGGGTTTCTGTTGGATAGTTGGCAATTTAGAATGGAGGAAGAACAACAAAGACATGTTTTCCATTTTTTTTCTTTACTTATTTCTCAAAACAATATTATCTTTGTCTTAAGCTTATGTTTTTAACAGATCAAACCTTTAAAGAAAAGTGAATTCTATCTTTTCAGATCCAGAAATACTTACACATGAATATTTTGCTATAATTATATTTTAAATATCCATTTATACCCTTTTATATCTAAGACTCATACCTTGATTTTTATTATCACATCGGAATGAAGCCTTATATCTTGTTTTCTTTATCTAGCATTATATCATACTCTTTAAAATTTGAGATTTTCAGTCATGGAAGACAGATAAGAAGAGATAATGTTGTTTATCTCTTGATGGCTTAGAAAGTATTTCCATAGTCAATGATGGTTCATTAGGTAAACTAACTCCTATAAACCAGAACTCTTTTATGGTTAATACTATTAAGCAAGAATGTAGTACGCAATTGGCAAAAGTATGGATTTGTTTAAATTCAATAAAAAAGTTTACAGTTGTCTTTTTGTTGTTACTGTTGTTATTACTTAGGTAGTATGTTATATTGGCAACAGAAGTGAATTTTCAACTGCTTTTAAAGAAATTAAATAGCAACTAATAAATTTACTTCTATATTCAAAACCGTCTACGCTTAAAGTGAGACTCTTTGCCAACAAGTTTAAGGTGAGAATCTTTGCTGACAGAGAGGCGTTGTTCTAAGTCATGAATGGTATTACGAAGAATTGCAATCTCCTTGTTTTTTTCTTCTTGAAGATGTTGAAGCTTCTAAATGGAGCAGAAAAATTTTGTTATTGCAGTTCAGAAATAACAAGATTAAGAAAATGAAACAACAGAACGACAGCAAAAACTTACTTCTGGTTTAAGGAGAAGTAGGTATTAAAAAAGATACCATATTTTGAAAGATCTATAATTTTATTTTTGTGGGATTTAATGGGGATAAGATAAGGATACAAAAACATGCATCAACACCATTTGTTTTAGTCTGTTCCTTTCTCCCTATATAGCTTGAAATTATAAACCATAAATAAGGAAGAGTTGAACAAGAAGAAATCTGCTGAGTGCCTAAATAACTCCAAAATAGGAAGTCAGTGGTAATTCAAATATGAAATTCTTTAGATAGTCCAGAGAGTCAGAGGACTTCTCTAATGTTTTAATTTACTACTAAAATTTACTGGTTAAAATTGAAAGTGACTTTGAAAGATTATTAAAAACATAATGTCTTTCTGATTTTGTGATATATTTTAAGGAAAACTGGTAAGTATATTGTTAGTAAATATTAGATAACTTTTGTGGAAGCACACTAAGAGAATTTATTTTTTAAATCAACAGCCATGGAAGAAAAACTCACATACCCTTCTGTAGATACTGTGTGGCAGAACAGTAGAATCTGGATATGATTTTGATTTAGTTTGAACTCTTGCTAGTTTGGCATCAAACTGAATCAAATTTAAAAAGCAAGTTATTGAGAACATTCTAGTTAACTAGAAACAACTATTTGTGTAAATACAAATATAATCTATTATATCCATAGACATGTAATCTGTAATTCAAGTGTATTCACTACATAATAGAAGATAGAAAAGTCTCTAAGAAAGAACAAAGAATATTCAGACAATACTCAAACAAGATCAACCCTGGCTGTATCTTTAAAGTACTTGGTGGGGGCAGTTTCTCTTGTAGCACAGTGGGTTAAGGATCTAGCATCGTCAGTGCAGTGGTTTGAGTGACTGTTGTGGCATGGGTCCAGTCCCTGGCCTGGGAACATCCATGTGCTATGGGTGTGGCCAAAAAACCAAAAAAAAAAAAAAAAAAAACCCACAAAACAACCTGGTAAGCTTTTTAAAAAAACCAAAGACCTAGACCACTACCTTAGAGATACTGGAGTGGGGTCTGCATTATCTTTTTCTCAAGATTATCAGTTGATTCTATATGCAGGGTTGAGAATCTAGTTAACTTAAAGATAAGTAAAAATATTTTCATATTGCAATGAATATACTAAAATGCACAATCAACAGTCATGGGAGAAAAACTTACATACCCTTCTATAGAAACTTTGAGGCTAAATAGTAAAGTTTGGATATGATTTTGTTGATATAGTTTGAACTCTTTTAAAGTCTATTTTGTCTAATATGAGTATTGCTACTCTGTTTTTTTTGATTTCCATTTGCCTGGAATACCCTTTTCTGTCTTCTCACTCTCAGTCTGTATGTGTCCCTAGAATGGAAGTAAGTCTCTTATAGATGGCATATGTATAGGTCTTGTTTTTGTATCCATTCAGCTAGTCTATGATTTTTGGTTGGAGCATCTAATCCATTTACATTTAAGGTAATTATTGATATGTATGTTCTTATTGCCTTTTTATTAATTGTTTCAGATTTGTTTTTATTAGTCTTTTTTTTTTCCCTTCCTCTTTTGCACTCTTATGGTTTGATGACTATCTTTATTGTTATCTTTGGATTGCTTTTTCTTTTTTGTGTGTGCGTATCATAGATTTTTGGTTTGCAGTTATAAAAATCATGAGGTTTTGACATAGCTGCCTACACACACACGATTGTTTCAAGTTGCAAGTCTATTAATTTCAAATGCCTTTCCAATATCTTGGCAATCATACTCTCCTCTTCTCATTGCCTGTTTTGATATCACATTTGTGTGTGAATGATCCTTTTAGTATATGTTTGCCCTTACCATAAGCCTTCTCATTTGTAATCTTCTTATTTCTAATTATGGCCTTTTATTTCCCACCTAGAGAAGTTCCTTTAGCATTTGTTGTAATGCTGGTTTGGTGGTACTGAATTCTCTTAGCTTTTGCTTGTCTGTAAAGCTTTTGATTTCTCTATCAAATCTGAAAAAGAGCCTTGCTCAGTAGAGTATGTTTGGTTGTATGCTTTTCCCTTTCATCATTTAAAATGTATGGTGCCACTACCTTCTGGCCTGCAGTTTCAGCTGAGAAATTAGCTGATAAACTTAAGGGGATTCCTTTGTATGTCATTTGTTGCTTTTTCCAAGTTGCTTTTAATGTTTTTGTCTTTGGAGTTCCCGCTGTGGCACAGTGGTTAATGAATCTGACTAGGAACCATGAGGTTGCGGGTTTGATCCCTGGCCTTGCTCAGTGGGTTAAGGATCCGGCGTTGCAGTGAGCTGTGGTGTAGGTCGCAGATGCAGCTCAGATATGGCGTTGCTGTGGCTGTAGTATAGGCCAGCAGCTGTAGCTCCGTTTAGACCCCTAGCCTGGGAACCTCCATGTGCTGCAAGTGTGGCTCTAAAAAGTAAAAAAAAAAAAAAAATTGTCTTTAATTTTTGTCAGTTTGATTAATATGAGTCTTGGCGTGTTCCTTCTTGGGTTTACCCTATATCCCTGTACTTGAGTATTTCCTGTCCCATGATAGGGTAGTTTTCAGCTATTATCCCTTCAAATATTTTGCTCTGGTCCTTTCTTCTGCTTCTGGGACCTCTATAATATGAATGTTGCTGTATTTAATATTGTCCCAGAGTTCTCTTAGACTTTTCTCATTTCTTTTCATTCCTTTTTTTTTTATTATCCTGTTCTTCATTAGTTATTTCCACCAGTCTTTCATCTCATTTATTCATTCTTCTGCCTCATGTATTCCACCATCAATTCCTTCTAGCATATTTTTCATTTCAGGTATTGTGTTATTCATCAGTGTGTTTTTTAAACCCTCTATTTCTTTGTTAAATATTTCTTGTGATTTCTCAATCTTTGCCTACGTTTTTTTTCCCCTGAGATCCTGGATCATCCTTGCTATCATTATTCTAAAGTTTTTATTATGTAGGTTGCCACTTAATTGTTCTTCTGGAGTTTTGTCTTGTTCCTTCATCTGGGCTGTGTTTCACTACCATTTCATTTGTCTAGCTTTTTGTGTTTGTGGTCTCCTTTTCTGTTTCTGGCCTCTCTGTGGCTGTGGTGTTTAGCCCCTCTTGTTTCTGGTGACTGCCCCCTGGTGGATGCAGTTGATCCTTATATCAACTCTGCTGGCTTCCTGATGGGAGGGATCGGTGCCTGCTCACTGGGGGATGGTGTTGGGTTTTGTCCCTTTGGTGGGCAGAGCTGTGTCGAGGTGTGAGATTAGAGGTGGCTGTGTGCTTAGGAAGACTTTAGGCAGCCTGTTCCATGAAGAACACAGAACCCTGTTGGTTGCTTGGCCTAGGGCTTCCCGGAACTCATGCCTGCAGGCTGTTGGGTGGGGCCAGATTTTTCCAAAGTGGCAGCCTCCAGAGGAGCTCACACTGATGATTATTCCCTGGGACCTCTGCCTCCAGTGTGTTGCCCCCACAGTGAGCCACAGCCCCTTCCTCCCCAGGAGACCTTCCAAGACCCTTGGTGGTCTGGCCCAGATTCTTACCGAGTCCCTGTTTGCCCTGGGATCCCATGCATGTGAAACCTTGTGTATGTCCTTTAAGAATGGAATCCCTTTTCCTCCCCCAAGCTGTGGAACTCCTTTGCTCAAGCCCCACTGGCCTTCAACAAGAAATGTTCTGGAGGATCCTCTTCTCAGTGCCAGACCTCAGGCTGGGGAACCTAACAAGGAGTTCAGAGGTCTCTGTGGTAGTTATTTTCTGTTTTTGGGTTGCCCACCTGGTGGGTACGGGATTTGCTTATATCATGAAAACGATTCTCCTAACCATATCATTGTGGCTTCTTTGTCTTTCGGTATAGAATTTTTTTGTTGTTGTAGTTGTGAGTCTATTTTGTCAGTGGTTATTCAGCAATTAGTTGTGACTTTGGTGTTTTCATGAAGAGGTGAGCTTGAGTCCTCCTACTCCACCGTCTTCTCTCTAATCCTAGTTTGAACTCTTGATGGTTTGACAGTAAACTGAATCAGATTAAAAAAATTCTCATGGGCCATTCTTATAGATCCTATATTTTGTAAATCTTCCATTATAGTTTTTTCCTCAGGTTGAGTTTACTGTAGCTTCACTGTGAACTAAGAATAAACTCTGTGAGATTGTGTTCTGGTTTGGGGAGAGAAATGGATGGTTGCAATAAAGACAAATAGCAAAGAGTTCTGTATATCAGTCAAACAACAAAATTGGGCTAAACCAGTAATGGGTAGAATGGCAAACAAAATGCACATTCCCAGTCAATGGATTAGAATTTGATAGTTGATTTTGGAATATAGTCTATTGTATCTTAACTGGCTATCCAGCCCTCTCTGTGGTTGGTAGGTACACTTGACCAAAAGGCAAGTAGCAGCAGCAAAGAGCCCCTAAAGTCAACACCAGACCCCTTTTGCTCAATGGTTATACAGCCTTCAACATTGTGCCTCACCAAGCACCTCAGTATACCAAACTTTAAAGAACAAGTTATCTTAAATAAGTAGGTAAATTTTGACAGTGTAAGATAAAGTTGGAGTCAGGCTGATGGAATAATGATGTAACAGTGATGGAAAGGGAGATTGGAAGGATCTAGACAAAAATTTAAAGGGCAGGTATGTTGTAAAAATATCAATGTCTTTGAGAATCTGACATCTGATTAAACAACTCCCTGAAAAGGCTTTTGACCGAAGAACTGGAACCTCAGCCTTTGAGATGCCCTATTTAAAGTACTTTAAAAAAATCTGGTTTGTCTGCCTCTATGACATACATACATATATCTATAAATATTCTACAGATTTATTAGGAACAAATTTATCTCTTTTTATTTATTTAATTTATTTTTGTCTTTTTGCCTTTTTCTAGGGCCGTGCTCGCGGCATATGGAGCTTCCCAGGCTATAGGGGTCTAATTGGAGCTGTAGCCGCTGGCCTATGCCAGAGCCACAGCAATGCCAGATCCTACACCACAGCTCACAGCAATGCCGGATTGTTAACCCACTGAGCAAGGCCAGGGATCGAACCCCAACCTCATGGTTCCTAGTCGGATTCATTAACCACTGAGCCACAATGGGAACTCCTCTTTTTATTTTAAATAAAGAAATTTCCACTTGGTTCACCAGGGTTCCACAATTTATGCTGAGGAAAGAATAATGTTAAGGATTAGAAACACTCTCCCCACTGCTGGAATGGTAATCCTAAAAAGGCTGGGCTGCATGGACTCAGCTGTAAAATGCAGGTTATCCCTGAGTTACCTATCTCCATTGTGAGAGAAAACAGTGATCTCCCTGGAAACCAGGACCTTCTGAATGATTAAAGAGTCCCACCTTGAGGCCAAGTGCTGAAAGGCAGTGTAGCTAACAGTTGTATAGGATTTCAGCAGTGCAAGTGATGAAGGATGAGCATGTGCGAGGCCCACCCACAGGGTTGTTTCTAAACCTGAAATTTATCTCACTCTGATGACAACCAAAGTACCACCTAGACAAAGGGATGCAGCTTCAAATTTAGTAGAGCCTTAAGCACTTACCTCTAGCTGTAGTTTGACTATTTCATTTTGTTTTTCCTTTTCTTGAGTTCTTAACTTTGCATTTAACTCTGAAATTTCCATCTCCTTTTTCTCTATCAGTTCTTTATTCTTTTCTTCATTTAATTCAACTGAATAAAAAACAAACTCATCTTATTTCAAAAATATGTTGTTGTTTTTTAGTATTTTAAACTATAAGAAAGTAAATTTTATTAATAAAAACATACTTTAGAAACTGTTTACATGCCAGGTAGCTTTTACATATTTTTGACAAGCTCCTGAAAAATTCTTGAAATACAAAGGTTGCCCATTGAATGCTTTTGAATGAATAACCTAATTTGTACTTTTAAACATCTTGAGAATGGTATTTTGTAAATGCCTAAGAATAAACAGGAGATTTAATGGTTAAAGAGGGACACAAAGCCTGGTCGTGGGTATCGAGAGCCTCACGTTACTAGATGCCTTTAGAGCTACATCTAGTGCCTCCTGTACTCCACTCCGTATTCCTCTCTATATTCACACCGCATCTCTATGCTTTACCACATTTCCTCTTCTCTCAACTTTCGCATTCCTGTTAATGATACCATGTTATCCAGGATGAAAGCCTCAAGAAATTCTTTGATTTTAGAGATAAAAGAGTCAAATGGTCCATAAGCTTCACAAATAAAGGACCTCCACCATAACCAATCCACTACTAAATTAATTTCAGGCTTCGTTTTTCCTCAGTTGGACTCTGAGTCTAGTCTATCGCCAGTCTCTAACCCCTACACACTGCTGCCAGGTTCGTCTTCCTAAAGCATGTATCTTTAAGTATAACCGAAACTTTCTCAAAAACCTTCAATTACTTCCCATTTCCTTAGCCTGGTAATTCAAGAGGTCAAAGAATCCATCCCTAACCATGGTTTTTGGCCTCCTTCTTGCCAAATCTTTCTCTGTGGTACAAAGAAGAGGTAGGAAATGTACTGTTATTCCTTAGCATGTCCTGTGTCTTCTCTGTATGTCTTGCCTTTTATTTTTCTCTCTAGAGTCTAGAGTCTAGAGGCTCTTTTCCCCATCTTTACCAATCAGTCTGACTCATATTCAGGATTTAGGATCAGGGTCTAATACTAAGGTTCCATCTTAGCCTGGGGCAAATCAGAGTCTAGAAGAATATATTTAGCTATCCAAAGTCTTAGCAGAATTGGCTTCCATTTGGTCTCAGCCTGTAGTGATTATATGCCTAGAGGCAGCACTGTCGAAGATATTAATGCATAGGAGTTGTGATTACAGCAAAAACTGAAGTACTGAAACTGATCCATCTTTAGATCCTATATTAGAGGATTAGTACGTGATTTTCTTTACCCTAATTCTCCCGAAAGATTTTGTTATCAAGATTATGTTGGTCTTATGAAATGAACTAGAAAATTTCTTTTTTTTTGTTATTCTCTGAAAGCGTTTATGTAAGAATGGCATTATTTTTCCTGAAATGTTTGGTAGAATTTCACAAGGAAAACCACCTGAGTGAGCCTGGAATTCTCTCTGTGGTAAAAATGTTTATTATAGATTTTATTCCCTTAAACGACCAGAACAGTTAAGATTTTCTATTTCTTCTTGTGTTTGTATACCCTTTTTTCTCTCAAAGACATATAATTCATCAAAAATTTCATATTTGTTGATATAAAGAGGTTCACTTATACAGTTAATTATGAAGTTCATTCTCTTTAAAATTTGAATGATTTTCCCCATTTCTGATAGTGGTTATTTGTACTTTCTTCATTTTTCTTGATCT
Organism: Catagonus wagneri; assembly: GCA_004024745.2. Lineage (NCBI taxonomy): Eukaryota > Metazoa > Chordata > Mammalia > Artiodactyla > Tayassuidae > Catagonus > Catagonus wagneri. The sequence continues at coordinate 15,448,561 of PVHT020000009.1, read as the reverse complement.
GTCTTGATGGAAGATAGTCAATTTTACCTTCTCAAAAGTTTTTTTTTTTATTTTATAACAATGAATTTTATTTCAGTTATAGATGTACAAAGATCATCACAAGTTAATGTGATAGATTTTGTGTCCCAAACCCACAGTGCATCCCCCCACCCCCCAGACTGTCTTATTTGAAAAACCATGGTTTTCCAAAATCTGTGAGTCATTGTTCTTCAAAGAAATTCACTGTGTCTCTTTAGTTTCCACATGTAAGCGGTAGCATTGGGTGTTGCTGTCTAATTGTCTGACTGGTTTCACATCGCATGATAATTTCTAGGTCCATCCATGATTTGTAGCCCAGAACGTGATGAATCTTAGAGAATGTTCCATGTGCACTTGAGAAGAATAATTGTGCATGGATGATTTAGTATCTTTACTGTATATATGCCTTTCCTGGTGAGCCTTGTCATTTGTGGTGTTTTTGTTTCTGGTTGTGGCCTTTTCTTTTCTGCCTAGAGAAGTTCCTTTAGGATTTGTTGTAAAGCTGGTTTAGTGTTGCAGAACTCTCTTAGCTTTTGCTTATCTGTAAAAGTTTTGATTTCTCCTTCAAATCTGAATGGGAGCCTTGCAGGGTAAAGCAATCTTGGTTGGAAGTTTTTCCCTTTCATCACATGAAGTATATCATGCCACTCCCTTCTGGCCTGCGGAGTTTTAGCTGAAAAAACTGCTGATAACCTTATTGGGGTTCCCTTGTATGTCATTTGTTTCTTTTCCCTAGCTGCTTTCAAAATTTTCTCTTTGTCTTTAATTTTGGTCATTTTGATTAATATGTGTCTCGAGGTGTTCCTCCTTGGGTTTATTTTATATGGTACTCGTTGTGCTTCCTGGATTTGAGTGAGTGGTTTCTTTCCCATATTAGGGAAGTTTTCGGCTATTATCTCTTCAAATATTTTTTCTGTCCCCTTCTCTCTCTCTTCCCCCTCTGGCACCCCTATAATATGGATGTTGGTGCATTTAACATTATCCCAGAGTTCTCTGAGACTCAGCTCATTTCCTTTCAATCTTTTATCTCTTTTCTCTTCCGCATTAGTGTTGTCCTCCACCTCGCTGATTCATTCTTCTGCCTCCTGTATTCTACTGTTGGTTGCTTCCAATGAATTTTTTATTTCAGTGATTGTATTTTGCATCTCTTCTTGTTTAATTTTTACAGCTTGTATTTCTCTGCTCACTGTTTCCTGTAAATTATCAGTCTTTGCCTCCAGTTTATTTCCAATGCCTTGCATCATCTTCAGCATCAACAGTCTGAAGTCTCTTTCTGAGAGGCTGGTAATCTCCTCATCACTGAGCTGTTTTTCTGGGCTTTTCTCTTTCTCCCTTATCTGGGTTAGAGTTTTCTGTCTTTTCATTTTTATAGGTTTTTGGTGTGGTGACCTTTTTGCCAACAATAGAGTTGTAGCCTCTCTTAGTTCTGGCTTTTGCCTCCCCTGTGACTAAAGCTGGTATGGGCGGGACTTGCTGTAGGCTTCCGGATGGGAGGGACTGATGCCTGCCCACTGGTAGGTGTGGTTGATTGCTATCCCTCTGATGGGTGGGGCTTTGTCTCTGGGTGAGATTAAAGGCTGGCTGGGTGCCTGAGGGGTCTTTAGGCAGCCTGTTTACTGATGGGTGGGGCTGTGATCCCACCTGGATTATTGTTTGGCCTGGGGCTTCTCAGCGCCGATGGGAGGGACCAGATTTTCCCAGAAATGGCCACCTCTAGAGAAATGCAGTCTGATGAATGTTCCCGAGAGCTTCACCTCCAATGCCGTCCCCCCACAACAAGACACAGTCACCCCTGTTTTTCCAGAAGATCAACCAAGAATTGTAGTCAGGTTCCATCCGGATTCCTATGGAGACTGCTTTGCCCTGGGACCCAGTGCACGTGAAAGTCTGTGTGTGCCTTTCAAGAATGGGGTCTCTGTTTCCCCCAGTCCTGTGGAGCTCCTGCACACAAGCCCCACTGGCCTTCAATGCCAGATGCTCCGGGGGCTCTTTCTCCCTGTGCCAGATCCCCAGGCGTGGGATTTTGACGTGGGGCTCTGAACTCTTAGTCCTGTAACTGAGTCTCTGTGATGTAGTTACTTTCCAGTCTGTGGGGCTTCCCACCCGGGAGGTATGGGGTTGCTTCTATTGTGTAATCGCCCCTCCTACCTCTTGATATGGTCTCCCCTTTGTCTTCTGGAGTAGAATATCTTTTTTGAAAGTTTACAGTCCATTTGGTTGAAGGCTGCTCGGCATTTGGTTGTAGTTTTGTTGTTTTTTGGGAGAGAAGTTGAGCTCCAGTCCTTCTATTCCGCCATCTTAATCCAATCTCCTCTCAAAAGTTTTTGAACATGGATCTATTTATTGTGTATGTTTGTAATTTCATTAATTTCTGACTTCCTTCTAATTTCTTTGAGCTTAGTTTGATTCCTGCCTCCCTTTTTTTTTCTTTTGGTTCTTTTGAGATATAATTGACATAACAGCATTATACAAGTTTAAGGTATACAGCATAGTAATTTGACTTATGTACATCCTGAAATGATTACCATAGTAAATTTAGTGAACATTCATCATCTCATATAGATAAAACATTACAAAATAATTTTTTCAGCTGGCGCCATCTTGAACTCAGCCTGTGCCTCTCTGATTCCTTAATAAATCTCTCTTGATTTACCTAAGAATGATAATAATAATTTTTTCCTTGTGATGAGAACTCAGGATATATTCTTGACAACTTTCATATATAATGTACAAAATGTTAATTATTTATCATGTTGTGCATTATATCCCTAATACTTAAAACTGGAAGTTTGTACCTTTTGACTCTCTTAACTTCTTGATATATTTAAATAAGTTACTTTTAATATTTCCTAATATTTGTATGTACAGCTATAAATTTACCCATAAATACAGCCTTATCTCGGTGTCATGAGTTTTAATATGTAATGTTTTTTTTCTGTGTAATTAAGTTCAAAGTAATTTCCTTTGGGATTTCTAGTTTGATCAACAGATTATTCAGAAAATAATACCCAGAGTTCTCTTGTGGTACAGCGGGTTAAGGATCCAGCATTGTCACTGTAGCAGCCTGGCTCGATCCTGCCAGGAACTTTCATATGCCATGGACACAGCCAGAAAAGAAAGAAAGAATATCCAAAAAGATAGGCATTTTATAATTATCTGTATTTTATTGTTTATCTTAACTTGATCTTTGCACCATGGTCAAAGAACCTACTCTGTATGATTTCAGACCTTTTAAATACACTGAGATTTGCTTTTTTTGGCTTAAGATATGGTCAATTTTCTTTAATGATTCATGCCTCCTTAAAAATAATGAGCATTCTGCATTCATTTTTTGGGGGTATGGTGGTTTATATATATCCAGTTAGTACCAGTTTGTTAGTTTGCTATATAAAACTCTGTTACTACTGATTTTATGTTTGTGTATACTTTTTCTTCCACTATAAGATGTATGTTAAACTTTCTCACTATGATTGTAGATTTGTCTATTTTTCCTGCTAATTTTGCCAATTTTTGATGCATATATTTAAAGCCCTGATATTTGGTATATATAAATTTAGTCTTGTTGTTATAGCTACATGGTGGATTGAACATTCTATTAGTATTGAAATATCCATCTTTATCTTTAGTATCAATTCTTACATTGAGGTATACTTTGTTCAGCATTAGTGTAATTATGCCAACTTTTTGTTGGTTACCATTTGCATGATATATCCTTTTCCGTCTTTTACTTTAAAATTTTCTATTTATATTTTTGGCATTTTTGAAAACAACATATTATACGATTTTAAATTTTATCCATTATGACAATCTTTGTTAATTTGGGCAGCCAAGTTACATATAATACATTAATATATTTGGGTTTAAATCTATAAGCTTATTATTTGCTTAGTTTCCCATTCCATTCCTTCTTCTCTTTTCTTGCCTTTGGACCAAAAGATTGTTTTTTTTTTTTTTTTTGGTCCAGAATATTTATTTAAAATTACTAAATGAATTTTATTATATTTATAGTTGTACAGTGATCATCACAACCCAGTTTTATAGCATTTCCATCCCAAATCCTCCACCCCCCACCCCCCACCCTGTCTCATTTGGAAAACATAAGTTTTTCAAAATCTGTGAGTTAGTATTTGTTCTGCAAAGAAGTTCATTGTGTCCTGTTTTAGATTTCACATATAAGTGATAGCATATGATGTTGCTTTCTCACTGTCTGACTGATTTCACTTAGGATGATAATTTCTAGGTCCATCCATGTTGATGCAAATGTTGTTCTTTCCTTTTAATGGCTCAGTAATATTCCATTGTGTATATGTACCACATCTTCTTTATCCACTCCTCTGTCAATGGACATTTAAGTTGTTTCCATGTCTTGGCTATTGTATAGAGTGGTGCAATGAACACTGGAGTACATGTGCCTTTTCAAGTCATGGTTTTCTCTGGATAGATGCCCAAGAATGGGACTGCTGATCAAATGGTAATTCTATTTTTAGTTTTCTGAGGAATCTCCATCCTGTTTTCTACAGTGGTTGCACCAACTTGCATTCCCACCAGTAGTGTAATAGGGTTCCTTTTTCTCCACATCCTCTCCAGAATTTATTGTTTGTATACTTTTCTGATGATGGCCATTCTGGCCGGTGTAAGGTGGTACCTCATAGTGAGGTATTTGATTTGTATTTCTTCAATAATTAGTGATGTTGAACATCTTTACTTTTTTTTTTTTGGCCATCTGTATGTCTTCTTTGGAGAATTATATGTTTAGATCTTTTGCTCATTTTTTGATGGGGTTGTTTTTTTGGTATTGAGCTGTAGGAAATGTTTATAAATTTTGGAGATTAATCCCTTGTCAGTCTTTATTTGCAAATGTTTTCTCCCACTCTGTGGGTTGTCTTTTCGTTTTGATTAGGGCTTCCTTTGCTGTGCAGAACCTTTTAAGTTTAATTAAGTCCCATTTGTTTATTTTTGTTCTTATTGTCATTACTCTAGGAGGTAGATCTGAGAAGATATTGCTGTTGTTTATGTCGGAGAGTGTTGGGCCTGTTTTCCTCTAATAGTTTTATGGTATCTGGTCTTATATTTAGGTCTTTAATCCATTTTGAGTTTATTTTAGTGTATGGTGTTATACATTGCTGTTTTATTTTCTTTTTTTCTCTTCTATTACATTAATAGTCATTAGCTTGATAAATATTCCTTTATTTTCCTTTTCCTTTTTTTTTGTTTTTTTTTTGTTGTTGTTGTTGTTTTTGGCTGTGCTTGTGGCATGTGCAAGTTCCTGGGCCAGAGATCCAATTCACATCACAGCATTGACCCAAACTACTGCAGTGATGATACTGGGTCCTCGACCCACTGTGCCACAAGAGAACTCCATTCTTTATTCTTCTTTAGTGATTATCCTAGTGATTAAACATGGATACTTGACTTGTATTCTTGACTTCTATATGTGACTTGTTAGAATGTGATAAAACACATTAGAGTACACTTACCACTCTAAAGATATAATAATCTTAGAGCATTTTAACTCCATATATTCTTCATTTCTTTGTGGCTTTGTGTTATGTCAACTTAATTACATTAGAACTATGATTCTTAGAATTTCTTTCTCTATATTCTAGGTTAGAGTTGGCCACAAGAGAAATCTGCATAAGATTTGAGAAGTGGGTAAAGTAGCAGCCTATTTGCTTTGAAGGTCAATGTGGGATCCTAGGCAATTTTGCTCCTCACACATGATAGCCTTCTTGCTCACCAAACCAGTAGCTATTATTTTCTGAAGATCCTTGTAGAGCATGAGTTAATGTTGCAGTTCATGTAGTTGTCACTGATCACTGAATCATCTTATTGATATAGAGATGCATTTTATTTCACAGCTGCTTCTTTTCTCACCAGATTCCTCTAGCTTTTATAAATACTAGACCAGATGTCGTTGTAGGTCTGTGGAAAAGGGCTGGATGTTTTCTTCTGACCTATCTTCCAGATTAATAATTTTGTCTTTAATTGTATCTAATTGGTTATTAAACCAATTCACTAGCTTTTTTTTTTTTTCTTTTTAGGGCTGCACCTGTGGCATATGGAAGTTCCCAGGCTAGGAGCTGAATTGGAGCTGTAGCTGCCAGCCTACACCACAGCCACAGCAACAGCAATGCAGGATCCCAGCTGCGTCTGTGACCTGTGCTGCAGCTTGCAGCAACACCAGATCCTTAACCCACTGAGCAAGGCCAAGGATCAAACATACTTCCTCAGAGACACTACCCACTGAGCCACAATGGGAATTCCTTTCAGTTTTATTTTCAGTAATTGTGTCTTTAGCCCTCACATTTTCATATGTTTATTATACTTTTCATTTTTCATCAGAAATCCCCATAGAGTCCTGTAACTGATTATATTAATCACAGTAATTATAAATTCCATGTTTGATAATGCCATTATGTGGAGCATAATTGAATCTATATTTATTGAAAGTTTTTATAGTTGACCTTGTTTAGATTGTTTTATTTCTTTTTTCTTTTTGGTGCTATTCCAGTGGCATATGGACGTTCCCAGGCTAGGGGCTGAATTGGAGCTGCAGCAGCTGACCTACACCACAGCCACAGCAACATGGGATCTGAGCTGCACCTGTGACCTATGCCACGGCTTGTGGCAAATATTGGATCCTTAACCCACTGACTGAGGCTAGGGATCAAACCTGCATCCTCATGGACACTATGTTGGGTTATTAACTTGCTGAGCCACAACGGACTCCTAGATTGTTTTATTTTTAAAGTCATGTTTACTCAGGTGAATATGACCTTATGGGATTAAAATTCCATTTGAGGTATATAGTTTGATAAGTTTTGAGAAACATATACAATCACCTAACCATAACAATAAGCAAGAAATAGAATTTTTTCACCATCTTAAAAAGAGCACTTGGGCCCTTTTGCAGTAATTACCCTTTTGGGGTAAATATTTATTTACTTTTTAAACTCTAATTTTCCCTTTTCTTGAATGCCATATGATCAGAATCAAACAGTATGTGGCCTTTTGGGTCTGGCTTCTTTCATTTAGTATAATGCTTTTGAAATAATCACATTGTTTATGTGTCAGTTTGTTTCTATTGCTGACTAATTTGTTACTCTTATGGATGTATCATAATTTCTTTATTAATTCACCAGTTAATTAATGGATTTGCTTGATTCCAGTTTGAGGTCATTATAAATAAAGCTGCAAAAAACATACACGTGCAGTGAGAAATAAAGTATTGTCTGTCATATCAGTAAACAAAGGATGTAGTAGTCATCAGTGACTGCAGCTACCCCTGAGCTGGTGAACCCTGAGGAAACTCAGGATGTGAAAACACAGGATACTGGCCCCAGATAGCTGAGGTGCATATCAAAGGGATGATTTCAGTAAGCCCAGACCCTTGCATCTTCCCATACATAGAAAACCACTTAATTCCTTAACTTGAGATTTAAAGATTTAAAGACTAGGTGTGAGAGCCAGAGAGACTTTTTGGTAGTTTGCAAATAGGCTCTTTCCAACTCTAGTGAAAAAGCAGGCACTGCTGAGCAGTAAAAAATTTAATTGAAGTTGTAGAACTTGGGAGATGTTGAAATGCTTAGCCGAAACAGGCCTGCTATGCTAAATCAGGGCCCTGGCTGGGAACACCTAAGATCCTGAAAAATAGGACAGGAACATCTGAACAAATGCTTATGAGGATGCTGGCTTTGACAACTCCCCTAAATTCTCAGAATTTTCAGGAGTGACCTAGTTTATCCTAGTAACAGTGGCCCTTACCCTGAGGTGAAAGATGCTGCAGAGGCTCCTCACATAACCTGCCCCACCTCCTCTTTTGGCTGCTAGGTCAATGACTAGGGTTAAAGCCCAATATAACCTGTGTGGGGAATGCTGGGCCTGGTAAAGGGGGGAAAGTGATCATACACAGGGCAGATAGAAGAAAAGGCATGAGGAGGCTCTTGAAAGTTGGAAATCTTGAGTGGATATTTCATGTGAGGTAAGAAAACTCACCAAAAGATTATGTTCCTTGGGATGGCCCAGAAAACATACTATTAATGAAGGCCACCACCAAGAGGTTCAAAGGTCATTCTCACCTGCAAACTAGGGCTGAGGGAAGAGATGGTTATCAAGCTGGGCTCATTACTACCCATGGGGCTGGTGTTCCTTCCCCCACTACCAAGTTATGGAAGCCAGATGATGGTACTTAAATGACAAAAGTCAGGAAGCCACAATTATCATAATGATCGGGAAGGTCAGAGAGCAGTCAAAGGGGGCTTGATCTTCAAGAGTTGTATAGTTAATAGATGAGCAGCCAATGCTGCTTAACAACTAATACAAAAAAAAAATTTAAGAATATTAGAATAGGAGGCTGAGTGTACATGCCCCAATTAAAGAAATTATCCTTTGCTTGGTTCCCAAACCAGAACCTAGTTTTTGGTCTAGAACCTGATGGTTGGAAATACACAAGTCTCCAGGAGGAAGAACACCAACAGTCCCTCTTGTATGGAAGAAATGTCACAGGAGCCATGAAGAATCTGCTACCTGAATCATATGGAGAAGCAGGTATGTGCAGTATAAGGAGTGGACTGTTGTGGCCATGGAAATGCATCTTTCAGATCTCCAACTTCAGGGAACTAATTGACTTATTGTCTTCATGGCCATGTTTATGCCAAGTCATGATTCCCAGGAACTGCTCTCAGCCAACGACTGAACTTGGCAGGGATACTAAGGCAGGGTTGTTCCTGAGAGTTGCAGAAGTCAGTTGATGGGCAACTTTGGCGCAACTTTGCTCAGAATTTCTTATCCATGTGTAACAGTCTAAGACTTCTCCTGCCCAACACACCTTCCTTTCTTCTTTTCTTCACAGAGATTAGACCTGTACCACAGACTAATAGCTCACCCAAGTCTCCCCAGTCCTTCTCCTATCTACCCTCACAAATGTTTTCCTTACACCTTTTGAATATCTGATTATGTCTAGGGATCTCTTTCTCAGAGGACCCCCTCCCCCCAAAATTCCAAAACTCTTTTCTATAGTGGCTGCATAGTTATATAGTCCCACTGGTAATGGATGAAAATTCCAGTTACTCCACATCCTCATCAACACTTGGTATTGATAGTTTTAAGAGATTTTAGCAGTTCTAAAAGGTGCAAAGTGGTATCTCATTGTGGCTTTAATTTGCATTTCCCTACTAACCAATTATGTTGAACATGTTTTCATGTACTTATTTTTCACCTGTATATCTTTGGAGAGGTGTTCAAATATTTTGCCCATTTCCTCAATTGCTTGTTTGACTTATTATTGAGCTGCAAGAGTTCTTTATAGATTTTGGACAGAAGTCCTTTATGAGTTATTATTTACATAATATTATGTATTATCTCCCAGTCTGTGACCTATCTTTTCATTTTCTTTACCTTGAAAGTGAAGAACAGAAGTTAATAACTTTGATGAAGTTCAATTGAAAAAATTTTCCTGTATTTTTTGTTTCTCCCTAAGAAACTGTGGCTAACTCAAGGTCACAAGGATTATCTTCTATGCTTTCTTCTAGCTGTTTTATAGATGTAGGTTTACATTCAGATCTAGCATCCACTTCAAGTAATTTCTGCATCTAGGCTCATTAAGAAAGTTTTTAATGCCTTTATGAAACAAAGACATTAAACTGTCAACATAAGTTTATGAGACCTACTTTACTTAAGGAAGACAATTTCATTTGTGAAATTATATTCAATATGCTGAGTATAAAAATATAAAAATTATTAACTATACATTTTATATTTTATAAGAATATTAACTATTTTATATTAAATAATAAGTGCAAACTCCATGAATCCAATTTATAAATGTGATTTATATCACATAAATATATAGAAAAGTACAAAACTTAAATTCAAATGTGTTGAGGCATGTTTATTCAAGAACACTTGCAATTAGTGAAAAAAGTTTATACATGCATGTAAATTGTTTTGTGATACCTTAGAGTTCAGTAAATTAAAAATAAAAGAACTTACCTTTTTTCTGTATATCCTGATAAAGTTTTGTTATTTCTATCTTATGTCCCTCCTCTTTGATTTTCATTTCATTCATAAGTTTGGCAATATTATTCTTATATTCCTAAAGATTAAAATATATATTAATTATTTAATTTAAATATGTGTACACTTGACTAATTAGAAAGATGAAATTCTCAAACTTTATATTAATCTTTTTTTTTTTTTTCTGCTTTTTAGGGCTGCACCTGAGTGTATGGAAGCTGCAGGCCTACACCACAGCTCATGGCAACACCAGATCCTTAACCCACTGAGTGAGGCTAGGAACTGAACCCACATCCTCTTGGATCCTAGTCAGGTTTGTTAACTGCTGAGTCACGAAGAGAACTGCCTATATAAATTATTTTTTTTTGCCTTTTTTGTAGTTTTAGGGCCACACCTGCGGCATGTGGAGATTCCCAGGCTAGGGGTCTAATCGGAGCTACAGCTGCCTGCCTACACCGCAGCCACAGCAACGCGGGATCTGAGCCGCATCCACAACCTACACCACAGCTCACAGCAATGCCGGATCCTTAATCCACTGAGTGAGGCCAGGGATCGAACCCACAACCTCATGGTTCCTAGTCGGATTCGTTTCTGCTGAGCCACAACGGGAACTTTTCTATATTAATTTTTGACATGTAATCATATCTAGAAGGGAAAGATATCATTTATGGTTTAATCAGCTTTGAGAAAGACCAATTTCTGGTCCAAGTAGACAGTGAACATGGGAGATTCAATGATTCAAATTTTTTATTTTTGCCTCCTGAATACTCATCTCCATATCATAGATACTTAAGATATTTTGTTTAATTGTATGAATAAATGCCACAACAGAATTAAAATATGTCCCCTCCCCCCCAAAAAAAAGCCAAAGCTATATTTTAGAGCCAGCTTTAAGCACTGTTTGAAAGCCAGTGAACTTACCCTAATTTAGGATGAATCCCTTTGAATGTGGTCTGAATTTCTGTTTCTGAAAATTATATAAACATGCCTAATTCCCAGAAATAGGATAAGCATTACCTATGGTAAGGGTTAGCTTTATGAGGAGGCTAAAGAAGGTTGGATTTGGAATTTGAGAAGCACTGAATAGCCTTCTGAGCTTAATTTCTTAGGCTGTTGAATCACAGAAGTGATTTATTATGCTAATATGGAGAGAAGCACTGAAAAAGGTGTTGAAAGAGAAATCCTTCAAAGATAAAATTTATAATTTTTCCAGAGGTATGTTTCTATGTAGAGAAACCACTCACAGGCCTAAGATGTAGGCAGGAGAAAAGGAAAACAGGAAGAATAAAAGCAAAGTAGGATAGTAAGAAAGAGACAATGATGAGAGCAAGAGGCCCAGAAAATGTTTTATTTGACTTTACTTTTTTTTTTTGTCTTTTTGTCTTTTCAGGGCCGCATCCATGGCATATGGAGGTTCCCAGGCTAGGGGTCTAATTGGAGCTGTAGCCGCCAGCCTACACCACAGCCACAGCCACAGCAATGCGGGATCCGAGCTGCGTCTGTGACTTACACCACAGCTCACGGCAAGGTCAGATCCTTAACCCACTGAGCAAGGCCAGGGATCTAACCTGCAACCTCATCGTTCCTAGTCAGATTCGTTAACCACTGAGCCATGACAGGAACTCCAAGAGAAGCTAAATTTTATGAAAGCACAATCAGATGCCATTCATAACTCCTGAGTATTACCCAGAAGCCCATGGTACGGTTATAGAATTAGCTTGTGTTTCTTCAGAGGCTCCTCAAGTGAAGAATCAGATTGAATTTAGAGATAATCCTTCAAGCTGAGGTTCTAAGCTGGATATAGGTCCAAGATGAGTTTTGGAAATCTTAGGTCTGCCTGAGTTTGACCTATTGACTCTTGGGAAATGAGAAAAAATTAGCATAATAAGCTTCCCAAAGGGCGGAGGGGTGGGAACCTACATTTATGGAGAAACTTTTATGTTCTAGGCACTGTATTTTATGTTCCATAATTGCCATCACTATGCTGTTCTTATAGGAAAAAAGAAAAAGTAACAGAGGGTATGTTGGCTCTTGGGAAAAAATTAATTGGTGATCCACATAAAATGCTCTCTTCATTTGAATGGTGCAATGAAATTGCTGTACATTACTCAAATCATAAAGATTGAAGACATTCATTTTATCATAAAGTTTTAAAGTGCTAATTAATAGAGTATACTCTAGAGTAAAAACTCTACTAACATGATTAAAAATATATGGCAAAATAGTTGCATCCCTTTTTATTAGAAAAAGTAATGCATGTGATCTGTTATTGCATTATAGTCTGTAAAAAGCCTAGGGTTCTCAAAAGTTCTATTTTTTAAACAAATTCTATTTATTAAAAATTATGGCATCCTCTGTATATATTTACCCTAAAATTTCTGGCTGTCTTTATTAATGAAAAAACTACTCTTTTCCTAATTTGAGAAGATAAATGCTCCACAGGGATTTGATTGAATATAAAGACACAAAAACTCACCTGTTCATGAGATTTTAACTTTTCTTTCATAAGATCAGAATTTCTTTTTAGTTGTTCATTTTCACCTGTGTAAAAAGCATCAAAGAGCATCCTAATATATAGCACTTTTCAATTAATTTGGAAATACATTTAACATAAAAAGTTTTCATTCGTATATGTATTCTGCACATGCATATGGTATCTACTACACACCAGGCTCTGTGCATGGAATTGGAAATGTTGAAACAAAAAATAATGACTCTTCAAAAAACTTAAGAGCCTAGTGGTGGGAGAGATGTGTAAGTAGTTATGATATGCTATGATCGTTGTGCTGTAATAAAAGTGTGACTGAAAGTGGTGGGGAAATTGGAAGGAAAAACGTAGATCAGCTTAAAGTCAGCAAAGGGTTTATAGAAGAGGATCCACTTGAGCTGAGACTTACATGATAAGTTGGAGAGGTGCATTCAGATACAGAAAACAGCACAGAAGACTTTACACTTGAATGAATGTAGCACATTTAGAAAAATTACAATTCAAGTACAGTATTGTTGGAGTGTATATTGTGAGGAGAATGGGTTAAAAGAGTTGGGGATATATTCTAATGGGAGGTAGACATATTCTGTATGAATGACTTTGAATTTTGTAAGTTATAAAGTCATCAAAGATTTTGAAGAGTAAGGTGAAATTATTAGTTACATGTTGCAAAGATTATCGTACAGTGTAGAGGATGAACGGGAGGGTTTTGATCCTAGAGCAATGAATGTAAGTAATGACAGATCAAGTAATAGGGGACTAAGTTAGGTCAGTGGCAGTAAAAGACAAAAGGAAAATAAAGATAACTATTTAGATGATAGAATTACCATGAGACTTAGTGACTGATTCGATAGCAGAGGCAAAAGAGAGAGGAAACTTTGCCTTCAAGGTTTCCGATTTTGGTAGTTGAAAGATGTTCATCAGTTTGGGCAAAATTAAAAGGGGAGGAGTTTTAGCATGAAGTAGTGAATCTAAGGGGATGCACTGAAGGTTTGGGATGAATAAAATTTGGTTGTGATGGTTGTTGCACACCTATAAATGTAATAAAATTCATTAAGTAATAAAGTGGTGAATCTAGATCATTATCATGCTAAATTTGAAACATTTGAGATATCCAGGAGAACATTTCTTACAGGCTGAGGAACATTCAGGGGGTCCAAAAGAAGTATGTCCTATAAAGGAGACTAAGAAGTATCAAGAGATGCAGGGGAGGATGTTACTAAGAAAAGAGGTTAAGAGGGTTATAATCAATGGCAATAAATGCAATAAAAAGATCAACTGAAAGAACTTTAAATCTGAGAACTCTGGGAGATGCCCAATTGTTCTAAGTTGAAGACTTGGTGAAGGTGAGGAAATGGAGATAGTAAGTGCAGATCTTCCTGGAGATTTGATTGTAAAAGGAAAGAGTGAGGGTAAGTGAAAGGAATAAACCCAAGATCAAGGAAACTTTGCCATGTTTGTTTAAAAGATGGAAGACATCTGAATTGTTTAAACGCTGAGAAGGATAGCCAATAGAAAGAGAAATGAAAGAAAAGGGGCAGCTGAAGATACAACATCCCAGAATAGAGAGGTGAAGAGAAATGAGAGATAAACCTAGGTGGAGAAGTTAACTTTGGATAGGAAGAACGATTTTCTTTTTTCTAAGCTAAGGAGCAAGGAAGTAAGGGTATGTTTGGTTCTGAATACTTTAGAGGAGGTGCAGTGGGAAGAAGGGGTGGTAGATGACACGAAATGAAGTAGTTTATGTCAGACAGCTTTCATTTTTTCCCCTGTGAAATAGAAAGTAAAGTAGGCTGAAAGATAAATATTTAAAATTAGGGGCTTAAAGTGTGGAAATCTGAAAAACCAGTTGAAGTAAGGATATAGGTGAAACTGGGAGTCATTAAATTAATGAGTATCCAATATATGATGTTTCACCAATAGCCTTTAGTAGCTGCAGTATTGTAAGTAAAACAAGCGTGTGGTTGGATTAATCTATATTTGAGGATTAGTATACTTTGTATTGCAGAATGGGTTAAGGAAACAAAACTGCTGTCAAAAGAGAACATAAGTGATATCCTAAACTGGATATCTAACCTAGAAAGAAAAGGAGATTTTATTTTTCAGCAATGTTATTGAGAACCATAGTTGTATTATATAATGCCTTTTCATGTAAAACTTAAATAATAAAAAAATTAAATATGGTTTTGCATATTTAATTTGGCCTACTGTTTCATACCTATCATAATTTTTGTTTTAAAATTTTTATTAAAGTATGATTGATTTACAGTGTTCCTTCAAATTCTACTATACAGTGAAGTGACCAAGATATATATATATATATATATATATGTATATATACACACACACATTTTTACTTTTTTCTTTTTTGGGCTTTTTAGGGCCGCACCCACAGCATATGGAGGTCCCCAGGCTAGGGGTCAAATCGGAGCTGTAGCTGCTGGTCTATACTACAGCCACAGCAAAACCAGATCTGAGCCATGTCTGTGCCCCATGTCACAGCTCATGGCAATGGCAGATCCTTAACCTACTGAGAGAGGCCAGGGATCAAACCTGCATCCTCATGGATAATAGATTTGTTTCCGCAGAGCCACAATGGGAACTCCCATTCTTATTTTTTTCATACTATCTTCCATCATGTTCTAACCCAAGAGACTATACACAGTTCCCTGTGCTATACAGTAGGACCCCATTACCCATCCGTTCTGAATGTAATAGTTTGCATCTACCGCCCCCAAAACTCCTGCTCCACCCCTTTCTTTCCCTACTCCCCCGAGCAAACACAAGTCTGCTCTTCAAGTACATGATCTGTTTCTGTTTTGTAGATAGGACCATTTGTACCATATTTTATTACTTATCACCATATAAGTGATATCGTATGATAATTTGTCTTTTTCTGACTTCACTAAGTATTAGAATCTCTAGTTCTATCCATGTTGCTGCAAATGGCATTATTTTATCCTTTTTATGACTGTGACGTATTCCATCATATATATATATATACACACACACACACACACACACACACACACACCATATTCCATCATATATATATATATATATACACACATCATATTCTATCATATATATATGTATACACACACACACAATATTTTCTTAATCCTTTCATCTGTTGATGGACATTGTTTCCATGTCTTGGCTATTGTGATAGTGTGCTATGAAAAAATGGGTGCATCTTTTTGACTGAAAATTTTGTTTAGATATATGCCCAGGAGTGGGATTGCTGGATCATACGGTAGTTTTATATTTAGTTTTCTGAGGTATCTCCATACTGTTTTCCATGGTGGTTGTACCAATTTACATTCCTACCAACAATAAAAGTGGGTTCCCTTTTCTCCACATCCTCTCCAGCATTTGTTATTTGTTGATATAATGATAGGCATTCTGAATGGTGTGAGGTGGTACCTAATTGCAGTTTTGATTTGTAATTCTCTAATAATTAGTGATGTTGAGCATTTTCATGTGCCTGCTGGCCATCTGTTTGTCTTTAGAGAAATGTGTATTTAGGTCTTCTGCCCATTTTTTGATTGGGTTGTTTGTTTTTTTGTTGTTGAGTTGTATGACTTGTTTGTATGTTTTGGAGATTAAGACTTGTCTTTTGCATCGTTTGCAAAGATTTCCTCCCATTCTGTGGGTTGTCTTTTGATTTTCTAATTGTTTCCTTTTGTTGTGCAAAAGCTAGTAAGTTTGATTAGGTCCCATTGGTTTATTTTTGTCTTTATCATCATTATTCTAGGAGGTGGACCAGACAAGATGTTGCTGTGATTTATATCAAATAGCATTCTGCTTATGTTTTCCTTTAGGATTTTTATAGTATCTGGCCTTACATTTATGTCTTTATCCATTTTGAGTTTATTTTTGTGTATGGTGTTAGAAAATGTTCTTTTTAAAAATTTTTATTTATTTTTTTAGGGCCACACCCATGGCATGTGGAGGTTCCCAGGCTAGGGGTCAAATTGGAGCTACAGCTGCTGGCCTACACCACAGCAACTTGGGATTTGAGCTGCATCTGCGGCCTACACCACAGCTCATGGCAATGCTGGATCCTTAACCCACTGAGCAAGTTCAGGGATCGAACCTGCAACCTCATGGTTACTAGTCAGATTTGTTACCGCTGAGCCATAATGGCAACTCCAGAAAATGTCCTAATTTCATTCTTTTACATGTAGCTATCCAGTTTTCTCAGAACCACTTATTGGAGAGACTGTCTTTCCTCCACTGTATGTTCTTGCCTCCTTTGTTATAGATTAATTGACCATAAGTGCTTGGGTTTGTTTCTTGGCTTTCTGTCCTGTTCCATTTACCTATCTATCTATCTATCTATCTATCTATCTATCTATCTATCTATCTATCTATATTTTTTGCCTTTATCTAGGGCCGCACCTGCAGCATGTGGAGGTTCCCAGGCTAGGGGTCTAACAGGAGCTGTAGCTGCCGGCCTTCGCCACAGCCACAGCAACGCGGGATCGTTAACCCACTGAGCAAGGCCAGGGACCGAACCCGCAACCTCATGGTTCCTAGTCGGATTCCTTAACCACTGAGCCACGACGGGAACTCCCTTGTATCTATATTTCTGTTTTTGTGCCAGATCCATACTGTTGTGATGACTGTGGCTTTGAGTATAGTCTGAATTCAGGGAGCCTGATTCCTCCAGCTCTGTTTTTCTTTTTGATATTGCTTTGGCTATTTGGAGTCTTGTGTTTCCATACAAATTTTAAAATATTTTTTTATGGTTCTGTGAAGAATGTCATTGATAATTTGATAGGGATTGCATTGAATCTGTATATTGCCTTGGGTAGTATAGCCATTTTGACAATACTGATTCTTCCAGTCCAAGAGCATAATATATCTTTCCATCTGTTTGCATCATCTTTTCTTTCTTTCATCAGCATCTTATATTTTTCAAAGTACTGGTCTGTGTCTCTAGGTAGGTTTACTCCTAGGTATTTTATTATTTTTGATGCAATGGTAAATGGGCTTATCTCCTGAATTTATCTTTCTGATCTTTCATTGTTAGTATATAGAAATGCAATTGATTTCTAAGTATTAATTTTATATCCTGAAACTTTACCAAATTCATTGATGAGCTCTAACAGTTTTCTTGTATTGTCTTTAGGATTGTCTATGTATAGTATCATGTTGTTTGTAAACAGTGATAGTTTTACTTGCTCTTTTCCAATTTGGATTCCTTTTATTTCTTTTTCTTCTTTGATTTCTATGGCCTAGGACTTCCAAAACTGTTAAATAATAGTGGTGAAAGCGGACATCCTTGTCTTGTTTCTGATCTAATCAGAAATGTTTTCAGTTTTTCACTATTGAGAATATTATCTGTGGGTTTGTCATATATGGCTTTTATTTCCCTCTCTGCCCACTTTCTGGAGAGTTTTCAGTCAGAGATGGGTGTTGAATTTTGTCAAAAGCTTTTTCTGCATCTATTGAGATGATCATATGGTTTTTATTTTTCAGTTTGTTGATGTGGTGTATTACACTGATTGATTCACACACATTGAAGAATACTTGCATCCCTGGGATAAATCCCACTTGATCATGGTCTATGAGCTTTAAAATAGATATTTGGATGAAGTCTGCTGATATTTCATTGAGGATTTTTGCATCTATGTTCATCAGCGATATTGGCCTGTAGTTTTCTTTTTATATAGTATCTTTGTCTGGTTCCAGTATCAGGGTGATGGCTTCATAGAATATTCTTGGGAGTGTTCCTTCCTCTATAATTTTTTGGAAGAGTTTCAGAAGAATAGATGTTAACTCTTCTCTGAATGTTTGAAAGAGTTCACTTGTGAAGACATCAAGTCCTGGACTTTTGTTTTTTGGAAGTTTTAAAATCACATTTTTGATTTCAGTTCTTGTGATTGGTCTATTCATATTTTCTGTTTTTCCTGGTTTAGTCTTTGTAGGTTGTACCTTTATAAGAAACTGTCAGTTTCTTCTAGTTTGTCCATTTTATTGCCATACAGTTGCTCATAGTAGTTTCTTCTGATCCTTAGTATTTCTGTGATATCAGTTGTAACTTCTCCTTTTTCATTTCTAATTTTATTGATTTGAACCATTTCCTTTTTTTTTCTTGATGAGTCTAGCTAAAGGTTTATCAATTTTATCTTTTCAAACAACCAACTTTTGGTTTCATTAATCTTCTTTATTGTTTTCTTTGTCTCTATGTCATTAATCTCTGCTCTAATCTTTATGACTTCTTTCCTTCTGCTAATTTTGGGCTTTGTCTGTTCTTCCTTCTTTAGATGTTTTAGGTGGAAGGTTAGGTTTTTTTGAGTTTTTTTCTTCTTTCCTGAGATAAGATTGTATTGCTATAAACTTCCTTCTCAGAACTACTTTTGCTGTGTCCTATAGCTTTTGGATAGTTGTATCTTCATTGTCATTTTTCTCTAAGCATCTTTTGATTTCCTCTTTGATTTCTCCAATGATCTCTTGGTTGTTTAGTAGCATATTGTTTAGTTTCCAGGAGTTTGCGTTTTTTTGCTGTTTTTTTCTTATATTTGATTTTTAGTCTCATAGCATTGTGTTCAGAGAAAATGCTTGAAACGATTTCAATTTTTAAAAAATTTACCAAGGCTTGATATGTGATCTACCCTGGAGAATGTTCCATGTGCACTTGAGAAGAACATATATTATGCTGTTTTGGGATGGAATGTCCTATAAATATCAGTTATGTCTATCTAGTGTAGTGTATCATTTAAGGCCCATGTTTCCTTATTGATTTTCTATCTGGATGATCTGTCCATTGCTTTAAGTGGGGTGTTAAAGTCCCCCACTCTTATCGCGTTGCTGTCAGTTTCTCCTTTTATGACCATTAGCAGTTGGCTTATATATTATGGTGCTCTATGCTGGGTGCATATATATTTACAATTGTTATATCTTCTTCCTTGGACTGATCCTTTGATCATTATGTAACATCCTTCTTTGTCTTGTGATCTTTATTTTAAAATCTATTTTGTCTGATATGAGTATTGCTACTCCTGCTGTTTTATGATTTCCATTTGCACATAATACTTTCTTCTATCCCCTCATTTTAATTCTGTATGTGTCCTTAGCTCTCAAGTGGGTCTCTTGTAAACAGCATATATATGGGTCTTGTTTTTGTATCCATCCAGCCAGTCTGTGTCTTTTAGTTGGAGCATTTAATCCATTTACATTCAATGTAATTATGGATAAGTATGTTCTTATTGCTATTTTCTTAATTTCTTTTGACTGTTATTTTGGTTCTTTTTTCTTCCCTTCCTCTTTTTTTGTCTTCTCTTGTGATTTGCTGACCATATTTAGTGTCATGCTTGGATTGCTTTTTTCTTTTTTATGTATGTGTCCATTACAGTTTTTTGACTTGTGGTTCTCATTATATTTTGATATAACTATCTCTATGTATGCAGAATTGTTTCTGGTTGCTAGTCTCTTAATTTCAAAGGCATTTTCAGTGTTCTGTATTTGTTGTCTCCTCTTCTCATACTTGCTAGTTTTGGTATATTTGTCCATGTGTGATTTCCTACTTTTATATTATCTTTGTCTTTACCAGTGAGCTTTCTCATTTGTAATACTCTTATTTCTAATGGCAACTTTTTCTTTTCTGCTTAGAGAAGTGCCTTTAGTAGTTGCTCTAGAGCTGGTTCGGAGGTGCTGAATTCTCTCAGCCTTTGCTTGCCTGAAAAGCTTTTGATTTCTCCATCAAATCTGAATGAGAGCTGTGCTGGGTAGAGTATTCTTGGTTCTAGGTTCTTCCTCTTCATCACCTCAAATATATCTTGCCATTCCCTTCAGGTTTGTAGAGTTTCTGCTGAAAAATCAGCTGTTATCCTTAACAGGGTTCCCTTATATGTTATTTGTTGCTTTTCCCTGGGGCTTGTGTGTGTGTGTGTGTGTGTGTGTGTGTGTAGGGCTGCACCCACAGCATATGGAAGTTCCCAGGTTAGGGGTCAAATCAGAACTGTAGCTGCCAACCTACACTACAGGCACAGCAGCACATGATCTGAGCTGCATCTACAACCTACATCACAGCTCATGGCAATGCCAGATCCTTAGCCCACTGAGCAAGGCCAGGGATTGAACCTGCGTCCTCATGGATGCTGGTCAGATTCGTTTCCACTGAGCCATGACAGGAACTTCTTCCCTTGTGGCTTTTAATAATTTGATTTTGGTCAGTTTGATTAGTATGTGTCTCACTATGTTTCTCCGTGGGTTTATCCCGTATGGGATTCTCTGTGCTTCCTCAACTTGAGCATTTCCCATATTAGGGAAATTTTGGGCTATAATCTCTTCAAATATTTTATCTGGCCCCTTTTCTTCTCTCTTCTACTCTGGAACTCATATGATGCAAATGTTGATATGTTTAGTGTTGTCCCAGAGGTCTCTTAGACTCTCCTCAGTTCTTTTCATTCTTTTTTCTTTATTATTTTCTGTGGCAGTGGTTTCATCCATTCTGTCTTCCACCTCACTTATTCATTCTTCTGCCTTCATTATCCTGCTATTGGTTCCTCCTACTGTATTTTTCATTTCAGATATTGTGCTATTCTTCTCAGTTTGCTTGCTCTTTAAATCCTCTAGCTCTTTATTAAACATTTCTTTTAACTTCTCAATCTGTGTCTCCATTCTTTTTCCAACACCTTGAATCATCTTTACTATCATCACTCTGAATTCTTTTTCAGGTAGATTGCCTATCTCCTTATCATTTAGTTGTTTTTGTGTGTTTTGTTCCTTTGTCTTCAAGCTAATTCTTTGTCATGACATAATGTGTACTATTCTATTCATTGTTCCCTTGACAGCAGATATTTACGTGCAGCAGCAGGGCCCTGTTCTGGAGTTCTCAGGGGGTGGTAGCAGTTCATGTGTACCCAGAGCATGCGATGGGAGCAACGGTATGACATTCCCTCTCCTGGAGCTGGATGGCTCCAGGGAGGTGGCAGTATTCCACAGTTCAAAGGGTTGCCTTTGTAGCATGCATGGGCAGCATGGGCTCCTGTGACCCCTCCTGTTACCAGGCTGCTCTCAGGACTATTCGTAGCTGGCAATGTCATCAGTTTCTCCTGCAGTCCCTCACTTTGCCAGCATGGCTTTTGGGACTGCTCTCTGTAGCTATAGGAGCAGGCACCATTCTGCAGTCACTCCCCTTGTTTGGCCACTCTCGGGATCTGTCTGTAGTCCCAGGGGCAAGGACTTCTCTGTAACTGTTGCTAAAAGGTTCTTTTTGTAGCTGCAGGACATGCACTTCCGTTGGCCCCTCTGCCTGCTTGGAGGCTGGAAGAAGGGCTATCTGTAGCTGCTGAGGATTGGAATTTGGAACAATGGGCCTCTCACAGCTCCTTTGGCATAGAAAGAGCACCACTGGCACAGACCCCTGCAGGGCCAGTGGCAGAAGCCATGGAGCTTGTGGTTTTCTCTGGCTGGGCAGTTTGTGGCTCCCACAGGGAGCATGCTTTGTTGGTGGTTCTTTTGGCATAGAAGGAGTGCCACTGGCATGGGCCTTTGCAGATATACTGGCAGGAGCCACGGAGCTTGTGTTATTCCCAGGTGGTTATTCTGCCCACTCCAAGTTCTCTGTAGCCTAAGGGTGGGGCTGCTCCCCAGCTGTTGCTAGGCAGCTGCTGCTGCCAGGTAGCTCCCAGAACTGAAACATACAGTGTGCTGCAACTTCAGAGCATGCACAGGGTACAAGGTGATGTAACCTGCCATTACCTCCAGCACCCCCAAACAACGGTACCCAGCCTCAAAGCCCAACTGGGTTGCCTTAGTTTATGGTCACCTGATAATCTAGTCATCCAGGCTGTTTTTGCTCTGTGAACCCCACATGGCCAGCCCTGGCTTTCTCTTTAAGTCTGATCTCTAAGGCCAGAATTTAAGTTCTTGACACCTACTGGCACCAGAATATGGTTGCTGGTTGCTATAGCACTGACTGTGGAGGATTGTTTCCTTTTTAACTGCTTCACACTGATCACTGTGTTCTCCAATACCCTAAAGCTCCTTCCCTGTCCCAGGTGATTTCCTCAGCAAATTTCCAGTGTGCAGGACCTTTTCTTCTTTCCAGCTCCCTCCTAAGGATGGAGAAGGACTCATCTTGCTTCTTTTCTCTTCTTTCCTTTGTCCTATCTGGTTTCATGAAGTTTTTCTTGCTCGATCATAATCCCGAGGTCTTTTGTCAGTGTTCAGCAAATTTTCTGTGGGAATAGTTCCACATGTAGATGCATTCTCATTGTATTTGTGGGAGAAAGTGAGCCTCACGTCATACTGTTATGCCATCTTCCTCCTCCTCTATCTTTTCTTACCTTTTTTTTTTTAACGGATTTCTTTGCTGTCCAAAAGCTGTAAGTTTAATTAGGCCCCACTTGTTTATTTTTGTTTTTATTTCTATTGCTTTGGGAGACTGACATAAGAAAACATTTGCATGGTTGATGTCAGAGAATGTTTTGCCTATGTTCCCTTCTAGGAGTTTTATGGTGTCTTGTCTTAAGTTTAATCTTTAAGCCACTCTGAGTTTATCTTTGTGTATGGTGTAAGAGTGTGTTCTAGTTTCATTGCACGACTTGCTGAAGAGACTGTCTTTTTCCCATTTTATATTCTTGCATCCTTTGTCAAAGATTAGTTGAACTGCTTTTGCAGCATCCCATAGATTTTGAATGGTTATGTTTTCATTATCATTTGTCTTGAGGTACTTTTAAATTTCCTTTTTGATTTCCTCATTGACCTACTAGCTTTTTAGTAGCATGTTGTTTAGTCTCCATGTAGTCAGTATTTTCTCATTTTATTTACTGTGGTTGATTTCCAGTTTTATGCCATTGTGGTCAGAGAAGATGCTTGGAATAATTGCTATACTCTTAAATTAAAAAAAAAATCTTTTTAGGGCCACACCTGCAGCATATGGAAGTTCCCAGGCTAGGGGTCGAATTGGAGCTGTAGCTGCTGGCCTACACCACAGCCACAGCAATGCCAGATCTGAGCTGCATCTGCGAACCACACCACAGCTCATGGCAACACTGGATCCTTAACCCACTGAGCAAGGCCAGGGATCAAACCTGCGTCCTCATGAATACTAGTGGGGTTTGTTACTGCTGAGCCACAATGGGAACTCCTTAAATTTGTTGAAATTAGTTTTGTGTCCCAGTATGTGGTCAGTCCTAGAGAATGTTCCATGTGCACTTGAAAAGAATGCATATTCTGGTTTTTTTTTTTTGGGGGGGGGATGTAATGTCCTGAAAATCTTTTGGATATAATGTCCTGAAAATATCAATTGAGTCTAACTGTTCGATTGTATCATTTAGGATCTTCATTGCCTTATTGATTTTCTGTCTGGAAGATCTGTCCATTGATTCGAGTGAGTTGTTAAGTTTCCTACTGTTATTGTATCCCCATGAATTTCTTCTTTTATGTCTGTTAGTATATGTTATATGTATTTGGGTGCTCCTATATTAGCAGCACAGATGTCGACGAGCATAATATCCTCTTCTTAAATTGGTCCTTTTGTTATTAAATAGTGTCCTTCTTTGTCTTTATGGCTTTTGCTTTAAAGTCTATTTTGTCTAATATGAGTATTGAAACTCCTGCTTTCCTGTCTTTTCTGTTCGCATGAAATATCTTTTTCCATCCTGTCACTTTAAATTTATATGCATCCTTTGTCCTAAGGTGAATCTCTTGTAGGCAGTATATTGTAGGTTCTTGCCTTTTTTTTAATCCAGTCTACCACTATATGTCTTTTGATCTGAGCATTCAGTCCATTGACATTTAAGGTAATTATTTAAATAAATATGTATTTATTGCCATTTTAAACCTTGTTTTCCAGTTGGTTCTATGTTTTTCCTTTGTTCCTTTCTTTTTTTTTTGGTTGGGTGATTTTGTTTTATTTTTTGCTTATGTCGTCTGCTTTTTGTTTTTTTGTGAATGTATTGTTTGTTTTTTGATTTGTGGTTGCCCTGTTTTTCAAGTATGTTAACCTATTCCTCTATCTATACTTGCTTTAGACTGATAATCATATAGGCTCAAATACATTCTAAAAAAAATAAAGGAGTCTAGATTTTCTTTCTCTACTTCCCCACATTTTATGATTTTGTTGTCCTTTTTTCACATCTTCATGTTTATCCTTTTGCTATTCCTTGTGTTTATCATTGCTTTCACAAATAGCTTTTTTTTCCCTTTTTGATCTGTACACTGGCTTATTTAAGTAATTAATTTCCAATAGTGGTTTCCTCCATCCTATATCTTCTTACTTCTTTCCTATTTAAAGGAGCCCTTTCTATATTTCTTTTAGAATGGGTTTAGTATTTCTGTATTTTTAGTTTTTGTTTGAGAAATTCTTTATATCTCCTATTTTCAACGATAACCTTGCTGGATAGAGTATTCTACGTTGCAAAATTTTCCCATTTAGAACTTTGAATATATCTTGTCACTCTCTTCTTACCTGTAGTGTTTCTGTAGAGAAATCAGCTGATAGCTTTATGGGGATTCCCTTATAATTAACTGTTTGTTTTCCTCTTGCTGCTTTAGAATCCTCTCTTTAACTTTTGCCATTCTGTAGGTCTGTTTTGTAGGTCAACTTGTTTGGGGCCCTTTGTTCTTCCTGTATGGGGATATCTGTTTCCTTCTTTCGATTTGGGAAGTTTTCAGCCATAATTTCTTAAAATACATTTTCAATCCGCTTTTATTTTTCTTCTCCTCTGGAATCCCTATTATGCATAGACTGGCACACTTTATGTTATCCCATAGATCTCTTATATTGCTTTCATTTTTTTAAATTTGGTTTTCTGCCTGCTGTCCTGATTGGGTGATTTCCATTATTCTATCTTCCAAGTCACTTATTCATTCCTCTACATTATTCATTCTGCTGTTCCATGCCTTTAACTCTGCTTTCATCTCTGCAAATGAATTTTCTAATTTATCTCGGCTCATCCTTATAGTTTCTAGTTCCTTTTTAAATTAATTTGCATTACTGGGTGGTTTTTTTTTTTTTTTTTTTAGTCTTTTTTAGGGCCACACCCATGGGCACATGGAGGTTCCTAGCCTAGGGGTCAAATTGCAGCTGCAGTTGCTGGCCTAAACCACAGCCACACCAACACCAGATTCAAGCCACTTCTGTGACCTACACCACAGCTCAAGGCAATGCCAGATCCTTAACCCACTGAGTGAGGTCAGGGATCGAACCTGTGCCCTCATGGATACTAGTCAGATTAGTTTCTGCTTAGCCACAATGGGAACTACCTGCATTACCAGTGATATCCATTCTTAGTCCCTTAATATTTCCATTATCTCCTTTTTGAACTTAACATCTGCTAGACTGCATAGGTCTGCTTCTTTGTTTACTCCTTCATGAGAATTCTCCTGGCCCTTTTTTTTCTTCTTTTTACAGCCACACCTGCATCATGTGAAAGTACCTGGGCTAGGGGTCAAATTGGAGCTGCAGTAGCAGACCTAGGCCACAGCCATGGCAACACCAGATCCCAGCCATACCTGCAATCTACGCTGGCAGCTTGTGGCAACACTGGATTCTTAACCCACTGAGTGAGGCCAGGGATCAAACCAGCATCCTCACAGACACTGTGTTGGGTCCTTAACCCACTGAGCCACAATAGGAACAGAATTCTCCTGTTCTTTTAATTGGGAATAGTTCCTGTGCTTTTTCATTTTGCTTATAATTTCCTTACTTTACGAGTTCAGGGAAAACAGTTATCTACTGTAGTCTTAGAGCGCTATTTATATGTAGAAGCATCCCTGGGTAGCTTGTGAGGGCTTACTGTTTGTTGTGTGTGCGCATGCTGCTTTTGATTTGGATGCTTGCTGTCTCCTTCCTCAATGTGTGCAAGCCATTAAATTCTTGATAGGATGTGTGCAGGTACATGGCCTGTGCATGTTTCCAGGGAGGTAGAGGCAATGGGCTGCACCTGCAGGCAACACCTAGTTGCTGGGCGCTTGGCAGTGGTAAGGACTCATGTGGAGGTGGGGGTGGCAGGCTGCTCCTGGTTGTAAGGCTCCCAGCAGTGGAAGTCACCCTCAGGGAGGCAGGGGTAAGTGTCCAGAGCCCCTGGCAGTGATAGTGGTGGGGCGTGTGTTCCCAGCAAGTTTAGGGCAGTGAGTGGCGCTCAATTGCAGTGCCTTCCACAGCAGCACCATCCGAGATGACCGACTGCAGGTAGTGTCTATTCACAGGACACTCAGCAGTGGTGGGCTGAGCCCACCTCTGGAGTCCAAGATGGCTGTGGTGGTTTGTACCTGTCCCTGGAGTGTGCACAAGAGGTGCTCTGCTGCCTGAGAGCCCACAGATACACAGACAAAGAAGTTCCTATGGTAATCCCGCCCCCCACACCTATGGTGGGCCCAGACCTCCTCCTGCACTCCTGCTGTGTTTCACCTCTCCCTAGCCCCGTCAGGGTGTTTCCACACAGTCAACCCTAGTCCTTTCTCCAGAACTGACCTCTGAAGCCAAGTCATAGAGCCCAGCTCCCTCCTGAGTGTTTCGTGCTGTAGTGTGCTGGGTTTTGGTAGCGATGGTCTGTGTGTGTCTCTCTCTGATTTTCCCTCCTCAGACCAGCTGCTGAACTTTTCTCTGAGGCTTTGAGGCTCCCCGTCCATTATGGCTGATCTTCCTGTCAGTTAGGTGGCCTGCCAGGGTATAAATTCCTTTCCTCTTATACAGCTCCCTCTCAGGAGTGCTGGTCCTGTCCTGATACCTTTTATTCTCTTCTTTCTCCCTCTCTTTTTGGTTCTACCCAGTTATGTGGAGGGTTTCTTGCCCTTTTTGGAAATCTGAGGTCTGCTGGCATTCAGAAGATGTTCTCTGTGAATTGTTCTACATAGTGTTTTTTTTTTTTTTTTTTAATGTGTTTGTGGGAGAAGGTGAGTGTCACATCCTTATTCTCTGCCATCTTGATCCCACCCTGTTTATAGACTTTCTGATAATGGCCATTATGACTGGTGTAAGGTGATACCTCACTGTGGTTTTGATCTGCATTTCTTTGATACTTTGTGATGTTGAGTATCTTTTCATGTGCCTTTTGGCTGCCTCCTAGGTATTCTTTGGAGAAATGCCTATTTAGGTCTTTTGCCCATTTTTTGTTTAGATTGTTTGGTTTTTTGATATTGAGCTGTATGAGCTGTTTGTATATTTTGGAAATTAATACCCTGTTGGTCACATTTCCAAATATTTTCTCCCATTCTGTAGGCCATATTTTCATCTTTTTTATGGTTTCCTTTGCTGTGCAAAAGCTTTTAAGTTTAGTTCCATTGTTTATTTTTGTTTTTGTTTCCATTACTCTGGGAGATGGATCAAAATATACTGCTGCAATTTATGTCAAAGAGTGTCCTTCCTATGTTTTTCTCTAGGAGTTTTATTTAGACTGTTAACCCGTTTTGAGTTTATTTTTGTATATGGTGTTAGAGTGTGTTATAATTTCTTTCTTTTACATGTAGTTGTCCAGTTTTCCCAGAACCGCTTATTGAAGTGATTGTCTCTCTCCATTGCATTTTTTTTTTTTTTGGTCTACTTTGGTATAGATAACTGACTATAAGTACATGGGTTTATTTCTAGGCTTTCTATCCTGTTCCATTAATCTATGTTTGTGCCAGCACCATACTGTTTTGATTACTGTAGCTGTACAGTATAGTCTGAGGTCAGAGAATGTGACTCCTCCTGCTATATTCTTCTTTCTTAGGATTGTTTTGGTTATTCAGAGTCTTTTGTATTTCTGCACAGATTAAAACTTCTTTTTTCACCCCAGTTCTGTGAAAAATGCCCTGGTAATTTTATAGGAATTGCATTCAGTCTGTTGAGTGCCTGGGGTAGTATAGTCATTTTAACAATATTAATTCTTATAACCCAAGAGTATGGTGTATTTTTCCATCTGTCTGCATCATCTTCATTTTCTTTCATCAGTACTTTATAGCTTTCAGAGTACAGATCTTTTACCTCCTTCAGTAGGTTTATTCCTAGGTATTATTTTTTTTTTGATGCAATGGTAAATGGGATTATTTCTTTAATTTGTCTTTCTAATATTTTGTTGTTAGTGTATAGAAATGTACACTAATATATAGATTTCCATATATTAATTTTGTTTCCAGCAAATTTGCAAAAATCATTGAAACTGGTAGTTTTCTATATATTAATTTTGTTTCCAGCAAATTTGCCAAAAATCATTGAAACTGGTAGTTGTCTGGTGTTTTTTTTTTTAAGATTATCTTTCTTTTCTCCCCCAACTCTTTCTTAAAAACTTTTAACTTATTGTTCTGTGCATCCACTCTCCTCCCAGGCTTTTTGATCATCTTTATGATCATTAAACTCTTTCTTGGGTAGATTTCCCATCTCCACCTCACTTAGTTTTTCGGAGGTTTTACCTTGTTCCTTTTTATAAAACATATTCCTCGGCTGTTTCATTTTGTCTGAATTTCTATTTGTATTTTTATGTATATGATAGGTTAGTTTATTTCTCAACTTTGGGGAAGTGGCCTTCTGCTAGGAGATATCCTGTTCATCCCAGCAGTGCAATTCCCTCTCATCACCCAAGCTATTCCCTCTCATCACCCTCTCATCACCCTCAGAGGGCTTATATGGGTCTTTCTACTGTGGTGGGCTAACCATGTGCGCAATCTG
This sequence comes from Catagonus wagneri, assembly GCA_004024745.2. Lineage (NCBI taxonomy): Eukaryota > Metazoa > Chordata > Mammalia > Artiodactyla > Tayassuidae > Catagonus > Catagonus wagneri. The sequence continues at coordinate 15,419,435 of PVHT020000009.1, read as the reverse complement.
GTTGGCCCCTAGTCTGGTTGGTTGCCAGGCCCTGCCTTATACAGATACTGCTGGCTGCTGTTTAGTGGGGCCTGGTCACGAGGTGGCTGGTTGCCGAACCCTAGGGTACCCCTGGGGTTAGTACTGGCTCACTGACTGGCAGAGTATGTGTCCCAAAGACTGGGGCTGTTATCTACCCCAGCAGGTAAAACCAGATCATGGGGCTAGTGCTGCTCTACTGGAAGGCCGAGCTGATTCCTGGAGTCTCACTGCAGGGCTCAGGAATACCAGAGCTCATTGCAGATTATTGGGGGTGGTGGTGGTGGTTGTATGTTGGTTCCTGACAGTTAGGTCTGGGGTGTCCTGAAGGCTGTACAGACCTGCTGGTTGGCCGGGCCAGACCCAGCTGGTCCCAGGGTAGGGTCTGGCCTATGTTGTTGGATTGCAGGTTTTTGTTTCTGTGTCTGCCTCCTGTTGGATGAGGCTGGTCTAGAGGCTTGGACTGGCCTCCTAGTGCGAGAGCCTGGTATCTGTTCACTGGTGAATGGGGCTATGTTTTGGTCCCCTGGTGCGCTGGGCCATATTTAGGAGCATGGCAGTTGTGGGCTCTTTAGTTTTTATGCATCTTGTCTGCTAATAGATAGGTGTGCCCCCACTCCATTAGTTTTTTTGGCCTGCAGCATCTGAGCACTATTGTCGGCAGGCAGTTGGGTGGGGCCACATTTTGGAGCTAATGAGCCAACGTGTCAGCTGCCAACACTGGTCCCCAATATGCTTTCCATTAGTGTCTGTGTCCCTGGAGTGAGCCACAGCCAGCCTCCTGCCATTCCAGGAGACTCTCCAAGACCAGCAGGTAGGTCTGGCCCAGGCTCAAATCAAATTAATGCTTTTGCACGTGGGATTTTTGTGTGCACCCTTTAAGAGTAAAGCCTCTAGTTTCCCCAGTCCTATGAGGGTCCTGTAATTAAGTCTCACTGGCCTTCAAAGCCAAATGTTCTGGGGGTACATCTTCCTACTGCTGGACCCTTGGGCTGGGGAGCCTGACATGGGGCTCAGAACTCTTGCTCCTATGGGAGAGCTGCTGCAGTATAATTATTCTCCAGTTTGTATGTGGCCAACCTGAGGGTGTGGGGTTTGATTATATTGCAAGTCCACCCCTCCTACCTATCTTGTTGTGGTGCTTTCTTTATGTCCTTAGCTGTTAAAAATATTTTCTGGTAGTTTTAAGTCTTTTTTTTTGTCTTTTTGCCTTTTATGTAGAGCCGCAAATGTGGCGTATGGAGGTTCCCAGGCTAGGGGTCTAACAGGAGCTGTAGCTGCCGGCCTTCGCCACAGCCACAGCAACGTGGGGTCCGAGCCACGTCTGCAACCTACACCACAGCTCACGACAACGCCAGATCCTTAACCCACTGAACAAGGCCAGGGATCGAACCCACACCTCATGGTTCTTAGTCGGATTTGTTAACCACTGAGCCACATAGGGAACTCCTTAAGTCTTTTTTTAATCAATAGTTGTTCTGCAAATAGTTGTGATTTTCATTTGCTCATGAGAGGAGGTGATCTCAGGGTCTTTTTATTCTGCTATCTTGGCTGCTTTCCTTTTAGCTTCCTTTTAATTCTTCTTTAGGAAATCTCTTTCGGAAGGTGGCAATTTGTAAATAAGATTCTGAAGTATATATTCATAACAGGTTATCTGCCCATACAGAAGATGCTTATAAAACATAGGATTCTTCCAATGATATACTATAAGCTAAGTCCAATTATTGTAAAGAAATATTTTTACAATGATGTTGAAAGAAGTATTTCTACATTTTTCAAACTACTTTTCATTTAGGCAATACTTTTTTCTTAAGAAATAGCTGATCATTGATTAGCCTACTTTCTCAGATAATTCTTTTTTTTTTTTTCATCTTTTTGCCTTTTCTAGGGCTGCATCCACGGCATATGGAGATTCCCAGGCTAGGCTAATCGGAGTTGTAGCCAACGGCCTACACCACAGCCACAGCAATGCCAGATCTGAGCCGCGTCTGCAACCTACACCACAGCTAACAGCAAAGTCAGATCCTTAACCCAACGAGAGAGGCCAGGGATCAAACCCACAACTTCATGGTTCCTAGTCGGATTTGTTAACAGCTGAGCCACAACGGGAACTTCTCAGCTGATTCTCTTAAAGAACAGCACTGAACTATATGCTATTGTCTTTTTTCCAAAGGCCAATTTTGACTAAATCATTTTTAGTACAATTTTGTATGGTAAAATTGCATCGTGCATAACAATGCCTTCCTTAAACTTACCCTGTTAGAGTATAATGACCTAAATAAATTCAAGTTATTCAGATTCAGTCCAGACAAAAAAGCAATACTGAGTTGTAAGAAATTATCTAACAACAATTGGCAAAAATAAGTTTAAATTCTACTGAGTTTGAGGTGCTCTGTATTTGTGGCCGATTTCAAGTGCCTCTCTATTTTTTCTTTTTATTGCCCATGTGTTTACATTCCTGAAATTCACTTGATCTCAGACTAGTTATATGGTGACAGTTCTCTAATGCAGAAAAAGCTCTGAGTCTTGTTTTCTTTGCCCTGGTACTAGTAACCACTGGTCATAAATTAGAGGGCATAATGTCATTATCTTTCACATAATGAATTATTGAGGTTCTCCTAAACTAGCATATAGAGTAATATACAGTAATATAATACAAGAAGTATTTCTATCATTTGATATATTATGATGAGTCATACTCTATTTCTATGTTCCTATCCTGAACTACAAAAATATTGCTTCAAAGATAGAATGAATTCATACTTTGAGGTATAAAGTCAAAATTTGGGGAGTAGAGGATAGAGTAATCAAGCAACAAGGAAAAAAAGGTCCATACTATAAAGGGCTGCCAACGTCATAACCTGAATGATGGGTCCTTGCCTCTCTCCACTCTGATAGCATATCAGATGCAATTCATTAGATATTGTTTCATGACTTTCTTCTCAGTGTCAGGTGAGCAGTAATAAAAGCAAGAGCTTCTTTGGTTCTTGACAATGAGAACATCTCAGAAAATATAGTTAACTTGATCATCCAGTCACTCATAAGAATAAGAGAGTCAAGTTTTCCCTTAAATTTCCCTAGGAAATTCTAATGCTATTGCCATAAACATTTTAACACCTTGGTAAAAGGGACCAATCACTGTCTCATATATAACTGGTAAGATGTTAGGAGAGAAGAGACTGGCCAACATAAGTAACAAAATCTAAATAGTAGTGACAAAGAGTAGATGTGTTCTAGACTAATAGTCTCCAAACTTTTATATTTGTGTAAACTCTTAATAAAAATAATAAGCATGTGTACTTAACTAATGTCTATTTATAAATTATATATATGTGTGTATATGTGTACTATTTTCTAATTGTATACAATTCTTAAGAGATAAAAGTAGAAGTTAGAAAGGTAAAGAAGAAAATGTTAATTTATTCTAATATTTTTGAAGTATTAAACACTAAAATTATTGAATTATCATTGTTAATTTTAATGACACAATGGAACTGAAAATGCATCAATAGTTTTGATAATGTTGATTTAACACTCTGATTATGGAAATTTGAAGGCTGTTTTTTAAATTTTTATTTTGCTTTACAGGGCCACACCTGCATATGGAAGTTCCCTGGCTTGGAGTTGAATCAGAGCTACAGCTGCCAGCCTGTGCCACAGCAACAGCAATGCAGAATCTGAGCCACATCTGCATCCTACACCACAATTCTCAGCAACACTGGATCCTTAACCCACTCAGCGAGGCCAGGGATTGAACCTGTATCCTCATGGATACTAGTCTGGTTTGTTATCACTGAGCCACAGTGGGAACTTCTGAAGGCTGGTTTTAATATTTGGATTATTTTGATACTTGGTTTGAATGGAACAAATGTACCACTGCCTGCACTTACTAAATCACCATACAGTCATCCCTGAGTCTCCATGGGGGATTGGTTCTAGGCTACCCTCCAGTACCCAAATTCATGGATGCTCAAGTACTTTATGTAAAATGGTGTGGTATTTTCATATAAAATATACATATCTTCTGTATATTTTTTTCTCTCTAGATTACTTGTAATACAACAGAAATGCTGTTAAATTACAATATAACTGCTATGTAAATAGTTACTAGCTCTTGGCAAATTCAAAAACAAATTTAATAACATTACATTACATTTTTGGAATTTTCTGAAATTTTTTCACATATTTTTGATCTAGGTTGGTTGAATCTGTGCATGTAGGACCTGCAGATATGGAGGGCTCACTATATTCATTTTTCTTCTTTTTTCTTTCTTTCTTTCTTCTTTTCTTTTTTGGGCCATACCTGCGGCATATGGAAGTTCCTAGGCTAGGGGTCGAATTAAGCTGCAACTGCCGGCCTATGCCACAGCCACAGCAGTGCTAGATCCGAGCTGCATCTGTGACCTACACCACAGCTCAAGGCAATGCCAGATCCTTTAACCCACTGAGTGAGGCCAGGGATCAAACCGGCATCCTCATAGCTGCTAGTTGGATTCATTACTGCTGAGCCACAAGGGGAACTCCCTATTACCATTTTTTAGTTCCAAACACCAATTGTGCAAAAGTGATTGTTTCTGAAATTTTGTCAAAATCTATTTTTTAAGGTTGTTATTGTAAGCCTCTCAAAAGGTTTTAAAAAATGAACATTTAACAAAAGTGTTCAAAATCACTGGGAATCATTGATCATTGTTTAAAGAATTTTTATGGAACTTAGCATTTCTATGCCAAGTTTCATGTGCAGGTGAAAAGTTGACACATATTCAGCTCCCAAATCACGTAATTATGGAACCATTTCTAAATACTCCTTTGAAAACAGTCTTACTATAGATTAATTTTCTCCCAAAGGCAGTTACTTGGCCATCATTGGCTGACATTTCATCAGGTATGACAGATTTTCATTATTTTTAACTTTTGAATATGTCCGATGAACTTGTATAAGGGTAGAAGTGAGAGCTCTGCTACTTTATTGTTGACTTATCCTTGCATTATTAGTCAAATGTGTTTTATTTTTTTTTTTAAAGCTACTGGGAGGATTAATTTAACTATAGGTAGCGATATAATATATAAACCCTCTTAAACAGGTACATATAAACTGTACTACATGTCAATACACTGAGACTGGAGAAAAAAATTGCAGCTGTTTAGTTTTAGAACTCCCACTCTCCTTGGGAGAAGAGGAATCTTGTGAACCATAAATGATGCATAACTGACACACAGAATGAGTAAGGAATAACATTCCATTATTCAATTTTCATCAAATTACTTGCCTTGATTCTTAGATAAAAATAAATGTAAATGGGAATTTCATTGTTTTCTTTCTGTATCTCAATGGATCATCTTTTACATAGCCCCTAAGCCCCTACTGAAAAGACTGATGGATGAGAGTAAGGGAGGTATCATTTCCTTCACAGTGGTTGAAGAAACTCTTAAGCCCTGAGAATGACTGATTCACTAGCTCAATAATGCTGTCAAGAAACCATGCCCAGAGTTCCCTTCGTTGCTCAGTGGTTAACGAATCTGTCTAAGAACCATGAGGTTGTGGGTTCGATCCCTGGCCTTGCTCAGTGGATTAAGGATCTGGCGTTGCCGTGATCTATGGTGTAGGTTGCAGACACGGCTCGGATCCCGCATTGCTGTGGCTGTGGCGAAGGCCGGCGGCTACAGCTCCTGTTAGACCCCTAGCCTGGGAACCTCCATATGCCGTGGGTGCGGCTCTAGATAAAAGGCAAAAAGACAAAAAAAAAATGCCCTTTTAGTCTTTTCTTCTGCTATCCTCAAGCTGTCATAATTTTCAGGGTTGAAAGCAGAGAGTCTGCCACAATTTCAGGAATTATATGCAGACTTATCAATAACCAGAAGAACACAGCTTTTTTGGAAGAGAGGAAAATTATTCCAGGAGCCTTGGAACTGTGGTGTAATTAGCTTTCCCTGAGGGATATGGTTGCATGGATAAAGAATGAATGTCAGAAAAAAAAAATCAGGTTTCTATTAAGAAGAGGAAAGAGTTTCTGGGGAGGCAGACAGCTGTAATCACTCTGTAGCCTAGATAAGCAAATTAACCATGCGGTCTTGACAAACAAATGGATGAAAGAGGTGAAAAATAGGTAGTTCACATCTATCACTTTGCCCAAACCAGGGCCTGTAGGAGCATTGCAAAAATGAAATCAATGAATCATTGCGTCCCCTGAGAGGAACCATAGGATATCCATTTTTAGGAATAGGTTATTTAAAAAGTTGTACTACCATATCTATGAAAAGATGGTATTTTTGACTGTTGGTCAATATTTGGTATCCTCCTACAAAGAAATAATATTTCATACATTCACTATTGAATTACAATTGACTTTCTGGGATTTCAAAGTACTTAACTTTAATTTCTGGCAGACCTTTTAATTTGAACAAAGTCCTGGAAAGAGTTAAATACCATTTGAATCCTGTAACGGGTTGTGAACATACACATTAAAAAAAAAATGCAGCTAGGTGTTGTATTTAGTCAGAGAAGGGAAAAGTTGTTCTGAGCTATCGGCACTGAGATAGAAAAATGAAAGCCCAAACCCAGGTGTGGGGAAAAAAATGAGCAGAATTAAGTAAAGCGAAAATCTATGGGACATACAGTGATCAGAGGCTCATAGGAATTAGCCAAAACAAAAGACATCGGAGGCAGTATGGTTCCTATCTATCACCCTTCTTGGTCTCCTGAACAGCCTTTAGTGGTGTATTAATATGGAAATGAATCCTTTATGTACAGCAAATACTGTCTGTCAATGTAAGTGTGGAGTCTTCTAGTACAATTTCCTATATATTTGTTTAATCAACACTTGAGGAATTTTTATTTTATTTTTTTAAGTTATGGCTGCACCAGCAGCATATGGAAATTTCCGGGTCAGGGACTGAATCTGAAAACAGCTGCGGTAATATTGGATTCTTTAACCCACTGTGTCAGGCAGGGATCAAACTGCCTCAGCAGTGACCTGAGCTTCTGCAGTTGGATTCTTAACCCACTGGACCACAGTGGGAACGCCAAAGAAGTTTTTTTTTTGGCCACTCCTGCGGCATGTGGAAGTTGCTGGGTCAGGGACTGAACCTGTGCCACAACTGTAATCATAGCCATAGCAGTGACAATCAATGATGGGTCCTTAAACTGCCGAAGAAATAGTTTAAGGTAAAGCAATGGGGAAAAGTAAGAACTAATAGTAATTCTTTGAAAAAGATAAATGTCAAGACATTATAAAGACAATAAGGAATAATATGTCAAATCAAATAAACAACATATAAGATCACTGCTATATTTACCTACATGTGTAAAGTAGTTTCTTTGTGATAAAAAGAGGACTAAGATGAAAAATTCTTATTGGATGTGAATTTGATTTTGGAAGAGACCTTGAAGGCAATTTGGTCTAAAGTCCAGTACAGTAGAGGAAAATCCCACAAATACTGCACTGTAGCTAAACCAGAACAGGACAAAAAACACTCGGTTGCTTTGTTAGTTTTGTCAATGGTAGTTCTACTGGGTTAGCATGACTAGCAAAAATTAAGATAAGCTGAATGTGTTGGCTTCATTTACATGAACATGGCCTTACTTTATGATAAAAATTAAATAGTAAACTCTCATTGAAATTTGAATAGAATACTTATCATATAACTACTAGAAATACCCATCCTTCAAAATTGAACACAGGGTTATTAAAGACCATGACTACAACTGAGAATAAATATAGTTTTAAACTTTCTAAAGAGGTAAAGAGAATTATTAAAACCAATTACAAAACCCTGATGTACCTGTCAGAATGATTTGTTGTGTTCACTATTGCATTTCTTATTTTGTAATAATTTAGAAAAGTATTATTAAGTGGTAAGGAGTCCTGCCCTTAACTGGTGAATTTAATAAGACCAGATTAAAAGATTTACTGTCAGTGATGTGAAAACTCTATTCTTTTTTTTTTTTGTCTTTTTGCCTTTTTATCTAGAGCCGCACCCACGGCATTCGGAGGTTCCCAGGCTAGAGGTCTAACAGGAGCTGTAGCTGCTGGCCTTTGCCACAGCCACAGCAACGCAGGATCCAAGCCACGTCTGCGACCTACACCACAGCTCACGGCAACGCTGGATCCTTAACCCACTGAGCAAGGCCAGGGATCGAACCCGCAACCTCATGATTCCTAGTAGCATTCTTTAACCACTGAGCCACGAAGGGAACTCCAAAACTCTATTCTTAAAGGTGCTCAAATATATGATTTTTTTTTTAGATTTTACTTTTTTTTCTAACTTACCTTTCAAGTTATGATGATATTCTATGGTCTGTTGCAGCCCTTTTATCATATCATGAAGAGCAGCACATTCTAAAACATAAAAGATGAATTTATTTGAATATTATTTGCTTTCACTTTGGAATTAGTCTCAAAGTTGAAATACTTGACATAAAATAGTTTTCAATTATGAGACTTAAAGCAACTAGGTATCTCAAATAAATGATATAATAAATACTTTAAAATCACTCTTTAAACACTCTTTAAGTCAAATGCATTCCAGGATTTAGTAATGAATTTTCTAAGGCACAATAAATAAATCCAGTGTGGTAGGGATTCCTCTTATGTGTCTTAGCAACATCTACACCAGAAGTAAGACATATCTGGACATGTTTGGAGAAATATGAAGCATGTATCCAAGTGAATTTTCCCTAAAATAACATCGCAAGGAAAGTGAGCCAAGGTACATTAAGTTCTCTTCAAAGATAGCCAGAGCTGGTGAAAAGGTGTAATATGGGAGAAGGTAACGCTTTTCTTCCTCACTGTCCTCTTGTCTGAGTCCTAGGTCAAGGGAGTGGCAGTAAAAGTAAAATCTCACTGTGTTGAATTGCAAGGCATCAGCAACTTCGGTGCCAGTGACGTCTTGTATAACAGGAGATGGAGCCTTCTTTGCAAGCATTAGTGTCCTGATGTGCATATTAATGTTTGATATGCCCTTGGTTATCACCAGCAACAGCTAAACATTTGATGGGTAGCAAGAGTATTGGAAACTTCTATAACTTTAAGAAGTCCACTTGGCTGTAAGCTCCAGGATAGCAGGGGCTATTTTCTGTTTTGTTTACCATTTCTTCCTAGTATTTAGAACAGTTGTGGTCCTAATAGCATTCCATAAATACTTGTTGAGTAGTTGACTGATGACAGGTGATATCATAGTAATAAAGGAATAAATGGCCAAAGTGGGGTGTGAAAATAACATTTTTATTCTAAGTGCTTTGCAAATATTAAATCATTTATCCCTCTTAACCCTGTGACATTGGTCCTAATATGTGCCTCATTTTACACATGAGGAAATCAACACACAAAAGCATAGTAAGTCGTCCAAAGTCACACTTATGAGTGGTAAGTGGTAGAAGTACAACATGAAGCTTAGTAGTCCATGAGTTGAGCTACTTTGCTGCCACCAAGACCAGCACAGGAGCATTTCTTCAGCGTAATTTGAGTAGATGGGAGGCCCTGGAAAGAGGGCAAGAACAGAGTCATAGAAAGACTGATAGTTACTGCTATCACATCTTTATTATAAGAAATACACGTTGTGCAGTTTAAGTTTACAATTATAACAGCTAAATATATAGTGAAAACTTCATGAAAGAATAACAATATTTAAAAAAAGAAAGATGAAACAATTTCACTTTTATGTGCTTGACTTAATAGCTAACAAATACTGAAACTTTTTCTTTCAGTTTTAGAGGCCCACGGCTGATATTCAACCATTATGCACTAGTGAGAAATACTGACTAGTTTCCATTCTAGTTGGGCAACTATTTTGGTGGTTAAATACTACATTTGTATCTAAAAATAAAAAGTTGTCTAGGTACAATAATGTACTAATATTGAATGTTTACCTTGCCAGGCATTACACTAAGTACATTATAAACGTTACCCCCAGTAGGAGTTCCTGCTGTGGCTCGGCAGGTTAAGGACTTGATGTTGCCTCTGTGAGGATGCGGATTTTATCCCTGGCCTCGCTCAGTGGGCTGAGGATCTGGTGTTGCCCCAAGCTGTGGCGTAGGTGGCGGGTGTGGCTTGGCTCCCGTGTTGCTGTGGCTGTGGTACAGGCTTCAGCTGCAGCTCCACTTTGACCTCTGGCCTGGACACTTCCTCAGGAACTTGCACATGCCACAGGTGTGGCCATAAAAAAAAAAAAACCAACCTCAAACTGATACTGAGAAGTTGGTATCACTATCCTGATTTTCAAAGGGAGGAAGTCACTCTACAGGTCTGGTTACTTGACCAGATTCTGCAATAATAGAAGGTCTAGGTTTGAACATAGGTTTTTTTTTGCATTTCAAGTCCTGTGCTCTTAATTCAATACTTTCTCAGGAATTGTAGGATATGTTCATGAAACTATGAAATTTGGAATCAGAGGAACTGGATTAGAATTTTATGTACTTGGTAGCTGTGACACACTGGGTAAGCTACTATTCTCACATATCAGACTGTTCTGACAACCAAAAAATATGTTTTTAGAATTTACTCACAGATATTTAGCATTGTTATTGTTTTTGTTACTATTTCTGACCTCTGTGTTCCATAACAATTTGTATATATTGCTTTTCTCCATTGTTCATATTACATTTTAGGTATTTATGATTTCTCCCACTAGATAGTGAACACTTTCAGGTAGAGATATATTTATTTTGATATTCCTTACATCTAATATGGTGACTATGTAATAGGTATTCAACAGTATTTTAACATATTGACTAAACGAAAGGGCCACTACTGTGAGAGGAGAATACAAAACTTCACCTTTCAGTTAGAGGTCCCGCACTCAGTTTCCATGTATTTTTTTCAATTGCACTAATAGAAATGAGAGTACTTTTCAGAGGTTAAAAAGCATCATGCAGTGAGTTCCCTTTGTGGCTCAGTGGTTAACGAATCCGACTAAACCATGAGGTTGCGGGTTCGATCCCTGGCTTTGCTCAGTGGGTTAAGGATCCGGCGTTGCTGTGAGCTGTGGTGTTGGTTGCAGACGCGGCTCAGATCCCGCGTTGCTGTGGCTGTGGTGTAGGCCGGCAGCTACAGCTCCTGTTAGACCCCTAGCCTGGGAACCTCCATATGCCGCGGATGCGGCTCTAGATAAAAAGGCAAAAAGACAAAAAAAAAAAAAAAAAGCATCATGCAAGTTAAGGTTCTACTCCTCCCCACTTCCCCTCGAACTTCCCCGTCACAAACTCAAAATTCCTGCTGTCTTCCTTTTTTTTTTCCCTCTTGCTGTTTCCTAGGAATAGAATGATGATTAAATGACAACTGGCATTGCCTACTTTATGTATGTCACTGTATTAGCCGCTACAATTAAAAATGGAGGCATAGACCCTGCTATCACTTGTCTTTGCTCCTTTAAAGCATGAATCCAGCATTCGTGAAATATGCTACCTCAGTAATCAGCAAATTGAAAATAAGTCCTGAAAATGAAAGTATACTGTTTCAAAAATGTATTTTCAAATTTAGAACACAAGGTGGCTCTCTCAACACATTTTTTTTGTTTGTTTTTGTTTTTTTTTTTTTAAACAAAGGAAAGTGGCTCACTAAGGAATCCTTCATCTGGTAGAATACCATTCATTATTTTAGAGTAATAGCTTTTAAATCTCTTTGCAAATCTTTACCTACCTTATCATTTCTGTTGGACTTTACAATGCAATTTGAAGAATACTATCCTATTCAACTTTAAAAACTAAAGCTCAAAATATTAAGTTACTGCTTACACGATATAATTAGTAAATCAATGATTATTTTGAGGTCAAATTTAGGCTCTACCATTAGCTATCATGTGGGCATTAACATTTATTTCATAAAGCAGTTGGGAATACTAAATAAAATCATGTATTAAAAGCATTTTTTATAGTACCTGATCCTCAGTATCAATATTATCTTGAACTGGCCAAGAAATTATCTGGTATCACGTGAAAGAAATAAAATATCAAGATCCCATTCTTTATTGTTGAACAAGTCCAATCATATATGTAGTTGGTTCTTCCTCTTGAAGTGAATTAGTACACACTTTGCTTTCTAAGTCATCATTCTCACTTGTTCTTTCACTTCTGCTGTGTATTATTCAGCAAAAAGGCCATCCATTAGATTCAGAATAAACATAACTGGATTTTTAAAAGTATTTGATTATGTTTTTCAAGTAATACATACATATGAATCACAAGTTTAGTGAAAAGTGAATATCTTACTGATCTCTGCTCCAAAACTAACTAGTTTCCCTCCCCTCCAAGCAAGCACTGTTACCAGGGTGCTATTTATCTTTTCAGAGATATAAAGATATATAGAGGACAGGGTGTTTGTGTGTGCTTAAAGATATATATTTTTATAAAAATAACTCATATACATTGTTTTCATTTACTGTATGTTGGAGATTATTTTATATCATAGAAAGCTGCTTCATTCTTTTGCTCAGTTACACAGTATTTCATTAAATAAATATACCACAATTTATTTAACTAGCTATCCACTGATAGATTTTATACTTGCAAAGGCTTTCTCTGCTCTTAGAAATATAAAAACAAAAAAATCCTATGTTCTGTTCTAGTTTTTTGGTGGCTTCATTTTTTGACCTTTAATTAACTTTATTTTTTAGAACAATTTTAGATGGACAGGAAAATTGGAAAGATATTAAAGAGAGTTGCCAAATATCCTATACCCAGATTCCCCTATTATTAATATCCTTTATTAGTATGGTATGTGTGTTACAATTAATGAAACAATGTTGATATTATTATTAACTAAAATCTATACTTTATTCTTATTTTCTTAATTTTTACCTAGTGTCCTCTTTCTTTTTAAAAATTTTTTAAAGTACAGTTGATTTACAATGTTGTGGCAATTTCTGCCGTACAGCAAAGTGACTCAGTCATACATATACACAGTCATATATATACACATTCTCTTTCTTATATTATCTCCTATCATGGTCTATCCCAAGAGACTGGATATAGTTCCTTGTGCTATACGGCAAGTAACGTCTTTTTTCTGTTCTACAATTCCATCCACAATATAGTATTATATTTAGTTTCATGTCTCTTTGGGTCCCCTCAGCTGTGACAGTTTCCTCAGAATTATCTTGTTTTGACAACCTTGACAGTTTTGCAGAATCCTGGCCAGGTATTTTGTAGCATGTCCCTCTATATGAATTTGTCTGATGCCTACCTCATGATTAGATGAGGTAATGGGGAGGAAGATCATAGAGGTAAAGTGCCACTTTCATCATATCATATCAAGGGTACATACTATTAACATGACATCAAGTTGACCTTGATACCTTGCCTTAGGTCGTGTATGTCAGATCGTCACCCTCTTTTTCATTCTGTATGTTTCACTACAGTGAAGAAAGTCACTATACAAGGCCCACACCTGATGAGTCCAGTATTACAATATACTTCCTTGAGGCCAAATCATTTACACAAATTATTTGGAATTCTGCAGAGATTTATCTCTTCACCCCCCACACTTATTTATTTAGTTGTTTATTTTTATCAGTATGTAATCATGGATATTTATTTGTACTTTGGGTTTTTGTAATGATTTTTATTTTTTCCATTATAGTTGGTTTACAGTGTTCTGTCAATTTCTACTGTACAGCTAAGTGACACAGTCACACACATATATACATTCTTTTTCTCACATTATCCTCCATCACTTTCCCTCCTAAGTGACTAGATATAGATCACTGTGCTATACAGCAGGATCTCATTGCTTATCCACTCCCAATGCAACAGTTTGCATCTATTAACTTCAGACTCCCAGTCCATCCCACTCCCTCTCCCCCCTCCCCCAGCAACCACAAGTCTGTTCTCCAAGTCCATGAGTTTCTTTTCTGTGGAAAAGCTTGAAAACGAATAGTATATTTATTTTGTTGCTCAAATTGTTCCAGCTTTGGCCATTGAGAACTCTTTTACTTGGGCCCTGTATCCCTTTGACATGTCCTTATCATTGAGGAGGTTTTTTTGTTTTTTTAGCACTTTTAAATTTTCTGTTATTACAAGATGCTTCAGGCTCATCTCATATATATTTTGTTCAAGTCTTAGAATCAGCCATTTCCTCAAGGAACCCTGGTTCCTTTTATTATAAAATGGTATTAGAAGCTAAGATCTCAGTGCTAGGTTCACTTGTTGCTACTGGGGTATTGTTGACTTTATGCCCTCTCAGTTGGCATAGCAAGGAACTATATGCATATATATACATGGCTGCTGCTTCTTTTTTCTTATTCTGATGCCCAGTACTGCATTAGTAAGGAGCTAGATCTGGGAAAGGGGAGGCTGGGATGACCAAGACTAGCATAAGGAGGTTTTCAGGCAGTTACTCCATGCAGATTTAGAGGAAATACCCTCATGGATGAAACCCTTTGGGAGGGCAGTACTGTGAGTGACAAGCAACAGGGGTAGGAAGGGAGCCCCAGGCATAGCTGGGCCCTTGGGACAGCAGGGCTTCTGTGTTGGGCAGAGGCGTACTTTTGAGGAACTTCTCCAATTCCAGGTGACACTGTTATAGCACAGTGGAGACCAGGTGATGAACTTGGAATGGGTGGAATATACCGGACTTGCAGTGGACTAGGGCAAGGCCTTCCACAGGAAGGCACAGAGCAGACGCATCTGTGTGCCATTCACCACACTCTTCTCGAAAAGCATGACCATCCCTGACTGATTTCAGGGAATTCAGGCTCTCTTTGTTCTTGGCATTGTCCTGATGCCCAGCACCGATTGCATGGGAAGTTCAGCACTACCTGGCCCAGGTGAAGGTGCCACTGCAGCTTATTCATCTGAGTGTAGTCTCAGACTTCTGTGCTGCAGAACAATACCACTTTCTCAATTCATAGCACATTGCCAGGCTGGATGCCCAGGTTTCCAGGCTCCCTGAGGGCGAAGGGGCACCCTGAGAAGGTATAGAGTGAGGAGCCCTAGTGAGGATGGTGGCTGCTGGGAGCTGAGCAGAGAACATGGCATAGATGTCTGAGAAGTGAGGCTTCAGACTAGGATAACATTTTTAACACTAAAATTTTGACCCCATCTGAAATTCCTCCTGGCATAATTGTGAGGCAGGAATTCAACGGTGCTTTTTCTGTGTATGTGAAGGTCTGGACAGAGCCTCAGATTTGCCATTTCTCAGCTGTATGGCCTCAGATTATCTTCTTTTGTTCATGTTTTTTTCATTATTGAAGTGGAATAATTATACCAGTCCTATCTGTTTTCAGGGCTATATTAAAGATAAAATGAAATCATAGTCTAGAAAGATCTGTATGAATTTAAAACATTTTACAAATGTAAAATCACTTTGTAGCAAAAAGAACACCCATTAGAATTACTGTTTCTATAGGCATCAAAGACTAACCTTCTTTAATTGAGACTTCCTTTGTTTGCATTACTTTCAGCAAACAGTTAGCTTTTTCCAACTGCATATCCAGTATGTTGTTCTTTCCACTGATTTCTATCATTTTCTATAGAAGAAACAGTATATCATCACCAAATCAATGCTGCTATTTTGATTTTTTTTTTACCTAAGGATGTAAAGACTAATGAAAATACAAACCTTTTAATATCTGAACGTCTAATAATTAAGTCTAGCATACACACACACACACACGTACGTATATATATTTATTTTCATCATTTGGCTTTTTAAGGGTGCACCCGTGCCATATGGAGGTTCCCAGGCTAGGGGTCAAATCGAAGCTGTAGCTGTCAGCCTACACCACAGCCACAGCAATGCAGGATCCAAGCCATGTCTGTGACCTACACCACAGCTCATGGCATTGCTAGATCCTTAACCCACTGAGCAGGGCCAGGGATTGAACCCACATCCTCACGGATATTAGTTGGCTCGTTAACCACTGAGCCACGATGGGAACTCCAAGTCTGGCATATATTTTTATTTTTTTTTGTTTTTTTGCCTTTTTTATCTAGGGCCGCACCCGCGGCATATGGAGGTTCCCAGGCTGGGGGTCTAATCGGAGCTCTAGCCACCGGCCTTCGCCACAGCCACAGCAACGCGGGATCCGAGCTGCGTCTGCAATCTACACCACAGCTCACGGCAACGCCGGATCCTTAACCCACTGAGCAAGGCCAGGGAATGAACCCGCAACCTCATGGTTCTTAGTCGGATTCGTTACCACTGAGCCACGAAGGGAACTCCTGGCATATATTTTTAAATAAGCCAACTTCCTAGTCAGTTTTTAATTTAAAGAGTAACATGGTAAAAAGTTAAAACAGATTAACAGCTATGAAAAGTTATGAAAAGGAAAAGTATGACCTAAGTTGAACACTTTTCTTTTAACTTTTCAACATTTGGTCCTATGGTTAACAATCACTTATATATGTTTCCAAAATGTTTTATGACTATACAACTATAGGAAAGGGTCACATGCTCTGTTGTGTACCTTGGATGTTTCAGATAGTATTATTTTCTTGAAAATGATGTCACATAAGCGTATAAAGGTCTACCTCATTCTTTCCAACAGTTGCATAGAGTTTCTATCATGAATATAATTTATTTAAATAGTTCCCTACTGAGGAAAATTTGTTCTGTTCTCACTTTTTTGCTATTACAGATAATAAGTATTCTTGAACATATATCTTTGGTATCTTTGTAAATAGTGTAATAGTTGCCACATACCCTTCAAACACTTTAAAAAATCCTCAATTCATGACCTGTCCTATATCAACTATACTTTAACCCATTCTTTATTATCACTCATCAATTTATCTGAAAGCAACTCCTTGACATATTATTTCATCCACAAATATTACCATGTATATGCATCTCTAAGAGATAACTCAAAAAATACAGTTACTATTATCACATCAAAAATGAACAATATTTCTTATTTAAAATGTGTAAGTGGAGTTGCTACTGTGGTTCAGCGGTGATGATCTCAGCTAGTGTCCATGAGGATGTGGGTTTGACCCCTGGCCTCGCTCAGTGGGTTAAAGATCCGACACTGCCATGAGCTGTGATGCAGGTTGCAGACGAGGCTCAGATCTGTCATTGCTGGGGCTGTGGTGTAGGTCGGCGTCTGTAGCTCCTATTCAACCCCTAGCCTGGGAACTTCCATATGCCACACATGTAGCCCTAAAAAGCCAAAAAAAGAATATGAGAGACATTTCCAAATTAATCTCCAAATACTTTGCACCAATTCCTTTCCCACCAAAGTGCTTCTTATTTCCTTTTTTCTTATTTTGGTAAGAATCACTTGGGAGTTCCCGTCGTGGCTCAGTTGTTAACGAATCCAACTAGGAACTATGAGGTTGCGGGTTCGATCCCTGGCCTTGCTCAGTGGGTTAAGGATCCGGCGTTGCCGTGAGCTGTGGTGTAGGTTGCATACGCGGCTCGGATCCCGCGTTGCTGTGGCTGTGGCGAAGTCCGGCAGCTACAGCTCTATTAGACCCCTAGCCTGGGAACCTCCATATGCCACGGGTGCAGCCCTAGATAAGGCAAAAAGACCAAAAAAAAAAAAAAAAAGAATCATTTGGTTAAGAAAACCCAAGTCTATTGTTAAAAAATTTCATGTTATTTCAAAATATTTATCATCATGAAAATTCTTTTATTATGGCAACACTACATTGTACAGAGGAAAAGAAGGAATAGAGAAGAATGATAAGGAAAGGAGAGAAAATAGTAGTAGTATTATTCCCACTGCTACTTTTATTTCACAAATTCGCTTCCCAAATATTTAATTTATCCACCTACATTTCTCAACAGCTATTCCTATTCTTCTCCTGGGCAGAGGAGGATATAAAAAAACCTAATATATATCTGTGAGCATGGTCTACTATGTAATTTGTACAGAACCGGGGAGGGGGGGAGACTTCATAGGAGTTGCTTTTAGGCAAAGAGAAGAAAAAGGGAAGTGATAGAACAGGAAAGCCTAAAAATAATTTAGAGTTAGTCATAATGGTAGGAGATTGAGAATTGAGTCTACTTCAGTTCTTACTAAACTATTCTTGAGTTTATGGACATCCTGGGTATATGTATTTTCCTTTTAGCTTTAGCAAAGTATCAATTATTCCTTCTCTTGCCCCCAAAACATTTTAATGTACTAGTACAAGTGAATCAAAACCATATAGTTTAAGTACAGATTTTAAAAATGAGAGAGAAAGGGCTTAGCAAAATAATTTACATTATTTTTACCTCACTCGTTTTTTTCGTACATTCTTTTTCTTTCCCTTGGCAAAAGCTTTCCATTTTCCCTTATATTCCACAATTTTTTGGTATCTTTACATACCTTTTCTATCTGTGAGAAGTCATTCATAAGTTTGTCAAGATTCACATTGCCAATCTTTTTCATACATCCTTTGTTGCTTTGATTCATATCTAAACCAGAGAAAAGTAGTGTTAAAGCAAACAAAATCTAAAGCACTA
This sequence comes from Catagonus wagneri, assembly GCA_004024745.2. Taxonomy (NCBI): domain Eukaryota; kingdom Metazoa; phylum Chordata; class Mammalia; order Artiodactyla; family Tayassuidae; genus Catagonus; species Catagonus wagneri. The sequence continues at coordinate 15,401,037 of PVHT020000009.1, read as the reverse complement.
TAATAGTGGTGATAGCTCCAATACTGCAAATTTCTGTGTTCCACTCATGGAGCACCCACTGGAGCTCCATTGCACTCAGAGAATTTATATTATACCCTCATTGTTAACGATAGTTGAGTGAATGAAGTCTTCTCCGTTCCTTTACTCTCTCACTCCAGCCAAGTTTTCTCTAAACAAATCTAAAATTAGTTCCATGATATATGCATATGTAGAAATTATTTGTTCCTATTACACAAAAAACAAATTATGCCACTGTTCAATACTCATCTCTTTGCTATCAGGATGGCTGCATTCAAAATATGATGCATTACCAAATCTGATGCGTGACTTTTAAATATAGGTATTCTCAATTTAAGATGTTTAAAATATTGAATTATTTTGCCACAAAATATTTTTTTTTGTATTTCCTGGAGGTCTGATTGTTGCTAGGAATTGAACTGTCTCCTCCAAAATTCTTATGTTGAAGTTCTAAACCCCAGTGTGACTCTATTTGGAGACAGAGTCTTTATGAGATAATTAAGGCTGAATGAAGTTCTCAGGATAGGACCTTATATGAAGAGGAAGGGAGAGAGTGATCTTGCGCTCTCCCCACATGCCCAAACTGAGGATAGGCCTTGCGAGCAGACAGTGAGAAGGTAGCTATCTGAAACCCAAGGAGAGAGACCTCACTAGATATCAACACTGTTGGCGTCTTAATTTGGGGCTTCTCCCAGATTCCAGAACTGTGAGAAAATAAATATCTGCTTTTTCAGCCACCTAGCTTGTGGTATTTTGTTATAGTAGCCTAAATAGACAAATACAACTATTTTTCACATTTTGGTTGTAATCTGTCTGATAAATAAAAGAACATATGGAAATTAATATGCTCAAAACAATCACTAAGTATTTCTATTCTCTTATTTTGTGTAAGAATTCCTTTGGGTATAGCCAACTCACTGTAAAAGTGAAGAATAAGAATTTCAGTTTTGGTTCTATGGAACCAATTATAAGATATTCTGCAGAATTCCAGAGGTAAACTTACCTAGTTAGGATAGAGAAATGGACTTTTGCAAAACAGCGAGAATTTATATTTGAGGGTGGGAGACTGTCTAGAAGAATCAGGATTAACGTCTAAAAGCATGAGACACTTGCCTTTAGACTTTTCTCTAGCAAAGAGGAAGAAGAAAACACAAATTTGAAATTTAGGCTTCTAGACTGAGGAAAGGGCATGTGCCAATGCCTGGTGTATGAAAGTGGAAGTGATAAGTAGTAAAAAAATGAAAGTAAAATTCCTAAAGTAATTAGTCAAAGTGATTTTTGGGACATAATGCTTAAAATGAGGTTTGCCGGGAGTTCCCATCATGGCTCAGTGGAAACGAATCTGACTAGGAACCATGAGATTGTGGGTTCGATCCCTGGCCTTGCTCAGCGGGTTAAGGATCCGGCATTGCCGTGAGCTATGGTGTAGGTTGCAGATGCGGTTTGGATCCCACGTTGCTGTGGCCATGGCGTAGGCCAGGAACTGTAGCTCCGTTAGACCCCCTAGCCTGGGAACCTCCACGTGCCGTGGGTGTGGCCCTAAAATGACAAAAGACAAAAAAATAAAATAAAATGAGGTACACCAAAATGCAGACATTGCTTGACATTTTGTTACTTCATAAAGAAATCCTATTTGCTTCCTTTTTAAATCTTATATTGCATTAACGAATATTAGTGGCTTTAATTTTGAGAGATTGTAGCTATATATTTTCAGTTTATTGAATTATTATCCTCTATCACATATACAAGTAAAACTCTTAAACAGTTAAAACTTGATCCTTATGACAGGAGACTAACTATAATAACATCCCATGATATAGTAAAATTCCTTTTGAGGTAAAATTTAGAAATCCTCACTCTATGCTTATATTGTTATTGTTTAATATATTGTTTTTAATATAATATTGTTTAATATGCTTATTATTTTGCTTAATAGATCTACAGGATAATCTGAAGTAGTTAAAGCAAAATCCATCCTCCTTTTTTCCTAATATTTTATTTATTTATAAATAATATATTTAATATTTATTTATTTTTTGGCCCTGCCTGTGGCATGTGGAAGTTCCCAGGCTAGGGATCTAACCTGAACCACAGAACTGACATGATCCACAGCAGTGACATCAGATCCTTTACCTGCTGCACCAAAAAGGAACTGTAACATGTTGAAAATAAATTTATTCATTTATCTTTTTAGGGCTGCACCCATGGCATATGGAAGTTCCCAGGCCAGGGGTCTAATCGGAGCTGTAGCCACAGGTCTATGCCACAGCCACAGCAATGTCAGATCCCAGCCATGTCTATGACCTACACCACTGCTCAGGGCAACTCTGGATCCTTATCCACAGAGCAAGGCTAGGGATGGAAACTGCATGGATACTAGTCAGGTTCACTTCCACGGAGCCAGGAGGGGAACTCTCCCTAACGTTTTAAATATAAAAGGTTTTGCTCGGGTTTGTCTTGTTTTTCCTTATAAAGCCTTCACTAATATTCTATTGGTTATTATTCCATGCTATCCATTTTGTCGCTCTGGCCAAATCATCTGATTGTTCTCAGTTGTCTTCTCTGCCCCTCCCCATGAGGAATGAGATCAAGATATCTTTGATTGGTATAGTTTTCTTGCCCAGCGATAAGGTGGGCTTTCTTAGCTGATTCAGTGCTTGTCAAATTCTTAGTGAGAAGCAGGTACTGACTTGTGACCTTCACGGCCCCCAATTCAACCATCCCCACAATGGGTGCCAGCCTTGCCCCTTCTGTGACCTCCCCCTGAGTCAGGGCCACTGGGCTCAGGCCTGCCCTCATTCCGAGGACAGGCTGGGTTACCTCCCCTCTCCCCTTCCCGCCGCCTGCAAGAATTCACCCTCTGTCCTGAGGTCTGGGGCTCCCAGTTCCCTCCACCTGCGTCCCAGTGTCTCTAAAGAGTCCAACTCCATAGCAGGACGAGCATCCTCAGGGAGCAGCGGCTGCATCAACATCCTGCTCTGAACCAGGAAACTGCAAGGAGGTGTGAGGCAAAGAATATCCACGGAAAAGGTGGGGGATCTCGAACCCCGCTGACAAAAGGTTTGGAGCTACCTCCGGTCTCTCACGTTTCCCCAGGGTCTCCGCCGCACTTCCTCTTGGTGCTGGTCCGCCCCTGACTGCTGACCCCTCCCTGGGAAGCAGGTTCCCCCAACAATGGGTCCGCCCTTCTCCTGGTCCCTCCTGCGCCTTGATCTCAGGCGCCTTCTGTAGTTTTACCTCCTTGGGCTTCTTAGGCAATTCTGTGTAGTTTCTTAGGTATTTTTGTGTACTTTCTTAGGTAATTTCGTGTAGTTTCTAGAATATGATTTACCACCTAGCGACTGTCAGATCAGCAATTATTTCTCGAACAAAGAATAATCACACTGGGTTAAGTTTAATGAATGAATCAGCACTCGAGTAAATAATAACCAATATTTTTTTTTCTAGTAACATAAGTTAGGCTTAGGTGATAGAGATGAAAGCATGGATCAATGCATTCTCTCAGCACCGAGTCAGTTAATGGGTATGTCTCCCTTCTACAGAGTTCTGTCTTGATGGCTTAGTGGTTAAGAGCAAAGACTAGTGATGGGTTCAAGCCCCAGCTCTTCTATTTAACAACAGGATGATTGTGGGCAAGTTCTTAATTATACCTGTCTTAGCTTCTTTATTTGTAAAATAGACATTAATAAAAATGCCTACCTCATAGGGTTGTTGCAATGTTTAAACGAAATGATGCCTTTTAAAAGTCCTTATTGCACTTCCTGGTATAAGGTAAGTGTTAAAATATTATAATTTAAAAATTGTGTTCAATAACCATTTGAAAGTGTATCCACAGACAACCTTGCCCTATCTACTTTTTTTTGTAGGGAGATGGGAGATTTATTTTTATTTATTTGATTTTTCTATGAAACACAAAATTTGGCAAGCAGAAAAATGTGAACCGTAATAGGATAATTCATAGTTTATTTGAAAGATATTTTAGCAGGGTGCAAGAGAACTAGATCAAAGTGGGAAATGTCAGGGGGAATCCTCTTTTTGCTGCTTGGAAAGGGTGGATTTCTCAAGACTTTTTTTTTTCAAAATAAGAGAAGTGGGCTAGATAACAGATGTAAAATTTTAAGATTTTAAACTAGTCTTATGATAAAACATTGCTCATCAATATGTTTTGGAAATGTCATTTTCTCATGTTCTTTACCTCATTAATTTCACAAAATTCACACACATGTATGCACACAATTTAATTTTTAAAGATCTTTCAAAAGATGAAACTTGAAACTTCTGGCTACTCAAGGAGGCTTTCTTTGACATCACTAACAACGCAGGGATATTGAAATAGCCCTTTGAATTGCTGGTTCTATCCACTTAGCATGTATATAAAATGCTCTATGTCACTTATAATTACTGAAACGAGCCCATTTGAAGACCTACCTAAAATACTACCTTATCTATGGGGCATTTACTGATCATGTAAATCAGCAGTGACTTTTCCTTGCCCTTGCTTCGACTGATTACATTTTCGACAATGTTGACCTTCTTGTGGTGTTTGTTAGGATTATTTGCATTATTTTATCTCTCCTGCTCTATTGTCTGCTCCTTGGGGGAAAATTCCTATATGTGTGTGTATATATATATATATATATATGTGTATATATATATGTGTGTGTGTGTATATATGTATATATATATGTGTATATATGTATTTATTTTTAGTATTTTTATATAATTTCCTATTTTATGTAAATGTATATTAAATATGCATTTCTCCATAGTGTCAGTATAATCAGAATAGAAATGGACCAACACACCAGAAATAAATCATGAAAATTTGGCTTGATTTTTCTAGTTTGACATGAGTCACAAGCTACTGTTCCAATTTATAGATGTTAGCATTTTCTGGAAAGAAGCATAGCAAGTTCAAAATATGTCTGTCAACAAAAATTATATGAGCTTCCTATGATTTTAAGCTTCCTATATCTTTAAAAAGGGAATGCCTTTCACAGTTGTAGTCACAGTTTTATTCATCAAATACCATCTGATTGAGAAACAGAAAGGACTCATTGAATATTTGCTCAGAAACTGCCTGGAAAACTGTAAGAGAGAAATAATAGACCATATTATGCCATACTAACAAGGGGTATATAAAGAAAGTAGTGTTAGACTCCATTAGAAAATACCTTGATTTGGAAAAACAATGCACATGCACTCAGGCAATTGAAAAGAAAAATCAGAAGCTACTGATTTAAACATGTAAGTATCTTAAGATGAATGACACATGAATGTTTTTCTAGGTTACAAACAACTTCATTTATTAATTCATTCTACAATATTTAAGTACTTGCAAGGTACCGGCTGGTGCTGAGGTTCTAGGTGCTAAGGAGAGCGAAATAATTAAGACAATTTTCTTTTGCTTTGGGCTTATAGTCTCACAGATTGTCTTTTTAAGACCATTAGCACTTATCCATTTATTTATTCAAGAAATATGTGTTGAGCACCAACCATGTTTTGGGATCTGTGAGAGCAATAGGATTAAACAAAAGAGTGATAAACTCTGACCAAGAGGACTTACAGTTTAGAGAGGGAAATAGATAATAAATAATAAATAAAAATTATAATAAGTGCAAAGAAAGAAACACAAATCATGATCTTGATTTAAAAAGTGATCAGGAATTGCTTAGATACAGTGGTTGGGGACTGTCTCAGAGCAAATAAGATGAGAGAGAGACCTGAATGGTACATCAGAATATTAGCTATGAGTGACAATAAACGCTAGGGTTGCCTTTTTTTTTTTTTTTTAACCTCCTGCTTGCTTTCTTGGCACACTTATCAGCTGGTCTTTGTGTTTATCTGATTCCCCTATTTCAGTATCTGCTACTGAGTGGTATTGTCTTGGACTCAACTGGAACTTTAGGTTCCAGTTCTGTGGCTCCTTTGTTCTGAGCGTTACTTGTAGTCATTGGATAAGAGACACTCTGTGCACCAGGTCTGTGACCCTATGAAACTATGTTGGTTATACCCACCCCTCCGCATCCATGTAGAGAGGGATTTGGACATGATCCCAGGATAAAGCCTAAACTATGGAATACTTCAATTACTTTTCTTGAAACAATAATCCTTATGTGTTTATTTATTTTTTAATTTTTTTTGTCTTTTTGCCTTATCTAGGGCCGCACCTGCAGCATATGGAGGTTCCCAGGCTAGGGGTCCAAGCTGAGCTGTAGCCACCGGCCATCGCCACAGCCACAGCAATGCGGGATCCGAGCCAGTCTGCGACCTACACCACAGCTCATGGCAACGTCGGATCCTTAACCCACTGAGCAAGGCCAGGGATCGAACCTGCAACCTCATGGTTCTTAGTCGGATTCGTTAACCACTGAGCTACGATGGTAACTCCCCTTATATGTTTAAATATTCTGTCTCTCAACTGGCTTCTGTTAAATGTAGGATCACACTGATAACTGGGCATGATTTGTATCTCTGGCTGAGGACAGAAAGTGTAAGTATTCTATTTCATGTATTGAGAAGAAATCAATATGCTTTAGACAGTGGGCATATGGTAAAGGTGACATATTTTTGTGAAAATTAAAAAAATCTGACCAACTCTTAGTAGTGCAGCATTTCATAGTTGCTTGGAGGTGGCTATGGGGTACTCTCAGGAGAAGCCAGATTTTTTTTCTCAAAATACAGTTTTGTCTGTACAAGTACATAAACAAATGATCTATGATGGACTTGATGTCATAATATAGTAAGAGTTTAATGTTTTGGGTCCAAAAATTCCTTTTCTCCTAGACAATATCAACTTTTGCATAACTTACCTTCTTAGAACATGGTTGTGGGGGGAGGGAGAAACAGACTTTTAGGCATGCCTCGCTTCAAATCCCAGCTCTGCTCCGTGTGATCTGGGTGATTCTAGGCAAGTCAGTTTATCTTTTTGCCTCTTAGTTTCATCATTCAAATGGAAACAAACTCCTGAAGATTTTGGCAAAATGGATATTATATCTTATTGGGGCTGGCTCAGATTAGGCCAGAAATGAGTGTTTGTTGAGTGAATGAATGAAAAAATGAACAATGTTCGTTCCAGTATCAGTAAGCTATTGGGGTATAATAAACTACTTTAAAATTCAGTGGTCGAAATGACCATTTTTTAGATAATGTTATTTCAAGTCAGAAGTAAATTTATTTATTTATTTATGCTTTTTAGGGCCACACCCATGGCATATGGAAGTTCTCAGGCTAGAGTTCGAATAGGAGCTACAGCTGCTGGCCTATGCCACAGCCACACCAAAATGGGATCTGAGCCATGTCTGCAACCTATACCACAGCTCCTGGCAACGTTGGATCCCCAACCCACTGAGAGAGGCCAGGGATCAAACCTGCATCCTATCCTGATGGGTACCGGTTGGATTCATTTCAACTGTGCCACAACAGGAACTTCAAATTTCAAGGTCAGAAATTTAGACTGGATTCAGTGAATAATTTTTCTAGTCTTGTCTGGGTTCTCTTACCTGTGGTCAGCTGTGGATCAAGTAAGTGGCATAAGTGACTTTGTTGGTCTTGGCTGGGCTCTTATGTCTTGGGATCCAGGTTGGGATGACTTGTTGCCACTTGGTCTCTTATCCTCAAGCAGACTCAGCCAGCCTTGTTCTGCCACTTGGTCTCTTATCCTCAAGCAGACTCATGCCAGGGTTTCAAGAGAGAAAGCAGAGGCATGCAGGGCACTCTAGAAGGCTAGGCTCAACACCGGCTCCAGCCACTACCACACCATTTTGTTGACCAAAGTGCGTTACAAGGCCACCCAGACTCAACTGGTGAATGAACAGATTCTGCCTCTTGATGGCAGGAATTGCAAACTCATGTTGCAAACAGAGTGAATACAGGGAAGGTAAAGACTGCAGCCATTTTGCAAAACAAACAAACAAACAAAACAAAAACCCAATAACTATCTTTAGGTACACCTGTCAAAATAAAATAGTTGCAGAATGCATACCTAAGTAACTGGAAAAATGGCCTGCTGTATATAATGGTTAAGTGTAAACCCAGTAATACTTGGGGGACATCTGATTTTTGAAGTAAAAAATTGAAATTTGGTCGTTAGCTCTACTAGTGATTAGATTGCAGGATGAAATATCTTTGGAGACAACTCCATGCTGTGGTGGTCCAGACAGACCCTGCCCTACCTTTGGTGAAGCTCCTTGGAGGTTTCACTCCCTTCACCCCTTCTGTTTCCTTTCCTTTTTCTCTTTTTCTTTTTCATGGCTGCACCTGTGCTGCAGCTGCAGCCTATGCCACAGCCTTGGCAACACCAGATCCAAGCCACATCTGCAGCCTATGGCAACTCCAGATCCTTAACCCACTGAGTGAGGCCAGGGATTGAACCGGATCCTCACAGAGACAATATCAATTTCTTAACCCACTGAGCCACAATGGGAACTCACCCCCCCCCCTTTTTTCTTAATGCTACTCTCCCTGATCCAGTTTTCTGTTCTTACATTTTATTTTTCACTATTCTCTCTTAGTGATCTCTGGATTTCCCACCAGAAGGCCTCGTGGCACTCACCCTGGAGAAGGGACCTGGTTCTCAATATCTATTCATATCTATTATTATAAATCCAAATATAAATTTCACATTCTGCCTTAAATTAATTAATCTATCTTGCCTCTGAATTCTATCTGAAGACTGGGAATTGAGTCTAGCCACTTTCCTGTAGCTTGAATGTAAGAATGTCTCAGATTAATCTGTTTGTGGCTTTCTCCAGAAAAACAGACTATGCTAACTCCTCTGAGATTTTACTAAATCTTCACAAATGAAGATTCTTTAATCTTATAAGGGAGCTTATTCTGCTCCATTAGAAATATCTTCAGGACATAGATTCTTTCTCAAACTTGGCCTGAAAACCTGGAAGCCTGTGTTCCACCAGAGTCAGTTCAGGTGTTTCCTTTTTTCCATCTCACCCAGTAGGTTTTCCCACCCAGCCCCCACCCCACCGTTCCCTTATCACAAGAAAGTTACAATATTTATTTATTTATTTTCTATTTTCTTCATAGTTAGAAGGAATAAGCAGAAATCTTAGGACTTTTCTGGCTCAACAGTGATGCTGGCAAAAGGGTGGGTAGAAGAGAATTCATGACCCCTCTTCTATTTCTTCTCCTGGTTGTCATCATTTAAATTTATGACAGTGTCATGGTGTTTCTCTTTTTTGGTTCTTGTTGAACTTTCAGACTGCTTTTATCCGTTTTTTGTTCATCTTGCTAGCTTATTGTGCAGTGAGATTCTGTGATCTCTTTCATCTTTACCAGGAAGCATCAACAACAATTTGATTGTAAAGCAATTGTGCAGAGAATTTGAAAAGATTTAAGGAGATAAGAGTATTTTAATATCATTATAACTCCTACAAAACAATTTATCCATTGGCTTCTTATGACATTGCATGAGTCTGAATTTGCTTCTTGTCGCTGTTTCCTGAGTTACAAGGTATCGAATTAAGAACACTTGGAGTGTGCCACGTCTTAATTGACATTGCTGCAGGAAGGTGATTTCTAGTTCATTTAAGCTGATATTATAATCCTTACAGAGTTTATTGTATTGGGGGATTAAAAAAATTTTTTTTTTGTCTTTTTAGGGCCACACTCTCAGCAAACGGAAGTTCCAGGCTAGGAGTCTAAATGGAGCTTGCAGCTGCCGGCCTGCCGCACAGCAACATGGGATCTGAGATGTGTCTGCAACCTACACCACAGCTCACGACGATGCCAGATCCTTTAACCCACTGAGTGAGGACAGGGACCGAACCCGCATCCTCATGGATACTAGTCAGTTTCATTACTGCTGAGCCACACTGGGAAATCTTATTTGGGGATTTTTAAAGAGAGAATCTAGATCAAACAGGAAGAAGGGACAGCCTGTCCCTTGACACCTTTATCGGCTGCTCTGGAGCCTACGGTGTAATTTCACCTTGCAGCCAGGTCTCCATAAGGAGCTGCATTATTTCTTTGCCAAAATATGTTGAACTCTCTCAAAGCCTTGTTTGGGAACAAATCATACAACAATGAGAAAGTACCACTGAGAACCAAAAAGACTCATTTCCAGCTTTAGAAACCAGAACTACTACAGAAACCTAAGTTACTACAGCCTCACAGACTCAGCTGAAGCGTTAAGCGCCTCTAAGCTGCTAGGATGAAGGCACTAACCTCTCCATCTGAATCTTCAGGCCCAAACACTAAAACCACTCCCAGCAGTGAAGCTTATTCCATCATCACTGTTGGGAAATAATGGAAAATAATTCTTCTCCCATGTGAAAATAACCACATGGGAAACAGAAGGAGATAAATCCTATCTAGATCCTTTTGCTCACTGAAGGAATCACAGAAAAGCAGCTGCCTGGGGTTAGCAAGTGGTAAAATAAAGTGAACTCTGGAAAACAGCTGTGTGGTTTAGGCACTCAGGATGGCTCTTCTCTTGTTTTCTGTACATCCTGCTTGACCAGGCTCTGCTTTATTCACATTACATGACTATCCAGTCTTCTTCTTCTCTTTCTCTCTCTCTCTCTCTCTCTCTCTTTTTTCCCCCCGCTTTTTAGGGCTGTACCTGTGGCATTTGGAGTTCTCCAGGCTAGGTGTTGAATTGGAGCTGCAGCTGCTGGCCTACACCACAGCCACAGCAACATGGAATCCGAGTTGCATCTGTGACCTACACCACAGCTGATGGCAATGATGGATCCTTAACCCACTGAGTGAGGCCAGGGATCAAACCTTCTTAATTACAGGGTTTAATCAGTAGCTGCCCATGTGTTTGCACCTTGCCCCAGCCGCTTGTTTCCCTGGCAACTGATGAACCAACCAATCATCAATATCCCCTATAAATGGCAGCCTCCATCTTCCCCAGTAGGGGAAGTTGTTGCCTGTTCGCTGACCTGCTTCACCTCGCCTCGCCTCGTGCAATGAGGGTTGCTCTAGGACATTTTCTTTAGAATGGTAAGGTTCCCTATTCAATAATCCCTGATGTTTCTGTTGCTATTTCCAGGCTCTTTCTTGAGGCTGGGCAACTACAAGGCTTGCAGGTCTGCAGGGTGCAGCCCAACAATTGATGAACCAGCCAGGAGGCCAAAGAAACTCCTTTGAGAGATGTTGGGTAATAAGGGTGGGAGAGGAATCCTGGTGTGGCTGTCCGTTAGCATGTGAGGCCCTGTGGTGGCTGTCCTTGAGGAGCAGGTGCTCACAAGAAGTCTAGATGGTCATGGCCCATCCAAACTGGGATCCCAAGGTGTGAAAAGCACTGATAAAGAAGCCCGGGGTGAGGGCATAGAGGTCCCTGCCCCATAGGACATAGATGAAGAGCAGCTCCCACACCCAGAATGGAGGCAACTATTATGTAAGGTATCTTTTTCTTTCATTATATTGATGATGCCCTGTGAAGTTCAGAGTCTCCTTCCAGTAGCAGCCCTGAGCTTGGAGCTCATCTGAATTGCACTGGGGTGGCTGGTGATCACAGACAAAATGTAAGGGCCTGGATTATCTATGAAATACTTGGGTGTTATCTGGTTGGGTAAGGCAAGCATACCTCAACTCGCCACCCCTAAACAGGTAGACACAGGCCTTAGGGATACTAACTTGGGGATAGGATTGTGAATTATCTGTGGCCAGTTACCCAGAAAGGTTTGGTGGGGGCCTGCGGCAATGGAAAAATAAGAGTACACTTGGGTTTCTTGTTCCAGCTATGGAAGGGGACAGAGCAACAAAACAGTGTGAGGAGAAACAGCTGTATGTGGTCTACAGTGCTTTACAACAGGTGGAAGACGTTACAAAGGCCTACCTGAGTCATTAAGCCACACAAAAACCCACTATGTGGGGTCTAGAATAGTTGTGTGCAACCTACAGGACCCCACAACCATTGATAGTGACCAAAGAACCCACTTTGCTGGCCATGAAATTTGACACACACTGGCCTTTCCACCTGCCCTACAACCCCACTGCTGCCAGCAGGATGAATGGACTATTTAGACAGCGTTTGAGATGGGAAATCTGTGCTCTCAACAGATAGACCAGGATGTTAACTCAAACCCTACAAACTATAACCGAACCTCCCAGGAGCAATCATCACAGTGCCTATGCTGTGTTAACCCAGTCAACACAATCTAAGTTCAGCTGTTGACCACTGAAGGACCCATTGCCAACCATTGATTACAATAACTCGCTTTCACCACTGCCACAGGATCTATCTCAAGGGGAACATGTTATAAGATGGCCCTGGGACTAGTATGTAAGCCCCTGGTGGTTTGGGTCTGCTGTCCCGTGAGGAAGAGGATTCAAAATGAACTCGCAGATTTCACCTGGCCTCTACCCAGCCACACCTAGAACTACTAAAGTAATCTGGGCTCTCTGTTGGAGAAAGGCACCATTGTATTAACACTGTGGCCCACTCTGCTGTCCCTCCAGTACTGGGCACGGGCTGTGGAGACTGCGGGTGGACAGGAGGTGTGGTACTACAGTCCAGGATAAAAACTATAGGCAGGGTAGTAATATTGCAGAATGCTATTACTGCTTCTAATTTGCTTAATGGTCATGATCTCACATGTATTATACTTGTTAAACATCTCACATTTCATCTCTAGTCTGAGCGGAGGGAATCTGCTCCAGGACTGGGCCACAATGGGGTCCTCATTGTGAAATGAGTCTGATAGCTGGGTGGGGCAGGGAGATGCCATGGGAAACGGACCCGGCTAATGTGACCATGTGGGGCAGACCGAAGACTTTTACCTGCTTTCTGTCCATGCGTGCCAAAGCCTGGCTCCAAAATTTACCCACCTGGGTATCTTTTCTTATAACTAGATATCATACTCCATATACTCGTTAGCATACTAGGTGTCTTACTCTGGATATGCCTTAGCTGCTGTTCATGTTGCATTTGTGGCATCTGGTTGCAGTGCACCTCTACCTACCTGACCCCAGGGATATCATGGAAGAGGAGTGGATGGTCAAGATTCTAAAGGTTGTGCAGGGTGTGTTGGGGTGGAGTGTATGGTCAGGCCATTCAAGATGGGTGTTCTCTAGCCCTCAGTCATCCTCTACTCGACCAGGCCCTGCTTCACTCACACAACTATCCAATTCTCTTAATTTTAGGGCCTAATCAGTAACCGCTTAAGTGCTTGCCTCCTGCCCCAGCCCTGGTTTCCATGGTAACTGATGAGCCAACTGGAAGTGAAGTCCCCTTATAAAGGGTACTCTCCTTCTTCCCTGAGTAGGGAAGGTTGCTGTTGTGTTTTATCTGCCGTACACAGTGGGATATTGTTCCAAGACCTTCTGCTTCAGATTGGTAAGATTCCCTGTCCAATAAACAGTTGATATCTATGTCCAGGATTTCTTTGGTCTCGAGGCTGGGTGACTACAAGGCTTGTAGGCCTGCAGGGTGAAGCCCAGTAATACTTTATAACTAAATCTTAGGAAAAGATGGATGGCAAGATCTTATGGCTGAACTTGGACTGTATAAAGAAGCTGAGAATCCAACAAGTCTCTCCTTAGGGGAGTTTAGATATGGTTGGAAGTGCCAAGTTCTCTGACTAGAACTGGTTATGTAAATTGGGGGAGCTCTTGTACAACTAAGAATTTCAAGACAGAACAGAGCATTAAACAGTGGATGGGCCCTTCTGTATGCCGGCATTGCCATTTCCCTCTTGAGCTTTGTCACTGAGTTGCTGTCTCACAGCCATGGACCAGTGTAAATACTGTCAGCTATTCAAAAGGATACAGGTGAACTTGGTTATTTTAAAAACTTCTTTGTTAGGGTCAGGGGAGGAGGCTTGGCTCTGTTGATTAGATTTGGTGGAGTCGGGGAGAGTCAGGACAGAGCAAGGTTAAGATTATTGTCAGTTCCTTAAAAATAAAATCCACATGAGTCGTCAAAAGCTTCCAGCCAAAACTGAAGCTCAGTTTTGAAAAAGGCTTGGCTCTAGACTGAGAGATGAATTAGAAGTGCCTGACGTGATACTCTGCAACAGGCTAGAGCCACAGGACAAGTTTTGATGAGCCCTTTTGATAGCAGTTGAGTGGCATCCACATGTCTTGACCAAAGGATTGGATTAATTAATTACATGTTTTAGAGAATTCAGGTGAGGTCAGAACTTATGGAAGGGGAAGTTGGGAAATCAGAAAAAACTTAGGAGATAGGGGATATATGGAAGTTGAAGTTAGTTTCATTTTTATTGAAGTAGAGTTGGCTTGCAGCATTACTTTCAGGTGTACACTATTCCATTGTGTGTATATGTGCCATATCTTTATCCATTTTTCTGTTGATGGACACTTAAGCCGTTTCCATGTGTTATTGTAAATAATGAACATTGAGATGCATGTACCTTTTTGTATTGGCATTTTCATTTTCTTCAGATACACACCCAGAGATGAAATTGCTGGATCAAATGGTAGTTCTTTTAGTTTTCTGAGGAACGTCCATATTGTTTTCCATAGTGGCTGCACAAGTTTACATTCCCACCAACGGTGTACTCGGGTTATGTTTTGCAGAAGTTGAATTTTGGTGATGGGATGGGTATTTGGAAGTCAGAGTGGAAATCTGGGGCTTGGATATTTGTGACTTAGATCATCATAAATGCTGATTTGATCATTTGATCTGGGGAGTACCAGAGGAAGGTGAAATCAGCCACTAAAATTCCTGTTGGGTGTGGGTTTGGGGGGCCTCCTTTCTACATAGTAAAAAAATCAAGATATCTCTTTGACTTTCATCATTTGCAGCCACATCTTTAGAGCTAGTCCATAAAAATTTTTGAAATTATTGAGCAAAATTAAACATTGTCAAAACTCCTTTTAAATAAGACCAAAATAACTAGAACATAGCTGAGGCAGTTATCAGAGTCCTGATCAAAAGTTGTGATAATGAAAGGCATTAGGCTATGCATAATACTATGCAGAGAACTCTATCAGAATTGCTGATTTCCACAATTTTGGGTAAAATAAGCTTTGAATTCTGTAATCACACATCTTTTGTAGTGGCAATGAGATTTTCATTACAGAGCATTCTAATGCTTTGGAGTCTTAACTTGAGAATACAAAGTGATGCAATATTTTTTCAAGTTTGAGCTGAGAGGCAACTTACCAGGACTTGAGACCTCAAGAAAGATAAAAAAAACCCTTAATGACAGTGGAGATTTTTCTTCTTCCTCTGCATCTTCTAGAGGGAGCCGCCTCAGCCTGTGCCTCTGAACCCATACACTGATAAACCAAGCTTCTCAGGTGTAATTTTTAAATTCTTAGATTTTTTTAAGTTTCAAAACTGGAAGAAAGCTTTTGCCTAACATGGCCTGAAAATTCAGTCCTGATGTCTTGTAATTTCTTTTTCAAGTGTTTGTGGTTATAGAAGGTATGGACTTTAATTTGTGGTCTGTGAGAAATGAGTTTATTTGTGCACTTTGAAATGTGTAAGGATGTTTTGGGGTTGTCACAAAGATTGGAGACCTTGTTAGAATTAGTATCTGGAAACTAAAGGTACATCCTGTAATGCAGGGGGTAGACTTAGACCTGAAATCCTAGGTAATTATTGGATTATTTGCTTTTAAAAATCTTACCAGGAGTTCCTGTTTTGGCTCAGCGGAAATGAATCCGACTGTAACCATGAGGCTGTGGGTTCAGTCCCTGGTCTCACTCAGTGGGTTAAGGTCACACATGCAGCTCAGATCTGGCATTGCTGTGGCTGTGGTGCAGGCCAGCAGTTACAGCTCCGATTGGACCCCTAGCCTGGGAACCTCCATATGCCATGACTATGGCCCTAAAAAGCATCAAAAAAAAAAAAAAAAAAACCTTACCGGAATATGTGTAACTGTATTGTATATGTTTAACCCTGTTTTATTGTTCACCTGGCACACATGCTATCTCAATACCGAGGGTTTCTTTATATCTCTCTTCTGTAGTCTCTAGACGTTCCAGTTGCTGTTGCTGTAAAACAAACTGCTCCCAGACTTACTGATGCTCATAACAACTGTTTTAGTAGAGCTCACATAATTGGTAGATTGGAAATTTGGACAGGGCTTGACACTTTCGCTCGTCATGTCTTCAAACAAATGTATTCCATGGTACCCAGCTGGTGGGTGGCTGGTGTGGGGGGCACAGGATGATGTTCCTGCTGTTATTTCTTGGCAGGGGTAGCTGGAAGGCTGGGCTGAGCTGGGTCTATTGTCCAGAATGCCCACACATGGTGTTCCCAGCATGGTGGTCTCAGTGTTCTTGTGGGAAATCTTGGCTGGATTTTTCCCGAAAGGTGTCTTCCAGGAGAGCTAGGAGGAAAGTGTATCATCCTTTTGAGACTTAGTTTTCGAAACTATACACTATCACTTGTAGCACGTACTATTGGTTGAAGCAGTCACAAACCCACCAGATTCAAATGATGGAAACATAGATTTCTATTTCTTAAAGGGATAAGGGTCCGAAAGTTGGCCATTTTTATAAACTACAGCTTAAATTCATTTAATATTAGAGTGCCTAATATGTGCTAAACACTCTGCTGGCCTTAGGGATGTGAACATAGGAAATAAAATAAATGCCCTTATATTAGGTGGGAGAAAGATGTGAGGACAGAAAGCACAATAACTGCATAATAAAAAGTGATAAGTGGGGAGTTCCCGTCGTGGCGCCGTGGTTAACGAATCCGACTAGGAACCATGAGGTTGCGGGTTCGATCCCTGCCCTTGCTCAGTGGGTTAACGATCAGGCGTTGCCGTGAGCTGTGGTGTAGGTTGCAGACGCGGCTCGGATCCTGCGTTGCTGTGGCTGCGGCGAAGGCCAGTGGCTACAGCTCTGATTAGAACCCTAGCCTGGGAACCTCCACATACCATGGGTGCGGTCATAAAATGACAAAAGGCAAAAAAAAAAAAAGTGATAAGTGCTTTAGAGAGCTGACCTGGTCTGGACGTCAAGGGAAGAACTGTAAAAGCTGTTTCAGCTGAGACGTGAACGATGAGCAGAATGCAGCCAAGCTGGGGAGGGAAGCAGCAGACATTCAGGCTGAAGGAAGATAATAGGGGAAAGTTCTGAAGGTACAAGGTGTTCAAAGAACAGAACAAAAGCTATATGGCTGGACATTGAGAGCAATGTAGAAGTGGGTCACAACTTGTATTCTTTTGAAAGGATTTTGTTAAGTTATCATAAAAGAAATGACAAATGTCTTTAGTGGGTAAGTTAAGACCTGATAAGATCTAAAGTTTTTACTGTGACTTTGTTTGTTTTGGGCCCCAAATGAAGGGAGGTATCTTAGTCATAATCGGTTTATACCATAGCATTAGTGATGCATGCTAATTTTATATCTTTTTACATTTTTCCTTTTCATTTTTCTCCTTCTATTACCCTTCCGCCAAAGGCTACTACTACTCTAACATAATTGACATAAATCCTTGGCTAAGTATGGATCACTCAAAGATATGTTCATTTATATATTAGGTGTGACTTACATTTACTTAGAATGAGATCTAGCACATAATAAAGTTTTTTTCCCGTCCACTCAATGTTTTTATCTCAAAGATCTGCACTTGGGGTTGTGGTGAAAAGCATGACTGCTCAAAACTAGAATTTTTCCTTTCAAACCCTGCCTCTGCTACTTTTTAGCTATGTGATCTCGAGTAAATTACTTCACCTCTCCATACCTCGGTTTCTACACTTAGGAATACAGAATGGAGGAACACTTGTTTGAATAAGGGTGGAGCAGGTAAACAAAGGGCCTGGCAAACAGTGACCAGCCCATGTTGGCAAGTATTATCATTACCTGGCAATTCATTACAGGGTTGCTATCGTCTAATTCATTGGTTCTGACCCCTGAAGAGGACTGTCATATGCATTTGCCCCATTGGGTTTAGGTAGATAGCCGCTTGACGATGGACAACGCAGACTCCAATTCCCTGTTACACCACTATTTCTCTTATAAAGCTATTCAAGTGTTTCTCTGAACACACAGACGGGTGATACCAGACAGTAATGGGGTGTGTGCCTACTCAGTTCCACTAACTACTGCTAAACTGCTCTCCAGAACAGCTATGCTAGTTTATACCCTCACCTAATCGAGGCAGGGGTGTGAAAGCCTGGACCTCTTGGGCTGCTTCAGGACAATTTTGAACACCCCCGGCCCATAACTAGGTAGCATCAGACGAAGCTTTCTTGGCCTGTGTTGAGTCTTTTGACTTCTCGTTCTGCCCACTCCTGCCGCCTCCTCCCTGCCCCAGGTGTTTTTCCCCAGGGCATTCCTTAATAAATGCTCTGCAGGGTAAACTCTGCTTCTTGGAGAAGCAAACCTGAGACACTATGCTGTTTCTCAAATGAATTTTAAAACACAGATAATTTTAGTTATTTTAATCATGTTAAATTTCTTGAATAATCATGTTAAATTCCCAAATGCTCAATCTCAGATACAACCTGCCAATAACAAGAACACCTGGTTTTGTCACACTACTTGAAATAATTGTCTTGAGGAAAATACATCCTATTCTTTTTGTTCTGCTTTCTCTATTTTTGAAAAGCTGGTTTCTTTTCTGAGGCTCCTATCAAAGGCAGTAAAACACTGAAGGGTAGCAGAATATGCCATGTCAGATCATGTTGTTTTGTGTTTTTTGTTTTTTTTGTCTTTTTGCCTTATCTAGGCCCGCACCTGCGGCATATGGAGGTTCCCAGGCTAGGGGTCTAACAGGAGCTGTAGCTGCCGGCCTTCGCCACAGCAACGCGGGATCCGAGCCGCGTCTGCCACCTACACCACAGCTCACGGCAACGCCAGAACCTTAACCCACTGAGCAAGGCAGGGATAGAACCCGCAACCTCATGGTTCCTAGTCGGATTCGTTAACCACTGAGCCACGACGGGAACTCCAGATCATGTTTTTTTGGCACAAGTTATTTTGAACTGGTTATTTTCAGGTGCTGGAGAAGTTCTGAAACCAGTTAGAAGTTGCCCTTTTTGATAAGGGTAGTTTAAGGGGGCCTATACCACTGAGTGATATCACCAGAGATAATTTCACCTGAGGTGCTTACCTACAAGGCAGGGCACGTTTTATTCAGCAATCACGTCTTTATTTCCTCTTCTTTATCTTCCCACAAATTGCAAATTGCCTCCCCCACCCTGTCCACCCCCACCATGGCTTTGAAACCCAGACCTCTGTCACTTAAATTAGGTCAGGATGGTATATAACCCTCAATTGTCTGGCTGATTTTGAATCTCACATCTCTGGAATGCTCCTTGTATGTAAGTATGTAATTGTTTTTTCCTGTTTGTTATGCCAATTTAATTCTTAAGCCAGCCATAGAACCTGGGAGGGTAGAATGGAAAGTTTTCCTTCCCTATAATGTTAACAGGTTAAAAATGGATTTTCTGACTCCAGCAAATGTACTTTTTTTTTAAATCAAAACTGATATTCCTTGTTTGTAAAGAGTCATCTATAGGTCAATGAGCTATATTTCTGATACTAATCTAAAACGGAATGCAGATCTTCCTTTACTTACGGTGGGGTTATATCCCAGTAAATTCATGTAAATTGAGAATATCCTAATTTGAAAATGCGCTCAACACACCTACCAAACTTTTAATTTAGCCTAGTCTTCCTTAAATGTGCTGCCAACTAAAACTTGTTGCTCACCATCTGACTCTACAAGAATGAAGTCACTAGCCACTAAAGCTGCTGACCTTTAACCCCGAAAGAGGTTGAGGGTGGAGATCAGGAATGAGGTGCTCTCAGGAAAAACTGGCAGAACAGGCCTACAGATAGATGTTTTCAGGAGAAAATTTTATCAGCCAAATTTCTTGCATATCATATCTAGAAAAGCACTAAAATCATTAATGGAGACATCTCCTCATGACTAGCAGCAATCTTCTGCCCAAATGTGTGCTTGACTGCACATCCCCTTTCACTAAAATCACGTACATACTGCTCCCCACCCCCCACCTCTTTGGAGCAGTTCCTCAGAACTCTGAGAGACCACCTCACGGGCTATCATTCCTAATTTTATCCTAAAAACCTAGTTCACAGCTCTCATTGCCCCCCCACCCCAACCCGGTCAATAGTTTAGGTGACCAACAAAAGGGATCCAGAAAAGACTTTTCTCTTTTGCCTTAACTCTACAAAGAGTCAGAGATTGGTACCAGCAAAGGCCTCTTGTGCCCATCTGCCTTCTTGGAGAGTCTAGACAGATTTGAGTGGGTGTCTTCTGGGTCTTGGGTCTCCCATATTGGTTGATGATCCTGAATTTTCTGGTTACTTAATAGGTAGCTGGTCCCTCTGTTGACCAGGTGACCACATACTGGTGGGGGTATGTAGTAAGCTGAAAGACCCTGGGGAAAGTGTCCACCCACTTGAAAGACACTGAGCTCTCTGGGCTGAGTGGTTAGGTAGGAAGCTGATCTGATGCCTTTCCTCAGTTTGGATGCCTTTCTGAGTTTGTTGCGATAAAAGTGAAGATATTACATGAGAGTTTTGCTATGAGGAAGAGGGACGAGTTATGGCTTTCCAGGTATCTGAGAAATTTATGGGAGTGGTGGAGGACAAGTCCTCATACTGTGCAGTGGTCTCATAGGGAAACCCACTCATTAATTAAAAGATTTCCTCATCCAGGGATCATGTATAAGAATTTGCCATTTAATGATTCGAATACCCATGGTGGCCTTGGACTGAAGGGAGAAAACAAGAACTGTAGGGGGTTGCAATGACCACAGGGTGATGTCTTGAGGAGTTATGTCACAAGCGGCACACTGGCCCACCATACAATGTTTTTAATACATTTTACCCCTGACAAATTCAACTTTAAAATGGAAAGTGGAGGGGAGTTCCCTTCATGGCACAGTGTAAAATAATCTGACTAGTATCCATGAGGATGTGGGTTCGATCCCTGGCCTCGCTCAGTGGGTTGGGGATTCAGCATTGCTGTGCGTTATGGTGTAGGTCACAGTCATGGCTTGGATCCAATGTGGCTGTGGTGTAGGCCGGCAGCTGTGGCTCTAATTCGACCCCTAGCCTGGGAACCTTCATATGCTGCAGGTGCAGCCTTACAAAGCCAAAAAAAAAAAAAAAAGGGAAAATAGACCTATTAAACAGAGAAATGAGGGGTATCAGAAAGCCAGCCTCTGACTAATACCACAGCCAGGTTTATGTACAAACAGAATTTATGCTTGCAAATATTTACTTAATTAGAAACTATAGGAAAATCTTGCCCCGAAAATGCCCCAAATGGGCCCTTTATTGCATACACAATTGTTAGAGAAAGCTGACTTGATAAAACGTCTCAAATTCTAACCTGAGGAAACAACTTCTTCCAGGAGAAATTTTCTCTCCTAGTGCCCTGGTATAAATGTTCTACCAGGGTTCTCAAGAACATTTATCTAGACTATCTGTAATTCCTGATACTGAGGGGGAAAGAAGTGACAGGGGAGAAGAGGCCTTTTAAAATTTAACTTATTCCAATTGTTATTAACTAGGAGTGTTATATTGTAATGCCTGATTCATGACTAAGTTTTAAAATAACTGAGACCTCTGGTTGTGCCTGTCTATGTGTCTATGCATGCATTATAAATATGTCTTTACCTTTGGATGGTATTATCAAAATTAACTTGTAAATGACCTCTACTTAATTGGCTTAAAGGAAATTCAGCACTTATATGAATGCTCAGAAATAGGGAAAGAACCTGGCCAGAATGAATTTCAGGTTCACATGAACTGGGAAATATTCAGGGTGAATACCTGGTACCTGGTATTGTAAACTTAATTAATATGGATATGTCTTTAGAATCAACCTTAAGTGTAATACTCTTATTGCATTTATTGTAGGTTTAATAGAAGTCAAATAAGATCTTGCTATATCTGTTGCGAACTTGTCAGACAAAAAAAATAGGTATGATATTTTTATTATAAGAAATTAAATATAAGTGAGATAACTTTTGGATAAATTCCTTACAAATGTTTATATTTTGGGGATATCTACTTAATCTCTTCAGATATTTGGTAACTCGAAATTCTAGAGCTGTACTAAATTAAATGATGGAAGAGTATTGAATAGCCAGGTCATTCCCAAATGAAGTAAGAAATCAGAATACTAATTACTAAACAATTGGTTTCTGTTTACAGAGAAACTATAGGTATTTAAGACTATTAATGAATATGTATGCTGTCTCACTGAGATCTTCTGTATGAAAGCATATGTTTTTAGAAATTATTGGTATTTAGAATGTAAATGACAGTTCATATTTGCTTGCTTCTTGGTTTTCACTAGAAATTAGGTTTTTAAAAAGTCAAAGATTCTGATTTTTATGTAATTAAAGCTACTAGAAATCATAAGCAAAATATTTCAGTATACAGTAGCAAAGTAGTATGTGTGTTTTTAGTAAAAGAAGGTATGAGGAATGGAATGGCATATGGTTAAGGGAAAAGAAAGTAATTTTGTCCTTGAGCTGGTTGTTTCTGGATAGGGGGAAAAAAAAGGGACAAAGCAATATGAACACAGTTATGGAAGCTTCATGGATAAAGGGACTCTGAGAAGAATTTCGTGCATGGTCAGAATTAGCTAATTTTAGAATAAATTAAGTGAATTAAAAGCAGGCTTACGCAAAACTAGAGTTGGGTTCTTTCCATTAAGAAAACAGTTTTTAGACTATTGAGCTACTTTTGATAACAAGTTTTAAGTTTGTCTATCTTTTAAAATTTCTTTATCTCTTAAGTGATCTGTATTTGCCTTTGAAATTTTTGCCACTTTAAGTGAATAAGTTTTGTTTCACAGTAACCTCTTATCCTATATGACAAAGTGTTTTAAAACCTTTCTGATATTTTTTGACAAACTTCACAAATCAAATTCCAGTGAAGTTACTTTGACCTCTAGCTAACTTTGGGATGCTTCAAAGGGTCCCTGAAACATCCCAAAGAGCGATACTAAGGTAGTTTCATTTGATATATTAAATCACATAGGAAGCATTATCAAACATGTAATAAATCTCCTTAGGTTATATTGTATGGGTTAATGTTATTAAGGCAGATATTCTAGAAATTATGGAAATTACATGGAATCTGGTATGTCCTGGTAAAATGCTATCAGTCATAATCTAGTCATTATCTTAAAATATTGTATGTCATAGCAGTAACCAAGTTTCTTTGTCAATTGCATTGTAATCAGGTCTTTAACTGTACTTTAAGTCTAGCCATTCATAGACAGTTGTTGTTTTATTCTGATGCCCTTGCAAAAATTCTTCCTCTTCAAGAAGATTTTTTTGAATTTTATTTCAGTTATAGGTGTATAAAAATCATCACAAGTCAATTTGATAGCATTTGCCTCCCAAACCCTCAGTGCATCTCCCCGCCCCCCAGATTGTCTTGTTTGATAAACCAAAGGTTTTCCAAAGTCTGTGAGTCATTCTCTGTTCTGCAAAGAAGTTCATTGTGTCTTTGTAGTTTCCACATGTAAGTAGTAGCATTGGGTGTTGCTGTCTAATTGTCTGGCTGGTTTCACCTGGCATGATAATTTCTAGGTCCATCCATGTTGCTATAAATGTTGGTAATTCGTTCCTTTTAATGGCTGAGTAACATTCCATTGTGTGTATGTACCTTATCTTCCCTATCCACTCTTCTGTGGATGGGCATTTAGGTTGTTTCCATGACCTGGCTATTGCATAGAGTGCTGCAATGAACACTGGAGTACATGTGTCTTTTTTTTGTTTGTTTGTTTGTTTTTTTTGAAGATTCCATGCCTTTCTTTTTTTTTAACTCAATGACTCTTATTACATTTACAGTTGTACAACAATCATCATAATCTAATTTTACAGCATTTCCATCCAACCCCCAGCCCACCCCCCCAACCCCAACCTGTTTCCTTTGGAAACCATACGTTTTTCGAAGTCTGTGAGTCAGTATATGTTCTGCAAAGAGGTTCATTATGTCCATTTTTTAGATTCCACATGTAGATAGCATATGATGTTGGTGTCTCACTGTCTAACTTCACTTAATGTGATAATTTCTAGGTCCATCCACGTTGCTGCAAATGCAATTATTTGTTTACTTTCAATGTCCATGGCTTTCTAATTAAATGAATTTTAATGTCTGAAGATAGTGATTATCGCTTAAGTTTATAATCCAACCGACAAATGTACAAATTCTGCATTTACTGATGCATCAGTCCATTTCAGAGATCTGCCTTCCTTGGGTTTACTGCACTTATCAACCACTCTCAGCTACTTCCTAATAAGGCACAGAGTCTTGGGCCAGAGGGAGCAAAACAAATTGTTTTTGCAGCTTTAATGTGTTCTTAAGATTTGCCT
>PVHT020000009.1:15355017-15375761 GCA_004024745.2 Catagonus wagneri | reverse complement strand
CCTTTGTCATAGATTAGTTGACTATAGATGTGTGGATTTAATTCTGGGCTTTTTATCCTGTTCCACTTATCTAGATTGCTGTTTTTGTGCCAGTACCATACGGTTTTGATGACTGTAACTTTGTAGTAGAGTCTGAAGTCAGGAAGGCTGATTCCTCCAGCTTTGTTTCTCTTGTTCAGGATGTCTTTGGCTATTCTGGTTTTTTTGTGTTTCCAGACAGACTTTAAACTATTTTGTTCTAGTTCTGGGAAAAAGGTCCTTGGTAATTTGATAGGGATTGCATTGAATGTGTAGATTGCCTTGGGTAGTATAGTCATTTTGATAATATTGACTCTTCCAGTCCTGGAGCATTGTATGTCTTTCCATCTGTTCATGTCATCCTTGATTTCTTTCATCAGTGCCTTGTAATTTTCAGAGTACAGGTCTTTTGTCCTTTAGGCAGGTTTATTCCTAAGTATTTGATTCTTTTTGATGCAATGGTAAATGGGATTGCTTCCCTAATTTCTCTTTCTGATCTTTCATTGTTAGTATATAGAAATGCAGTTGATTTCTGTGCATTAATTTTGTATCCTGTGACTTTGCCAAATTCCTTGATGAGCTCTAACAGTTTTCTGGTAGAGTCTTTAGGATTCTCTAGGTATAGTATCATGTCATCTGCAAATAGTGATAGTTTGACTTCTTCCTTTCCAATTTGGATTCCTTTTATTTCTTTTTCTTCTCTGATTGCTGTAGTTAGGACTTCCAAAACTATGTTGAATAGTAGTGGCAAGAGTGGACATCCCTGTCTTGTTCCTGATCTCAGTGGGAATTCTTTCAGCTTCTCACCATTGAGAATGATGTTAGCTCTGGGTTTGTCATAGATGGCCTTGATTATGTTGAGGTAGGCTCCCCCTATGCCCACTTTCTGAAGGATTTTTATCAGAAATGGGTGTTGGATTTTGTCAAAGGTTTTTTTCTGCTGAAATATTCTTAGCTCTTAGTCGGTATTTTCCAGATAAAAGAAACCTTTCCCCGAGTTCCCATTGTGGCTCAGCAGTTTAAGGATACAACATTGTCTCTGTGAAGGTGTGGGTTTGGTCCCTGGCCTCACCCAGTGGGTTAAGGATCCAGCATTGCTCTGAGCTGTGGTTAGTTGGCAGATTTGGCTCAGGTCCCATGTAGCTGTGGCTGTGGCGAAGGCCTGCAGTTGTAGCTCTGATTTGACTTGTGGCCAGGAACTTCCATATGCCATAGATGTGGCCATAAAAAGAAAAGAAAAAACAAAAAAAAATTTTTATAATATAAAAACTCAAGCTAATTATAACTTAACGTCAGTTTGGTAAATTATGTCTTTGCAAGCATCATTGAACTACTTACCATTTCTCTCTACATGATTCCTCCAGAAATTGGAAACTCTTTTGTTCTCAGAAGCTTTATCAGGTCAGTTAGAAAGGCCACCTCCTAATAGGTGCAGGAATCTCAAGGTACTTTGGGGAACCTTGAAAAGGGCTGAATTCACCTAAATATATGGATATCTCAGGAAAAATCTGTGACAAGCCTTTGGTGTGACTTTCCTGGCCTTGAGAGTCCTTTTAAAAATTTAATCTGATTCCTTATAAAAAATTCCAGCAAAGCCAATTTCATTCATTTATTTATCTTTTTATGGCCACACTTATGGCATATGGAAGTTCCCATACGGGGTCCAATTGAAGCTTCCCCTGAGGTCTACCCCATAGCCATGGCAACACCAGATCTGAGCCACATCTGTGACCTACTGCAGTCATGCTGGATCCTTAAGCCACTGAGCGAGGCCAGGATCAGACCTATATCCTCACAGAGGCAATATTGTGTCCTTAACCTGCTGAGCCACAATGGGAACTCCTGGCAAAGCCAGTTTTAAAAGAGCCTATATAATTAATCATACTCACATAAACCATTAGGCCGAGATTATCAAAACCAGACTTATTTTGCAAACAAAGTAGTCTTAACTTGGCTATGTTACATAAATGAGGGTAATTTTAGAGAGAAAAGATTGTTTCAATGGATATTAAATTCTAGTTTTGTTAACTGAGGTATGTATTTACTAAGACTGACTTCTCACCTCCTTACTATTATAATATTATAAAGTTTAGTTGAATTATTAAAAGGATACTATACGTTAATTTCTGAAGTTTATCTCAGTAATATATCTTTGGATGAAATCATATGCTCCCATGACCTGCAACTAGGAGATTATGCATATTGGAAAAGATATAATTGGAAGAACTATCTCCAGCCTAAATGGAAGGACCATTATTAAGTAATTTTACTTAGCATATGCACAGTGAAATTGAAGGTAATTGATTCTTGGGTTAATATTTTCACTTAGAAAGGGCCCTTGCATTGGACTGGACTACTGCTAATCTCAAAGTCACCTTAAAGCAACGCTCCAGTAGAGTAGAAACTACTAGATCAGGATGAAAAGACTGCATCTGAAGTAGACAGCTGACCCAAGATACTGGACCAGACCTGTATACTAATTACTTTGATAAATGTTCATGTCTTTGCTTAGGAAGCAAATGTATTTCTTTCTTGGGCACAATCTTATGTAGAGTTTAAAGTTAATCCAATTGTCAGATTTATGGTCAACTACCTATAGCCAGTGCTTCTTGGTTACCTAGGTGGATTTCTCCATGCCAAGGCTCTGATTGGATAGCCCTTAGGAAATTAGAAGAAGGAAGTTATAGTTCTGTTTGTGCTACTGTTAATGTTACTGCATGGGACTTCCTCACTGTAGCCAATCATTCTTACTCTGACCATCACCAAAAATATAAATTTTCTCTTAAAGTTACTCAAATTCAATCAGAGCAACAAATGGAATTTTAGCCAAAGAATATAACCTCAGTTGTGGGATGGATTTACATGACTAATACCAGGCTATTTAAATTTAAGGCCTCCCTTGTATGTTGGGAACAATTGAGCCATACTAAGGATAAGCAGCCTAATAACACCAGGAGATTGTTTTGGGTGCCTTATGAACAGTGCTGTGTCTCACTTCCCTTAAAGTTAAAAATTGGTACTGACCAAGACAGATGACCTGGGGATATACTGGGCTGCACCTAATGGAAGTTCTTGGTTTAAATTCTTACTTATGACCTTAACTAATATTTCTAGCTTATTTTACTTATATTCTGCTTATTTTACAAGATTTTTGTTTCTTGCAAATGTGAGCCCAGTTTCTTGCATCTTTTATCTAGAAAAGCACTAAAATCATTAATGGAGACATTTCCTCATGACTACCTGGTACCTTCTTCCAAAATGTTTAGACTGCGTGTGTCTTCCATCACTAAAATTACATACATACTGACCTCTCATCCCCTATCTCTTCAGAGCAGTTCCTCAGAGCTCTCTGAGAGACTCTCTTCTGGGCTATAGCCCTCATTTTGCCCCAAATAAAACTTAACTCACAATATTTATGTAGTGAATTTTTTTTCAATCGACCATGTTCAGAACACTTATATTAGCCTGCAGTTGGACAAAATCATCTAACACAAAGCCTATTTTATTATATGTTGAATGTGTCCTGAAATGTATTGAATACTGTATTGAAAGTGAAAAGCAAACTGGTTGTATGAGTCTTGGCTGTTTGTCCTTGTGATTGCATGGCCGACTGGGAGCTGTTCCTCACTGACACTGCCCAGCAGAATGAGAGGTTATTGTAACCACATAGCACTAGCCAGAGGAAAAAAATAAAAATTTGAAAAATAGTTTTTATTGAATGTGTATCATGTTTGTACTATCACAAAATTGAAAAGTCTTAAGTTTAGCCATCCCAAGTTGGGGACTATCTGTAGTCCATGATTTTAGATTCAGTAGGAATGCTCGTCAGAATAGTGACATAAAGATGACTTAAGGAGTTCCCATAGTGTCTCAGCGGATATGAGTCTGAATAGTACCCATGAGGAAGCAGGTTCAATCCCTGGCCTTGCTCAGTGGGTTAAGGTTCTGGCATTGCTGTGAGCTGTGGTATAGGTCGCAAACGTGGCTCAGATCTGTCATTGCTTGTGGCTAGGGTGTAGACCAGCTTGGATTTGACCCCTAGCCTGGGAACCTCCATGTGCCTCGGTTGTGGCCCTAAAAAACACACACACACACACACACACAAAAAGATGACTTAAGTCATCTTTCGATTGAGCCCATCTGAGAACCACCCAGAAACATCTTATTGGGATATGTCTTTGCCTAAGGTCACACATGTAACAGCAATCATTAACTTCTGAGTTTGCTCTGGGGTTGTTAAAAAAAAAAAATAAGCCAGATTTAAAAAATTTAAGTGTCATCTGAGCAGAAGTCAATTTAAACTGGGCAGCTGCAAATGGTCAAGAGTGCTCCATCAATAAAAGCTGGGAAGAGACTTTTATAAAGAAAAGACAGAAGCAATGCAAGGAAATTGATTGCCTAAATCTTAAAGCCTAGTTGGCTATTTATGATTGGTTGTCCTTTGGTTACAATTTTGTAATCTTGAAGCATTGACAGGCTTAGATTTTGGTCAGCTTCCATAGACTGTGACAGCATTAGAACCACTACATCTAATGGCCTCCTTGTTTAATTTAACCATGTAATAGAACTGGTCTTTTGCCAGCGTCTTAAGAAGTATGAGGCTTGGTCAATAATTATACTTGAAGACCTTAAGAGGTGTTAGAAATAAGACACAGGCTCAAAATAGAGTCACTTATGTTATGCCTCATATTATAAACTGAGACTTACAGGTTTGGCTCTTTCAGAGATAGGATCTTAAACCAATCAGGAATTTCCTGATCACTAGTTAGATGATCTGCATGATAGACTCCGGTCATTCCCTAAAGGAAAGGAACCTTTCAATAACCAGCCCTCTCATGTCTGGTATTACTTCCTTATTCCTGCTGCTTTGTACCTTTTCACTTTGTATAGCTCCTCAGCACCCCTTCTCTCTGCTAAATTGGATGCTGCCTGATTCATGAAACATTGAATAAAACCAAGAAGATTCTTAAAATTCCTCAGTATTTTTGTTTTTTGCATGAGGTAACCTTCAAGGAAATTTCAGTCTGAGCCCATTTTGCTTCTGGAAATGTTACTATAACTGTGTCTATCTTGCCCAGTGCTCTGTCCACTATTACCATAAAATATAACTAATTCAAAAACAGAACAGGAGTTCCCACTGTGGCAAAATGGGATTGCGGTGTCTCTGGAGCACTGGGACACAGGTTCAATCCCCCGCCCAGCAGAGTGAGTTAAGGATCCAGTGTTTCCGTACCTGTGGCATAGGTCTCAATTGCAGTTTGGATCTGATCTCTGGCCTGGGAACTCTACATGCTGTAGGTTGGCCAACAAAAGAAAAAAAAAATGATAATACAGATCACAGAGGTGGAAGCCACTGATTGTGACTATGGATGCTGGGGAAGATTTTATAGTAGAGGTAATTCTTATAGGTTTGGAGCCTATTGTTAGTAAGTTTCTCATGCTCAATAATTAATAAAGATAATGTCAAAAGGTAATTCTGGCTTGCTCTCTTTGCAGGGGAGTTCTTACTGACTCCTCTCCCCCTTGGGAATCAGACTTTTTTTTTTTTTTTTTTTGTATTTTTAGGGCTGCACCCATGGCATATGGAAGTTCCCGAGCTAGGGGTTGAATCTGAGCTGCAGCTGCCTGCTACACTACAGCCACAGCAGCGTGGGATCTGAGTGAAGTCTTCAACCTATACCACAGCTCAAGGATCCTTAATCCACTGAGCAAGGCCAGGGATTGAATTTACATCCTCATAGATGCTAGTTACTGCTGAGCCACAGTGGGAACTCAAGGAATCAGTAATTTTTAAACAAGCCAGCACCCCCTGGAGATAATCTAGTGTGAGAACTCTCCCTGATAGGGATGATGGCATGGATTGCGACTACCCAACCCGCTCAGAACTTCTCTCTTAGGCTGTGCCAGGAAGTGAAAGGCGGAATATGGATGATGAGAGCCAGAGCTCCAGGAATAGGGCAGGATTAGAGGGAAGGGATCACCAGATGCATTCCTCCGCGGAACAATATGAGTTAATAAAAGAAGTTATTAGGTCATTTTGGAGGCTGACTTAGTAGCCAGGAATGTGACTTATTTTGCTTCCTTTCTTTTTAATGTATATATTAAGACTATACAGTATAGTTGACTTAAAATGGCCCGCTTTCAAAAGTTGTTTTGTTTTTTCATTCCTTTCATTTAGGTTGGTTTTCTTACACCAAAAAGAAGGAATGTGAGATTTTCCAGTCCTCAGGAGAGTTTCACCTTTCATTCATCTTTTGTCACTTCTCCCATGTGAACAAGGCTCAGCTACCCTGCTACAGAGATCATGTGAAAGAGACTGAGACTCTTCAGCCAACAGCCCACCCATTGTCCAGTGGGTAAGTGTGTCCATCTAGACATCCAGCCCTAGCCAAGCCATCAACTGACAGCTGGTGAGCGAATGACCCTGGCTGAGATAGGCAGAAAAACTGCCCCGCTAGACCCAGTTCTAAAGCCCAATCTACTGACTTATGAACTAATAAATGATCACTGTTTTAAATGATTTAAGTTTTGAGAGGAGTATTTTATTTTAGATTTTTTAAAACTAAAAATTTTAATTAAAAATTTTTTTAAACTTTTAATTTTTTTTATTTTTTTTTGTCTCTTTTTAGGGCAGCACCCACAGCATATGTAGGTTCCCAGGCTAGGGGGTCGAAATGGAGCTATAGCTGCTGGTCTACACTACAGCCACAGCAAAATGGGATCCAAACTGTGTCTATGACCTACACCACAGCTCACGGCAATGCCAGATCCCTAACCCACTGAGCAAGGCCAGGGATTGAACCTGCGTCTTCATGGATGCTATGCAGATTCGCTTCTGCTGAGTCATGATGGGAACTCCCTATTTTTTTTTTTATTTGTCTTTTTGCCTTTTCTAGGGCTGCACTCGTGGCATATGGAGGTTCCTAGGCTAGTGGTCGATTTGGAGCTAGAGCTGCTGGCCTACACCACAGCCACAGCAATACAGGATCCGAGCCACATCTGTGACCTATACCACAGCTCATGGCAATGCCAGGTCCCTGACCTACTGAGCGAGACCAGGGATCCAAACCACATCCTCAAGGATACTAGTCAGATTTGTTTCTGACACAATGTGAACTCCTGGCGGAGTATTTTATGCAGCAAAGCCTCAGTATACTGCTATTATTTGAAACATGAAAGAGCATAAAATATTTGCCATAGAAAAAAGATTGACCTTTTTTCATTTGTTGTCATTTTCCAGAAATGACACTCTTTCAAATTAGATAAAAGGTAGTTTTCCTAATTTGATATAAACAGGGGGACATTTCAGGAGAGTGAAGCACTGAGTTAACCAGAGCCTGAACCAAGGTAGTGGAAGTGAGGATGCTAATAAGATGCTAATGGGTATTTCAGACTTCTAAGTCTGATTCCTGAACAGGGCTATTGATGACATTTTCATTTTACAAATATTTCCTCTACTATGAATAATTAAAGATTTGTGTGCCATCGATTGTCCTGAGCAATCCCAATAATTAAAGCTGCTGAAAAAATGCTATATTCTGCAATAACTTGGTTTTTACCCTTCGAAAGTAAAAAGGTATTGGTCATAAGAGTCAAGACAATAATTCAAATAAGTTTGTGTATATAAAATTTCAAAGAAAGTTAAAAAGTAATGAGAACAAGAAAATATGAAAATGCTGATTGAGAAAGAGACCATGGACTAGAACTCAAGTTCATTTTCCTGAATTTTGCCTTTCAGAGACAATTATATGGTAGAAATAAATATAAATAGAAATTTTTTAATGTTACATATTTTATGATCCTAAAAATAAGCTTTGATTATAGGCAATGCAAGAAATTATAAAAAAAAAGTAAAAATAAGAAAATTTAAACACCCATATTCCCATCAGAGGTAACCATTAATATTTTGATGTATATACCCTAAGTCTTCTATATCACACACATACATACACAAAGTACATGTGCATGTATATGTATTTTACCAAATTTGGATCATACTGATTATATTACTTTATATGTTCCCTTCCCCCTTATTATGAGCATTTCCTATCCCTTAAGAATACAAATTTTAATAGTTGCATGGTATTCTATTTTATGGGCATACCAAAACATAATGTTGGATAATTACGTTCTTGTTTTTCAAAATACCTGTGATAGAACTTTAGGCATATAATTTTTTTTTTGTCTTTTGTCTTTTGAGGGCCACACCCATGGCACATGGAGGTTCCCAGGCTAGGGGTCTAATCAAAACTGTAGCTGCCAGCCTATACCACAGCCACAGCAATGCCAGATCTGAGCTGCGTCTGCGACCTACACCACAGCTCATGGCAACGCCAGATCCTTAACTCACTGAGTGAGGCCAGGGATTGAACCCACAACCTCGTGGTTCCTAGTCGGATTCATTTCTGCTGCACCATGATGAGAACTCCAAGATGTATAATTTTTGATTAGTCCTGTAATCAAATTCCTATATATGTGATTACTAGGTATAGTTTATGAATGTTGTCAAGGCTCATGATACATATTGCCAAGTATTCTTTTAAAAAGTGGCACCAATTTTCAACTTGAATCATTAGTCCCTAGGTATGTCATGTATGACAATAAATTTAAGACTTCCAGGATACATATGATAAGTAGACCTCTTATATCTAGGTACACAGAGCCAGCACTGTTTAAGTTGAAATCCAGGGTAAAGACCTTGATGCTTCATGGGATTCCAGAGAAGTGGAATAAGATATTTAGTCATGACTAACAAAGTATAAACAGGCATTCCATTCCTTGGGCATTCTAGTTAATCGGGGTGACTGAATACAGACAGAAAAGACGAGTGAAACAAAATATCTGATAGTGAAGAAGAAATTTAGAATAGCAAACAATCATGGAAATAGCCAGGAAGAGCCAGAGCTAGCTTTCTTGAAAAATCACACCCCATACATTCTGAACAGTTATTTCCTGGCAGAAGGAATTCTAGTGGTTTGGCTCTGTCTCAAGTCTAAATTTTCTGCATGATGGCCAAGGCTGCTGCAGAATCAATAGGAAGAAAAAAAAGGAATAAATGTGAAAGAGGGGAGAAAAATGAATAAGTTACATAGATGATAGTGGCTTCAGTGCTGCAGAATCAATAGGAGGCAATAGAAAAAAAAAAAGAATAAATGTGAAAGAGGGAAGAAAAATGGACCAGTATGTAGATGATAGTGGCTTCAGGGATATAGTGGAGAAAAGAAGTAGCGATAAAAAGTTGCAGCAATGGTGGTAGCAAGCAGCTGATGGAGAGAAGGAGGGAGGAGAGGGAGCACTGATTAGGCTTGCTTTTTATGGAGAAATTGAAAAGTGGCGGGAATTTGGGTCAAAATGGCCCTGGACACAATTTTGGATAGAATAAAGGGATAGGAATTATTATAATTTTGAAGTAAAAATCATATTTTCAGGATCTTCAGTTCTTGTCACAAGTTTATTTCTATCTTTTCTCAAAAAATTGCTGATGTTTCCATTACCAGGGGACACATGTCTGACAGGATTCCTTGAAATAATTTTTAAATTTTTTTTAGAATTGAGAGATCATTGAAATATAAAAATTGTGTATATTTAAGATATACAGCTTGATGTATTTATATATATATATATATATATGCA
Source organism: Catagonus wagneri (assembly GCA_004024745.2). Classification (NCBI taxonomy): domain Eukaryota; kingdom Metazoa; phylum Chordata; class Mammalia; order Artiodactyla; family Tayassuidae; genus Catagonus; species Catagonus wagneri. The sequence continues at coordinate 15,366,110 of PVHT020000009.1, read as the reverse complement.
TTATGAAATGATCACCACAGTCATGCTGTTGTTGACAAAAAATGTTGCCTGCCATTCCTGTAAACATTATCTGCCATTCCTGTAAACAAATGTCACCTGTAATCAGCCACTAAAGCTGCCTCTGACATTGTGCCTTGAGAGGAATTCGGGATGGAGAAAAACAGGATACTGGCCCTAGACAGTTAAGGTGCATATGTAAGGAATAATTTCAATGAGCCAGATTCTTGCATCTTCCCACATGTGGAAAAGGTACTGAAATCCTTAAATTGAGATGTCTGTTTTTTGTGATTAGCAATAATTTGATATTGAACAACTCCCTCCCCCCCCCAAGAAACACTCCTATGTATACTGGCTCCTTTCTTACCTTTTTGGAGCAATCCCTCAGAGCTATCTGAGAGTCAGTCTCCTGGAATATAGTCCTCAGTAAGGCCCCAGAATAGAACAAAATGCTCAGCTTTTAGGTTGTGTGTTTTTCTTCAGTGGACATATACCATGTATATTACCTCTACATAGTCAGCATTCTGTGTGAGGGTTTGGAAGGAGTTTAATTCTCAACAAATCACAAGTATACAATATGGTATTAATTATTATCACTTTGCTGTATATCATATCTCCAGAAATTATTCATCTTGTATGACTGAAACTTAGTATCCTTTGACCAATATCACCTTATTTCCCCCCCCTGCAGTTCCTGGAAAACCACCACTGGACTCTACTTCTGTGAGTTTGACTATTTTAGATTTTACCTATAAATGAGATCATGCAGTATTTCTCTTTCTGTGTATTTCTTCTTTTGCTTAGTGTGACGTCTTCCATCTCCATTCATGTTGGAAGGATTTCTCTCTTTATTATGGTTGAGTAATATTCCAGTGTGTGTGGGTATGTGTATTTATATCTTCTATATACTTTATTGTTTCTGCTTATTTAATTGAAGTGTAGTTGACTTTCACCATTATGTTTCAGGTGTATGGCAAATGATTCAGTTTATATTTCAGATTATTTTCCATAATAGGTTATTAATGATGTTGAATATAATTTCCTGTACTATACATTAAATACTTGTTGTTTATTTATTCTATGAATAGTAGTTTGTATCTTTTAATCCAAAACTCCTATTACATCCCTCCTCTATGCTTGATAACCATGAATTTGTTCTCTACGTTCCTATGAGTTTTGAAAATTTTGAATATAGATTTTTTTTTTGTTTTTTTGATTCCACATAGAAGTGATATCATATAATATTTGTTCTTCTCTGTCTGACTTCACTAAGTATAGTATTCTTTAGGTCCATCCATGTTACTGCATATGGCAATACTTCATTCTCTTTTATGGCTGAGTGTGTGTGTGTGTGTGTGTGTGTGTGTGTGTGTGTCTCATCTTAAGGCAATTGTCTGTTAAGGTACTTGTCTGTTAATTGTCTTGGGTTGTTTCCATGTCTTGGCTATTGTAACTAGTGATACTATGAACAATGGAGTGTATCTCTTCTAATTTTCATTTTTTCTGGATATATATCCAGTAGTGGGATAGCTGGATCATATAGTAGTCCTGTTTTAATTTTTAAAGGAACCTCCTTATTGTTTTCCACAGTTGTTGTACTAATTTACATTCCTACCAGAAGTGTATGAGGGTTTCTGTTTCCACACACCCTCTCTAGTATTTATATTTATAGACATTGACAATAGCTATTCTGATTGGTAGGACGTGCTACCTTATTGTGGTTTTGATTTACATTTACATTTCTCTAATAATTAGCGACATTGAGCATATTTTCATGTGCTTGTAGGTCATCTGTATGTCTCACTTGGAAAATTTCTAGTTAGGTCTTTTGCCCGTTTTTTAAAACGGGTTCTTTCTTTGATGTTGAGTTGTATGAGTTGTTTAAGGAATTAATAAAATAATATAGGTCATATCGTTAGCACATATTTCCTTCCAAGCAGTAGGTTGTCTATTCATTTTGTCATTGGTTTCTTTACTGTGCAAAAGCTTTTAAGTTTAATTAGGTAATAGTTTACTTTTGCTTTTATTTCCTTTGTGTTAGACAAATCCAAAAAAAAAAAAGCTATGATTTATATCAGAAAGTTCTGCTTATGTTTTAAGAGTTTTATGGTTTCCCATCTTAACATTTAGGTCTTTAATCCATTTTGACTTTATTTTTATAGACAGTTTTAAGAATATTCTAATTTCATTCTTTTGCATGCAGCTGGCCAGTTTTCCAAGCACCATTTGTTGAAGACACTGTCTTTTTCCATTGTATAGTCTTGCCTTCTTTGTTGTAGACTGACCATAAGTGTGTGGGTTTATTTTGGGGCTTTATGTTTTGTTTCATTGGTAATATGTGTCTGCTTTTGTGCTAGTACCATACTGTTTTGATTACTGTAGCTTTCTAGTATAATCTGAGGTCAGAGAATATAATTCCTCCAGCTCTGTTCTTTTTTCTCAAGATTGTTTTGCCTATTGAGTGTCTTTTTTGTTTCCACGCAAATTTAAAAATTATTTGCTCTAGTTCCCTGAAAAATTCCATTGGTATTTTTATAGGGATTGCACTAAATCTATAAATTACCTTAGATAATATGATCTACTATTACATTTTAACACCATTAATTATGCCAATCCTTGATTACAATATATCTATCTGTTTGGGTCATCTTCAGTTTCTTTCATAAGAATACCTTTTACAGTTTTTCAAATACAGGTCTTTCATTTCCTTAGGTAGGTTTATTCCTAGGTATTTTTAATGCAATAGTAAATGGATGGTTTCTCTTAATTTCTCTTTCTGATATTTCATTGTTAGTGCATAAAAACACAACAGATTTTTGTATATCAGTTTTGTATCCTGTAATATTACTGAATCCATTTATCTCTAGTTATTTTCTGGATATCTTTAGGATTTTGTATATATAGTATTACGCCATATGCAAACAGTGATAATTTTACTTTTTCCTTTCTAATTTGAATTCCCTTTTTTCCTGTCTGACTGCTGTGCTAGGACTCCCAATACCATGTCGAATAAAAGTGGCAAGAGTGGGCATCCTTGTCATGTTGATCTTAGTGGAAATTATTTCAGCTTTCCACCATTGATTATGATGTTAGCTGTGGGTTTGTCATAGACCTTTATTATGTTGATGTAGATTCCCTTTATGCCCACTTTTTGGAGAGTTTTTATCGTACATGGATATTGAATTTTTTCAAAAGCTTTTTCTGCATCTATTTAGATGATCATATGGTTTTTATTCTTCAGTTTGTGACTGTGACTTACACTACAGCTCATGGTAATGCCATATCACATTGATTTTCAAATATTGGAAAAACCTTGCATCTCTGGGATAAATACCATTGGATCATGGGGTATAATTATTTTAATGTATTGTTGGATTCAGTTTGTTAGTATTTTGCTGAGGATTTTTGCATCTGTGTTCATTAATAATATTGGACTGTAATTTTCTTTTTGTGATGTTTTTGTCTTGTTATGGTATCAGGGTTATTCTGGCCTTATAGAATGATTTCACAAGTGTTCTTTTCTTTGAATTTTTTTTGGAATAGTTTCAGTATTATGGATATTAACTCTTTTCCAAACTTTTGGAATTCACCTCTGAAACCATCTGGTCCTGAACTTTTGTTTGGGAATTTTTATTTTTATTTTTAAAAATTTTATTTTTGGTCTTTTTTGAGCTGTACCTGCCACATATGGAAGTTCCCAGGGTGGGGGTTGAATCAGAGTTGTAGCTGCTAGCCTATGCCACAGCCACAGCAATGCAGGATCCAACCTGTGTCTGTGACTTACACTACAGCTCATGGTAATGCCAGATCCTTAACCCATTGAGTGAGGCCAGGGATCAAACCCACGTCGTAATGGATCCTAGTTGGGTTCGTTACACTGAGCCACGACTCGAACTTCCAGAGAATTTTTAAAGTACTGATTTCATTTCATTACTGGTAATTGGTCTGTTCACAGTTTCTATTTCTTCCTGGTTCAGTCTTGGGAGATTGTACCTTTCTTAGAATTTTCCAGTTCTTCTACTTTTTCTATTTTATTGGCATATAGTTATTCACAGTACTCTCTTATGATCCTTTATATTTCTGTGGTATTGTTTGTAACTTCTTTTTCCACTTCTGATTTTATTGAGGCCTTTCTTATTTTCCATTGAAAAATCTAGCAAAAACGTTTATCAATTTTATCTTTTTAGGGAACCAGCTTTTAGTTTTCACTGAGCTGTCCTATTGTTTTCTCCATCTCTATTTAGTTCTGCTCTGATTTATAGGAATTCTATTCTTCTACTAACTTTTGGTTTTGTTTGTTCTTCTTCCTCGAGTTGCTTAGGTGTAAGATTTGGTTGGTTGGTTTGAAGATTTTGTTGACTGAGGGTAGACTGTACTACTATTAACTTCCCTCTTTGCACTGCTTTTGTTGTGTCCCATAGGTTTTGGAACATCATATTTTCAGTTTCATTTGTCTCTGGGTACTTTTTGATTTCTTCAGTGATTCATTACTTGTTTAGTGGCATGTTGTTTAGCCTTCATGTGTTTGTGGGCATTTTGCAGTTTTTTGTAGTTTGTTTCTAGTCTCATTGTATTGTGTTGTGAAAATATTCTTTTTTTGCATTATAGCTGGTTTACAGATTTCTATCAAATTTTCCAACTGCACCACATGGTGACCCGGTTACATGTACATATATGGATTTGTCACACGTGATTAGACAGAGTTCCCTATACTATACAGCTGGATCTCCTTGCTTTACCATCACGGAAGCACTAGTTAACCCCATTTCCTCCAAACCCCTCCCCCACCCCCTTGGCAACCACAGTCTGTTCCCCATGTTCGTGATTTTCTTTCCTGTTGAGAGGTTCATTTGTGCAGTGTTTTAGACTCCAGTTATAGGAGATTTCATATGGCATCTGTCTTTCTCCTTCTGACTTGTTTCACTCAGTATGAGGGTCTCTAATTCCATCCATGTTGCTGCAAATGACATTATTTTATCCTTTTTATGGCTGAATAGTATTCCATCATGTATATATATCACATCTTCCTAATCCAGTCATCTGTGTCAATGGACATTTGTGTTGTTTCCATGTCTTGGCTATTGTGAATAGTGCTGCAGTGAACATGCATGTGCAAATGTCTTTTTCAAGGAAATTTTTGTGTGGATATATGCCCAAGAGTGGGATTGCTGGGTCATATGGTACTTCTATGTAGAGTTTTCTAAGGTACCTCCACACTGTCTTCCATAGTGGTTGCATCAGCCTACATTCCCACCAACAGTGCAGGATGGTTCCCTTTTCGCCACACGTCCTCCAGTAATTGCTTTTTGTGGACTTGTTAATGATGGCCATTCTGACTGGTGTGAGGTGGTATCACATGGTAGTTTTGATTTGCATTTCTCTAATCATCAATGATGTTGAGCAATTTTTCATGTGCTTGTTGGCCATCTGTTTATCTTCTTTGGAGAAATGTCTATTCAGGTCCTTTGCCCATTTTTCAGTGGGGTTGTTGGCTTTTTTGCGGTTGAGCTACATCAGTTGTTTGTATATTTTAGAGATTAAGCCCTTGTCAGTTGCATCATTTGAAACAATTTTCTCCCATTCCGTAAGTTTTCTTTTTGGTTTCCTTTGCTGTACAAAAGCTCGTCAGCTTGATTAGGTCCCATTGGTTTATCTTTGCTCTGATTTCTGTTGCTTTGGGAGACTGACCTGAGAACACATTTGTAAAGTTGATGTCGGAGAATGTCTTGCCAATGTTTTCTTCCAGGAGTTTAATGGTGTCTTGTCTTATATTTAAGTCTTTAAGCCATTTAGAGTTTATTTTTGTGCATGGTGTGAGAGAGTGTTCTAGTTTCATTGATTTGCATGCAGCTGTCCAAGTTTCCCAGCAATGCTTACTGAAAAGACTTTCTTTTTCCCATTTGAAGTTCTTGCCTCCTTTGTCAAAGATCAATTGGCCATAGGTGTCTGGGTTTATTTCTGGGGTCTCTATTCTGTTCCATTTGTCCATATGTCTGTTTTGGTACCAGTACCACACTGTCTTGATTACTGTGGCCCTGTAATATTGCCTGAAGTCTGGGAGAGTTATGCCTCCTACTTGGTTTTTGTTCCTCAGGACTGCTTTGGCAATTCAGGGTCTTATGTAGTTCCATATAAATTTTTGGATTGTTTGTTCTAGTTCTGTGAAGAATGTCATAGGTAATTTGATAGGGATTGCACTGAATCTGTAGATTGCTTTGGGGAGTATCGCCATTTTTACAACATTAATTTTTCCGGCCCATGAGCATGCAATATCTTTCCATTTCTTTGTATCTTCTTTGATTTCCTTGATTAATGTTTTGTAGTTCTCTGCATATAAGTCTTTCACCTCCTTGGTCAGGTTTCTTCCCAGGTATTTGACTTTTTGGGGGTGCTATTTTAAAAGGTGAAATATTTTTGGTATTCTTTTCCTAATATTTCATCGTTAGTATATAGAAATGCGATTGATTTCTGAAGGTTAACCTTATATCCTGCTATTTTACTGAATTTGTTGATCAGTTCAAGTAATTTTGGGGTTGAGTCTTTGGGGTTTTCTCTATATAGTATCATGTCATCTGCATACAGTGACAGCTTTGCCTCTTCTCTTCCTATTTGGATGTCTTTTATTTCTTCTGTTTGTCTGATTGCTGTAGCTAGGACTTCTAATACTATGTTGAGTAATAGTGGTGAGAGTGGGCATCCCTGTCTTGTTCCGGATTTTAGTGGGAAGGCTTTCAGCTTTTCTCCATTGAGTATTATATATGCCATGGGTTTATCATAAATGGCTTTTATTATGTTAAGGAATGTTCCCTGTATTCCCACTTTGGTAAGAGTTTTGATCAAGAATGGATGTTGGACTTTGTCAAATGCTTTTTCTGCATCTATTGAGATGATTATGTGGTTTTTGACTTTTCTTTTGTTAATGTGGTGTATGACGGTGATTGATTTGCGTACATTGAACCATCCTTGTGTACCTGGGATGAATCCCACCTGGTCGTGGTGTATGATCTTCTTGAAATGTTGGATTCGGTTGGCTAAAATTTTTTTGAGAATTTTTGTAACTATATTCATCAAAGATATTGGCCTATAGTTCTCTTTTTTTGTGGTGTCTTTGTCTGGTTTTGGAATTAAGGTGATGTTGGCATCATAGAATGTCTTTGGGAGTGTTCCTTCTTCTTCAGCTTTTTGGAAAAGCTTAAGGAGGATGGGTATGAGTTCCTCTTTGTATGTTTGGTAGAATTCACCTGTGAAGCCATCTGGTCCTGAACTTTTATTTGTAGGGAGTGTTTTGATGACATACTCAATTTCATTTCTAGTGATTGGTCTGTTCAGTTGATTTATTTCTTCTTGATTCAGCTTTGGGAGGGTGTAGGTCTCTAAAAACTTGTCCATTTCTTCTAGATTATCAAATTTGTTGGCATACAGTTGTTCATAGTATTTTCTCATGGTTTTTTGTGTTTCTGTAATATCTGTTGTAATTTCTCCTTTTTCATTTCTTATTTAGCTTATTTGGGTTTTTTCTCTCCTCTTCTTGGTGAGTCTGGCCAGAAGTTGGTCAATCTTGTTTACCTTTTCAAAGAACCAGCTCTTGGATTTATTGATTTTTTTTTTCCTACTATTTTTTGAATCTCTATTTTATTGATTTCCTCTTGGGTCTTAACAATTTCCTTCCTTCTGCTGACTTTAGGGTGTTTTTGTTCTTTCTTTAATTCGTTTAGGTGATGGGTTAGTTTGTCAATTTGAGATTTTTCTTCTTTTTTGAGGAAGGCCTGTAATGCTATGAACTTCCCTCTAAGCACGGCTTTTGCGGTATCCCATAGATTTGGAGTTGTTGTGTCTTCATTCTCATTTGTTTCAAGGTATTTTTTTATTTCTTTCTTGATTTCCTCATTGACCTGTTTGTTTTTTAGAAGCATGTTGTTTAGTCTCCATGTAGTATGTTTTCTCTCATTTTCTTTCCTGTGGTTGATTTCTAGTTTCATGCCTTTGTGGTCAGAGAAGATACTTGAAATAATTTCTATACTCTTAAATTTGTTGAGGTTAGCTCTATACCCCAGTATGTGATCTATCCTTGAGAATGTTCCATGTGCACTTGAGAAGAATGTATATTCTGATTTTTTTGGATGTAATGCCCTGAAAATTTCAGTTAGGTCTACTTTTCTATTGTGTCATTTAGGATCTCTGTTGCCTTACTGATTTTCTGCCTAGAGGATCTGTCCATTGATGTGAGTGGAGTGTTAGTCTCCTACAATTATTGTATTGCCATCTGTTTCTCCTTTTATGTCTGATAGTACTTGTAGTTACTTGCGTGCTCCATGTGGGGGCATATATATATTGACAATTATAATATCCTTGAATGGATCCTTTAACCATTAAGTAATGTCCTTCTTTGTCTTTCTTTATGGCTTTCACCTTAAAGTCCGTTTTGTCTGATATGAGTATTGCCACTCCTGCTTTCCTTTCTTTTCTATTGGCATGAAATGTCTTTCCCCATCCCCTCACTTTCAATCTATCTGTGTCCTTTGTTCTAAGGTGAGTCTCTTGTAGGCAGCAGATTGTAGGTTTTTGCTTATTTATCCATTCTGCCATTCTGTGTCTTTTGATTGGAGCATTCAGACCATTGACATTTAGGTGATTATTGATAGGTATGTATTTATTGCTATTTTAGATCTTGTTTCCAGTTTATTCTGTTTCTCTTTTCTTTTTTTGGATGGATGGGTTCCAATTAATTTATACTTAAGTTCTTTTCTTTTCAGTATTTGTGGATTAAATGTCCCATTTTGGTTTATGGTTGCCCTGTTTAAGCATGTTAACACCTTCTTATATCTGCTTGCTGTGGCCTGATAATCATATAGGCTTAAACACAACATTAAGAAAAGAAAATTTAAAAAATGACTAAAAAGGTTTTTTTAACGTTAAAAAAACAGAAAAAAAGCAATAGCCTACATTTTCCTACTTTCCCTCCCCACAGTGTATGAGGTTGTTGTCTCTTTTTTTTTGTAATTTATTTTAACTAATTTATTTATTTATTTTAGCATCTTCATGTTTAGATCTGTATGTGGGCTTATTTGAATGATTGCTTTCTAATTGTGGTTTTCTCCATTCTAATTCTTACATTTTACTTTTCTTTCTTTCTTTCTTTTTTATAGGAAATTTTCAGCATTTCTTTTAGAAAGGGTTTAGTATTGCTGTACTCTTTTAGCTTTTGTTTGTTGGGGAAATTCTTTACATCCCCTTCTATTTTAAATGATATTCTTGCTGGGTAGAGTATTTTAGGTTGCAGACCATTTCCTTTCAGCACTTTAAATATATCTTGCCATTCCCTTCTAGCCTGTAATGTTTCTGTAGAGAAATCAGCTGACAGCCTTATGGGGGATCACTTATAATTAACGCTTTGCTTTTCTCTTGCTGCCTTTAGGATCCTCTCTTTCTCTTTAATTCTTGCCATTTTTAATATAACATGCCTTGGTGTGGGTCTGTTTGGGTTCAGCTTGTTTGAGGCCCTCTGTGCATCCTGTACCTTGATGTCAGATTCCTTCAGATTTGGAAAGTTTTCATTCATAATTTCTTCAAATATTTTTTCAACACCCTTTTCTTTTTCTACTCCTTCTGGAATTCCTATTATGTGAACGTTGGGCCACTTTATATTATCCCATAGATCTCTTATATTGCTTGCATGTTTTTTCATTTGATTTTCTGTCTGCTGTCCTGATTGCGTGATTTCCATTATTCTATCTTCTACATCACTAATGCATTCCTCTGCATTATTCAAACTGGTCTTTATTGCCTTTAGCTCAGTTTGCATCTCTGCAAATGAGTTTTCCAGCTTTTCTTGGCTCCTCCTCATGTTTTCTAGCTTCTTTCTAAGGGACTCTGAATTTTTTTTTCTTGTTTAAAATTTTATTAAAGTATAGTTGATTTATAATGTTCCTTCGGTTTCTGCTGTACAGTGAAGCAATCCATAGGCTCATTTTCTTATAAAGTATAAACACCACTGTCAGTATAACATTAAATTTCAATAATTTTTTTTCTTAATGGATTTTATTTCAATTATAGGTGTACATAAATCATCACAAGTCAATTTTATACATTTTGTATCCCAAACCCACAGTGCATCATCCCCCCACACCCCAGATTGTTTTATTTGAAAAACCAAGGTTTTCCAAAGTCTGTGAGTCATTCTCTGTTCTGCAAAGAAGTTCATTGTGTCTTTTTAGTTTCCACATGTAAGTGGTAGCATTGGGTGTTGCTGTCTAATTGTCTGACTGGTTTCACCTCGCATGATAATTTCTAGGTCCATCCATGTTGTTATAAATGTTGGTAATTCGTTCCTTTCAATGGCTGAGTAATGTTGCATTGTGTGTATGTCCCTATCCACTCCTCTGTCGATGGGCATTTAGGTTGTTTCCATGACCTGGCTATTGCATAGAGTGCTGCAATGAACTCTGGAGTACAGGTGTCTTTTCGGGTCATGGTGTCTGCTGGATAGATGCCCAGGAGTGGGATTGCTGGATCAAATGGTGATTCTATTTTGAGTTTTCTGAGGAATCTCCATACTGTTTTCCACAGTGGCTGCACCAAATTTCATTCCCACCAACAGTGTAATAGGTATCCTTTTTCTCCACACTCTCTCCAGCACTTATTGTTTGTAGACTTTTTGATGATGGCCATTCTGGCTGGTGTAAGGTGGTACCTCATAGTGGTTTTGATTTGCATTTCGGTAATGAGGAGCGATGTTGAACATCTTTTCATGTGTTTATTTGCCATCTGCATGTCTTCTTTGGAGAATTGTCTGCCTAGATCCTCTGCCCATTTTTTGATGGGGTTGTTAGGTGTTTCTTTAGTATTGAGCTGTAGGAGGTGTTTGTAAATTTTGGAGATTAATCCCTTGTCAGTTGAATCATTTGCAAATATTTTCTCCCATTCCGTGGGTTGTCTTTTCATTTTGTTTAGGGTTTCCTTTGCTGTGCAGAAACTTTGAATTTTAATTAAGTCCCATTTGTTTATTTCTCTTTTTATTGTCCTTACTCTGACAGATGGATCTGAGAAGATGTTGCTATCATTTATGTCAGAGAGTGTTTGTCCTATGTTTTCCTCTA
>PVHT020000009.1:15321993-15354017 GCA_004024745.2 Catagonus wagneri | reverse complement strand
CCTTTGTCATAGATTAGTTGACTATAGATGTGTGGATTTAATTCTGGGCTTTTTATCCTGTTCCACTTATCTAGATTGCTGTTTTTGTGCCAGTACCATACGGTTTTGATGACTGTAACTTTGTAGTAGAGTCTGAAGTCAGGAAGGCTGATTCCTCCAGCTTTGTTTCTCTTGTTCAGGATGTCTTTGGCTATTCTGGGTCTTTTGTGCTTCCAAACAAACTTTAAAATATTTTGTTCTAGTTCTGGGAAAAAGGTCCTTGGTAATTTGATAGGGATTGCATTGAATGTGTAGATTGCCTTGGGTAGTATAGTCATTTTGATAATATTGACTCTTCCAATCCAAGAGCATTGTATGTCTTTCCATCTGTTCAAGTCATCCTTGATTTCTTTCATCAGTGCCTTGTAATTTTCAGAGTACAGGTCTTTTGTCCTTTAGGCAGGTTTATTCCTAAGTATTTGATTCTTTTTGATGTGATGGTTAATGGGATTGCTTCCCTAATTTCTCTTTCTGATTTTCATTGTTAGTATATAGAAATGCATTTGATTTCTGTGTATTAATTTTGTATCCTGCAACTTTGCCAAATTCATTGATGAGCTCTAACAGTTTTCTGGTAGAGTCTTTAGGATTCTCTAGGTATAATATCATGTCATCTGCAAAAGTGATAGTTTGACTTCTTCCTTTCCAATTTGAATTCCTTTTATTTCTTTTTCTTCTCTGATTGCTGTAGTTAGGACTTCCAGAACTATGTTGAATAGTAGTGGCAAGAGTGGACATCCCTGTCTTGTTCCTGATCTCAGTGGGAATTCTTTCAGCTTCTCACCATTGAGAATGATGTTAGCTCTGGGTTTGTCATAGATGGCCTTGATTATGTTGAGGTAGGCTCCCCCATGCCCACTTTCTGAAGGGTTTTTATCAGAAATGGGTGTTGGATTTTGTCAAAGGCTTTTTCTGCCTCTATGGAGAGGATCATATGGTTTTTATTCTTTAGTTTGTTAATGTGGTGTATCACACTGATTGACTTGCGGATATTGAAGAATCCTTGCATCCCTGGGATAAATCCCACTTAATCGTGGTGCACAATCCTTTTAATGTATTGTTGGAATCGGCTGGCTAGTATTTTGTTGAGAATTTTTGCATCTATGTTCATCAGTGAGATTGGCCTATAATTTTCATTTTTTGTGGTATCTTTGTCTGGTTTTGGTATCAGGGTGATGGTTGCCTCATAGAATGAGTTTGGGAGTGTCCCTTGCTCTGCAATTTTTTGGAAGAGTTTCAGAGGGATAGGCATTAGCTCTTCTCTAAATGTTTGATAGAATTCACCTGTGAAACCATCTGGTCCTGGACTTTTGTTTGTTGGAAGTTTTTTAATCACAGTTTCAATTTCAGAACTTGTGATTGGTCTATTCATCTTTTCGATTTCATCTTGGTTTAGTCTTGGAACACTGTACTTTTCTAAGAATTTGTCCATTTCTTCTAGGTTTTCCATTTTATTGCCATAGAGTTGCATATAGTAGTCTCCTATGATCCTTTGTATTTCTGTGATGTCTGTTGTTACTTCTCCTTTTTCATGTCTAATTTTATTGATTTGTGTCCTTTCTCTTTTTTTCTTGATAAGTCTGGCTAAGGGTTTATCAATTTTGTTCATCTTTTGGAAGAACCAACTTTTAGTTTCATTGATCTTTTCTATGGTTTTCTTCATTTCTATTTCATTGATTTCTGCTCTGATCTTTATGATTTCTTTTCTTACACTGACTTTAGGCCTTGTCTGTTCTTCCCTCTCTAGCTGCTTTAGATGTAAAGTTAGATTGTTTATTTGAGCTTTTTCTTGTTTCCTGAGGTAGGCTTGTATTGCTAGAAACTTTCCTCTTAGAACTGCTTTTGCTGCACCCAGAGGCTTTGGGGTGTCGTGTCTTTGTTGTCATTTGCTTCTAGGTATTTTTAAATTTCCTCTATGATTTCTTCAGTGATCCATTGGTTATTTAGTAGTGTGTTGTTTAGTCTCCACGTATTTGTATTTTTGGCCATTTTTTTCTTGTTGATTTCCAGTCGTATAGCATTGTAGTCGGAGAAGATGCCTGAAATGTTTTCAATTTTCTTAAAGTTACTGAGGCTTGATTTGTAGCCCAGGATGTGATCAATCTTGGAGAATGTTCCATGCGCACTTGAGAAGAATGTGTATTCTGTTGCTTTTGGATGGAATGTCCTATTAATATCTATTAAGTCCATCTGATCTAATGCTTCATTCAGGGCCTGTGTTTCCTTATTGATTTTCTGCCTGGATGACCTGTCCATTGCTGTAAGTGGGGTGTTAAAGTCCCCCCACTATGATGGTGTTATTGTTGATTTCTCCTTTTAAGGTTGTTAGCAGTTGCCTTATATATTGTGGTGATCCTATGTTGGGTGCATAGATATTTAAAATTATTATATCTTCTCTTTGGATTGATCCTTTGATCATTATGTAGTGCCCTTCCTTGTCTCTTAAAATGTTCTTCATTTTAAAGTCTATTTTGTCTGATATGAGTATTGCTACTCCAGCTTTCTTTTGATGCCTGTTTGCATGGAATATTCTCTTCCATCCTCTCACTTTCAATTTGTATGTGTCTCTAAAAGTGAAGTGGGTCTCTTGAAGACAGCATATATATGGGTCTTGTTTTTGTATCCATTCAGCTAGTCTATGTCTTTTGGTTGGGGCATTCAGTCCATTAACCTTTAAGGTAATTATTGATATGTATATTGTTATTGCCATTGTATTAACTGTTTGGGCTTTTTGTTGCTCTTTTTTTTTCTTCCCTTATTCTCTTGTTGTCTCCTTTCACAAGATGACTATCTTTACTGTTGTATTTGAGTTGATTTTTCTTATTTATTTGTGTATCAATTGTAGATTTTTGGTTTGCAGTTACCCTGAAGTTTTGATATAGGAGTCTATATATAACTGAGATTGTATTAAGTTGTTGGTTTCTTAATTGCATGTGCTTCTCCAGTGACCTGCATTTGTGCTCTCTTCTCATGATTTCTGATTTTGGTAGCATAATTGTGCATAGATGATTTAGTATCTTTACTGTATATATGCCTTTATTGGTGGGCCTTGTCATTTGTGATTTTTTTGTTTCTGGTTGTGGCCTTATCTTTTCTGCCTAGGGAAGATCCTTTAGGATTTGTTGTAAAGCTGGTTTAGTGTTGCAGAAATCTCTTAGCTTTTGCTTATCTGTAAAGGTTTTGATCTCTCCTTCAAATCTGAATGAGAGCCTTGCTGGATAAAGTAATCTTGGTTGGAAATTTTTCCCTTTCATCACATGAAGTATATCATGCCACTCCCTTCTGGCCTGTAGAGTTTCAGGTGAAAAATCTGCTGATAACCTTATTGGGGTTCCCTTGTATATCATTTGTTTCTTTTCCCTAGCTGCTTTCAAAATTTTCTCTTTGTCTTTAATTTGGTCATTTTGATTAATATGTGTCTTGGGGTGTTCCTCCTTGCATTTATTTTATATGGTACTCATTGTGCTTCCTGGATTTGACTGAGTGGTTCCTTTCCCATATTAGGAAAGTTTTCGGCTATAATCTGCTCGAATATTTTTTCTGTCTCCATCTCTCTCTCTTCTCCCTCTGGCACCCCTATAATCTGATGTTGGTGTGTTTAACATTATCCCAGAGTTCTCTGAGACTCTGCTCATTTCCTTTCAACCTGTTATCTCTTTTCTCTTCTGCATTAGTGATTTCTACTAATCTGTCCTCCACCTCACTGATTCATTCTTCTGCCTCCTGTATTCTACTGTTGGCTGCTTCTAATGAATTTTTTATTTCAGTTATTGTATTTTGCATCTCTTCTTGTTTAATTTTTACAGCCTGTATTTCTTTTCTCAGTGTTTCCTGTAAATGATCAATCTTTGCCTCCAGTTTATTTCCAATGTCTTGCATCATCTTCAGCATCAACAGTCTAAAGTCTCCTTCTGGGAGGCTAATAATCTCCTCATCACTGAGCTGTTTTTCTGGGCTTTTCTTTCTCCCTTATCTGAGTTAGTTTTCTGTCTTTTCATTTTTATAGGTTTTTGGTGTGGTGAGCTTTTTGTAGACAATAGATTTGTAGCCTCTCTTAGTTCAGGTGTTTGCCTCCCCTGTGGCTAAAGTTGGTATGGAGGGGGCTTCCTGTAGGCTTCCTGATGGGAGAGAGTGATGCCTGCTCACTGGTAGGTGCGGTTTATTCCTATCCCACTGATGGGTGGGGATTTGTCTCTGCATGAGATTAGAGGCTGTCTGTGTGCCTGAGGGGTCTTTAGGCAGCCTGTTTACTGATGGGTGGGGCTGAGATCCCACCTAGTTGTTTGGCCTGGGGCTTCTCAGCGCTGATGGGAGGGACCAGATTTTCCCAGAAATGGCCCCCTCCATAGAAATGCAAGCTGTTGAATGTTCCCGAGAGCTTCACCTCCAATGCCCTTCCCGCACCACAAGGCACAGTCACTCCTCTTTTCCCAGGAGATCCTCCAAGAATTGCAGTCAGGTTTCACCTGGATTCCTATGGAGACTGCTTTGCCCTGGGACCTTATGCACGTGAAAGTCTGTGTGTGGCTTTCAAGAATGGGTTCTCTGTTTCCTCCAGTCCTGTGGAGCTCCTGCACACAAGTCCTGCTGGCCTTCAGTGCCAGATGCTCCGGGGGCTCTTTCTCCCTGTGCCAGATCCCCAGGCGTGGGAATATGACATGAGCTCAGAACTCAGTCCTGTAGCTGAGTCTCTGTGATACAGTTACTTTCCAGGCTGTGGGGCTTCCCACCCAGGAGGTATGGGATTTCTTCTATCATGTAATCGCCCCTCCTACCTCTTGATTTGATGGTTTCCTCTTTGTCTTCTGGAGCAGAATATCTTTTTTGGAAGTTTACAGTCCATTTGGTTGAAGGTTGCTTGGCATTTGGTTGTAGTTTTGCTGTTTTTTGGGAGATAAGTTGAGCTCCAGTGCTTCTATTCTGCCATCTTCCCAGCTCCTAAGGGACTCTGCATTTCTGTTTGCATCCTCTCTTAATTCCTGGATTTTCAGCCTTAATTCTTCAAGTATTTTCATTACCTCCCTTCTGAACTCCATTTCTGTGAAACTGCAGAGGTCTGTTTCATTGTTGGCTTCTTTAAATGACTTGTCCTGTTCTTTTAACTGGGAATTGTTTCTGAGCTTCTTCATCTTGTTTGTGGTTTTCTTTTTCTATGAGTTTGGGGAAGCCACACTGTAGTCTTGGAAGGCTACTTCTAGGGAGGAGCACCCCTTTGCATTTTTTTTTGTGGGGTACTGTTTATTTTTGGTGTAGGAGTTTGAATATTTGGTGTCTTTTTCTTTGGAGTGAGCAGGCTGTTATCTCAGTGGTACTCTGAGTGTTCTCTGGGAGGATGTAGAAATGGCTAAGTTCAACAGTTGGTGCCTAGTCTCTGTGCTCTCAATCACAGGAAGGTGGAGCTGTCTACTCCTAGCTGCCCAGTCCTGGGAAGTGGTCATGAGCTCTAGGCAGATCTACCAGGTGTCCAGAGCATTTGGCAGTAGCAGTAGTAGGAAGTATGATTTCCCCAGGGAGTGAGAGCCATGAAAGCTAGTGTTTGATTGCAAAGTCCTCTTTGAGGTGATTGGAACCACAGGGGGTACCTGTCAGAGGCTGGTTCAGCAGCCTGGTGTTGGCTCTGCCCCTCCGCTGATGCTTGCTTGTGCGTTCGCGTGGGTTCCTGGTTCTGGCGGCTGGCACTGGCTCTGCCTCTCTGCTGATGCTAGCTCCGTGTGGTCACGTAGGGCTCTGCCCACCAGAGATACCAATTCTGCCGGCTGGCACAAGCTCCTAGGTCCGTGGACTGGCACTGTGCCCCCCGCTGCCGATGCTGGATCAGCACCTGCGTCCACAGCCTGGCACAGTGCTCCACCCACGGGCTTCAAGGCACGGGCTCTGCCCCCACTGCCGCTGCCTCCACTGGCTCCGCCCCACTGCCACTGCTGTCTCTGTGGCCTGGGCTCCGCCACCCCGCCCTCCACTAGTTCAAGGTGCTTCCTATGGTGGTTCGCCCCTCCTCCTCTCCTCCTCCCTGACAATGGAGTCTTGCCTCCCCTGCAGGACCAGACTTCCCTCATTCCCTCTGTCCTGATTTTACACTCCACAGTCCTTAGAGTATCGCCCTTCCTCCAGTGCACTGTTCCCTAGCCTATCTCCGCAACTGCCACCGAACTCAGCCCTCTCCCAGGGACTAACCTTAGGAGCCTATGTCTCAGCTCCCAGGCACTGGCCTGGTGCCTCAGGCTGTGGTGTCTGTGCTGGTATTCAGGTCGTCTGTGTGAGTCTCTAACTCCGATTTTCCAATCTCAATCCAGCTGCTGCATTTTTCTCAGGCTTTGATGTCCCTCTAGCTCTGTTAATCGTTGGTTAGGTGTCTTCCCAGGGTGTGGGTTCCTTTTCTTTTTCACAGCTCCCTTCCTGGGGTGCTGGGTGCCATCCTGATTCCTTTTCTCTCTCTCACTTTTTTTTTTCTGTTGTTCTACCCAGTTATTTCAAGGATTTCTTGCAGTTTTGGGAGGTTTAAATTAATCAGCATTCACATGATGCTTTGTCCAAGTTGTTTTATATTTAGATGTATTTTTTGATGTATTTGTGGGAGAAGGTGAGCATGACCTCTTACTCCTCTGCCATCTTGTCAAGCTCTCATGAAAATATTCTTGATATGATTTCAATTTTCTTAAATTTATTGAGATTTGTTTTGTAACCTAGCATGTGCTATATCTTGGAGAATATTCCATGTGCACTTGAAAAAATGTGTATTCTGCCACTATGGATTGAATTCTCTTTATATATCAATTTAGACCATTTGACCTAATATATCATTTAAGGCTAGTGTTCCATTATTGATTTGCTATCTGTATGATTTGGCTATTGATGTAAGTGGGTTGTTAAAGTCCCTTGCTGCTGTTGGTTGTGTCACTCCTTTTAATGTCAATTTCTCCTTTTTTGGCTGTTAGCATTTGTCATATATTGAGGTGCTCCTATGTTGGGTGCATGTATATTTACAATTGTTGTGTATTTTTCTTGGATTGATCCCTTGATCATTATATGATGTTTTCCTTTCTCTCTTGTAAAGAGTCTTCAAAACTGATTGTCTGATGTAAGTATTAAATACCCCAACTTTTTAAAAATTGCCATTTTCATGGAATACCTTTTCCCATATTTTCACTTTCAATATGTGTGAGTCTTTAGATCTGAAGTGAATCTCTTATAGGCAGCAGATATATATATATATATATAATGTCTTTAAAAAAATCCATTCAGCCACTCTGTGTCTTTTGATTTAAGCATTTAGTCCATTTATATTTAATTACTGATGTCTATCTTCTTACAACCATTTTGTTAATTGTTTGGGTTGTGTTTATACTTTCTCTCTTCTTTTGTTCTCTATTATTAGTGTTATGTTAGGATTTCTTTTTATTTTTGTGTCTTTATCTATTATAGATTTCTGGTTTTGTTTACCATAAAGTTTTTGAAAGCAATCTCTCTCTATATGATTGCTTTAAGTTGCTGTCCTCTTAATTTCAAATGCATTTTAAAAATCCTGTATTTGTATTCTTCCCCCTTAAATTACTATTTTTTGATATCATATTTTACATCTAATTGTTTTGTGTATCCCTTAGCTACTTATTGTGGCTATAGGTGGTCTTGCAAATTTTGTCTTTTACCCTTTCTACTAGTTTTGTACATGATGATTTCCTACCTTTTATTGTCTGTTTGCATTTACCAGTGAGCTTTGTATTTCATAGTTTTCTTGTTTTTAGTAAGTCTTTTTTTTTTCTTCTAGAGAAGTTCCTTTAACAGTTGTTGTAAAGCTGATATGGTGGTGCTGTTGTCTATAATGTTTTTTATCTCTTCAACAAATCTGAATGAAAGCCTTTTTGGGTAGAATATTCTTAGTCGTAGGTTTTTCTCTTTCATCACTTTAAATATATCATGCCACTTTCTTCTGGCCTGCAGAGTTTCTGCTGAAAAATCAGCTGATAGCCTCATGAGAGTTTCCTTGTATATAATTTGTTGCTTTTACCTTTATGCTGGTAATAGTTCTATTTAATCTTGTCATTTTAATTATAATATGTCTTAGTGTGTTTCTCTCTGGGTTAATCATGAGACTCTCTGCACTTCCTAGATTTGGAAAACTATTTCCTCTCCCACCTTAGGGATATTTTCAGCTATTATATATTCAAATATATTCTCAGGGCCTTTCTCTCTGCCTTCTCCTTTTGGGACCCCTATCACATAAATATTAGTGTGCTTGATGCTGTCTCAGATGTCTCTTAAACAGTCCTTATTCTCTCTCTCTTTTTTTTTGCTTTTTAGGTCTATACCTGTAGCATATGGAAGTTCCCAGGCTAGGGGTCGAATCAGAGCTGCAGCTGCCAGTCTATATCAGTCACCGCAATGTGGGATCTGAGCTGCATCTGTGACCTACACCACGGCTCACAGCAATGCTGGATCCCAGACTCACTGAGCAAAGCCAGACGTTGAACCCACATCCTCGTGGATACTAGTCAGATTTGTTTCCACTGCACCACAACAGGAACTCCACTTTTATTCTTTTTTTGGTTCAGCATCAGTGATTTCCTCTACTGTCCTCTAGCTTGATGATCCATTCCTCTGTATCATTTAGTCTGCTATTCATTACTTCTAGTATATTTTATTTAAATTGTTTTATTATTCATATCTGATTTTTCTTTATATTTTCTAACTCCTTGTTAAAAAAAACTTTTAACTTCTTGCTCTGTGCATGCACTCTTTTACTGAGTTATTTGATCATCCTTATGATCACTGTCTTGAATTCCTTTTTGTGTAGGTTGCCTGTCTCCACTTAGTTCTGTGGTTTTTATCCTGTTTCTTTGTCTGGAACACATTCCTCTGTTGCCTCATTTTGCCTAAGTTGCTATTTTTATGTATCTGGTAGGTTATTTTCCTTTCCCAAACTTGAAGTTGTCTTTTGTAGGAGACATCCTGTGTGTCTCAGAAGTGTACTACCTTCTCATCACTGAAGCTATACATGCCCTAGCGGGTCCTCCTTTGAGAGCTGAATGGGTCTCTCTGTTGTGGTAGTTTGGTTGATATCTGGTCAGCATATGGTAGGTTTGGTTGCCACCTGATGGGCTTATGGTAGGTTTGGTTGCCATCTGGTCAGTATATCTTTCAATTTCTTTGAATCATCACTTTCAAATTTCTTTATCAGTGTTTTATAGTTTTCAGTATGTAGGTTTTTCACCTCTATGGTTAAGCTTATTTCTAGGTATTTTTTTGATGAGATTTTAAATGTTATTTTTAAACTTATATTTCATTATTAGTATAAGGAAAGGCAACAGATTTCTGTATGTTAATCTTGTATCATCACGTCTTGCTAAATTAACTTATTCTAATAATTTTTGGTATGGAGACTTTAGGCTTCTCTATACAGCATATCATGTTATCTGCAAATTGTGACAGTTTAAACCTCTTCCCTTCCAATTCGTATACATTTTACTTCTTGTCTGATTGCCGCGGCTAGGACTTTCAATAATAATGTTGAATAAAAGTGGTGAGTGTGGCTATTCTTGTTTTGTTCTTGAATTTAGCAGAAAGGTTTTCAGCTTTTCATCAATTATTATGTTGTTATGGGTTTTATGGCTCTTATTGTGTTGAGATATGTTCCCTCTATATCCACTTTGGTGAGAGGTTTTATCATGAATGAATTTGGAATTTAATCAAATTCTTTTTCCACATCTATTGAGATGATCATGTATTTTTTGTTGTTGTTAATGTTTGTATCACATTGATTAACTTGAATATATTGAATCAGGTTAGCAACTCCAGAATGAATCCAGCTGATTATAGTGTATAATTATTTTTGTGTATTGTTGGATTTGGTTTGCTGATATTTTGTTGAGGATTTTTGCCTCTAAGTTCATCACAGATACTGGTCTGTAATTTTCTCTCTCTTTTTCTTTTGGTAGTGTATTTGTCTTATTTTGGTATCAGAGTGATGGTGATTTCATAGAATGAATTTGGGAGTGTTCTCGCATCTTCAGGTTTTTGGAAGAGTTTGATCAGGATAGATATATATATTTTTATATGTTAGATAGAATTCTCTAGTGAAGCTGTCCAGTCCTGGACTTTTGTCTGGGGGAGGTTTTTTTTTTTTAATTTTTATTTTTTAGTACAGATTCTATTTCACTTCTAGTGATTGGTATGTTCAAATTATCTCTTTCTTCTTGTTTTTAGTTTTCTTTTTTTGGGCACATCCATGTAATGTGAAAGTTCCTGGTCAAGGGATCACAGTTGCCACGGCTGTGGCAATGCCAGAACCTTAACCAGTTGCGCCACACAGAAACCTCTTCTTGACTGTTTTGACCAGCTTTATATTTCTAGAAACTTGTCCATTTCTTCTAGATTGTCCAATTTGTTGGCATATAAATGTTCAGAGTATTCTCTTAAGACTTTTAAAAATATTTGTGGTATCAGCTATTTCTCCTCTTTCATTTCTTACTTTGTGTCTTCTCTTTTTTTCTTCTTGGTGAGCCCAGCTAGAGGTTTGTTGATTCTGTTTCTTTTCAAAAAAAAACAAAAAAACAAAAAAACACAGCTCTTTTATTGATGCTTCTATGGTATGTTAATCTTTTTTTTTTCTTTTTCTTTTTTTTAGGGCTGCACCTGAGGCATATGGAGGTTCCTAAGTTAGGGGTTGATTGGGAGCTGTAGCCAATGGCCTACACAGCAGTCACAGCAGTGTGGGATCCCAGCTGTGTCTGCGACCTACACCACAGCTCACGGCAATGCCAGATCCGTAACCCATTGAGAGAGGCCAGGGATCAAACATGTGTCCTCATGGATGCTAGTCAGATTTGTTTTTGCTGACCCACGATGGGAACTCCTATGGTATTTTAATCTTAATTTTATTTATTTCTTTTCTGATCATTATTTCCTTTTTTTCTACTGTCTTTGGGTTTTGGTTGCTCTTTTTCAGATTATTTTAGGTGGTAGTTAAGGTTGTTTGAGATTTTTCTTTTTTGGGGGGATGGCCTGTATTACTATGAACTCATCTTTTACAACTGCTTTTGCTGTATCCCGTATATTTTGTAGGTTGTGTTTTCATTTTAATTTTATTGATATTTTATTATGTCTTCTTTGGTTTCTTCATTGAGCCATTGGTTATTTTATTTTATTTTTTAGTGGCATGTTGTTTCGTCTCTGTATGTTTGTTCTTTTCCTATTTTTCTTTCTGTGGTTGATTTCTAGTTTAATACTGTTGTGGTCAGAAAAGATGCTTGAAATAATTTCCATCTTAAATTTGTTGAGGCTTGTTTTGTGATCTGGTATGTGATATATTCTAGAGAATGTTCCAAGTGCACTTAATAAGAATGTATATTCTGTTCTTTTGGATGTAGTGTCTTATAGATACTGAGTTCAACCTGGCCTCTTTGGTCCTTTAGAACCTCTGTTGCCTTATTGATACTCTTTCTGGATGATCTGTCCATTGCGATCAATGAGGTGTTAAAGTCTGCTACTATTATTGTAGCATCATTCACTTCTCCATTTATGTCTGTTAGTATTTGTTTTATATATTTGTGCTCCTATATTGGGTGCATATGTATTAGTGAGTATATCTTCTTGTATTGATCCCTTTATCATTATGTAATCCCCTTTTCTCTCTCCCTTTATGGATTTTGATTTAAAGTCTTTTTTTGTGATGTAACTATTGCCACCCTCACTCCCTTGTTTCCATTTGCATGAAATATCTTTTTCAACCACTCACTTTGTCTAGGTATCTTTTGCCCTGAAGTGAGTCTCTTGTAGGCAGTATATTGTATGTTCTTTTTAAAATCCAATCTGCCACTCTATGTCTTTTGGTCAGAACATTTACTCCGTTGACATTGAAAGTAATTATTGATAGGTATGTAATTATTTGCCATTTTATACCTCGTGTTCCAGTTGTTTTTATAGTTCTTTGGTCATTTCTTTTTGTTTTTCCTTTTGTGGTTTGATTTTTTTTTTTTTTTGTAGTATGCTTGAGTTCCTTTCTTTTCGGTTTTTGTGAATTTATTGTAAGTTTTTGATTTGTGGTTACCACAGAGTTAAAAAATGTTGAGTTATAACTATATCTACTTGTTTTAACTTGTAGTCAAACAAGTTCAGACACATTCTAAAAGATTACATTAGTATGCTCTCTTCCACACTTTCTGATTTTGTTGTCCTAGCTTACATCTTCATGCTTATCCTTTTAATATTAATTATAGTCATCACTCTTATAAAATGTTTTTGCTTTTTAAATCTATAAACTGGCTTACTTAAATGATATCCAATCCTTTTTTATGTTTGCCTTTCCTATTGTGATTTTCTTATAGATTCTTGCTGCCTTTTTTATTTAGAGAAGATGCTTTAATATTTCTTTTAGGGCAAGTTTATTATTGCCAAATTCTTTTGGCTTTTGCTTGTCTGGGAAATTCTTTATCTCTTCTTCTAGTCTAAATTTTAATCTTGCTGTGTAGAGTATCCTAGGTTGCAGGTTTTCCCCTTTCAGGACATTGAATGAACCCTCCCTTCTGGTCTGCTTGGTTTCTGCGCAGAATTCAGTTGATAGTCTTATGTGGGTTCCCTTGTAACTGACTCTTTGTATTTATCTTTCTTCCTTTAGAATCCTCTTTATCTTAAATTTTACCATTTTAATTGTATGTGTTGGTGTGGGTCTGAAGTCCTCTTGTTTGGGGCCCTCTGTTCTTCCTATACCTGAAAGTTTTTTTTTTTTTTTGTCTTTTTGCCTTTATGTAGAGCTGCACCCATGGCATATGGAGGTTCCCAGGCTAGGGGTCTAACAGGAGCTGTAGCTGCCGGCCTTCACCACAACCACAGAAACGCGGGATCTGAGCCGCGTCTGCAACCTTCGATGGGGGTTGTCCAGAGTAAACTTATTTTGGAGGGTGAGGAAAAATGGTGTATTAGTAGTTTTCATGTGTTAGGTAACTCTTCTAGTCATTTTGTGGATGTGGATTTCATAATCAGTTTCTTCTCATCAGGCCTTCTCTGTTGTTTTATATATTGTACTTATTTGGCCATGCCTGAAGCTTGTGGAAGTTCCTGGGCCAAGGATCAAACCTTTTTCATAGCAGTGACAAGGCAGGAACCTCAATTACTAGGCCACCAGGGAACTTCTTATATATTTACTGTAATGGAAGCTCAGTAGGAGATAGAAAATGTTCAGTGTTCTTTAACTAGAAAGGATGTTTATGTACCTCACATTTTTGAAAAATCATCTACTTTAAGTTGATAGGACAAGCCCAAGTCACATAGTCATCTTACACATTAATTAGAAAGTTGCTGTGTTTAAATAATGCCACAAGGAATCTACATATGTTGTAAGTTGAGTCCTTTCTTCCCTAGTGTTATGAGATGTGGGAGTGGTAATTGTTAGCGTAAGTTACTTACTAACATGGTCAGAAATAGTAATGTACTTGCTTCATAATGTCTTTTCAAAAAATTCTTTTGTATAATGCCGTAAAATTTAAGTCAGTTTTTATTTGAGTTGCTTTGTCTAGAAGTTTAATTGTGGTTTTACCGGATAAAGCACTTTTATGCGGCAGGAAACCTGAAAGGACCTCTGTCTATTCTGAGGGAAAGTAATGAGTGTCCAGTTCTTAGTTCATTAAATAGAGCTAATGAAATGCCGATAGGGCTTGATTTTTGGAAGGGAAGGACTTAGATGATTTCCCTGTGGCTCAAATCATATTAGACATCAGCCAACTAAATATGATAGTAACCTGAAATCTCAACTACTAGGGTTGTGACTTCCCTTTGTATGGAACACGCTATTAAGAGATTATTCATAATTAGATCAATATTGGTTTAGTTGAAAATAATGGAAGATACTTACCATGGAAAACACTTAAATTTTTATTTTTAAAGCTTTTTTGGAATTCCTGAGACAAATAAAAAACAATTGTTTTTCTGTAAAAAAAAAAACAGATATAATGGTGGAATAGCCATTATTATATTTTCCATTGTTGAATAAATTGGAAAATGATGTGTTAAGTTTAACAGATTTCTTTAATGGTAGAAGCTTTAAAATGTTACTTTGTATTCTGGCTTTTCCAAAGGGAAGTGCAATATGGAGTGTTTTACAAACTTATTTCACTGCAGAATTTACTCAAGAAAATTTCAGGGAACAGGTAGGCCCAAAAGTACACACTGGTAAATACATTCTTGGCAGGTTGTTAGGTGAGCTAAAAACTAGAGTGTGATAAAAGCCATTAAACTTGTTCAGAGAAAGGAATGATCAGTCAAGGCTGGAGGGAATTGAGTGGTTTTTCTCTAGATATGTAATTAGGAGTTGGGAGTACTGATTCATATGGTAGTTCTATATTTAGTTTTGTAAGGAACATCCATACTGTCATAGTAGTTGTACCAATTTACTTTCTTCCAACAGTATATAAGTGTTCCTTTTTCTCTGCACTCTCCCCAGCATTTATCGTTTTTAGACACTTTTTTTTTGTCTTTTTAGGGCTTCACCCATGGTATATGGAAGTTCCCAGGCTAGGGGTCAAATCTGAGCTACAGTTGCCAACTTACACCACAGCCATCGCAACACGGAATCCTTAATCCATTTACTGAGGCCAGGGATTGAACTATATCCTCATGGATCCTAGTTGGGTTCGTTAACTGCTGAGCCACAAAGGGAACTCCCATTTTTAGACCTTTTGATGATGGCCGTTCTGACTGGTGTGAGCTGATACCTCATTGTAGTTTTGACTTGCATTTCTCTAATAGAGATGTTGAGCATCTTTTCATGTGATTTTTGACCACCTTTATGTCTTCTTTGGAGAAATATCTATTTAGATCTTCTGCCCATTTTTTGATTTTTTTTTTTAAGCTGCATGAGATGTTTGTATATTTTGGAGATTAACCATCCCTTGTCAGTTGCTTCATTTGCAAAAATTTTCTCCCATTCTATGGGTTGTTTTTCATTTAATGGTTTCCTATGATATGAAAAGCCTTTTGAATTTAATTAGGTAACATTTATTTCTTTTTATTGTCATTATGCTAGAAGGTGGATCAAATAAGATATTGCTGCAATTTATGTCTGAGTGTTCTGCCTGTGTTTTCCTCTAGGAGTTTTGAGTAACTGGCCTTATGTTTAGGTCTTTAATTTATTTTTTAGTTTATTTTTGTCTATGGTATTAGAGAATGTTGTAATTTCATTCTGGTATATGTAGCTGTCCAGTTTTCCCAGTACCACTTATTGAAGAGACAGTCTTTCTTCTTCTGTATATTCTTGTCTCCTTTTAGATTAATTGACCATAGGTGCTTGAGTTTATTTTCCTATCCTGACACAGTATTTTTTTTTCTTTTTGCTTTTTTGGCCACCCCATAGCATATGGAATCCCTGGGCCGTGGATCAGATATGAGCCATAGTTGTGACTTAAGCCACACATATGGTAATGCCAGATCCTTTTACTCACTGTACTGGGCCGGGGATCAAACCCGTGTCCTGGTGCTGCAGAGATGTTACTGTTCCCATTGTGCCACAGTGGGAACTCCTTGACATAATATTCTTCGATTTCCAAGGGAAACAGATCTTAACCAAAGGTCAAATTCTTATTCAAAAGCTGTGCCCTTTATGCATAGACCTTAAATATTAAGCTAGCAAGGAGAATGGGCAAATGATGAATTATTTTGGATTTCAACTAGAATTTGGATTCTATTAACTTCATTTTTTCCCATTTTTTACCCTAAACAGGGAACATGCAAGAACATTTAGTATTTTGTTGTAAAACTATGGAAACATGAAAATAATACCTGTCTAGATTTCAGTGTTGGTATGCTTCGATAGACCCATTAATTTTAAGTACAGGAACACATCTACAACATGGCATTCATCTTCTGAAATAGGATAGTCCTTCTGCTCTCTTCACTCCTGATCCCTGAAGCATCCCGTACAAACAATAAACTGTCTTCTCATAAGGCCGAGTCTCGTGTTGTAGATGTAAAAAATATCTGGTGCGTAAAATGGTGACTTTTTGTTTTGTAAATGTTAAGGCAATATTCATTCCAGTATCTGAGGGACAAAAGAGCCATTATTTCCCAAACTTTATTTCCAAGTAAGGAGTAGGAAACCCTGAGGCTTCACCTATGGCACTTTCAAGTAATGTCCTCTCAAAGAGCAGAAGGCAGCAGGTGGGGAAATCTTTTTACCTGCATTGGCTGAAGCAATAAATGTTCCCTGGGCTTCTCAGTGTTACAGCAGATGCCCACTTCTCAGGAGCCAGTGGCTGCACAAGAGCCTGCCATGGACTAACTCCAACTGGAGCCTCCTGTTGAAGAATCTGCTTCACAGCTTTACTGCTCTTAGCCTCCTGCACAGCCTACCTAACCTGCCTCCCTCCTAGCCCTGACTTTTTTTTTCTTTTTATGGCCACACCTCTAGCATATGGAAGTTCCCAGGGGTCGAATTGGAGCTGCAGTTGCAGCCCTACACCGCAGCAACACTGGATCCAAGCTGCACCTGTGACCTTATGCTATAGCTTGCGGCAACACCAGATCTTTAACCCACTGAGCAAGGCCAGGGATCAAACCTGCATCCTCATGGACATTATGTCAGGTCTTTAACTCACTGAGCCACGATAGAAACTCCGCAGGCTGACTTCTCATTGGCTTCCCATGATGACAAGGAACTAGTCTGACAAACTGACTTGTTCTAATGTGTGAATGGTAGAGGGAGAGCTGGTTGCCCTTCCTTCTAGGCAACATGTCATGCTCTTCCCCAACACACACACACATACACACACACACATCATGCAAGGTGTGATGCATCCAAAATAATGGCTCTAAGAGTTCAGACAAGACAGCAGGATATTTTGGAATGGGATCCTGTTTTCCTCAAAAAGAGGTAAGGAGCTGTCTCCTCTGCCTCTATATTTCAGCAAAGAGCAAAAATCTCCGCAGCCATTGCCACTGTGTTTAAACCAGCTGTGCTAAGCTCCCCTTACACGGAGAACTCAGTATCTGATCTGCTTTTAGGATGCTTTTCCTGTGGGTGTTTGAAAACAGAAGTACACTATCACGCATCCAAGAAAATAAATTTATTAAACTTTGAAGGAAAAAAATCCACAGACATAAAGAAAGTTAAATATAAACTGCAGGACACAACTAGTCATACTAGTGAATAATGGCTTGTGTGGCCAGCAAAGTACCAAAATGACATTCAGAGACCGATTGAGGTATTTAGCTATTTTTGGCTATAGAAATGTTGTCAGCCTATTGTGAAATAGTAAGAGAATTTTCCCAAACACAGTTTTAAGTTGAATTAGGCTCTACATTGATGAAATTGTTTATGAAACTAAATTATGTAGCTCTTAGAGAAAACCATAGCAGCAAGGTAGCAGAAAATCTACTAAATGTCTATTACAAAGTAACATGTTGAACTTTTAAACACCCAGTTCTAGCTTTTCACCATCCTTACCACAAGAAAGATGGAATTTAAAATTACCAGCCATTAAGCTTATCTCCTAAAAAGGTCTGAGCTAAATGGCAAATACTATTTAAGTTAAAGCTAACTTTAAAATTTCATTAACCTTTAAAAAAAAATAAAGTGAAAAGCATTCCTCAGTGACATGAGTCTTCTCTTTTTGACAGACATTTTGGGGAGCGATCCAAGGTTCTTAGAAATGATGTTTAGGTTATTAAGGGATTGGGTGAAAATTTATAAATTACCTGGGCCCCTTCTTTTTCTTCCAAATACCTGCTTTGAGGCCAGTCCACTCAGAGGGGAAATAAATAATGAAACCTCTTTCACTTCTTTAAATAAATCCCATAAAATGGTAAGTAAGAAAGTTTCTGCAATGGGTTTAAGTAAACTTTAAAGTTATCTATGGGGATCTTGTTTGTTCTGGCTACAAATATAATGAGTATGTGTCTGGCTACAGGCTATGAAACAAAACCTTTTTTTCTCAAATGTTTTATCCCATGATCTGGCTAACTTCATTTCAACCTACTTCAACTTACAAAATGCTTCTTACACCTATTCCTTTCTTAGGTAAATATGAAATAAGAGACACTGCGGCCGAGGTTCTAAGGCTTGTGATCTGTGTGCACTAAGAAACTTACTCCCTGTCCACAAGCAGTGATTAAGCACCCCGGTCAGTATGAACCAGCTATGATTTCTACTTCTTTTAGTATGTAGTGATCTGACACTAAACAAAAGTTGATTAAGAAAAGATTTTCTTTTTGAGGGTGGGGGTCATGGTAAGTTGATCTGTGCAAACGTTTTAAGGTTTTCTGAATTAACAAGTATTTGTTTAAAAATTCAGATGAGTACATTCCAATACTGTAGGTAACTACAATCATTTTAGAATCATTTAAAGAGTTTTAGGAGGTATAAAAAGGGCCTTGTAAAAAACTAATTTGCTTTTCTTCAGGTGCATTGACCAAAGCATTAAACCAGCTTTAAGACAGCAGTTCCTACATTCTTTAGATGAACCCGCGTGAACTACAGGACACAGTGTGTAGTGTAATAGAAAATAGCCAGGCTTAAAGTGTAAGTTATTAAAAATATCCATTTTATGTCAAAATAAATGTTTTACATATCCAAACTATTTTTTCTTACCTATGATTTTAGTTCCCAATTATTAAAAAAATTAGCCTGTGCTATGATGTGCACTCAATCTTCCTGAACTGCAAAAGCCACCTGATTTTTTGCTTTTTCAAAAAGCATGATTTACTATACATTAAGAACATGGCCATTCAATGCTTAGTAGCACAAAATTAACACTCACAATAACAAGACATTCACTGCCACTACACAGTCTTTGAGACAATTCTTAAAAATATTTACAATTCACAACAGGAATATCTGATTAAGGATTCTTCTTCTTTTAACACCGTATTTTAACATGTCAGGAAAAGGCATTTTATCCCTCATCCTGAAACCCCCCCTCCACACCCCCCAAAAAAGGTTTAAACATTGTTTTGGTTTAAGCATTCATGCCCCAGCCAACCCTTTGCCATTAAACAGGTAGCTCATGGAAAATCGAAGGAAAGCTACGGCATGATTTTGTTCAGTTGGTCTGTGCTCACATAGCCACACGATGAGAGAAACTCTTTGTCAGGCAAGGGCAGGGCGGTGGCATTGAGTACGAGGCCCTGTGGAGACTGTACTATGTGAATAGAGGTATAGTCTGGGACAGGCATCTCAGAACTTGGAACACATTCTGCTGTCCCAGACCTGCCAGCAGTAGTGGTAAGGCTTTCTGTGGTGATGTAGATGTCTTCCTGGTTAAAGCTTGGTGCTACACGTGACTCGACCTCGACGTGGGGGGCCACAACGATACACTTTTTGGCATCTGCCTCGCAGAAGTAGGCATTGTCCATGATGACGTTTGCTGGGCAGGGTGAGACCACTTCTAGGTGCAGGTCGCATTGGGAGATCCCTGCCTTATTCTTTTGGCCCGGGGAAAGGACCACACTTCCTGCTGGTGTAATGTCACTTACCTGGGCATAAAAGTCGATGTTTGCCAGTGAACTTGGGTTGCTGAGCTGTGTATGGGCAGTTTGATGAGTTGACTCAGTTCCACTGATAATAAGTGGTCTTGGTTTGTTTTCCTTTGCTAGGATAACACTGGGCTGCTGGGTAGCAGGGGCAGCATCATTAGAAGGTGAGTAATTTTGATTCTTCTGGTCAAGGCACAAGAGATCCGCTTCCCCTTTTAACCTTTGTGGCTGAGCTACCTCTGAGGTACCATCATGCATGTCACTGGCATTGAAGTCCGTCTCCAGAATGTCAGGTTCATAACAGCTGGTACGTCCAGAGTCGTCATCCTTCGCCCCAAGGATAGTAAGTGATTTTTCATGGTCATTACTTAGAAGTCTGTCTGTGTCTGATCCTTCAGTCTTTTCATCAGGGTCATCAATATCGAGTTCAATAAATTCAACCCAAGAGTCATCACTGTAGAATTCATGTTTATAGTTGTCGTGAATGGCTAAGATTGTGTTCACCTCTTCTAATTTTCCTTCCTAGGAAATAGAAAATGAAAATATGTGAATAGAACCTCACAACAATTGAGTGATTTAGCAAATAACATTCAGAGAGTAGTCAGTAACAAAACCATATAACAAATACATAAGTGAAGAACTTTTATTAAATACATATTCTCATAATTTTGAGACGTAATATTAAAATTTTTTTTTCTCCAGAAGGAATACAAAAATATTATACATATAGCTTGCAAAGCTCTCAACATGAGACATTGTTCTTCAGGTAGCACTGGATTGGTGTTACATATAACTTAATTACCTTGAGGAGATCTGGATCAATTCCCTTGATCTTTGGAACTGGAACTGGGGGTAGAATCAGCATCTTAATCCTTGAAAAAGGAAATTTTGTTTTGATATAAATTATACATCCTGTTGTGTCACAAGATAGAAGTAGAATATTAGCAGTACTATTAATTATTCCAAATATTCTGGTACTTTATGTAAGTGTAATATGAGAAAGAGAAGAAAAGCATTAAGTAATAAATGACAGGGCAAAACTAGAGAAGAATAAAAAGTAAAAATAACAGTCCTTATCTGAAGTCAGTTTAAGTAAAATGTGGTTTTCCTATAACAGTTTTTCATTAATATCTTTTATTGACAGCTAGTCAGTATTGGGAGTGAGGAATTTAATCCACGTCATTTTTAAGGGAAGTAATTTTAATATACACCTCACCTATAATTTATGGAGGAAGGGAAGGCAAACAAGCCAATCACATAGATCCACCATTATCTGCACCTTCAAAAAAGGGTGAGCTTGGAAAATACATACCACACAGCTCACATGAATTATAAAATGATCTAGGACAGTCTCGTTAACCAGGGTATCATTGCACGGTTCATTTCAGTTGGGACAGAGTGAACTTGAACTATCTTTGATCACTGTGGATTTATATATACAATTCTAGATGCACTTACAGTTTTTGTTCCAAATACATAAATTACTTTTTGACTATCATTCATTTCAATGTGTAAACTGCCTGTGTTGTGCCTAACTATATCCTTAGCACTTTGAACAAGTTTTGGCACAGAGAAGGTGCTCAATAAAAATTTCTTGAATTTGCGTAAATCACTTATCTATTTAATAGCATAATTAGAGTTTATATTTTAAAATCAACATTATGGCTCTGGAATAAAGCTCAGAGTTTCTCATTCCAACCTGATTTTTCAGTATCAGCTGACAATCTACTTGGAGTAAATGAGCAGTTCGTTCTATTCAACAGGGAACCCATTCTCTGAACATTTTCATTACCTTTCTACCTAACCCAAGGAATAAGCCAAATGCCATTTTATAGGTTGTGGGGTTTTTCTTGAGGGTGCTTTTATTTTTATAATGCTTTGAATTTAATTTTTATATTGGAGTATAGTTGATGTACAAGGGTGTTAGTTTCAGGGGTATATAGCAAAGTGATTCAGTTGTACATATACATATATCCATTCTTAATCAGATTCTTTTCCCATATAGGTTATTATAGAATATTGAGTAGAATTCTCGGTGCTATACAGTAGGCCCTTGTTGGTTATCTATTTTATATATAGCAGTGCACATATGTCAATCCTAAACTCTCAATTTATCCTTCCCCCCACCTTTCCCCTTTGGTAGGCATGAATTTGTTTTCCAAGGCTGTGAGTCTGTTTCTGTTTTGTAAATAAGTTCCTTTATATCATTTGTTTTAGACTTCACATACAAGTGAAATCATATATTTGTCTTTGACTTACTTAGTGTTCTAGGTTGAGCCATGTTGCTGTAAATGGCATTATTTTGTTTTTATGACTGAGTAATATTTCTTGTACATATTACCACATCTTCTTTATCCATTCATTTGTCAATGAGTATTTTGGCTGCTTCCATGTCTTGGCTATCGTAAATAGTGCTTCAGTGAACATAGGGATGCATGTATCTTTTTAAATTATAGCTTTGTCTGGGTATATGACCAGGAGTGGGATTGCTGGATCATATAGTAGTTCTATTTTTAGTTTTTTAAGGAACCTCCATACAGTTCTCCATAACGCTTGTACCAATTTACATGCCTACTAACAGTGCAGAAATGTTCCTTTTTCCCCACAACCTCTCCAGCATTTATTGTTTGTAGACCTTTTTTTTTTTTTCTTCTTCTTTTTAGGGTTACACCTGCAGCATATGGAAGTTCCCAGACTAGGGGTCAAATCGGAGCTACAGCCACAGCAATGCTAGATCTGAGCCACATCTGCGACCTATGCTGCAGCTTGCAGCAACAACATATCTTTAACCCACTCAGTGAGGCCAGGGATAGGGCCTGTATTCTCACGGATACCAGTCAGGTTGTTAAACCGCTAAGCCACAATGGGAATTCCTATTTGTAGGCTTTTTGATGATGGACATTCAGATTGGTGTGAGGTGATTCCTCACAGTCATTTTGATTTGCATTTCTCTAATAACTGTCAGTGTTGAGCATCTTTTCATGTGCTTTTGGCCGTCTGTAGGTCTTCTTTGGAAAAATGTCTATTAGGATCTTCTGCCCATTTTTTGATTGGGTTGTCTTTTTGATATGAGCTTTAAACGCTGTTTGTATATTTTGCAGCTTTATCTCGTCAGTTGCTTCGTTTGCAAATATTTTCTCCCATTCTGTGGGTTGTCCTTTTTTAATGGTCTTCTTTGCTGGGCAAAGGTTTTAAGTTTAATTAGTTCTCATTTGTTTATTTCTGTTTTTATTTTCATTACTCTAGGAGGTGGATCCAAAAAGGTATCGCTACAATTTATATTAAAGAATGTTCTCTCTATATTTTTCTCTTAAGAGTTTTATACTGTCTGATCTTACATTTAGTTCTTTTTTACATTTTGAATTTATTTTTGTATATGGTGTTAGAGAATGTTCTAATTTCATTCTTTTACATGTAGCCATTCAGTTTTCCTAATAGCATTTACTGAAGAGACTGTCTTTTATCCACTATATGTTCTAGTACGCTTTGTCATATAGATTCATTAGCCACAGGTACATAGATTTATTTTTGGGTTTTTTATCCTGTTCCACTGATCAATATTTCTGTTTTGGTGTCAGTACCATATTGTTTTGATGACTGTAGCTTTGTAGTATAGTCTAAATTCTGGAAGCCTAATTCCAGCTCTGTTTTTTCTTTCTCAGGATTGCTTTGGATATTTGGGGGTCTTTTTGTTTTCATACAAATTAACATTTTTTTTCTAGTTCTATAAAAAATGCCATTGGTAATTTGATGGGGATTGTGTTGAATCTGTAGATTGTCTTGTGAATTATAGTCATCTTGACAGCATTGGTTCTTCTAGTCCATGAACATGTCTTTCCATCTGTTTGTGTTATCTATTTCTGTGAATAGCATCTTATATAGTTTTCAAAGTACAAATCTTTTGCTTCCTTATGTAGGTTTATTCCTAGGTATTTTATTCTTTTTGATGTGATACATAGGATTGCTTAATTTCTCTCTCTGATCTTTTGTTGTCATGTATAGGCATGCAAGAGATTTCTGGATATCCTTTTTGTATTATGGAACTTTACTACATTCACTGATGAGCTTTAGTAGTTTTCTGGTAATATCTTTATGATTTTCTATGTATAGTACCATGTCATCTGCAAAGAGCAACAGTTCCAACTTGGATTCCTTTTTTTCTTCTCTGATTGTCATGGCTAGGACTTTCCAAACTGTGTTGAATAAAAGTGATAAGAGTGCACATCCTTGTCATGTTCCTAATCTTAGCAGAAATTCTTTCAGTTTTTCACCATTGAGAATGATATTAGCTATGGGTTTGTCATATGGCCTTTATCATATTGAGGTAGGTTCCCTCCAAGCTCACTTTCTAGGGCATTTTTATCATAAATGGGCATCAAATTTTGTCAAAAGCTTTTTCTGCATCTACTGCAATGATATGGTTTTTATTATTCAATTTGTTAATGTGGTGTATCACCCTGATTGATTTGCAGATATTGCAAAATCTCTGCATCCTTGGGATAAATCTCCCTTTATCATTGTGTGTGATCCTTTTAATATATTGTTGGACTTGGTTTGATAGTATTTTGTTGAGAATTTTTGTGACAATGTTCATCAGTGATATTAGCTTGTAATTTTCTGTATTTCGTAGTATGTTTGTCTGGTTTTGGTTTCAAGGTAATGGTGGCTTTATAGAATGAGTTAGAGTGTTCCTTCTGCAATTTTTTTGAACAGTTTCAGAAGGATAGGTATTAACTCTTCTCTAAATGCTTGATAGAATTGACCTGTAAATCCATATGCTCCTAGGCTTTTGCTGGAAGTTTAATCACAATTTCAATTTCAGTACTTGGGGTTGTTCTTTTGCTATGTCCTATAGGTTTTGGATCATGTTTTCATTGTCATTTGTCTCTACTTTTTTTTTTTTTTTGGTTAAGACTATTTTGACAATGTCATGTCAAGTTCTGCTGTACAGCAAAGTGATATATATTTATATATATTTTTTTCTCACATACCCTTCATCATGTTCCATCAGAAGTGACTAGATGTAATTCCCTATGCTATACAGCAGGATCTCATTGCTTACCTACTCCAGATGCAGTACTTTGCCATCTACTAACCCCAAATTCCCAGTCCATCCCACTCCCTCCCCCTTGAAAACCACAAGTCTGTTCTCCAAGTTCATGAAGTTTCTTACTTTTCTGTAGGTAGTTTCATTTGTGCCATTTATTAGATGGCAGATAAAAATAACAGCATATGGTATTTGTCTTTCTCTTTCTGACTTCACTTAGTAGGAGTCTAGTTCCATCCATGTTGCTGCAAATGGGATTATTTTATTCTTTTTTAGGGCTGGGTAGTATTCCAACATATATACCACATCTTAATCCATTCATCTGTCAATGGACATTTAGGTTGTTTCCATGTCTTGGCTGTTGTGAATAGTGCTGGAATGAACATACAGGCACATGTATCTTTTTGAATGAAAGATTTGTCTGGGTATATGCCTAGAAGTGGTCATATGGTAATTCTATATTTAGTTTCCTGAGGTACCTTCATACTGTTTTCCATAGTGGTTGTACCAATTTACATTCCCACCAACATTGGAGAAGGGTACCTTTTTCTCCACACCCTCTCCAGCACTTGTTATTTGTTGACTTGTTAATGATCGCCATTCTGACTGGTGTGAGGAGGTACCTCGTAGTTTTTATTTGCATTTCTCTAATAATTAGTGATGTTGAGCATTTTTTGATGTGCTTGTTGGCCATCCATATGTCGTCTTTGGAGAGATGTCTATTCAGGTCTTCTGCCCATTTTTCTTTTTTTTTTTTTTTTTTGCTATTGTTTATTTTAGAGATTAA
Source organism: Catagonus wagneri (assembly GCA_004024745.2). Taxonomy (NCBI): domain Eukaryota; kingdom Metazoa; phylum Chordata; class Mammalia; order Artiodactyla; family Tayassuidae; genus Catagonus; species Catagonus wagneri. The sequence goes on along the minus strand of PVHT020000009.1, from coordinate 15,328,689 downwards.
GCCCTTGTCAGTTGCATCATTTGAAACTATATTCTCCCATTCCATAGGTTATTTTTTTTTAATGACTTCCTTTGCTATGCAAAAGCTTGTAAGTTTGATTAAGTCCTGTTGGTTTTTGTTTTTATTTCTGCTGCCTTGGGAGACTGACCTAAGAAAACATTTGTATAGTTGATGTCTGAGAATGTTTTGCTGATGTTCTCTTCTAGCCATTTTATGGTGTCTTATGTTTAAGTCTTTAAGCCATTTTGAGTTTATTTTTATGTATGGTCTGAAGGTGTGTTTTAGTTTTATTGATTTACAGCTAGATGCAGCTGTCCAGTTTTCCCAGCAACATTTGCTGAAGAGACTGGTCTTTTTCCCTTTTTATATTCTTGATGCCTTTTTTGAAGATTAATTGACCATAGATGTCTGGGTTTAATTCTGGGTTCTTCTGTTCTGTTCCACTGGTCTGTATGTCTGTTTTGGTACCAGTCCTCCAGTCTTGATTACTGTAGCTTTGTAATGTTGTCTGAAGTGTGGGAGAGTCATAGCTCCTGCTTGGTTATTGTTCCTCAGGATTGCTTTGGCAATTTTGGGTCTTTCATGGTTTCATATAAGTTTTTGGATCATTTGTTTTAGTTCTGTGAAAAATGTCATGGGTAATTTGAAAGGGATTGCGTTGAATCTGTAGATTGCTTTGGACAGTACAGGCATTTTAACTATTAATTCTTCCAACCAAGGAGCATGGAATATCTTTCCATTTTGTTGAATCCTCTTTAATTTCCTTGATTGTTTTATAGTTCTCAGCATATAAGTCTTTTATCTCCTTGGTCAGGTTTATTTCTAGGCATTTAATTCCTCAGGGGTGCAATTTTAAAAGGTATTATATTTTATATTCCTTTTCTAATACTTCATCATTAGGCTATAGAAATGCAATAGATTTCCAAATGTTAATATTGTTTTCTGCTGACTCATTGATCAGTTTGAGCAGTTTTTGTGTGGAGTCCTTAGGGTTTTCTATACATTATCACATCATCTGCATAGAGTGACAATTTTACCTCTTTTCTCTTCCAATTTTGATACTTTTTTTTTGTTTATCTGATTGCTGTGGCTAGGACTTTCAATACTACGTTGAATAAAAGTGGTGAGAGTGGGCATCCTTGTCCTATTCCAGATTGTAGTGGGAAGGCTTTCAGCTTTTCTCCATTGAGTATTAAATTGACTATGGGTCTGTCATAAATGGCTTTAATTAGGTTAAGGCATGTTCCCTCCATACCCACTTTGGTAAGAGTTTTTATCATCAATCGATGCTGGGCTTTGTCAAATGCTTTTCCTGCATCCATTGAGATGATCATTTGGTTTTTGACTTTTGTTAATGTGATGTATAACATTGATCAATTTGCATATGTTGAACCATCCTTGTGAACTTGGGATGAATCCCACTTCATCATGGTGTATGATCTTTTTTATATGTTGGATAAAATTTTGTTGAGAATTTTCGCATCTATATTAATCAAAAATATTGGCCTATAATTTTATTTTATGGTAGTAACTTTGTTTTTGGTATTAGGGTGATGGTGACTTCATAGAATGTCTTTGGGAGTGTTCCTTCTATCTTTTGGATAAGTTTAAGAAGGATGGGTATAAATTCTTCTTTGTAAGTTTGGTAGAATTCACTTGTGAAGCCATCTGGTCCTGGGCTTTTTTTTTTTGTAGGGAGTGTTTTTATGACATATTCAATTTCATTAGTGATCAATGTGTTCAAATGGTCTATTTCTTCTTGACTCAGTTTTGGCAGACCGTAAAGTCTCTAGAAAGTTGTCTATTTCTTCTAGGTTGTCAAATTTGTAGGCATATACTTGTTCACAGTATTGTCTTATTTTTTGTATTCTGCAGTATCCCACTGAGATTTCTTTTTCATCTTATTTTTATTAATGATTATTTTTTTCATTACAGCTGGTTTACAGTATTCTGTCAATTTTTGACTGTACAGCAAATTCACCCAGCCACACATACATATATATATTCTTTTTCTCACATTATCCTCTACCGTGCTCCATCATAAATTTCTAGATATAGTTCCCAGTGCTATACAGCAGGATCTCATTGCTTATCCATTCCAAAGGCAATAGTTTTGCATCTATTAACCCCAGATTCCCAGTCCATCCCACTCCCTCTCCCTCCCCCTTGACAACCACAAGTCTGTTCTCCAAGTGTGACTGGGTCACACCTTACTATACAGTAGAAAATTGACAGAATACTGTAAGTCAGCTATAATGGAAAAAATAAAAATCATTATAGAAAAAGAGATGCTCAACATCACTCATCAGAAAAATGTAAATCAAAAGCCACAGTGAAATATTACCACATAATTGTCAGGGTGGCCATTGTTATTTTATTTGAGTTCTTTCTCTCCACTCCTTGGTGGGTGTATCCAGAGATCTGTCGATTTTGTTTACCCTTTCAAAGAACCAGCTCTTGGTTTTAGTAGTTTTTTGCATTTTTTTGAGTCTCTATTTTATTGCTTTCCTCTCTGATCTTTATGATTTCCTTTCTTTTGCTGACTTTTGGTTTTTTTGTTCTTCTTTTTTGAATTCTTTTAGGTGGTGGGTTGTCAATTTTTGATTTTTATTCTTCTTTGAGGAAGGCTTGTATTGCTATGAACTTCCGTGTAGGAACGCATTGCAGCATCACATAGGTTTTGAATAGTTGTGTTTTTATTATCATTTGTCTTATTTTTTTAAATTTCCCTTTTGATTTCCTCATTGATCCATTGGATTTTTAGTAGCATATAGTTTAATCTCCATGTGGTTAGTTTTTTCTCTTGTCCTGTGGTTGATTTCTAATTTCATGAGATTGTGGTCAGAGAAGATACTCAAACTAATTTCTAAATTCCTAAATTTGTTGACATTAGTTTGGCATCCAAGTATGTGGTCAATCCTTAAGAATATGTTCCATATATACTTGAAAAGAATGTATATTCTATTTTTTATATAATGATTTTTATTTTTTCCATTATAGTTGGTTTACAGTGTTCTGTCAATTCCTACTGTACAGCAAAGTGGCACAGTCACACATATATATTCCTTTTCTCACATTATCCTCCATCACGTTCCATTATAAGTGACTAGATATAGTTTGCTGTGCTATACAGCAGGATCTCATGGCTTATCTTCTCCAAATGCAATAGTTTGCATCTATTAACCACAGACTCCCAGTCCATCCCACTTGCTCCCCTTCCCCCTTGGCAACCACAAGTCTGTTCTCCAAGTCCATGAGTTTCTTTTCTGTGGAAAAGCTTGAAAACGAATAGTATATTTATTTTGTTGCTCAAATTGTTCCAGCTTTGGCCATTGAGAACTCTTTTACTTGGGCCCTGTATCCCTTTGACATGTCCTTATCATTGAGTGCCCCTGGGTATTTTGTTTGGATCATTTAGTCCATTTACATTTAGGGCAATTTATTAATATGTACATTTTTATTGCCAGTTTGTTAAATGTTTTGGATTTGTTTTTGTAGGCCTTTTTTCGGCCCTTCATCTTTTGTTCTTTTTTGTGATTTGATGACTCCCTTTAGTGTCATATTTGGATTGCTTTTTCTTTTTTGTGTACTGTAGATTTTTGGTTTGTGGTTACCATGAGGTTTTGATTAAAACATCTCATATACATATAGATGGCTATAAGTTGCCAGTCTCTTACTTTCAAATGCCTTTCCAATATCCTGCAATCATACTCTCACCATGATTGTTGCTTTTGATATCATATTTGCGCATGGATGATTTCATGCCTTTGCTGTATGTCTGCCTTTACTGGTGAGCTATTTGTGCTTTTTGTTTTTCGTTTTTTTTTTTTTTTTTTTTTTTTTTTTTTTTTTTTTTTTTTTTTTTTTTTTTTTTTTGGTGAGCTATTTGTTATTCTCTTGTTTCTAGTTGTGGCCTTTCCTTTTCCACCTTGAGAAGTTCCTTTAGCATTTCTTATAAAGTTGGTTTGGTGGGGCTGAATTCTCTTAGCTTTTGCTTATTTGTAAAGCTTTTGATTTCTCCATTGAATCTAAATGAGAGCCTTGCTGGGTAGAGTTTTCTTGGTTGTAGCTTTTTCCTGTTCATCACTTTTTTTTCCTTAATTTTTAGGGCTGCACCTGTGGTGTATGGAGGTTCCCAGGCGAGGGGTCTAATTGGAGCTACATCTGCTGGCCTACACCACAGACACAGCAACACAGGATCCAAGCTGCATCTGTGACCTACACCACAGCTCATGGCAATGCTAGATCCTTAACCCACTGAGGACAGGGATTGAACCCACAACCTCATGGTTCCTAGTTGGATTCGTTTCTGCTGTGCCATGACAGGAACTCCTGTTCATCACTTTAAATATATTGTGCCACTCCCTTCTCGCCTACAGATTTTCTGCTGAGAAATCAGCTGATAACTTTATAGAGACTCCTTTGTATACTATTTGTTTTTTCCTTGTTGCTTTCAATATTTTGTCCTTAATTTTTGTCATTTTTATTAATGTCTCTTGGCATATTCCTCCTTGGGTTTATCCTGTATAGGACTCTCTGTGCTTCCTGGACTTGAGTGTTTCCTTTCCCATGTTATGGAAGTTTTTGGCTATTATCTCTTCATATATTTACTCAGGACCCTTCTCTAATTTTTGGACCCCTATATTGCAAATATTGGTATATTTAATGTCCCCAGGATCTCTTAGGCTGTCATTTCATTCATCTTCCTTTATTCTGTTTCACATCATTGATTTCCACTACTCTGTCTTCCAGCTCACTTATTCATTTTTCTGCTTCATGTGTTCTATTGATCCCTTTTAGTATATTTTTTCATTTCATTTATTGTATTGTTCATCTCTGTTAATCTTCTAGCTCATTAAATATTTCTTGTATCTCCTTGGCCTGTGCCTCCATTCTTTTTCTGATATTTTAGATTACTTTTACTACCATTACTCTGAATTCTTTTTCAGGTAGATTGCCTAATCCATTTTCAGTTAGTTCTTCTGGGGTTTTATCTTGTTCCTTTTTCTAAATATATTTCTCAGCTGTTTCATTTTGTCATAAGTTCTGTGTTCAGGTCTCCATTCCACAATTTATAGGACTGTAATTCCTCTCACCTCTGGTGTCCATCCCCTGGTTGGTAAGGTTGGTCCAGGGGCTTTCACAGCCTTCCTGGTGAGATGGACTGGTGTCTGACCACTGGTGGATGTATCTGGGTCTTGTCCCTCTATTGGGCAGGGTTGTGTCAAGGAGCATTTTTAGAGGCATCTCTGGGCTCAGAATGACTTTAGGTAGCTTGTCTAATAATGGGTGGGGCTGTGTTCCCACCCTGTTGGTTGTTTGTTCGCAGATGTTCCAGCACTGGATCCTGAGGCTGTTGGTTAGGCCAAGTCTTGGTGCCAAAGTGGTGACCTCCAGGAGAGCACATGCCAAAGAACATTCCCTGGGGCCTCCAATTCCTAGTGTCCTTGCCCCCACAATGAGCCACAGAAAATGCCTGCATCCCAAGGAGACCCTCCAAGACCTGCAGGTAGGTCTGGCCCAGGCTCCTATGGAGTCACTACTTTGCCCTGGGTCCCAGTGCACAAGAAACTCTATTTGCCTCTCCGAGAGTGGAGTCTCTGTTTCCCACTGTGCTGTGGAGCTCCTTCACTTTAGCCCCAGTGGCCTTAAATGTCAGATGCTCTGGAGGCTCCTCCCTCAATGCCAGACCCCCCCCTGGGGAGCATAACAGGGGGCTCAGAACTCTCACTCCTGTGGGAAAAACTTCGTGATGTAATTACTTTCCAGTTTGTGGGTTGTCCACCCAGCAGGTATGAGATTTGATTATATCACAGAAGCATCCCTTCTACCACCTTGTTATGACTTCTTTGTCTTTGGATGTAGAATATCTTTTTTTTGCAAGATTCCAGTCTTTTTTGTTGATGACTATAACAGTTCTGATTTTGGTATTTTCATGAGAGGAGGTGAGCTCAAGTTCTTTTACTCCACCATGTTGTCTCCTTTCCTCTCCTGGGATGTTTAGAATAGATGTCATCCTACAGTTGTATTTTCATCAGGACAGTTTCATAGTAAGCAGCTGTATACTATAGATAAAAGTGTGTACCTGCCACTGCAATAACACCTCTGAGTTGTGTTTGAGTAGATTCCATTAGGTTTACTCAGTGCAACAAGTGTTAATTTTTTACTGATGAATAGAGGATATAGAAAAAAGTATAAATTATTAATAACTGGTACCATTTATGAGTGCCTCTGATAAACCAGACACTGAAATGTCTTTTGCACTAAATTATGGGTCAGCATATTACAGTCTGTGGGCCAAATCTAATCTGCTTGTTTTTGCAAATGAAGTTATATTGGTACACGGTCATGTTCACTTTATGTATTATTTATGCAAAATAGTTTCATATTATTTATGGCTGCTTTATGCCACAGTTGTAGAGCTGAGTAGTTGTGACAGATTTCATAGCTCAGAAAGCCTAAAAATTTACTGCTTGGTCATTTTATTTATTTATTTATTTTAACAATGAATTTTATTTCAGTTATAGGTGTACAAAGATCATAAGTCAATACGATAGATTTTGTGTCCCAAACCCACAGTGCATCCCCCCACCCCCCAGATTGTCTTATTTGAAAAACCAAGGTTTTCCAAAATCTGTGAGTCATTGTCTGTTCTTCAAAGAAGTTCATTGTGTCTCTTTAGTTTCCACATGTAAG
>PVHT020000009.1:15277167-15320993 GCA_004024745.2 Catagonus wagneri | reverse complement strand
ATTTTCCCAGGAGATCCTCCAAGAATTGCAGTAAGGTCCACCTGGAATCCTATGGAGACTGCTTTGCCCTGGGACCCAGTGCACGTGAAAGTCTGTGTGTGCCTTTCAAGGATGGGGTCTCTGTTTCCCCCAGTCCTGTGGAGCTCCTGCACACAAGCCCCACTGGCCTTCAATGCCAGATGCTCCGGGGGCTCTTTCTTTCTCCCTGTGCCCGATCCCCAGGCGTGGGGTTTTGACGTGGGGCTCAGAACTCTCAGTCCTGTAGCTGAGTCTCTGTGATGCAGTTACTTTCCAGTCTGTGGGGCTTCCCACCCGGGAGGTATGGGGTTGCTTCTGTCGCGTAATCGCTCCTCCTAGCTCTTGATATGGTCTCCTCTATGTCTTCTGGAGTAGAATATCTTTTTTGGAAGTTTCCAGTCCAGTTGGTTGAAGGCTGCTCGGCATTTGTTTGTAGTTTTGCTGTTTTTTGGGAGAGAAGTTTAGTTCCAGTCCTTCTATTCCGCCATCTTAATCCAATCTCCCCTGCTTGGTCATTTTAAAAACAACTTTGTCAACCCCTACACTAAAGATTTCATTTAATCCTTAAAACCACTAGGGAGGTAGAAGATATTATCTGTGGGAAGATTTAGAGATTTAAGGAATGTGTTCAAATCATGCACTAGTACTCAGCACAGCTGGTGCTCAAATTCAAAGCAGCTGACTCCAAAACTCAGACCCTTTGCCTTCTGTCATGCTGCTGGGTTAACCTGGCCGTGCATCTCTAAGTGAATAGTTCACATGTGCAAAAACATACAAAAATGAAACATAACTCGAATTACAGGAAGCTAAGTTTTCCTAGTGTCTGATGCTTGTGTGCTTCTCCTTTGTGAATAGGATGATGATGTATTTAAGCACATGGTTGTAGTCAGCTTTCTAGGAGCTTTGCTTGACTTTATGCTGGGGTGACAGAACCTTCAGCCTGTAGGGACCAAGCCAGTCATGCAGGTGAATATAGCAGGCCTGGTGCAAAGTCATAGGGAGGCGTGGGAAGAGTGACAGAGAACATACGCCCTTCACTAATGAGGCCATTGGTCCTCTGCCTCAGCACATTTTATGAAGCAGGAATATCAATCCAGACTCACTAGAGCACTGATTTTTTTAAAGACGATCTAGAAATCTGGAATCTGCGTGAAGATTCCCTATTTTATAAACACTTTGTAGTAAAACCTTTACTCCAGAATCAAAGTAACAACAAAACATGGATCTGCAGGCTGAATTTGGTTTTCACATTGCCTGTTTTATGCTGATTCAGTTATTTTTTTCCTGATGAGTCAAATCTTGAAGGCTAGAGTTGTTTATATGGTGGGAGCAACAGAATATAGGATGAAACCATGTTTCTGATTTTTCTGTCATTTTATTCAAGTCCAAATTACACTATACATTTTATTACAGTTGACTCAATTATCTGGATTAAGAAAGGGAGCAGTGGCCTGGTTTATGAACTAACAAAACCTCAAGCAAAGATATGAAGCACTTGAAGTATTTTATACAGTCATAGACTTCTGGGGTAAACTGACATAGCACCTAATCTTTGAGTATCATTTTAAGTGTTAAAACTACATGTTCTTTCCACACTTGTTGAAAGCTATTTTCTAGGATTTCATACTGTCCTTAAAACATAGAAATTTTGAGAATAAAGGTTTTAGTGGGCATATCAAAAAGTCTAAGTCTTTTCTACACAAAAAAAAAAACAATTTAGAACAGGAAATTTGTCAGTACAAACAGCTATCCAAATTTTTTTTAATTTGGTGATTTTGACCAAGCATCATAGTTAAGAACTTCAATATTATTCATAGAAAATACTCCTTTAGACAAGGTTAATACATTTTCTTTGAAGTCCTATTTGGTCTGAGGATTACTGCTTGTTATCAAATATAATTAAGCAACATAAAAAGTTGCCCTCTGTGATGACCTGAAATTCACAACTAGTGTTAAAGAGTAAATTACTTTATGTACATAGTGTAGTTATCTATTGCAGTTATATATAAATTAGCCCATCAACTAACTATACAGATCAAGGATTTAAAATGAATAGAATTTGGCTCCTTTATTGTTAGAATTCTTAAATATATAAATTACTCAAAATTCTAAACAATTACTTATTAATTTTCTCCCCAAATCGAAAACTGTGTCCTGCTTTTTAATAGTTATGTTTTTTGACAGTAATATTGCTAGAGGGTTAATCAGAAAATGGAATTTTGCAGAGTGAATTTTGTTTTTGCCTGAGTTTACATTATAAAATTGGAGATGAAACAATGGAAAACAATCCTTTCTGCATTTACTTGGAGACTTTTTAGCATACTTGGTATTCTGGAACTCCAGCATTCTAATTCTTCTCTCTAGTGAAATTCTATTTTGAGGTTTACAAATGCTATACAGCTTCAAGATACAAATTAAACAGCCTTTAAAATATATTCACATAGGCCCTGATTTGATTTGCTAATGCTTCCTGGCTTTAGCTGGAGAGCTGTCTTTAGTTCTAGACAGGGTGGGGTGACAAAACCCTCTTGGCTTGCCTGGACACAAGACTGTCAGCACTAAAACCAAGAAAGTCCCAGCAAACTGAGAGTGTTAGCCACCCTAATTCTAGAAGAAGGAGCACTACCACCCCAGATCATCCCATGGGACTTCTTGAAATGTAAGAAAACAGGCCATTGGTACCAGTAATTTTTGCTGTTTTGTATTAAAGGTTCCTGTAGTCTTTACTGAGTTTCTTTCAAGAAGAAAAATAGAATAATTAGCTCTTGCAGCTTAAGGGAAGTTTGAAGGTCCTATGATCCAATACCCTCCTGTTACCCATGAAAACACAGAGGCCTGGAGATATTAAGGGATTGAGATCAAACAGCTGTGACAGAATAGTAACTAGAACCTGCCTTTTGACTGCAAGAGAATGAAGAATGGACTCTTCAAACCTAGAATTTTCTGTGTTTTCAAAAGCAGGTAAAATACCAAATCATAAATATCCAAGCAATTTAAATAAAATCCCAATTTACTTAAAATTTCAGACTTCACAAGATGGCAAAGATTTTGCTAGACTGAATTATCTAGGTAGACTTAACTTATTTAAATTTGATCTTGACAGAGGTGGATCAAGATGGCAGAGGAGTATGATGCCTTGCTCACCTTCTCCCACAAACACATCAAAAAAACCACATCTACACATAAAACGACTCGCACAAAACATCTACTGAATGCTGGCAGAAAAACCTAAATCTCCAAAAAGGACAAAAAACTCTTGACATAACTGAGTAGAAGAAAAAAAAAAAGAGAGAGAAGGAATCAGAACGGGACTAGCCTTCCTGAGAGGGAGCTGTGAAGGAGAAAAAGAACCCACATCGTGGGAAGCCACCTAACCAACAGAGAGACCAGTGACAGAGGGACCTCAAAGTTGCCGAGAAAAGTGCAGCAGCTGGTCTGAGGTTGGCAAAGTAGAGTGAGAACCACACAAATCATCTGGATCACGAGCCCAGACTCCATAGCCTGAGACGCTCAGTCGGGGCTGCGCACTGAGACTTAGGCTCCGGAGGTCAGTCCCAGGGAGAGGACTGGGGTTGGCTGTATGGAGACAGCCTGAGGGGCTAAGGAGCAGTGCGCCACGGGTGGGGGTGCAGTGTGTTATGGGCTGGGGGGTGGAACGCCACGGCAGAGGGAACCCAGGAAAAGGTCTGGGCCGGCAGGAGAGGCAAGGTGCCATCATTGGGGAGGGTGAGAGGAGATGGCGTGGACCGCCATAGGAATCTGCCTGTGCATACACAGGCTCTCAGAGGGTAGGGAGGCTCTGGGGCAGGCTACGGGTGGCAAGAAGCCACTTGCTTGGGCTACTGGATATTGGGCACTTCTTGTTCAGGCTGTGGGTGGCCAGGTAACTTGTGTGTGGGCTAGGGGCAGTGGCGGGCTAAGTGTGAAGTGGTGCCTCTAGTGTGATCCACAGGTGGCAGGGACAGACGGCGGTGGTCTTCTTGGAGGCCAGAGGTAGGCGTGGCCTGCCACCACTGGGGGCCTGCGAGTGGCCTCCGCCTGCGGCCCCACTCACCTCAGAGGTTGGCCAAAAAAAAAAGAAAAGGTCGCTGCAACCAAGCACACGTTGTTGCTCTCAAGCCCCTGGGAACACACCGCCCTGTAGCTGCTACACCCAAATGCTCTGGGTGGTGACCAGACACTTGATTACTCTCTCTTCCCAAGACACTACAACTAGGAACAGTTGGTTCAGCACCTCCTATGTGGGCTAAGTGGGATGGGGTGCTTTCTGCATGGTCTACAGGTGGTGGGGGAAAACCACTGCAGCTATCACTGACTCCAGAGGTGGGCATGGCCCATTGCCACTGGGGATCCCTGAACAAGAACCACTTGTAGCCCCAAACACCTCAGAGGGCATCACAGAGGAGGACATTGTGACAGAATACCACCTGTTGTTGCTGTTGGGGCTCTCATTTCCCTGGGAGCCCAGCTGCTGCTGCTGCCAAATGCTCTGGGCAGTGCCCACATGCTTGATCACTGTCCCTTCCCAGGAACCCACAACTAGGAGCAGCTAAAGCAGCACCTCCTGTGGGGACTAAGTGGGACGAGGTGCTTCTTGCACAGTCTACAGGTGGCAGAGGCAAATCACTGCAGTTATCACTGACTCCAGAGGTAGGCATGGCCTGCCACCACTAGGGGTCATGCACCACCTGCGGCCCCTATTATCTCAAAGGCACCACAGAGGAGAGAACTGTGACCGAACACCATCAAGTTGTTGCTCTAGAACCCCTGAAAGCACACTGGCCCAGTTGCTGCCACTACCAAATGTTCCAGGCAGTGCCTAGATCCTTGGTCTCTGGCACTTCCCAAGATCCTGCAACTAGCAGCAGCCTGTGTAGCAAATCCTGTGAGGGCTAAGACAGACAGGATGCTTCTTGCGTAGTCTGCAAGTGGTGGGGGCAAACCACTGTGTTATCACTGACTCCAGAGGTAGGCGTGGCCTGCTACCACTAGGGGTCCCTGAACAGGCACCATTTGCGACTCCACTCACATCAGAGGAGAGCACTGCAATAGAACACTACCTGTTGTTGCTTTTACTCCCCGGGAACTCACACACCCTGCTTCTGCCACTGCCAAATGCTCTGGGCACCTTGTCAATCTGCAGAAGGCTCATTACCACTTTCCAGGGCCCTGCAACTAGGAGTAGCCAGCAGCATCTTCCTGAAGGTCCTTGATGCTATAAAAAGCCCAGCAACCAGCCACTGACTACTAGCCCTTCCCATTGCCTCCTTCTCCCTGGAAACACACTCAGCACCCTGGGGAAACAGCCTGCTCACACCAAAGAAAGACAGCAAATATTCAAACTCCCATGCCAAAAATAAATAGTAACCCCCCACAAAGGGGTGCTCTTGCATAGAAGTAGCCCCCCAAGACTACAGTTTTTCTGTGAGTTTAGGGAAGCCAAACATAAGCAAGATGAAGAAGCTCAGAAACCATTCCCAGTTAAAGGAACAGGAGAATTCACAACTAGCAAACAATGAAATAGACCTCTGTAGTCTGATAGATATTGAGTTCAAAAGGGAGGTAGTGAAAATACTGAATGAATTAGGGCTAAATATGAATGAAGTAAGAGCAAAGATAAAAAGTAATATAGATTCTGTTAGGAAGGAACTAGAAAATGTAAGGATGAACATAGAAAAATTATAAAACTCAACTAAACTGAACTAAAAGAACTAAAGAGCAGAATGAATAATGCAGAGGAATGAATTAGTGACTTGGAATACAGAATAATGGAAATTACCCAATCAAGACAGGAAACAGAAAACCAAATGAAAATGCGATAGCAATATAAGAGATCTATGGGATAATATAAAGCGGGCAAATCTATGCATAACAGGAATTCTAGAAGGAGAAGAAAAAAGGGGATGGAAAACCTATTTGAAGAAATTATGGCTGAAAACTTTCCATATCTAAAGGAAACTGATATCAAGATCTAGGAAGCACAGAGGGCCCCAAACAAATTGAACCCAGATAGGCCCACATAAAGACATATAATAAAATGGCAAAAGTTAAAGATTCTAAAGGCAGCAAGAGAAAAACTAAGCGTTAATTATAAGAAAACCCCCATAAGGCTATCAGATGATTTCTCTACAGAAACTCTACAGGCTAGAAGGGTGTGGAAAGATATAAAGTTCTGAAAGGAAAAAATTTGCAGCCTTGAATACTCTAGCAATATCTAGAATATCATTTAAAATAGAAGGGGAAATAAAGAATTTCTCCAACAAACGAAAGCTAAAAGTGTACAGCAATACTAAACCCATTCTAAAAGAAATACTGGAAGGGCTTCTTTAAATAAAAAAGAATAAATAGGATGGAGGAAACCACAATTGGAAAGCAATCAACTAAATAAGCTAGCATATAGATCTAAAAGAGGAAAAAACTACTATAAAAGCAATAATAAACACAAGGAACAGCAAAAGGATACACATGAGGATGTTAAAAAGGACTATAAAAACGATAGAATGTGGGGAAGGAAAGTAAAATACAGATTCATTTTTTTATAATGTGTTTGAGCCTATGTGACTATCAGGCTAAAAGCAAGCAGATACAGGAAGGGGTTAACAGACTTAAACAGGGCAACCACAAATCAAAACCAAACATTACATTCACAAAAACAAAAGTCTCAAGCATAAAATAAATGGAAACCATCCAGCCCCCCCCCCAAAAAAAGTAGAATCAACTGGAAAACAAGGTTTAAAATAGCAATAAATACATATCTAACAATAATTACCTTAAATGTCAATGGACTAAATGCTCCAATCAAAAGGCACAGAGTAGCAGACTGGATAAAAAAGCAAAAACCTCCAATCTGCTGTCTCCAAGAGACTCACCTTAGGGCAAAGGACACATATAGGTTGAAAGAGAGGGGATGAGAAAAGATTTCTTGCCAATGGATGAGACAGGAAAGCAGGAGTTGCAATCCTCATATCAGACAAAACAGCCTTTAAAATGAAGGTCATAAAGAAAGACAAGGACACCATTTAATGGTAAAAGGATCCATTCAAGAAGAGGGTATTACAATTGTCAATATATATGCCCCTAATATAGGAGCACCCAGATACCTACAACAAATACTAGTAGACATAAAAGGAGAAATTGATGGGACTACAATAACAGTAGGAGACTTTAACACCCCACTGACATCAATGGACAGATCCTCTAGACAGAAAATCAATAAGGCAACAGAGATCCTAAATGACACAATAGAAAAATTACTTAATCAACATTTTCAGGGCATTATACCCCCAAAATAAGAATCTACAGTCTTCTCAAGTGCACATTCTCAAGGATTGATCACATACTGGGGCATAAAGCTAACCCTAACAAATTTAAGAGTACAGACAATATTTCAAGTATCTTCTCTGACCACAATGGCATGAAAGTAGAAATCAACCACAGGAAGATAAATGAGAAAAAGCTAGCTACATGGAGACTAAACAACATGCTACTAAAAAAACAATGGGTCAATGAGGAAATCAAGAAGGAAATTAAAAATACCTCAAGACAAATGATAATGAAGACACAACCACTCAAAATCTATGGGATGCTGCAAAAGCAGTGCTCAGAGGGAAATTCATAGCAATACAAGCCTTCCTCAAAAAAGAATAAAAGTCTCAAATTGACAACTTAACCCATCACTTAAATGAATTAGAAAAAGAAGAACAAAGGAAACCTAAAGTCAGCAGAAGGAAGGAAATCATAAAGATCAGAGAGGAAATCAATAAAACCAAGAGCTGGCTCTTTGAAAAGGTAAACAAAATTGACAAACCTCTGGCCAGACTCACCAAGAAGAGGACAGAAAAAACCCAAATAAACAAAATAAGAGATGAAAAAGAAGGAATCACAACGGATACTGTAGAAATACAAAAAACCATAAGAGAATACTATGAACAATTGTATGCCAAAAATTTTGACAACCTAGAAGAAATGGACAACTTTCTAGAGACTTACAGTCCACCAAAACTGAGTCAAGAAGAAACAAATCAAACTGAAGAGACCGACCACTAGAAATGAAATTGAATATGTAATATAAACACTCCCTACAAATACAAGTCCAGGACCAGATGGCTTCACAAGTGGATTCTACCAAACATAAAGGAGGAAGTTATACCCATTCTCCTTAAACTTTTACAAAAGGTTGAAGAAGAAGGAACACTCCCAAAGACATTCTATGATGCCACCATCACCCTAATACCAAAACCAGACGAAGATACTGTGAAAAAAGAAAACTATTGGCCAATATATCTGATCAATATAGATGCAAAAATTCTCAACAAAATTTTAGCCAACCAAATCCAACAACATATAGAAAAGATTATACACCACAACCAAGTGGGATTCATCCCAGGTTCACAAGGATGGTTCAACATACACAAATCAGTCTGCATCATACACCATATTAACAAAATAAAGTAAAAAAACACATGATCATCTCAACTGATGCAGAAAAAAGCACTTGACAAAATCCAACATCCATTCATGATAAAAACTCTTACCAAAGTGGGTATAGAGGGAACATCCCTTAACATAATAAAGCCATTTATGAAAAACCCACAGCAAATATAATACTCAATGGAGAAAAGCTGAAAGCCTTCCCATTAAAATCTGGAACAAGACAAGTATGCCCAATCCCACCACTGTTATTCAACACAGTATTGGAAGTCCTAGCCACAACAATCAGACAAACAAAAGAAATAAAAGGCATCCAAATTGGAAGAGAAGAGGTAAAATTGTCATTGCATGCAGATGACATACCATATAAAGACTCAACCCATAAACTACTCAAACTGATCAACAAATTCAGCAAAGTAGCAGGATATAAGATTAACATTCAGAAATCAGTCACATTTCTGTATACTAACAATGAAATATTAGAAAAGGAATACAAAAATACAATACCTTTTAAAATTGCACCCCCCAAAAAAATCAAATACCTGGGAATAAAACTGACTAAGGAGGTGAAAGACTTATATGTTGAGGACTATAAAACATTAATCAAGGAAATTAAAGAGGATGCAAAGAAATGGAGGCTGTTTCATGCTCCTGGGTTGGAAAAATTAATTTTGTAAAAATGGCCATATTCCCCAAAGCAATCTACAGATTCAATGCAATCCCTATCAAATTACCCATGACCTTCTTCACAGAACTAGAACAAGCAATCCAAAAATTTATATGGAACCACAAAAGACCCAGAAATGCCAAAGCAATCCTGAGGAACAAAAGCCAAGCAGGAGACATAACTCTCCCAGACTTCAGGCAACATTACAGAGTCATAGTAATCAAGACAGTGTGGTACTGGTACCAGAACAGACATACAGACCAATGGAACAGAATAGAGAACCCAGAAATAAACCCAGACACCTATGGTCAATTAATCTTCAACAAAGGAGGCAAGAATATGAAGTGGGAAAAAGACAGGCTCTTCGGTAAGTGGTACTGGGAAAAGTGGACAGCCACATGTAAATCAATGAAACTGGAACACACCCTCACACCATGCACAAAAACAAACTTGAAATGGCTGAAAGACTTAAATGTAAGACAGGACACATCAAAATCCTAGAAGAGAACACAGGCAAAACATTCTCTGATATCAACCTTACAAATGTTTTCTCAGGTCAGTCTCCCAAAGCAACAGAAATAAAAGCAAAAATAAACAAATGGGACCTAATCAAACTGACAAGCTTTTGCACAGCAAAGGAAACCATAAACGAAACAAAAAGACAACTTACAGAATGGGAGAAAATAGTTTCAAATGTTCAAATGATGCAACTGACAAGGGATTAATCTTTAAGATATACAAACAACTTATACAACTCAACAGCAAAAAAGCCAACAAGCCAACTGAAAAATGGGCAAAAGACCTGAAAATAGACATTTTTCCAAAGGAGATATACAGATGGCCAATAAGCACATGAAAAAATGCTCAACATCACTGATTATTAGAGAAATGCAAATCAAAACTATGATGAGGTACCATCTCACACCAGTCAGAATGGCTATCATTAATAAGTCCACAAATAACAAATGCTGGAGAGGGTGTGGAGAAAAGGGAACCTTCCAGCACTGTTGGTGGGAATGTAAATTGGTACAACCACTATGGAAAACAGTATGGAGGTACTTTAGAAAACTATACATAGAACTATCATATGACCCAGCAATCCCACTGGTGGGCACATACCCAGACAAAACTTTCCTTGAAAAAGACACATGCACCCATATGTTCATGGCAGCGCTATTCACAATAGCCAAGACATGGAAACAACCTAAATGTCCATCAACAGACAATTGGCTTAAGAAGATGTGGTATATATATACAATGGAATACTACTCAGATATAAAAAAGAACAAAATAATGCCATTTGCAGCAACATGGATGGAACTAGAGCCTCTCATACTAAGTGAATTAAGTCAGAAAGAGAAAGACAAATACCATATAATTTCACTTATATATGGAATCTAATATACAGCACAAATGAACCTTTCCTCAGAAAAGAAAATCATGGACATGGAGAATAGACTTGTAGTTGCCAACAGGGAGGGGAACGGACTGAGAATATGGGGTTAATAGATGCAAACTATAGCCTTTGGAATGGATAAGCAATGGGATCCTGCTGTATAGCACTGGGGACTATGTCTGGTCACTTGTGATGGAGCATGATAATGTGAGAAAAAAGAATGTATACATGTATGTGTGACTGGGTCACCTTGCTGTGCAGCAGAATATTGACAGAACACTGTAAATTGGATATAATGGAAAAATTAAAAATCATTATAAAAAATACATTTGATGTTACATTAGAACTGTGTCAAATTTGCCAAAGCCTCAGTGCTACCTTATCCTGAAATGAATGGGCCAGTCTCTTCAGAACTTGGATGAGGTGCCTGTCACAAGGTGTGTAGTCACTAGCCTCAGCCTCTTAGTGTCATATACAACTTTCTGGATAAGAACAAGACCTGTGATGTCTCTATGATGACTACAACAAAGTGGCAAATGTATAATTTGAGAAAATGTTTCACTGGGTTAATGAAAAATTTACTTATGATTTGTAAAACAAAATATAAAACAATAAATGGAAATATCTGTTTGCTAAACAACTGGCAAAAAACATCAAAGCAGACTATATAACACCTACCTTTGCTGTTTAGAAAATATGAGTAAGAATAATATCACTGTTAGCCCAAATATTCCAAAGATGATAATTAAGAACCATGGAAACTGGAAATCTGAAAAGTACAAGAACAGTATCTCACTCACAGAACTATGAATAGTTGAAGTTTAAATTTCAAGTAAAAGTATTTCCTAATTTATATCCACTTATTAAAGTCAGTGATTTCGCTTGATAACCCTGAAATAGAATGTAATGACTTAGGAGTATTTTCTGGTCTGAGAACACATCTACTTCTTCAAATTCTTTCATGTACAAAAAAGTAAAAACAGCACACGGTTTAAGCACAATCTATATGTGTCAAAACAAACTATTTTAAACATCTTTTGTATTCAAGGTGTGTCATTAAAGTCATCAACTCTAGGAAAAAGTGATGCTTGTTAATATACTTCTTTACCTAAATAAGGTCCATTTGGTTCTTTTTTTTTTTTTTTTTTTTTAAAGATGTGCTGATATTTTTTATCCTCCAGACTGAGGATCCATCAAAAAGATGTGGGCAGAGTTTTAGGTCTGAAATTTTTAGACATGCAGGGCATATTTTTTACAACTTAAAAAAATATCCTTTGACTGAAGAAGAACTGTTCCAGGACTCCCACCTTCAGATTTTAGTATAATTTGTAGCAAATCTGAGGGAATCTGTTTGTGAAACTTCTATTTCTTATTTCTTAAGAACAAGTTAACTTATAAGCTAACTTATTTCTTAAGAACAATGCCACGGTGGCTTTTAAGGTGGAATTTATTTAATGTTGCTTTATTAAAAGTAGGCTTTTATGCTGTTTCTTTTATTTATATTCTTATTCAGTTAAAATCTCCTAGGGAGATGATATGCATATTATAAATAATTTGTGGCAGAGAGAATGCCATTTTGTATGTTGTGGTATCCAGTTTTATATCAATGACACATTCAGGAACATCACATCAAGCAAGAGTTTAATCGTTTTCTTTTTCCTTAACACAAAAGGAAAATTTAGTTAAGAAAATCTGTTAAGTATATTAAATGCCATCACAGTAAGCTTAAAGGGTATATGGCAAATGTACTTTTAAGCCAGAATTTTAGTATATCAAATATTGTTTAAAATAACAAGCCTAATGAGTAGAGCTTCTTATTTTAAAAATGGCACTATGGGAATTTTCATTTGTGTTATATAGTGTCATGGATTCTACCTGTACCATCCATGCAGTAATTTCTCTGTAGCTTCTGTTTCATTAACGAAACTCTGCCTCCTCATGTGTCCCTCCCTGTAAACCTGTATTTTTTTTTCCTTTCTTTTTAAGGGTGCACCTGCAGCATATGGAAGTTTCCAGGCTAGGGGTCAAACTGGAGCTGCAGCTGCCAGCCTACGCCACAGCCACAGCAATATGGGATCCAAGCTGTATCCGTGACCCACCGAGCGAGACCAGGGATCGAACCCGCATCCTCACAGATACTATGTTGGGTTCTTAACCTACTGAGCCACAACAGGAAATCCAAACTTTCTGTTTTTAATTGAGATGAGTTACAGCCAATTTCCATTTGGGAGTGACAATATTTTATACACAACTATTCATTGTTAAGCAGCCTTATTTCTGTATCCAAAAATTTAAAATTTTTATTCTGAATTCATGTCTCATTTTTTTAAACTTTAATTTGTTTATATTTCTCTCATGTAGGTGCTTCAAACATTCCATGTCACGCTTGAGGATAACTTGCACACTACATATTAAGCCTTCTTCCAAGTGAAAGCCACACCTAAACAATCTAAAACCAATAAGCACCTGCCATTGTTTACCTATGCTGACCCAATATTAGGCTTCTCTTAGACGCCACATAAACAGCCATCCATCCAGATACAGACTTTCTTCACTATGTATTCGAAAAACATTTTTTGATATCAATGCAAAAAAGCCTCATAGAAAATATTAGAAATACAGAAACATATAAAGAATCACCTAAGATTCTGTTATCTGAAGATACCCCCCCATTAATATTATATCTTTTCCTCTTTAACTCTCACATACTCATGACTTTTCCTGACTCAAATAATATAAAAACGAAATCTTCCTTCCTCTTTCATAATGGATAATACTGACATTGAACACAAGGTCTCTCATCTTGACAACTGATGTTAACGTATCTTGATCTGGACAGCAATATTGACAAAACCCACATCGGCTGCCATCTTAATCGCTTAGGTTTACCTTCTTCACATGCAAATGGGCTCATCTGAGGAAGTGTTACATAAAGCACCTCACTGAACTCGCCGTATTTTTCAGAGTTTCGTTGTCTGGATCTCACACGCACTTCATACTCTTTATCCAGTCTCAACGAGTACACCGGAACTGATGTTGACAATACAGGGTCCATCTTTCAACACAAAATATAAAACTTACTGGTTAGAGAGTCAACAAAATGCAGTAAGCTCTCTGAGGTGCTTCTACATTTGTATTCAAAGTGGATTTTTCTAAAGGAGGCAACAATTTAAAATGAACTGGTGGAGTTTGCTATTTAGAGAAAGACCAAGGCAAATAACTTTGTAAAGAATCCTTTTGGGGGAGTTCCCGTCGTGGCTCAGGGGTTAGTGAATCCGAATAGGAACCATGAGGTTGTGGGTTCGATCCCTGGCATCGCTCAGTGGGTTAATGATCCAGCATTGCCGTGAGCTGTGATGTAGGTTGCAGATGTGCTTGGATCTGGCATTGCTGTGGCTCTGGCGTGGGCAGGCAGCAACAGCTCTGATTAGACCCCTAGTCTGGGAACCTCCATATGTCACGGGTGCGGCTCTAAAAAGACAAACAAAAAAAAAAGACAAAAAGAAAAAAAAAAGAATCATTTTGTTAAATGTATAGTAAGTAGTCCTTAAATTTATGCTGGCATAAAACCAAAGGTATGATAGACTTGTTTGAAGAACTACAGTTATATCTTTGCATTAGGCTGTCAGATATTCTACAAAGATCAAAGCATAATAGAATTATAGAGAATGGCAGAATTATAAAGATTACAGATATGTTGCCTAAACTTTGGGGTATTACATTTTTAAGACATCAAAACAGAAAAAAAGAAACATACTTCCTATATCTGTTCTTTGGAAATTCTGGGTAGTCATATGAGCACAGAATTGGAAAGTGTGATAGAAAAAAATCAAAGTTTCTTAATTAAACTCTCAAACAATTCTATTAGTTTGTTTCAGAAGGCTTAAAGCTACCCCAATATAGCTTGCTATTCAGTCTGTGAAGGAAAGTCACTGAAGGCCTTTGGTCACAAACATCAGGGTCCCTCAACTGTGAAGGCCCCGATATTCCTTTAGCTTCTCAGGGAAGCGAGGGTGAGGCATATTAGACTTTTAACACATGTTGCTACCAGAGAGGTAGATCCACCTGATGATGGTGTTTTCCATTAAGTCAATTATTCATTAACAGGTTTTCAGCACGTGCTTTTCTTATGATTTTAGGTAGAACTTCTTGTTCCCATTTACAGAAAACTAGGAAAACACTCTTTTTCAACAGCATGGGTTTTTTTACACAAATAAGATTCTCATAATTTGTTTTATTAAGTCAGAAACTGGGCCTTCATCTTCTAAAACAAATTTTCCTTTCACCTCAGTTTTTCTACTCAAAAAGTACCTCTTTTTTCCCCCAAAGGTACACAGGATGATTAGTTGCAGCTTTTACAGAAGCTTCTTAATATACGGAATATTTGTATACCTAAAATGCTTCTGAATATTAAAAATTTTTCTTAAAATATGTTTAAAGCCTATGTCTCCATTTCTGATGCTCTGATTTCTCTGTGACCATCACCCACCACAAAGTCACAAAATCAAAAAGGGGACCTCAGTGATTTGAGCTATGGCCCCATCTCTATCTTCCTTCAACCATCCACGCCAGCCACATCAAACTCAAATTTGCTCATGTGCCTCCTAATACCCACCCTGACCCTTGTCACCTGGCCTATGAGGGAACACCTATTCTTGGCTAATCCTCAGTGCAAGCATTGCTGACATCCTAAGTAGTCTTTTCTGGCAATTTCCCCTGCTCCATCCTGCCAGGTAATACTACTTCAGATTTCTATAATATACTGCTGCAAATTCCCTGGGGGCAAACAATGCCTTCATTTTCTTTATCTTTCCAAAGCCTAGCACGATGTCAGGGGTACAGTGGGGACTCAAGAGATGGCCCATACATTGTGGACCACATACCACCCATTAAGTCTCTAAAAAAAAAAAAGGAAAATTCTTGGAGTTCCTGTGGTGGCTCAGCAGGTTAAGAACCTGACTAGTAGCCATGAGGATGTGGGTTTGATCCCTGGCCTTGCTCAGTGAGTTAAAGGATACGGCATTTCCATGAGTTGCGGTGTAGGTCACAGATGCAGCTCAGATCTGGTATTGTGGCTGTGGTGTAGGCCGATAGCTGCAGCTCGGATTTGACCCCTAGCCTGGGGACTTCCATATGCCACAGGTGTGGCCCTAAAAAGAAAAAAAAAATTAACTTTGTTTTAACAGGTACTTAAAAACCACACAGTCATTAGAATTACTTTTGTATTCAAAATGTGTTTAATAAATAATCAGTGATAGTAATACCAAATTCAGTACTGTCAAATACTAACGTGAATTCCTGATACAAGCAACACATATTACTAGCCTTCTCCCCCTTGCCTTAACAAACCTCTTTTCTTGTTATGCTTAGTTCTCTTGTTTCATAACCATCTACATTCTAGGTTCTTCATGAAAGTCAGATTCTTATAGATGGGACCTTGATGCTCACGACAACTCTGAGACCCTTGCAAATGACAAAACCTATGAAATGGTAGCCTCACTCATAAAAAGTAAGTAAAGTAAAAGTTAACTGACCCCTCTGGATTTTCTAATGAGATTTAGCAGCGGTGCAATGGAAAGTGCAACAAAGCCATGTGGGGATGTAGCCCCAAATGGTAAACCAAATCCTATGTTCCTATGTACCAGCCTCAGCTGCTATGTAATTTCAGTGTTGAAACTTTCATCAGTCAATTTGAGTGTTCATGTTCTGATTGACATCTTTGCTTTATCTAGGTTGTCAAAATTGTTGTTTTAGGACCCCTCTACACTCCTAAAAATGACTGAGAATCCTAAAGATTTTGGGTTTACTTGAGTTATACCCATCACTATTTACCATACTAGAAACTGAAACTGAGAATTTAAAGAATACTAATGTTAAAATTAAAATAGTAAATTGATTTTATGTTAAGGTATTTTTATAAAAATTATGGTACCTTCCAAAATAATAAAGTTATAGTGAGAAAAGTGACAGTGTTTCATATTTTTGAAGATCTCTTTAATATCTGGTTTAATAGAAGATGGCTGTAGTTTTTAAAATTTTATTGAAGTATAGTTGCTTTATAATGTGTTAATTTCTGGAGTTCCCATCGTGGCTCAGTGGTTAATGAATCCGACTAGAAACCATGAGGTTGCGGGTTCAATCCCTGGCCTTGCTCAGTGGGTTAAGCATCCGGTGTTGCTGTGAGCTGTGGTATAGGTTGCAGACGCGGCTCGGATCCCGCATTGCTGTGGCTGGGTGAAGGCTGGCAGCTACAGCTCCTGGTCTACAGCTCCTGTTAGACCCCTAGCCTGGGAACCTCCATATGCCGTGGGTGCGGCCCTAGATAAGGCAAAAAGACAAAAAAAAACTGTTAATTTCTGCTGTACAGCAAAGTGACTCAGTTATAATCTATACTATTCTTTTTCATATTCTTTTACGATTTATCACAGGATATTGAATATAGTTTTCTGTGCTATACAGTAGGACCTTATTGTTTATCTATCCTATATATAATAGTTTGCTTATGCTAATCCCAAGCTTTTAATTCTTCCCTCCCCAAGCCCCACTTGGCAAACACAAATATGTTTTCTATATCCATGAGTCTGTTTTTGTTTCATAGGTATGTTGATTTGGGTCATATTTTAGATTCCACATAATAAGCAGTATCCTATAGTGTTTGTTTTTCCCTGACTTCACTTAGTATGATGATCCCTAGGGTTCATCCATGCTGCAAATGGCATTATTTCATTCTTTTTTATAGCTGAGTAATATTCCACTGTATATATACAACATTTTTATCCATTTACCTGTTGTTTTCATGTCTTGGCTTTGTAAATAGTGCTATCAACATAGTTCATATATCTTTTAAAATTAGTTTGGTCTGGGAACATGACCAGGAGTTGGAGTGCTGGAACATATGGCAACTCTATTTTTAATTTTTTGAGCAATCTTCATACTGTTTTCCGTAGCCGTTGTACCGATTTACGCTCCCACCAACAGTGTAAGAGGGTTCCCTCTTCTCCATACCCTCTCCAGCGCTTATTATTTGTAGACTTTCTAGTGATGGAAATTCTAATGGGGGTGAGGTGGTACCTCATTGTAGTTTTGATTTGCTTTTCTCTAATAATTAGCAATGATGAGCATCTTTTCATGTTCTTATTAGCCATCTGTATATCTTCTTTGGAGGAATATCTATTTAGGTCTTTTCCCATTTTTCAACTTGGCCTTTTTTGTTATTGAATTATATGAGCTGTTTGTACATTTTGGAAATCAAACTTGTCAGTAACATAATTTGCAAACATTTTTTCCCAATACATTAACTGTCTTTTAACTTTGTTTATGGTTTCCAAGATGGCTGTATTTTTACATTTCCTTCTGAATTAAATGTGTTAGGATATGTTTTGATTGAAGTGCATGAGTAAAACTTAGTCTCAAGATGTTTAGTTAGGAAAAGGAAGATATATTTTAATAGCCTTTTCAGATAATTGAATATATTCTTCTTTAACACTTAAGACAAAACTCAACAAGTGGTATTTTCTTAAAGATTACTTGCAATGAGGAATCTGAAACCATATCAATGAATCTTTCACACTTAGTTATATTACAATCCACCATTCCATGGATCATTTATCCATGCATGGTTCTGGTTACATAGTGTATTGGTCATGTGGAAAATATCATTCACTGAGTTATGCAGATTTTCTAAATGTTCACACACTTCATTATACAATATTAAAAAAAAACTGCTTGTGCTAATATCACCATTGATCTCATCAGGAAAGTCTTCAAAGATTGGTAAAGCTATGAAGTTCACAGCTGCAGATGGCAAGTTTTCCAGAATTCAGATTTAACCTTGAAAGCTTAAATTTTTTCACTGGCAACAAATACTGTCAGTTGTTTTTCTTGAGGTGATAAGCTCACTTCATTCTTTTTCAAGAGACGTTTGCCAACTCAAATATGAATAATCATCTATCAGTTTATCAGTTGTTCTTTCAAAGTTAAACTGATATTCATGCAAAAAGCAGCTAGGTCAGCTGGCAACCCAGGTGTTTTAAGTGCTTTTTGTCAAGACAACCATCTGCACTTCACTTGTAGCAGAAGAGCTTTATGTGCACGTCTCTCGTGTCACCGAGAATATTAAAAAGCTACATATTCAGAAGCCGTGATTTAATAAACTTAATAATATAATATGCATAGCTTCATCAAAGACATTCTTATGTGAAACTGCCTCCCCCACCCCACCTCCGTTCCCTGCTTCTTTCCTGTGAATACACAGTGATGAGGATTACAGTGACCATCAGCATAGTTCTGCGTTATCGCCTTGATTTGTGCTAAGGCCGCAGTGATTTTTCCATCATTGCTTTTGTACCATCTGTGCAAATGATGAAGCAAGGAAAGGACATGCTAGAATTATTATGAGGACAGCTTGACCTTGCCGACTCCCTGAAAGGGTCTCAGGGACCCTCAGGGGTCTAAAGTTTATACTTTGGGACTGTTGCCCACGGGTGCCTAGCATGGTGCTTTGTGCTTGGTACTTATTTCAATACCTTGTTGCTGAATGAATGTCTGACTGAAGCTTGAATTTAGAAAGCCTTGTCTGACCCAGCAGCCAGCCCAGCTTTTTTGCACCAGGTTATGGAACAGATAGCTAAATTAAAATGGTTCCGAAAACAGAACCTCAAAGCCCAATAGTTAACTATTCAAAGCTGCTCTAAACTTAACATTCCTCTAATAACAAAACTGGAATCTTTTTTAGTTCATTGAATGGACAGGGCCTGGTGTTCTCAAAATTCTGGAAGTGAGGCTGTGCCAGGCTGCTGGGCACGACCTGGTGACTGGCCAGAAACCACTTGGCTCGGCCAGGCCTGTGGCTGTGGTTAGACTAATTTAGAATTAGTTACATTGGAGAGAGGCATGATAATCCTGTTTTTCTTCTTGTTGTGTGCCATGTGGAATTTATCTAAGTGCCCAGTTCCCATCCACTTGGCAAGGAAGTGAGGAGGTCAGAGGTCAACCAGTGCATTCCAGCCTGCCTACGTAGAAACCTCTTAGCTTGATTCTCCCCAGTGGGATGTAACAAAGCATCCTTCTGAAACCTTGAGGGGGTAAATTTCCTCTGTTTCCCTCCTGAAGTCACTCAAGAACTTATTTTAATGGAGGGGTTCTGGTGAAGAGCAGCAACTAAAATCAGGGGAGAATCTTTAGTCATAGCTCACTGTGAACTTGATTGTAGCCTTTCCCATGTTTAACTGTATCCTCAAAGACAGCTCAGTGGCTAGAATATACGATATTATTCTAAAGTTAAACTGGACACCAGTGAGGACTGGGGAAGCAGTTTTCCTTTCCTTCCATAGGCTTCCATATAAGCTCCATGTAAGCATCTGCTGTCTTACAGAATCCCAAGATGATATTTTACTGATTACATCCATTGTTTCTTAAATAAGAAACTGTAGAGCATATAGCATGGACATGTGGTACTAGGCGAAGAGAAAATCTAATTACAAGCGAGTGGAGGTTGTTGAAACACAAAGAAGTCAAGGCTTTGTAAGTGTGAGATGGAGTGGTGTCTTACCATTTTCCACTGGGTCTCATTTACTTCTTTGTATTGCAGTTCGTACTCCAGGACTATCCATCCCTTCTGAACATCTGCATTGGGAGGTGGTTCCCATCTCACTTGGATATCCGCGTGAATCCCCGTTAAACTGATATTCAGTAGAGTCCAGTTGAGGCCAATGGGTGGATCCGGTTGCACTGTGCATTTCAACAGAGAATCAGCACACAGATACGGCTTGGTATTAATGGAACTTCTTCTGAAGAGACCAAGTTACTTAATGCATTGTTATCAAACTCTTAATTCTTCCACTATTCCCATTATTATACTTTCATTTTATGAGAGTGTCATTTTTTAATTTAAGGGTGCTCTGTTTTTAACTTAAAAACCAATAGAAAAATTCTTTTTTGAGTTTAAAATCTGATCTACAACAAGAGGTTGGCAAGAGAATTCATTTAAAGTCCACACTGAAGAAAGAGAGTCAGAAAGGGACCTATGGTATTTAACCACGTGGCTGTTCTGGAACCAGGGACAGAGAAGTCTTTTTTCTTCCAAGCTGCATGTGACATGGGGCAAGGTCTTTTTCATTTTCTTTCGCATTATCTTTTCCAGTTCTGTGCTGCTTCTAGCACAGCCCTTCCAAACACTCTGTAAATGCTCCTAGCTTGTCTTCCTAGCCACGTGTGATCATTTCTTCAGATATAAAAGGAAGGCACTGCATTGCTCTCTCAAATGGTAATGACTCAGTGTTCTCTGTCTCTTACTTAACTGCGTGCTATTGACCACCGTGGAGTGGACGCTACTCTTTTTTTAAAAATAAAGTCCAAATTTGACTAATCATGACATTTTGGAAATTAGAGGGACTTGCAAAATTAGCTCAGCTACATCTGCACATAATGACAGGTATACCTCATCTTCCTGGATTTGTTGGGGGTTTGATGAATTCAGAAAAAAACCAAAGCTTAACCCTTTATGTGACAGAACTATAAAAATGTTGTTAATGAAAAAATTTCTCAAACTTTTTACTCACGTGGTATCTTAAAAATTGCCCTGTCCACTTTATATAAAGCCTTTCTGAGAAGGCTCAGTACTCTGAGGGTAAAAATAACTTCACCCTACCTCGATGCTTATTTCAAGTACCTTAAGTGACACATGAAGGTGTGAGAAACACCCTGAGACATCTAAACAGCATCTGAAACCAAATGCATTCCGAAACAAGCCCTCAGTCTTTGCCTGGAAGGTGACCCTCTTCCATCCCCTCCGCTCCGTTCATGGTGACTCCCTCCTCCAGGTGCCCAGAATAAAAACAATGAAGCCTTCCATGTCTTTTTGTTTTCTTTGTTGCTGCCCCACATGCTGTCAGCTGTACTTTCAAGATATTCCCAGAATCTGACCACTTCTCATTGCCTGCCCCGCTCTAACCTGGTCTCTCCTTTTTTTCTTTTTCCTCATTAGCCTCCTAACTCATCTCTTCCTGTTGTCCTCATCCTCCTTCGGGCTATTCTCAGCATTAATTCTCTATTCTGTCATCCAAATATGAAGTTACCCCACACACTCATCATTTAAAGCCCTCCAAAGCCTTCCTACCTCACTCCAGATGAAAGCCAAGTCACACAAAGGCTTAAAGGGTGTTGGCTCTGATCTCTGGGATCTGGTCTATGACCGCGCTCCTCCCTGCTCTCCGTGAGTCCCTCCGCCACCCTCATCCTGTTCTCTGAGCGGGCGAAGGCAGGCTCCTGCCTCAGGAGCGTTACCAATGTCAGCTACTCACAGTTCTTCTTTGCTTCTTTCTATTTAGTTGTTTACACTGTTATAGTACAAACATGCATATTCCAATTACGGTTGTTTGTTTTGTTCGATTTCCTCTGTGTCCACATGTGATGGGCAAGGGGATAATCTGCTTCGATGTTTCACTTAGTCCACTGAGCTGATTATCGCCAGTGTTTGTTTTGAGATCTTATAAACATATCTTTACACTGATTATGGCTGTTTTGTCAATGTAAAATTCCAGACTTGGGGTAAAGAAAATCTAGGCATTTATTCTAGCAGTGGTGGAGATTAAAGGCCACTATATTTCAGTAGATGTGAATATAATAATCATACCAAATAATTAGAAAAGAAAGACTCTTACGAGAACGCTGGGTTTGTCCCTTGTAGTGGCACAGACAAGCCAACGTTGGAGACCTTCTCAAGCAAAAGACTCCATGAGGCTCCTATTCTTTCCTTTACAACCTTTACTGCCAGATCGTTTAATGTTAGAGCCAGCATAAGAACCCCCTGTCTTTTCCCTCTTGTTCACCAGCTGACCTCATGTGCTATGTAGTAGCCCCCTACCCCCTCTGGAGCACAATGAGGCAGTCCCCTACTCGCATGCACTTGAACTTGGCAGCCTCTCTCCCTTAATCTAAAGCCATGTCAAATAAAACACAAACCTGTGATTTACCTATTTCCTCAACAGAGAAACACTTTTGATCCACAGTCCCACCGTTGCTGGTCAGCTTGATACAGTAGGGTATCCAAATGGAGGTATAAGATGAATTAAAGTAACAGCTGTTTTCTCCAGCAGAGACATAGTCGGGGCATTCTTTCCATTCTTGAGTCCACTCTTGAGTGCTCCTGAAATGGAGGGTTAAAAAGGATGAATTGTTCCTCGGATCATGCCATAGCTTAAGTCAAAGAAGGTGCCTGACAGTCAGATTCGATAAATGGGGACACAAATATTTTATGAGCAAATATTTTAGTGGCACCATTTCCAAGAAATATCACCTCTGTGCACAGATGATCAGTGTCTGCAGATTGATAGGAGGCAGTTTGGTACTTCTGCCTACAGTAAAAGCATCCTTTACTTGACTGTGGATAATGGGCCAGCTACTAAACTAAGTGATTTATTGGTAAGTACTTTTATCATTCTACAGATGAGGGTTCTCAGGCTTATGGAGGTGGAGGTTTTAAAATATTCCTTTATTAGGAGTTCCCATCATGGCTCAGTGGTTAACAATCCTGACTAGTATCCATGAGAACGCAGGTTTGATCCTTGGCGTTGCTCAGTGGTTGAGGATCCGGCATTGCCATGAGCTGTGGTGTAGGTCGCAGATGCAGCTGGGATCCCGCGCTGCTATGGCTGTGGTGTAGGCCGACGGCTACAGCTCCAATTTGACCCCTAGCCTGGGAAGCTCCACATGCCTCGGGTGCGGCCCTAAAAAGACAAAAAAAAAAAGTTCCTTTATTAAAACACTGCAGAGTCAACTCCCAAACTATAGAGATTCCCAGAGAACAGCTGAGTCTTTAAACCTGGGTATTTCCCAAACTCATGGTGGAAAAAACGGAGAAGGCACACTGCCTGTGTTCTTTAGGCTCAGTGACACTGAGATTTGGGTGACTGTGAAGTGGAAAATTGTCCATCACCCTACTCTGAACCACTACATCTTGCGTCCATCTCTGCAAAGCTGTCCTATGCTTTGTAGGGTTTGCCTGAGGCCTTGAATTCCTTCCTACACTCCTGACTTTTTCCTGAGTTACATAAGAGCCGTGGGAATATTTCAAACATGCTAGACATCCAGGCAACCTTTATGAAATATGGGGATAGCAGCCTTTTCCCCTCTACTCATAAAAGAGACAAAAAGCATGTACCTAGAAACTAAAAAAATTTTTTTTCCAATCTGAGAAAGCACTTTTTTCTTCTCCATTTTGTAAGTAGGAATAGATATTTAATTATATACATTTTAAAAAAGGAAAACAAAAATGGGCTGAATTGAATCACTGTGTTTGCCTATCAGTTCTTTTTGTTTGTTTTCTCTATAAAGAGCAAGTTCAGGAGTTCCCTTCATGGCTCAGTGGTTAACGAATCCGACTAGGAACTGTGAGGTTGCGGGTTCAATCCCTGGCCTTGCTCAGTGGGTTAAGGATCCAGCGTTGCTGTGAGCTGTGGTGTAGGCTGCAGACGCGGCTCGGATCCCGCGTTGCTGTGACTGTGGCGAAGGCCAACGGCTACAGCTCCTGTTAGACCCCTAGCCTGGGAACCTCCATATGCCGCGTGTGCGGCTCTACATAAAAAAGGCAAAAAGACAAAAAAAAAAGAGCAAGTTCATCTTTTCCTGTATCTCGAATCAGATAAGAACAAACAAAACAGTCCTGGAGGACAGATGGACACGTGGAGAACGCTGGGGAAATCAGAAATGCTACCATCTCCACATTTAAACTCCATCACGGAGTTGTTCACCTCCACCCTGCTCTACAGAAAGCACCGCTTATCCAGACAGCTTAAAACAAGAGCAGGATGCATGTCCCATGGAAATAAGGCGTCAGAAAGTTCACTGTGGGAGGATGTCACAGTTTTGGGGAAAGGACAGTCCCTGATCAGCTGCCACGGGGACCTCAGTAAAAATGCAGAGCGATCTGAAGATCACTCGGACTCAAAGTCCACTCCAGCAGGAACTGAGCAACTATGTGAGAGACTGACACAGCTCTCTTCCAGTTTCCCTTTTGCCTGCCTGACTGAATGGCTTCCGCAAGCCATCTTTGGATGCCTCCTGAGAAGTACTATTTAAGCACTGTATCTAAGCACCGTGCAGATATAATGGTCAAAAAGATTTGATCCCTGCCTTCAGGCTAGAAGACTCAGACATTACCATCCCAGTACTTCCTTTTTTTTTTTTTGGTCTCCTTTATTCATTACATTGATATTTTGTAAGCATTGATCAGATATAAAACACTGTGCCGGATGTTATAGGGGCTTCAGGCGTATCTCAGGAATTCCTCCTGTTTCAAGAGAATGACTGAAAAACTATGCTGCAAAGCACTGTGGGTAAAGCGTTCACACACAGTGCTCGCTGGGCTCCCCTGGGGTTAGAAAAGGGAATGACTGTGCTGTTCGTGAAAAGGCCTCAAGGTAGAGGTGGTGTTTTCAGCAATCTTGAAGGTGGGTAAAAGTTGAATAGATGGCAATAAGGAAAGGAGGGAAAAGAAGGTCATGGCATAATTGGGAAAAACTTTCTTAAATTAGAATTGCCACTTAGGCGGGGTAATTATTTACTTACTGTTCACTAGGCTGCCAGCTGAGAAGGGGGTTTATACGTCATAAAGGAGACATAAAGCCCAGGAATCAGAGGCTGAGGGACAAGGGGGTGGGAATGATGCGTCTAGGCTGAGGCGCTTGGGGCTGGCTGGCCTGTGGATGTGTGTGGGCATTGCTCTAGGGGCGGGTGCTGGAGCGGTGGACAATGAGGACCCCGCAGGCTGTAGGAAGGCAGGGACCAAAAGGGAGAGATAAGGAGCTGGGAGAGGACACACGTTTCCTTCTCTACAGCTGTTTCCCAGGCTGGTCTGTTTGGCACTAGGAAGAAACTTATGTAATATCAGGGGGTCCTTGAGGCAGCTGCTCATCAGCTGTTGGAAAGAACTTGGGATTAATGTGGACAGCGAACTCTTGCTTAATGTCTGGTTGAGATTCCTTCTTTTTTTTTTTTTTTAGGGCTGCAGGTGGGACACATGGAAGTTCCCAGGCTAGGGGTCTAATTGGAACTACAGCTGCTGGCCTATGCCACAGCCATAGCAACGCGGGATCTGAGCCACATCTGCGATCTACGCCACGTGCCAGATCCTTAGCTCACTGAGCAGGGCCAGGGACTGAACCTGCATCCTGATGGATACCAGTAGGGTTTGTTTCTACTGGGCCACAATGAGAACTCCCTGGTTGAGATTCTTAAAAGTTATACACCTTTGGGTGAGAGGGAGATTCACCCCTGATGGGAAGATTAAGTAGATACAGGGTAGAAAAAAGAATAAATTACGTGTATTTTGTGTGCTTGTGGACATGCATGTGTGTTCAGAATAAGAAAAAGATGAAAAAATATGCATAGCTGGGTCGTTGAAAGATAGTATGGTCTATTTTATCTTGATTTTAAAACTAAAGAGTATATTAAAGAGAATGGTCTAACAAGATTGCCCAAGGATGAGGCTTTCATATAATAGTACAGGAGCTATCAAATGTATTTAGCGTAACTGACAGTATTAAAGTTAGCATTAAAATGTTCTAAAGATGTAGGCCAGTGCTTAGCAGGTCCGGGTTTGTAGTAGGGAGGTTAGCCCTGTGTATTTCACACAGTGTCTCCACTTTGGCTTGTTGGTCCCCGGTTCACCATAGGGACTGTATGAAAAATGCTGTTTAGATTAACCCCATTAGCTTCATGGAACAAAGGACTTAAAGCATTTATCTTAAGCCTGATGGATCAGGAAGAGCTAGTTCAAGCTCTGTCCCTCATAAACTGAACTTGAATTTTACTTTAAATACATATTTAACACGATTTTTTCTTTTTCTTCCTTCCTTCCTTCCTACCTTCCTTCCTTCCATCCATCCTCCCTCCTTCCTGTTTTTGAGTCTTTCTAGGGCCGCACCCATAGCATATGGAAGTTCCCAGGCTAGGGGTTGAATTGGAGCTGCAGCTGCCAGCCTATGCCATAGCCACAGCAATGCCAGATCCAAGCACCTGTGACCCACGCTGCAGCTTGTGGCAATGCTGCATCCTTAACCCACTGAGGGAGGCCAGGGATTGAACCTGCAGCCTCACTGATGCTAGTCAGGTTCTTAACCCACTGAGCCACGATGGGAACTCCCACTTAACACATTTTTAACGTATTAAATTTAGACAAAAAGCCAAATCGGCTCACAAGACAGATGTTCTGTTGTTTGCCTTCCCTGGGCTGGATTTCTCCACCAACAACCAAAGCTAGTGTATGGAAGCTACTCTCTCCTTTTACTCCCACACTTTAACCGCTTTAGGTTTGCTCCCAGCCTGGCTTATAAGAGCTATAGAAGAGCCTATCAACAAAAATCAGAGTGAAGGGCAGAAGAAATGCTTTCCACCTAAAGGAAACCAACTGGAAGACAAATAAAAAAACAAAACAAAACATCATTTATGTTCTAGAGGTAACTGTTTTCATTCTATTATAGATCACGTATTTTAGGCTTAAAATGTAACATTTTCCTTAGAAAAAAGAAAAAAAGAGAACAAAGTGACAATGCTCTTTCTCATTTCTAATTGCCACCACAACCTTGCAGGGAAAATAAGCTTTCTTTTCCAAAACCAGGATACTTTGTTGAGGAGGTTAGTGTCGGGGTGGGGGCGGGGCCTCAGGACCCAGCCGTCCCATGCCCACTTCTCTGAAAAGAGGCATCTGCAGGCAAGAGGCTGAGAGCAGAGCTTCCTGACAGGCTCTCAGAACTTCTTTTTCACTGGGCCTGTGATTTGCATTCCTGCTGAGTCCCCTCCAAGCTCGGAGGCTGAATCTGGCACTGTCTCCATCACAGGGTGGCAGAGACTATTCTGAATTGGCAGCTTCTTCTGCTGGCTCACCTGGCTGGGAGCAGAACCAGCCAAGCACGCAGCTGCCTCTGGGCCTGTCCTGCTGACACCTCGATGGCGTTTAGCTTGTGCTTTAGGTACTGAGGCCAGGCCTGCAGCACATCGGCCCCATCTTGTTCTCCCCTGCCTCCACCGCTCTGGGCCTGGATGACATCATGTCACAAAGAGCATATGTGTTTTCTCTCTTTTTTTTTTTTTTTTTTTTGCTTTTTAGGGCCACACTTGTGGCATATGGAGGTTCCCACGCTAGGGGTTTAATCGGAGCTGTTGCTGCCGGCCTTCGCCACAGCCACAACCACGCCAGATTGGAGCCACGTCTGTAGCCTACACCATAGCTCACGGCAATGCAGGATCCTTAACCTACTGAGTGAGGCCAGGGATCAAACCCGCAACCTCATGGTTCCTAGCTGGATTTGTTTTTGCTGTACCATGATAGGAACTCCATATGTGTTTTCTCTTTATGTAAGCAGGTACAGCAAAGTCCAACACGTTTGTACTCTAATTGGTGCAGTCCTAATTCTGTAAATTCCTGATACTCTTAATCCCCTCATTTTACCCTTCTGGATAAACTGGCCTGGGTGCGCTTATGCTGTTTTGGCTAAGATATTCAAAATAGTTAAATGCTTACAGAGAAAACACAAAACACAGGTTTGGCCCTGACTCTGAGACTGTACTTAGGGGGTTTGAGAATGTGGAGATTTCTTCCCCTGGGATCCCAGACTCTACTAGGGCAAAAGTTCACGACATCCTTCTGAATATACTCAAGACTTCCCCCACCAGATCACAAGTTCAGTGGCATCTCTCTTGGCACAGAGCCGGATTTGGATTAGGATACTGAAAAGCTGGGGCTATGCAAAGACGGCCTGGAGGCGGGGAGTTCCCATTGTAGCTCAGCAGGTTAGGAACAAACATAGAGTCCGTGAAGATGTGGGTTCGATTCATGGGCTTGCTCAGTGTGTTAAGGATCTGATGTTGCTGCAAGCTGTGGCATAGGTCACAGATGCTGCTTAGCTCTGGTGTGGCCGTGGCTGTGGTGTAGGCCTCAGTTGCAGCTCTGATTCAACCCCTAGCCTAAGAACTTCCATGTGCCACAGGTAAGACTTAAAAAAAAAAAAAAAAGGCGGCCTAGAGGTAAGGGACAAATATATATCTATGAAGGCTGCATACTTTTGAATTTATCCTTTTGCTCAGGTTCAAATTTGATGAATATTAGAGTGGTGAAAATCAATTTCATAGTTAGCTCAACTCTGGTACTTCTCTATTCCCCTTAGTTAGTTGTGCCTATGCAAATAACCTCTTTTGTTTTGATTGACTGGCTTTCTAAGTTGCTAAAGCAAAAGTATGAAAATTGAACCTACTAAATCTCCCTTTATTTAACAATCAATTTGATACTCTGAAGTGTTAACAAACATTTTAGTTTCCTGTCCAAACATACTCACACAAATCAGTTTTGTCTCCTGGCCCCTAACTCTCTGCAGTAGCAGCCTTACTGGGGAAAAAAAAAAAAAAGCATTCGGTGTCCAACCATCTCATCTTTGTATGCCCTTTGGGGTACATCCAAGAGACCTCTTGCACCTCGTAAAAGTGAGTAAGGTTAGTCCTGGTTGCTGATCTCAAAGTATATTTGCAAATTAGGCACCCAGCTCTGCTTTAAAAAAAAAAAATGGCCTTACAGCATGCCAATAATCATAAGCAGTAAAGAATCAAAAATTACTTCTGTAGCCCAGGAATTGGAATTCTATATTACTATTTTAAATTATTATCACACATCCAATAACCAGAAGACCAGCTACCATTTATTAAGCACTTACTATGCACCAAGCACCGTGATAAGTTTTTTTTTTTTCATGCATTAGTTAATAAAATCCTCACAAAAAGCCATGTAACAAAGTTTGTTATCTCCATGCTGAGAATGAGGTGGCTGAATTGTGGGCAGACTGACTAATCTGCCTGGTATTACTCTGAGCAAGGGCCTGGCCAGGCTGAAATCCAGGATGGATGGCCCTGAACTCATGGCCTTAACTGCATGCTGCCTCTGGCTTTCCTTTCCTTGCTCCTCTGCGGGGCAGACAGCACCATCCTTGGACTGGTGACCACCACCTGCCTAGGATAAGGAGTCTCCACTAAGCATGTATCCTGGCTTACGCCTTCTCTGGGGTTTGGATGGAAAAGAGGAGATGATAGTTTGAGCCTAAAATTAAAAAAAAAAAAAAAGTATGATCTAAGGGTAAACAGATGGAAACCATGGCAGGGGATGGGAAAGAAACAAACGAACTGGTTGGTGATTGTGTTGAGAGAGCTTTGGTTCATTCTTCCACTTATTTTATAGGACAATTAGTAAATATAGAATAGTAAAGTATCATAGTCCCTTCTTGAATGTAACTAATTTAATAGAAATCCAGTCTGTTTTCCACATAGGAACCAAAGGGTCTTTTAAAACACACATCTTTTCAAAAAATCCTTCTGGCTTCCCACCACAGAGAAAGACGAGCCTGCAAGTTCTGGCTGCTAGCCTTCCGACTTCTCCCCCATCACTCTCCCTGCCTCCTGCCCACGCTCACCTCTTGCTTTCCTCAAACTGGGCACGCTGGCCTCAGGGCCTTTGCACTTGCGATTTCCTCCATCTGAATACTCTTTCCTCCCGATAGTCACATGACTGCTCTCACATCATTTATGTCTCTGCTACAATCCACTGCATGGAGACGCCTCCTCTGACCTCCTCATTTAACATATCAGCCGAGCTCCCGACATACACACACTCATGCACTCACTTTCAGGTGTTCACTCTCCCACAGGCTCACACACATTTACATGCACACACACGTACACTCATGCACAACCACACATTCCCCCACCCTTTCACACATTCTCACAGCTACTCCAGCACATTCACCCACTTCCCAACATTCGTGCATATTCACTTGCACCCACACGTTTCTACACTCACACACATTCAGGCACTCATAAATGTGTTCACTCATGCTCGCACATTCACCCTCAGACACTCTCACGCACCCACAGATATTCGCACAGTGCTAATATTCCTTATCCTCTTTGGCTTTACTTTTCTTAATAACCCATATTACCAGCTGACATTTAATTTGAAGCATTTTTATTGTCTGTCTTCACCCACTGGGAACAAATCTCCATGAGACCAGAGACCTTATCTTTTTGTAATCATAGCTGTGATCTCCAGTGCCCAAAATAGTGTGCAATAGATAATAAGGGCTTAATATTTTTTTGAATAAATGAATGAATACATTTAGGTCATCGAAATAAATCATTTCCATTCCTACTACTGCATATGACTCAGTACATTTTAATCAGAAAATTCATGGAGATAAAAGTCAGAAAGGCATGAAGCCTGTACCTTCTTATATAGAACAGCTGTATGGATCCAGGGCTCTGTAAACCGTGATGGACCCCATCTGTCCAGTGGCATGAAAAAGTTTCTAGTTCAGGTGAACGGCACTTGGTGAATTTAGGCTTTCCGGAAGAATCTGCCAAATAAAAACAAAAGGCAAGGCATGAGATCAGGAGGGTAATGGATGGTCCTAATGAAAACATATTTAAAGTGGTAAAAAACAACCACTTCTAGGGAGTTCCCGTCGTGGTGCAGTGGTTAACGAATCCGAAGAGGAACCATGATGTTGCAGGTTCGAACCCTGACCTTGCTCAGTGGGTTAACGATCCAGCGTTGCCATGAATTGTGATGTAGGTCACAGACGTGGCTTGGATCTGGCGTGGCTGTGGCTGTGGTGTAGGCTGGCGGCTTTAGCTCTGATTCGACCCCTAGCCTGGGAACCTCCATATGCTGCGGGTATGGCCCTAAAAAGCAAAAAAATAAAATAAAATAAATAAAATAAATAAAAAACCACCACTTCTAGAAATGTTGCTTTCCTGGGTCACAGCTTCAGAACTGCTGTTGTCAGTTATTCCTCTATCAGCCCTTAATTCCAGGGACAAACCATTCCGTCTTGATTCCCAACATTTCTTACGGCCTATTTAAGAAACCAGTGCTAGAGATGAGGATTTGGGTACAGGCAGTTTATTTGGAGGGTGAGCCCAGGAAAGGAAGAGAGGGATGGGTAGAGAGAACAGCTAAAAATGTGTGTACTATTCAGCTTGTCCCCATGGTGGCCAATTGGCACCCAGCCCCACAGAGGCCCCTCTGAGAAGTGTGAAGAGTGCCTTCCTGGGCTCTTGGACAAGGGCTGCAGAGCAGGGAATTATTAATCCACCAATTCCCATCTCCCACTGGCTGAGGGCTGCGCTGGAGGGTGTTAATGCCCGTGAACTTCTAGGCTGCACCTGCACTTGGGCTGAGGGTCCTCGTCTGACGTCAGAGAAACTTAGGCAGTATCTGAAGTGTACCCAGCCACGTGCGTGATGGCAGGTGCCCAGCACGGGTGGCTGCACTGGCATCGGGTCAGCCAAAGCTTGTGCTGTGGGGACCACGGCATCCACCACAGGGCCTTTCCTGTTTTTACAGGTTTTTGATAAAAAGCCACTAATGTTGGCATTCTTTTAAAAGATTCAGCCAGTAGTCTCATTAAATAGAGAAATTAAACAAACTATGTTTATCTCTGCATCAGTTCTAATTTGGGAAGCGGAGGGAGACTCCTAGGTTGTAAGACAGAACTCCCCTGCATCTATGAAATCTGCAGCTATGCATGTGCAGCTGACAGGTCTGACACAAAGCCACTGTTTTTAGATCACTTGTCCTTGTTCTTCTGACTTCTGTGGCCATGTTGGAGATGGTGGTCAGCGTTTATGAAACCCGCTCAGAGCAATGAGGCAGAGGAGCCCGTGGGATCCGCTGCAAATGAAAAAGCTGTGTGTTTTGTGAGGCAAGCACCTCTTACACATAGCATTCCTGGAAAAGTTCCTTTTTCTATTAGCTTAAGTACTGAACACGTTATTTTTAGATCCTTCCAGAAAATCA
The DNA here is from genome assembly GCA_004024745.2 of Catagonus wagneri. Taxonomy (NCBI): domain Eukaryota; kingdom Metazoa; phylum Chordata; class Mammalia; order Artiodactyla; family Tayassuidae; genus Catagonus; species Catagonus wagneri. Next base: position 15,288,647 of record PVHT020000009.1, on the reverse strand, counting down.
GAGCTAAATGAGCCATATTTAAATGACAATTAACATGTTTTAGTGCCTGCAGGGCTGAGGGGAGTATTGCATATTCTGACTGTTGTTCTGCATAGAGCGTAAGAAGAGGAAAGATGCCGGATGGATTTCAGACCAAGAGATTTGGGAGCTAGTCTTGGCTCTGATACTTCCTAAGCCTTTTGGACCTCCGTTTCCTCAAGACAGAGGCTGGATTAGATGAGATCCAAGGTACTTTACAACTTTACTTTTATAATTAAGTGACCCATACAACCATTAATAACAATGAACAGGATCAAAATTAATCTTGGCATTTGAGCCAAAGCCCCCAGAGAACACCAAATGCAAACACTATCCAGATTCCTATATTCCCTGTGCAATACACACATAATGACAAGAATCATAAACCCAACCAGAAAACTTGAAACATGAAAAGGAAAAACTTTAAAGGATTTGAAACATGTTTTTGCTTACTTAAACCAAGCTGTGGTGTAGGTTGCAGATGTGGCTCGGAGCTGGAATTGCTATAGCTGGGGTGTAGGCCGATGGCTGCAGCTACAATTCAACCCACAGTCCGGGAACTTCCATATACCACAGGCGTGGCCCTAAAAAGAAAAAAAAAAAGAAAAGAAAAGAAAGGAAACAAAAGAAAACAAAACAATAGTCCTTAATGTGGTTAAGAATTAAAACTCACAAAGAGACATACTAAAGAAAATAATTTTAGAGAATAGATAAATGATCTTCATAAATAAGTGGAATGGGTGAGGTGGTGAACTGTATTTTTAAAATATTACATTTTTTTTGTAAAGGAAATTCGGCCTAAATATTTGCTGGGGCTTCCTGGAGACCAGGTTCTGGACTGAGGGGTGCTGATCTTTGCACAGCACTTGTAAACTCTTAGGTGGAGGTGAAAGAACCCCTGGCCCAGCTTACAGCAGTGCCCCCCTTTGAAGCCCTGCTTTGAGGTCACACAATCTTCTACAAAGTACACTTGTCATTTCCAAAACACTCTTCTATTTAAAGAGCTTCAGGAATTCAGTGATTCCTCCACTTTAAAGCATCTTACACCATCTTTCACCAAAGGTCTTGTCCTTGGATGGATGCTGGCTTGTCAAAATATGGTAAAATAAATCTGTAAACTTCCTGGATAGCTATTGTCAAGCTACTGTCAAAAGGAACTAACTGCCTTATAATGTAGTGTCAAAGAGCACACATTTAAAAGTCTTGATAGGCTTTTTTTTTTTAACCTATGGAATTGCCAAGTAGTATGAAACTGCAGCTACTCAGCCATCCATATAGGCTATTGGCAAAAACAGCTTTCAGTTAATGTTGGAAGTTGGCCAAGAATTCAATAAAACATTTTGTATTGGACAATACTGAATGTAAGGAATTCACCTTCACACTTGACTTTCTTTATGATTCTCTGTGGAGTTGAGAAAGGCACAGCTGTAAAATCTTCTGCTTAGGCACTTTTTGGTTTAGAGTTGAGAATAATAGTTCACAAGATCTCCGCTGAACTGTTAATTTATTTCCATTTTAAATTAAACTCTAGTAAGCTTTGAAAAATGGATTCTTGGTGCATTTAAAACATGGCTAAGGTTGAATAAAATAAAGGCTTAGTGAACATGTCCAGTTACTTTAAGATGGATGTCAAATCAAGTGAACTTTGCAGCGTCTTGAAAAAGAATTTGCACCACATGTGGTCTGGCAAAGAATTTAAATGGATGCAGCCTCAATGGACAGTTGATGTGTGTGTGTGTGTGTGTGTGTGTGTGTGTGTGTGTGCTGCGGGGGCAATGTCAGGAAACAGAGCTGTGCGTGCTGAACCGCCGGCATGTAAACATTTATCTTTTCAGCAAAACTTGTTTCGTCATTTTATTTAGTTTTCACGCAACATTTTCATTATAAAATATACTTCCCTTCTTAAATAGTTGCAGTTGGACATAACTAATCCTAGTTTTGAACATTCAAGGGCATTAATCCATTATCTTTCTTCTCTTTTCCATAGCACTTATCTGGCGCATAGCTTACTAAGTGCTTTTGCATTATTTAATTGTCTTCGACAGAGTGATTATATACTTCTCTGTTTGACCTAAGATTTTCTCTCCTTCCATCAGTTTTCTTAAAACTACGATGAATACTAATAGTGCTTCTTTGGTGGAAAGTTAGGGGCTTTTTGCTGGTGTTTGTTTTCTCAGATTAGAGAGGGGGATACACAAAGGCAGCTCCAGCAACCCCAAGTTCCACCAGGGTAGCCTGTAGGAAGATGGAAACAGGAACTTCACCTCACAGACACACACTTACAGCCTTGCAGGATAATTGACTTAGGACACAGAATTGCCATAGCTTATTATTATTATTATTATTATTATTATTGTCTTTTTAGGGCCACACCTGTGGCATATGAAATTCCCAAGCTAGGGGTCAAATCAGAGCTTCCAACTGCTGGCCTATACCACAGCAACACCAGATTCGAGCTGCATCTGCGACCCACAACACAACTCACGGCAACACTGGATATTTACCCACTGAGTGAGGCCAAGAATCAAACCTACATCCTCATGGATAATAGTCAGGTTCGTTACCATTGAGCCATGATGGGAACTCCCATCATTATTTTTAAAATGTGTATTCTGTATATCATGGTTCTGAGATTTCAAAGAAACAATTATCACTAAGTTTAGTAAAATCTATTTTCAGTTTGGTTAAGGTACGGGACATCCTAGGTAATGCAGTCAAATAACTAAAATATAAAGCAAGAGCGTGTGGAATAATTGGAACCTTCGGTACAATTATAAACTGGTACAACCACTGTAGAAGAATAGTTCAGCAGTCCCTCAGAAGTTAAACACAGAGTTACCACATGACCCAGCAATTCCGCTCCTAGGCAAGTACCCAAGAGAATTGAAAACATATGTTCAGGCAAAAACTTGTACAAGTATATTCATAGCTGCATTATTCATCATAATAATATGAGCAGAAACAACCCAAGTGTTCCTCAACTGATGAGAGGATAATAAAATGTGGTATAATAATCATGTAATAGAAGATGCTTCAGCCATTAGAAGAAATACAATACTGATATATGTTACAACATGGATGAACCTTGAAAAGATTTTGCTAAGTGAAAAAAGCCAGACACAAAAGGCCACATGTTATATTATTCCATTTAAATAAAATTTCCAGAATAGGCTAATCCATAAAGACAGAAAGTAGATAAGCAGTTGCCAGGGAATGAGGGGGAAGGTAAACTGGGAGTCACTAGTGATAAATACAGGTTTTATATTGAAGTGATGGAAATGTTCTTGAATTAGACAGCAGTGACAGTTGTACAACATCGTGAATACACTACAACTACTTTAAAATGGCTTTTTTTTTTTTTTTTTTTAGGGCTGCACCCGCGGCATACGGAGGTTCCCAGGCTAGTGGTCGAATCGGAACTATAGCTGCCGGCCTTCACCACAGCCACAGCAAAGCCAGATCCGAGCCGCGTCTGTGACCTACACCACAGCTCATGGCAACACCGGATCGTTAACCCACTGAGCAAGTCCAGGGATCGAACCCACAACCTCATGGTTCCTAGTTGGATTTGTTAACTGCTGCACCACGATGGGAATTCCTAAAATGGCAAATTTTACATTATGTGAATTTTATCTCAGTAAGAACAACCATCTAAAAAATATAAAGCAGGAGGAGGTCCCATCGTGGCTCTTATATATATAAGCAGGAAATTATACTTAACACTAAAATTTACTATATATAATTTAATTTTTATTTCTTATCCTGTATTGGACTTTTTCAATTTAAAAATCCCTATCCTTAATTTAGGCACGCCACTGCCACAGAAACAGGGATTTGTAACTCACTGCACAAAAGACACCAATAGACCCCTCAGTCATGTGAAAATGTCCTAAGTGAAACTTAGCTGAAGCACTTGTGAATGAGGTTTTTTTTTTTTTTCTTGCACATTTTAAAAAATTAAGTATAGTTGGATTTCCATCGTGGTTCAGTGGTTAACGAACCCGACTAGCATCCATGGGGATGCAGGTTCTACCCCTGGACTCACTTAGTGGATTAAGGATCCAGCATTGCTGTGAGCTGTGGCATAGGTCGCAGATGCGGCTCTGATTCGACCCCTGGTCTGGAAACTTCCATATGCCACAGGTGCGGCCCTAAAGAGACAAAAAATAAAGTATAGTTGATTTTCAATTTTGTATCAATTCCTGCTGTACAGCAGAGTGACCCTGTCATATATATCTTTATCTCTTATCTCCACATTATTTTTCTTATGTTATCTTCCACCGTGGTCTATCCCAAGAGACTGGATCTTTCCCTCTTCTATACAGCTGGACCTTATTGTTTATCTATTCTAAATCTAATAGGTTGAATTTACTAATTCTAAACTCCCAGTCCATCCCACAAGTCTGTACTCTATGTCTGTGAGCCTATCTGTTTTGTAGATAGGTTCTGATCCAAATTCCTGAAAATTGGTAGCTCACAGAGAGGCTAGTGTCAGAATTAGCATAGTGTATCCTGGAATCTCCTGGGGAAATAAAAAAAAAAAAAAATCAAGCCTGAGTTCTATCCTTTGAGATTCTATTTTAATTGGTAATTTTTGGAATCATCAATTTAGTTACTTGGGTATTGGATTTTTAAAAGCTTCCTAGTGATTTTAAAGGACAGCAACATTCAAAAACTGCTGACGTATATCATCCTTTCCATTCTGAGCCCAGAATGCATCCTGCTTGTCCCCACCACTGCAGCCTCTAGTCTGGTTCTCACATGCAAGTTCTTTGCCAGAAATGGGAGGAAAAAGTACATGTGGGAATATTCTAATCCAAGCCTAAAGTATAGCAATGCTTTGCCAAAGTCAAGTCTCTGTCACTGAAAAATGCGAACCTCCTGAAGTCTCAGGGGAGCCTTCTATCGCCAGAAGAAACAAACTGATGAATGAGACTTTGTTTTCCCTGTCTTGTAATTTTGTCGAGGCCTTTTTATTCTCACTGATGATGATAGTCTTCTATGTAATTTCATTTGTAAGGTTTTGAGGTTCAAATGCAATGAAACAGGGTCTTTTGTAATGAGCACACCAAAGCTTTTTAGCTTTAGGATTTACAGCCGCATTCAACACTCATTCATTCACTTCCTCATTTGCAAAACAATCACTGGACACCTGTTTCTGTGCCAGGCTTCAGCTTAACATCATCACTTGCTGAAACAGTATACTCAGTCCAAGGATCATGGCGCACCAGACAGACAATTTTATACAAAGAGGCTGGGCTCATTCCTTGAGAGAGAGTCAGCTTGGTCCTTCCTTCATAATAAATTTTGCTTTGTGTGCAAGCTCTTGCTTGGTGCAATTACTCCCACCTCATGTTTGGGTTCAAGCCTATATTCAGATTTTGAAAATGTTCCACATACGTATTTCTATTTCCATAAAAGAAGGACCAATATGACAAATGCAGAGATAAATATGGTATACACAGCCATAGCTTCCAAAATGCAGGAAGACAGAGCATTTTTTTAAATATACGTATTTCTCAGGCAAGTAGCTTGCCATTTTTGCGTGCATGTGCGTGTGTGTGTGTGTGTGTGTGTGTGTGTAATTTTTAAAGGTATTTACTGCTGCAGTAAGGCAGCTGTGTCAAGACTTCGTTCTTCTAAACCAAAGGTTCTTAACCAGGGATGAGTTTCCTTCCCAGCAGACATTAGCTGAAGATAGTTTTGATTGTCATGGCTGGGGAGGGGTGATACTGGCATTTGGCAGGTAGAGCCCAGAGATACTGTGAAACAGACTACAATTCATAGTCCCCATAGCAAAGAATTATCTGGTCCAAAATGTCAATAACGCCTTTTTCCCAACAAAAATCAAAGCCATTACATTATAAAATAGGTCTCCAAAATTTAAATGTCTCCAGAATGAAAAAAACCTAAAAATCAAAATCCCCAGTCTCCTCTACCCTCTTGTCTATGTGAACTCTTTCTGCTCAACAAAAAAATTTGCATTTTTAAGTCCTTTGGATTTTTAAGAGACTTTCACAAGACATTCTGTGTTTCAGTTCATCAAGAAGCATTTACGCAGCACCTGCTATGGGCAAGGCACTCTTTCGGATGTTGTGGGAATTATAAAAATCACGATGCATGGCTTCTACCTTTGAAGAGCTGTAAGCAGTACAGGAAATAATACGTGGGCATGTGAGGAGTAGCCTACAAAAGGGAGTTAAAAATAAAGATTATAGCTGCTTTAGGAAATCAAAGGAAGTTGTGGTTACTAAAACCTGAGGGTGGAGAGAGAGGAAGGCTTCAAAGGGGAGAAGGAGAGAACGATTAACTTAGCTCAGTCTGCTGAGATGGAAAAACTCTGATGGTGCTCACCGACCAAAGGCCACGAGGGCCACATCTGTCCACAAAGTTAGGTTTATTTATCCTCATACCTGCTGAGTCAGCATCTGCATGCTAACAAGTTCCCAGGTTATCCTCTGCACATTAAAGCCTGAGAGGCACTGACTTAAGCAAGGCCAGCTAAGGGCTCTTTCAACGTGGACTAGTCATTCTCAACTCATACTGCATATCCGAATCACCTGGGGATCTTTAACAAAATACCTGGAGATCTAATTTAATAGATCAGGCAATGCCTGCACAATGTTATACCTCAAATATATTAAAAAAAAAAAAATAACACTACTCTCAATGTATAGAGTGGAAAAAAATAAAAAAAGGTGATGCCTGGGTATTGATGCTTTTTAAAATGCCCCAGGCACTAAGTGCGAGAAGGGTTGAGAACCACTGAATTAGAACAAAGAGCTTCTATGTTGGATTAGCACAGTAAATTCCCTAAGTAAATATATTGAAAGGCCCCTCAAATGCTGAGTCCTTTGAAAAACAAATCAAATAAAGACTAGTAAGGCAAACAGCATGCATTAAATTTTCAGCGGGGAGTGGGGTGGTGGGGGGAACTGGATTAACCCGAATATAATGAGGATGTTGAGTGTGTCTGTGTTGGCTCTCAGGGGTGGCGGTGTGGTGGACAGCACAAGCCTCACTTGCAGGTGATCTCCCGGGGTTTCCCAAGAAGGTCCAGCCTTAAATTCCACCGTGTGGAGCAGAAACACATGCTCACAGCTGTGTTTTGGGGGTTCTAAAACTGCACTTTCAAGCATATACGGCGTTGAGAGTGCAGCTGCCTTCACTGTGGGAGTCATGGAAGTTAGTGTTATTTCTGTGCCATAGATCCTGGGAGCAGAGCCAGCTCCAGGCTCCAGGATGGCTCTGTCAGTGCACACAGTGGAACAGCCAAGGCTGCTTCTATGGGAAACTACAACTTCTCCACAGAAAACATACCAAGCCCTGGCGTTGTTCCTGCAGCAAATTTCCTAAGCCCTCGTAGTTCTTCATTTATTCACTCTGGAGCTCTCTGTTTTAGAGATTTCTTTTTTTTTTTTTAAGAGAGATGCTTCTCAAACTTTAATATGTATAGGTATCACCTGGGAATCTTGTTAAAACACAGATTCAGTAGGAAGGACCTGAGATTTTGCACCTTATTTCTTCTTTTCACGGCATACGGAGGTTTCGCAGGCTAGGGGTCAAAGTGGAGTTGAAGCCGAGGCCTACACCAAAGCCAGGGCAACACCAGCTCCGTGCCGGATCTGTGACCTACTCTGCAGCTTGTAGCAACGCTGGATCCTTAACTCACTGAGCAAGGCCAGGGACTGAACCTGCATCCTCACAGAGACAACACTGGGTCCTTAATCTGCTGAGCCACGAAGAGAACTACAATTTGCACTTTTGAAAAGTTCCCAGACATGTTGATGCTGCTTCTGGTGACCATACATATTCTGAGGGGCAAGGATTTAGCTCTGTGTTGTCCAAGATGGTAGCACTAGCAGCAGGTGGCCACTGAGCTTGACATGTGGTAGTGTGACCAAGAAACTGAATTTTTAATTTTATTCAATTTTAATTAAATTTAAAGGTGAAAGAGCAATGCATAATATTTTTCTTTAACTTTGTTTCAGTAGGACTGCATTTTATTTCCCTGAAAATTCAGCATCCCAAGGTGTGCTGTAAATATAAAATATACTCTGGATTTTGAAGATTATGAAAAAATAATGTAAATTACCTGGATAATGTTTTTATTAGATTGATTACATACTGAAAGAATACTTTGACTATATTGGGCTTAAATAAAATTTACTGTCAAGATTAATTTTGCCTATTTTTTTCATGTGGCTACTAGAAAATTTTAAATTGCATATGTAGTTTGCAATCTCATTATATTTTTATTTGACAGTACTGGTTTAGATGGTGGAACTGATTTCAAAGGAAAAACATATTTAATGAAAAAGGAAGAATTCAGAAAATATGTCAGGCTTAAACATGAAGGACCTAAAAAAGTTGCTAAACTGGCAAATTGTATAAATCAAGATACGGCACTAACCCCTATTTCAAGGAAGCCATTCTCTCTGGCCCATTCTCCTGATAAAGCTCAGAGTTTTCATCTACTTCACGGACACTCAAGGGCGGCTCAGCAGGAGACCCAACCTACCCTTCCTGAGAAGAGCCTCTAATCTAAACAGGGGCAGTATGGACTAGTAGAGAGAGCACAGGTGACTTTAGGTTTGAATCTCAGATGTGCAACTTGCTAGAAATATTGTATGTTTCTTTCTAAGCTCCTGTTTTCCCACGTGTGAGATGAAAGCAAAAGACCTACACAGTTGCTCCATACTGCTGCAGTCCACCAAAGGTCTAGGATTGAAAACAGGGATGGGTGTGTTTTAGAGGAAATAAGGTAAGAGAGAAAGGTTTATATTAGGGCCTCTGCTCCCTCACATGCTGCACTGCCTCTTTCAGTTTTATCTGGATTTTCTCTATGGTAAGGTTGTTTTTGTTGGCATTAGGCTCAGAGATTTATCAGCCTCTATGAACTGTTAGATAGCCTGTAGAGACTAGAGCTTACAGATTAATGGTCCTACACGTGGTTTGAGAAGGCCTTGTATGTCACCTTTTACCCTCATTTATATAAAGCAAATAGGAAAAGCATGCTCATTCAGAACCATATGTATCCCTAAACAGCATGGCAATCCCCTCATGGACAAGCGAAACTAACAATAGTCCCTGCCTCTGTGAAGTTTTCACTCTGGTTGGGGAAATAAGATTTCACACATGTGAAATGATCAGAAAATAAAACACTTTAGGATACACTGGAAGAAAAAAGACATTTTGCATATACTGGAGTAGCTCTATTGAATTATGTAGAGAAAGACAAGACCAGTATGAGTTATAATCAACCTAGGAGCCTTTGTAGAAAAGTTCTGATCTGAAAAGGAGAGAGAAAAAGTGGGGGTTCAGTTTAGGAAGCTGATCATTTATGACAAGAATTATACTTAAAAATTGCCATTGTGGGTTAAGAGAGGCGGTTAGGTGCCTACTGTGAAAATCTGCGTAACCACTGGTGGACAACATTCCCTTGGGGAACTCTCGCGAATACAGGGCACAGCCATGGTCCGTGTTTGTCTCCTTCTCTTTTCTGAGTCAGGATCCACTCACTTCTAACCATAATCCAAAAGATAGATAAACCTATTGAAGAGTTAGAGAAGCAACATTTGTTTGAGACATAAAAGAGGATTCTGGGAACATGACTTTGGCAATTCCACATAGAAAAGAGTTTATATGAAGTCACAAGTTAGAGCTGGAAGAGACCTTGACAGTCAACTGGGCCCACCATTTCATTTTGTAGATGGAGGAAATGATGTTAAAAAAAAGAGAGAAATGAATTGGCCGAGGTCAAAAGCCAATAAGAAGCCAGGCTATGTGCCTCCATGAAGTAAAAATCATGGTCACTAATGACCTCTTAATGATGATTATTATGAATTTACTTCACATCTACTAACCTCTAAGGTCCTACCAAATTTCAAAGTGTCACATTTATAGAGAGTGAATTAAGCTTGATGCAACAATATTGGGACCATATCAAGGATCCCAGTGATAAGAAAAAACAGGTCACTGATGAGGCATTTTGAAATATAAGAAACCAAAATGAAGAATTATTTTAAGTACTAGCATTCAACCATGTAATGAGTGCAGAATTCCATGCACAGTCACCTTATTTTATTACACTAGATGGCAGCAAATAGGTATCTAGGTGTACAATCAGTTAACTAGAAAATTGAAAACAAAATGAAAGTACAGACAGATTGGGTCTAAATTTGCCTGAGTAAAGTGAAAGTTTCCACAAGCATTAAACTCTTACCTGATCTCAAACATTCTTGAAGTTGTGGTTTTTGCATTTTTTTTTTTTATAGAGGTTCCTTCTTACACATAGTAGGGTGCTAAAACTGTGGTGAATCACTGCAATGCTGAACCATATAATCATTGACTCTTGGCAGGTAGGGTAGTATTTTATATATTTCCAGAATCTTTTTTTCTGGCTATCAGAGGAAAGGGGATATGCAGTAGTGAAAAGACAGGTCTGGGAAGAGATGCTGTAGGATACGTCAGGATGCCCAGGACAGAAACGACTATTGTCAAAAGCAAGCTGTGAATACTGGCAGCAGAGGTATTTGAAATTAAGAAGAATTAGAGGCCACATATCCACCAATAGGAACGAAGCGCTATCTAGGTTACTGTTTTCAAAATGGAGCATGCAAGATGATCCACTGGGAATGAAAACACGCTAAAGCTTTTATTAATACGTGCTATTTACCTAACATAGAAATTAAGGTTTACTAATACTGAAAATGGAGAGTCACATGGAGGCTTCATTCAGCCTCTGTCAGAGTCGCATGTCACATTTGGAAGGGGAGGAATTCTTCAGGAAGGATGGGCAGGCACAGTTTGCTGGATTTGTTAGTAGTACCTTTTCTCTCAACATATTAAAGCACACTTTTTTTTTTTAACAGGTTCTAGATGGCTGATTTAATGGATAAACAGATTAAACTGATTTAACTAATCATGATGCAGCAGACAAATGACTTGAAGTATTCATGTAAAGAAATCTCTTATTAGGAATTCCCATTGTGGTGCAGTGGAAATGAATACGACTGGTAACCATGAGGTTGTGGGTTCGATCCCTGGCTTCGCTCAGTGGGTTAAGGATCCAGCGTTGCCATGAGCTATGGTGTAGGTCACAGACACAGCTCGGAGGATCTCGAGTTGCTGTGGCTGTGGTGTTGGCCCGCAGCTACGGATCCAATTTGACCCCTAGCCTGGGAACCTCCATATGCTGCAGGTGCAGCCCTAAAAAGCAAAAAAAAAAAAAAAAAAAAAAAAAAAAAAAAAAAAAAAAGAAATCTATTATTAAAAGTAATTCGAAAAATGCCAGTCAACATTCAGGAAATGGCTGAACTGATGCCTTTCTTACCCATAGAATAGCTCTGATAGGAAGCTGATTTCTAAAATGGGAAATTATCCTAAAATGATTTGAAATACAGATTGACACCTACTACAACTCACTCTTCATTTTTTAAACATCTTGGTGTATATCTTGC
>PVHT020000009.1:15237537-15277067 GCA_004024745.2 Catagonus wagneri | reverse complement strand
TAGGGGTCTAATCGGAGCTGTGGCCACTGGCCTGCGCCGCAGCCACAGCAACACAGGATCCGAGCCGCGTCTGCAACCTACACCACAGCTCACGGCAACGCCGGATCGTTAACCCACTGAGCAAGGGCAGGGATCGAACCCGCAACCTCATGGTTCCTAGTCGGATTCGTTAACCACTGCGCCACAACGGGAACTCCTGAACATTGAAACATTTTATAATATTTCTTGGTTTGACTTAAGACTTGTTTCATATTTTTATGTATGTTTTAGAACAAAATATATCAGAACACTGGAGTTCCCACTGTGGCTCAGCGGTTAATGAACCCGACTAGCAGCCGTGAGAACACGGGCTCGATCCCTGGCCTTGCTCAGTGGTCTGAATGCAGCCCTGAGGGTGTGCTCCCCACCTGGGGAGTCTTAGAAACATCCGGGGTTCAGAGTACACCCCAGACTGACTGAACCGAATTCTCTGAGAGGGGGCTTAGGAATCCCTATTTTTGATTCCCTAGTTGACCTGTATACTTTTGGGTCTCAACTCTCAGGCAGAATGTGTTGTTTAGTAACCACAAAGGGAGAAAAGATCAGAGGTTTCCCTACTGCTTGAGGTCATCCAGGGCTCCCTTTTCAAAGACAGTATTATACTCATGTTAAGAACTTTGCAAGATGTAAGGCAACTCCTGGCTCATAAAGAGAATGAAACACTAAGATGGATAATTTAAGGAGAAGTTGTAAGTCTTCGCCTTGAAAAGGGCAGCCTCTTTTGGGTCTTTTGAGATGTGCCTTTGCCTACATGGGGAGCAGGGCACTGGGACAGACTCAGTTAATACTTACTGTATGCAACTTTGTTCTGGAAGCACATATATTTAATGCTCAAGGCAATCAAAGAAGGCAGTTAGTATTATCCCCACTTCATAGATGGGAATATAAGGCTTTGAGAGGTTAAACATATTACCCTAAGTTCATTCTGCTAGCAGCAGAGGTGGGATTTGCACCAGATCTCTGAATTTCATAACCAGTCTGCTTTCCACTGCCTTTATACCATTACCCTTCTGGTTCTAAAATTCAAGTTGCCATTAGTAAACAGATGGGAGAAAAAGTGAAAGCATAGAGGAGGCAGGGGGAAAAAAGAGGGAAAAGCTAGTGAATCTGTAAAAAGGAAATATGTAGGAATTCCCTTTGACTGAGTAAAACAACTATAGTAACCCTTAAAGCAAAGGGGAGTAAAGGAATCTTTTTAAACTCATGACTTAGCACCCCTGGAGTTGTAGGTCAACAACAGGAAATATCCACTTGGTTTTGAATGAGAACATAGAGTTTCTGTCTTAAGAGAAATTTATAGGATCATCAACAGTGACAAGTGGTTGGGTCAGCTGTTGAATTTCACCTCTTCCATGGACAGAGCAGGCTTCATATCCCCCTGGAGCAATGGTTCAGCACTGATTCAAGAAGCCATAGCTCTCATTTAGGAGCCACAGCTGCTGCTTTCTATATCAACTATGATTTCTTGGGTGGTCTCCCACCATACTGTAATCATTAATGTAATTTTATTTATGGCCTCAGATAAATCTGAGCACAGAGAAGCATGGCTGTTATCTTCTGAGCCAACACAGCTGCATTATGTTTATCATCAGTCCCATGATGTAACTTCATAAGCTTAACATTAATTTTTCCCTCTTTTCTCTGTTTTACTGTTACCCCTGTTTTGCACTGGTATTTTCTGATCAATGAATAGAGATTAACTGAACAAACTTGGGATTTAGAACAAGACAAGGGTAGTAGAAGGAGCTAAGGCTTTGGGGCCAGTGTTCCCTGAGTTTGAATCCTTGCTTATTGACTTCAGGAAATAGTATCTCTTCCTGTATTCTGACTTGCCTCAAATTCAGTGAAATGGGAATGCAAGAGTTCTCTTACTGAATTTCTGTGAATAAACTCTAAAAAGTATCTGCTTAATAAAATGGGAATCATCTTTCACCCAGACAATCTGGCTACTGTAATCCACAAACCAATGGTGATTTGAATATATTTATTATGATAACAAGAGCTATACTTAATGTCAGCTGTCAGGCCCTGTCCTCGGAGCTTTGGGTGTCTTATTCAATCCTTCTAAAAAGTATTATGAGATGGAGACTGACAGTACCCCAGGGTAAGGATGTGGAAAACTCTTGGCCCAGACGTGGGAAGTGATTGTTTCAAAGCCCTTCCCCAATCTCTTTCTATCTTTAGCTTTCAATATTCCAGAGAAGGGTTTTACATCAAGATGTCCAGAGGCAGCACAGCATAGGGGTGATGAGCAAGGCTGCCTGAGTCAGCAAGCCTGGGTTTGAGGCGTAGCTCTGTACCTCTCAGCTGTGTATACTTTGAGCAAATCCCTTATTCTTCCTGAACCACAGTCTCATCTGTTAAATAAGGATAGTAGTAACACTGTTACGAGAATTACTAATGATTGAAAATATGCAAAATGTTTAGATTAGCCCATGGTAAACATGACGCAAATACGATTATGTTAGTAAAAGTATTTCTAGGTGGTAAAACTAATGATGAACATCTTCAATATGGGAACTGCAATCTATTTTTTTTCCTCAGAGTTTTCAATGATCACAAACCAACCGTACAATTCTGCATCAAATGTTAACTTTGCTAGGGTTTTATGAACTAAAATAATACAATTTCTTCTTTTCTTCTTAATGCAATAACCCTTTTTCACTTCATCACAAAGAACAGTAGTAAACTGTTGTGATCAACAGTAGTAAAACTCATTTAGGTCAATGAAACCATAGGGTAAGAAAAAGAGAAGAAATAAAGACATGGTCTTTAGAAGTAGGCACTCATTAGATGAGAGACCCCCAGCTGACACCCAGCCATACCCACCATACACAGACATAATTTTGAAAGTTCATGCTGTAGCAGTGTCATCACTTTTAAAGTCCTACTTAAAAAGACCACATTTTCTTTTCCAAGGTAAAAAAAAAAAAATCTCAGCTTTAGGATTTGAAGTTTGAAAATTCAGAATTTCTTAAAGTTGGCACAACTACCTGGCTATAAAATCTAGCACTTTTACCTCATCTCTTTGGCATAAGGAGTGGGATGTGTGCAGCATTTTGCTTAATTCTTATGGCAGGAAGTTTATCAAGTTCCAATTCTGAATTCTGGCCAACAGCTCTTTGTTTATGACTTGTAACTTGAAAGCTGTGCATCAGCACATGGTAAACATGATGTAAATACTCTTATGTATTTCTAGGTGGTAAATTTAAAAGTAGCACTTACACATTTTCCTTTCTGAATGATCCTAAACAAAACCAAACACAACTGAATGACACCCCCACATAGTTTATTATCTAGGTCATTTACAGAATCTAAAACAGTGCCTTTGGTCTTTTGTAATTTTTTGTTTAAATTAGGAGTTTACTTTTAAGGGTAAAGTGAATATACTATCAGGTTGAAAAGCACTTTGAAAGTACTTGTGCTGGGATGTAACGCTTAAGTTCAGCCTATAGCAGAAGTCCTGCCAAATAAAGTAAGGTAATACAACTTTCCATTTCAATACAGAAATACCATCTCTGGATTCATGGTATCAGTCCAGAAAAAGATTTTGAGGAAACACATCAGCTAGACAGATGAGAGAGGGAGAATAAGTTGAAAAGAGAGCAGCAGAGAGAAGAGACAGAACAGTTCAGCATGTCACTCAAAGAAGTACGTCTCTCCCATTTCTCATAGCGCCAGGACACACACACATTCTTTTTCTCACATTATCTTCAAAGTAATAAAATGAATCATTTTAATCATCATGCTGGCAGTCATATAGTTGAATGACACTGATCTTTAAAAGTGAGTATCTTGGGAAGTTCTGAATAAATCCCAATGAGGTTGTTACTGCTCAAAGGATTTTTAAAACTCTTCCTGGAGAATTATCTTTAGAGTTAAATGAATTCATGAGTCACATAAGAAAATCAGTCCTATTGCTTTTTAGTCCTAACCAATCTAATTTAGTAATACAGTCAAAGTTTTTGGAGCAAATAATTTCATTATCTGGAACTGGCTGGTACTGGCATTTTCCTGTCCTTGCTTGCAATTTCCCCAGGCAACTGCAGATAACTGGGATAGTGAATATAATGGAAGTATTTAAATGCACTGCTGCTCTCTGTAATATTATCCCTAGTGAATTTATGTGGCCTCTTATATGACTTTGAATAACATCACAGTGTAAGGAAAATGGGGACAAAGAACTCTCAAATAAATTATAAGCCTTCAGGTTCAAGAGCCGTATCTCCTTTCTTCATGACCCCGGCACCCCTAACTCATCCACTCCCTGGGTCATTTAATTTTATGCTTAAAATAGGTGCTCGGTAAATACTTCCAGTTTACTAGGTTGAAGGCTGAAACCTACTCAATCTTTTTTCTTCTAACTGAAACCTACATTTCTTCAAGAAAAGAACTCTGGTTTCTCCTCTGGATGGCTGGCTCACCACCAAAGTAAACAGGACTTTTAGAACATTCTGTTTTCTCAACCTGTCACACTGCTTTACAACAGTCAAACCAAATCCTTGTATTGAGCTACTTTATTTTCTCTGCAGAAATCGCCTCACTCCACGTCCAGGATCATGCTTTTCAGATTTAATTATTTTCACCGCTTATGATAAATCATATTTCATCTCCTGGCTGATCTTTTTGTACAGAAGGAGGCTGCTTTTTCAGAGTGGGAAATAAGGCCCAGGGAGTAGACCATAATTTTCCAGATGTCTGTTTTCAAAAGCCCTTCAAAGAGAACCAGCGTTTTAGGCTTTGTCTCCTCTTTAATGGGTTATACAGCTTCTTTTACTTTGAAATATCAAGTGCCCTGTAATGTTTTGCTTTGATAATTTCCTTTTTATGAATATTCATCTTCAGTTTATCTTTCCCAGAATCATTAAAGCATTTTGTTTTTAATTATTCACAGTTATCATTTTACAAATACTCCTTATTTCATTGATAAAATTCCAGACCAGTGTCCCTTTAAAAAATATTCTGAAGGATCTCAGATCTCCCGGGTTTGGTATATTTATATACTTTTCCCTTGTGTTAATGAAATGTTAATGACTTCCTATACCACATATTTTCAGAGCTAAAGAGAAAAAAGGAAGGAAACTAACATGTTCACTGGAACTTTTTATGCATGCTTATAAGGCAGGTGTAGCATTTATCCTTGTTTACAGGTCAGCAGCTTAGTAAGTTTCAGAGGTTAAGCGATTTTTCCAGAATCCCACAGCTAGGAAGAAGCAGTGTCAGAATTCCAGCTATGGCTTCCTGAATTAGAGTCTGAGAGCTGGGATGAGCATACTTGGAGGGCTACTGCTTTCAGTTTCATTTTTAAAGTACTCCTCTCATTTGATGGAAATTTGAGGAAAGTCAGTTGCCCTTTTTGAACCTTTCAGGTAGAAAAGATTGTCACCACTGACTGCAAGGACAAGAAATATTGGTGAGGTTTAAGAGACAGGATCTTAAGGGGTAAAAGTATTCCAGGTTAACCTAAGTTTGTTGACGATGCTACAAAACAAGCAAAGTCTCAAACAATCCAATTGGCAGGCACTTGCTCTAACAAGCTGCCAGTCTGGTACAGGAAATATTTCTATTCACTTCTATTACTATTTTTATTTCTCTTCAATAATAAGAATGATAATAATAATTTTAAAAGTTATACCAAGGAGGTAGGGTAAGACAAAGCTAAGCAAAATCTCAGTTTTCTGATGTTTATTAACAAAGGAAAGTGAAAAGTCCCTGATTTGAACCTTGGGTTCAAGAGAGGATTAAGGCTCTAGGTAGAGCCAGGAAAGAGAGATGAAGTCAGGAAGACAAACAATTTCCCCTCTCCTCCTCCAAAACACACACACACACATCCACAACTCCTTGCACTGCTGGCCGTGTCCTCCTTCAGCTGAGAAAACAACCCGGGCCTCGTTCCATGACAGAGAATCTCTGTCCCCCTGTTGACTGCTTGGAGCAGCCCACACTTGCCTCTCCTTTGAGAGCCCCTTAGGGTTTCGAGTCTTAGAACACTTGCCAGCAATGTGTACATCTTGGTTACACCTGATCCCTGCAAATGTGAGAGTCTAAACATGAATATTCCCAGTTTTGAAAATAAAGGGAACAGGTTCACTCAAGAGGTCCATGACTTTTATGTGGTGGAATAGCTACACTTGGCCAGGTTTTCTGACATGTTTATATTCTCTGTTGCTGGAAATCTCTGGTCTTTCAAACATTTTTAAAATTTAAAAAAATTGAGATAAACTTTTACACAATAAAAACAATATAAATGTACACTTTAGGACTTGACCAATGCACTGCATTGGTCACCAACACCTCAATTAGAATATAGAACACCTGGTCGTCTTTAATTTATGGTAGCGTAAAGTCTAAGACTATTGGATGGGTCTAATAAAGGAAAAGAAAGCCATTTTCAGGGAAATAAGACTTCCATTTAAACATTTTAAAGCTAAAACTTTAAAAGCCATATTTAAGGAAATGAGACTTTAGGTACTTGATATACTTAATATTAAGGTCCTTTCACCAGGAAGGAAGAGGGGAAAAGCAAGTCAGAGTGCTGATTTTTTCTAACCTAGCTTCCTGGATTTTATCCCTGTTTCCTTCAAGCTGGTGAACTTCTCTGCTCTGCCCTATATTTGCATGTAAGACTCCTAGGAACACATGAAAATTAGCTTTTCCCTTCATTGTTACTTTGATGTTGTTGCACCATTACTATCATACTCCAAAGCTTTCAGTTGCAGTTGGCTAATTAGTCTCATTCATATTGAAAAAGAACTATAATCCCATCTTAAACTTTGCACAGTGCAGCTCAGTGTTTTCTACTCAAGACGGTTCTCAACCATAATGTTATAATTATACCATTTTCTCAGCAGCATCACCCATATACTATAATTACAGTCAAAGCTAAGGCTGTGTTTATAGTGTACAAAAGAGGATGGAATTGTTTCATTTTAAGTGATTCATTTACCTCCTCTGTTGGTAACAGAAATGCACGGTAATGGAAGAGTCATGGTTTAATATGCTTCTCTGAACAACAATTTCAGATACCGAGAAACCAAAAAAGAAAATAAAGCTCCAAAACCCCAATATGAGAAAATATGGGGGACATGATTCCCAGTCTGGTGACCACAACGACTCCTCATCTGAAAATCCAGGATGGCCAAAGGAATGGGGGTTATCATGTTGGCAGCCACTGTGGGGTCTTGGGGTACCATCACTTGATCTGCCTGGCAGCAGGACAGCCCCATGCACCTCAAGTCAGTCTGAAGGACTGACATCGTGGCTCTGAGCCTATAGGATAATGACTCATCTAAGCACAGGGAACTTCTGTCCTGCAGCACCACCCTTCCCTCTAAGGCATACTACATTCATATCTACTATACCCTAGTTCTAGATGCCAAGTACATAGCAAGGAACAAAGCAGAAACCTCTGTTCTCTTGGAACTCTAATGTATTTCAGATCTGTCTTTTGCTTATTTGTGGGTTAATAAAAATAAAGCTTTTACTTTTTTTTTTCCCACTGAACTATCGTTGATTTATAACAGTGTCAGTTTCAAGTGTACAGCACAGTGATGCAATTATACATATGTATATATGTATACAATTCAGTAGATACATATATACATATACATGTATAACTGAATACATACACATATGTGTATATTCTTTTTCAAATTCTTTTCCATTATAGACTATTACAAGATACTAAATATAGTTCCCTGCGCTTTACAGTATATCTTTGTTGTTTATCTCTTTTATATTCAGTGGTGTATATCTGTTGATCCCATACTCCTATATTATTCCTCCACCCACTCCCATTTCATCTTTGGTAACTACAAGTTTGTTTTCTACGTCTGTGAGTCTGTTTCTGTTTTATAAATAAGTTCATTTGTATTATTTTTTAGATTCCATATATAAGTGATATCATGTAATATGTCTTTCTCTGACTTACTTCACTTAATATGAAATCTCTAATGTTGTTGCAAATGGCATTATTTCATTTTTTTTTTTTTTACAGCTGACTAATATTCCAGTGTGTGTATCACATCTTCTTTATCCATTCATCTGTTGATGGACATTTAGGTTGCTTCCATGTCTTGGCTATTGTGAATAGTGCTACTATGAAAATTGATCGGGGGGCACATATCAGAAAGCTTTTACTTTTACTATGGGGGATGTAGACTCACATGTTAGATTTCATGCCATAATTTACCCAATCCATTATAGACTGAAAGCTGCCACTTTCTTGACATATGAGCATGGAGCCAGTCTGGCAAAGAGAGGAATGAGGACTAAGTGGACAGCCTGGGGTTGGATGTGCTGGGTTCCTTTGTAAGCAGCTATGAGAGAACATACACCAGCTCTTGGACATTGATAGGGATAGAGACAGACACAATTTCCAGTACATGTCTCACTGGCTTGCCTAAAGCCTCTGGTTTAAAATGTTGCATAAGACCTTGACATTTTTTTGACTTTTCCCATCCCATGGAATCTTAGGTGCAGGAGGAGGAGAAGATAACATTGTGGGAAACCGTAAAGGATGGCTTGGTGTAAGACAGGTCCTAGGTACACAGCTTATGGTTTTATTTTAAGCATTCCTTCTCAGGTGTATGGGCTTTCCTTTTCTTTTTAGAGCAAACCAAATTATGCACCAATTTTGATAGCTTTGGGGTCAACCAGCAGACACCTATGATTCTGAGACATCTTAGAGGTGAGCTGAAGGCTTTCAGAAATCAGTCAACAACACTAAGGGAACTGAATAGGCTTGGAGATGAAATTCTATTAGTTCTGGTTATTATTTAGATTTCCTCTTATTTAGCTGAGCTTGACAGACTATGTTATCTGGAGTATTCTCAGCCTCAAAGCCCTTGACCAAAAAGAGCTGGGCAAGAGTGGAGAAAGCAGGCTGTGTGGCGTGGACAAGTGCGGGGTGGCCATATTTCAAATATTTCCTCTAAGTTTGTGAATGAAAAGCCTTCAAGTTGGACATCAAAGAACAAAGAGCTGGAAAGTAGGCATAAGAAAAAAATCAGTGTGTAGAAAATTGCAACTAAGTGGATCCCTCTTCTGTTCTCTCTTTGTGGTTTGTGATTTAGTCAAAATCCTACTGATTTTCTTTCTTTTTTTCTTGCTTTAGGAGTGGTAAGAGGTAATCCAGGGGAGCAGAATGTAAGCATTCCATGGCTACATCATCTTGGAATCTCTATAGGGACGGAGCCGTGTTCACTATGACTTCAGTTCTAGGAAATTGCTTGCACCAACTTTAGACATAGCAGAGCTATGCACAAGCAAACATCATCATGGGAGATAACAGCAGCAATGAAACCTTCAGCTCAAGTTGAGCTCAAATATCACCTAGAGCCATAGCCTTAAATTCTAGACAAGTCTTTCCTTGCCACTTGAAAACAGACTCTCACCTTTCATCACGGACCTTTCAGGACCACATACTTCAACACAACACATTCAATGTCTAGTTAGCTAGAACTCAAAATTTTCTGACTTTCCCACAGCAATTTTCTAAACTAATGTGTTCATATAACAAACTTTTCCACTTTTCAGAGAGAGATTTCTAGTCAGTAGTAAAGTTAACTCATCGTTTCCACTGGAGATGTGAACGGTGTCTTTACTTGAGGGGTGAGGATTGAAGTCATCCATTCATGAGGGTTTACTCTTTTTATTGTCGAATTTGCACATATACACAAACATAGAAAGCACAGTTTAATGGACCACTATACGTTCTTCACTCAGCTTCAACAATCATCAGCATTTGACCTATCCTGTTTTGTGTACTTTCTTTACCTATTTTTTTAAAAAAATTCCTTTCACCTATAACTATCTACATATGTATCTTTCAAAGCTAAGGACTCTCTCACTTAAAAAAATAATACCGATATCACACCTAATAAATTAATGACAACCTCTCAATATTATCTAATAGGCAGTATGTGCTCAAACTTCCAAAAATATCTCAAAAAATGTCTTTTGGCTGTTTGAATCAGGGTGCAAACAAGGCCCACACAGTATCTGTCCAAACCCATGACATTTCCTCTCTTTTGATTACATAATTTTTTTGGTTTAAGATAATTTTCTTTAGCTTATTGCATTCTTCAAGGGTCATTTAAAATATCCATCTATTGCTACTATTTTCTATAAACTGGCAGTAAGACCAGAGGCTTAATTTGATACAGTTAACCTCTCATGGAAAGAATCTGTCATGGGTAGCTGTGAACACCTGTATAAATCAGGGTCATATAATATCATATGCTGATGAGACCGATTTGGGTTCAAAGTGTTATCAGCCTGATTTATCTAGAGTAGCGCATTCCTAAATATTTTTATTATCCTCTGATGACCTTGGCTAAATCATTATGTCATTAGGGCTTCTAAACTGGTGATTTCTCTAATCCTGTCATTTCGGCTACATTTACTAGCTAAGAATGTCTACATAAAAAACAATAACAACCAAAAGCAAAAAATTTTCCTTCACTCTGACATATAATTCATGTAAAAATTCAACGTAACTGCTATTTCCCTGACGTATCAATTTTTATATTAAGCAGATGCCCTAATAACCTCCAAAGGTGACCATTTTTAAAAAAAAAGTATCATCACGAACTTTACTGATGATTCATGTTTTGATGCCACTTTTAAGGGACCAGAATTATAGGAATAGAAATGATGAAGTCATTTCATCTTTTTTAGATGTTCTGGGCTCTTTTCAGAAAAAAAGCACACTATGTAACCTTGGCTACCTTTCTTGGCTACCCCTTTCCATTGTCCTTCTCTTCACTGTATTACTTTACTATTTTCCAGGCTCCCTCTATAAAAATGGCTGAGGGCAAGACTAGAGACTAGATGATGTCTCGAAATCCATGCACATGTGCAAATCCTCCAGGGAAACCCCCGTGGATATTTAATGAAGGATTTGCACATACTCAGGGAAGGGTCAGTATATCCATGATCTGTATGTTCGAATGCTGTGGGAGACTCACATGATAGACCCACGTCATGCCCACACACTGAGCACAATGGCCGAAGTGCCACAATCACCAGTAACCTGTGCTCCTTTGAACACTAGTGGCTACTGGGGTAGCTAGAGATAATCCCTTGAAAAGAAGTCCCCTAGTCAACTATTTTTAGGAAGTGCTGTGATTCTTTTATTTCTCTTGGATATTCACAATGTGCCCAAACAGTTTAGAGACTCTGAGTGCTTCTGTACTAAAAAGAATTCTGTTTAACTTTGCATGTTCCAGCATTTCCCAAGCACTGGAGACGTGGTAGGCTAAAAAGTTAAGGTCAGAGTTCTTTGCAGGGGTGTGTGAAGAATGATGTTGGCAATTTAAAAAAAAATACATTTTTGTAGTGTGTTAAATTATGTTCCAAGATATACCCAAGTCCTAATCTCTGGTACCTCTGAACATAATCTTAGTTGGAAAAAAGGTCTTCGCAGATGTACTTAAAGTAAGGAACTCAGGATGAGATTTATCCTGGATTAGGGCTCTAAATTCAATGATGAGTGTCTGCATAAGAGAAAGAAAAGAAACACAGATGCAGAGACACAGGGAGAAGGTTATGTGAAGATGGAGATAGGGATTGAAGTGCTACATCTATAAATCAAGGAAGCCCAAGGATTGCTGACAGTTTCCAGAAGCTAACAGGCTGATTCTCTCAGAGCGTCTATCTGGATTTTGGACCTCTGGCTTCCGTAACTCTGAAAGATTAAATTTCCGTTGTTTTAAGCCACTAGGTTTATGGCAACTTATTACATAGTAGTCCTAGGTGATTAAAAACAATATGCCAGAATCAAAGGACCTTGACTCAGTAGGTCTGAGGTAGATGTCTGGCATTTGTATTTATTGCAAATGGCCGCAGATGATTCCAATGGGCACACCCACCAAGAACCGCCACTTTAGGATTTGGGGGCTTACAGGGTTGGTCACCTGCTTATCAACTGATATCCTACTAGGATTTTAGGCTCTTGCTATGGATTTGAATGGATCAATGAAGCCGCCTCCCCTTTATCTCCAGGTCTCTGTTTTTCAGACAAAGTAGTTCCAGAAGAAATGTTTTTAGATCATCCTTTTAGAAGTAGACGGGAAATAGTTTTTATAGATGGTGACTACGGATAGAGCTGTGCGAGTAGAAGGAGTAGGTTCAAAAGGAAGAGCGGAAAATCAGCTCTTGTCAAATTGGTCATTTAGATCTCTCATGAAGGGAGTTCTCATTTTGCAGCCTGAACAAGTCTGAGCTTCTTTTCTTTTGGTTACATGAGAAATCTTGGTCTCCTACAACTTCGAATTCTTCTAATTCACTTCTGATGCTCCTGGATGCAGTTTCCTTCTTTTTATCAGCTGCCTGAGAAGGCTGCTTCTTTTATCCCCAGCTTCTATTCATCTGAAAATATCTCCTTTTTCTCCCCAACTTTTTCCCTTTTAGCTGCCTAGCTTCCCAGGATCTTTTTTATGTACCTCGTCCCTCTTTGGTTTCTCCAAAGGGAGTGTGTGTGGGGGGTGTCTTTCTAGTCCTGTCAGAGCTAGTGACTAATAAACAAGGCACCTGTTTTTAAAAATACCTCCACAAGGAGAGGTTTGCAAGGCAGGAAAGAGCTGGTGTACATTATTCTGGTTTGACAACTTTCTCACATTGAGGCTGACTAGATCCTAGGGGCTATTTCCTCATGGTTTAACCAAGATTATCCGGTCAAAAACTAAATTTGGGGGAAGGTACCAAAGAAAAATTTCAAAATTTCAAAAATTTCAAAATTTTTCCCAGTTGGTTCTTTACCCAGGAAAGGCAGAGGATTTAGAGTGGAATGCAGTGGGAGAGAGGGGGTAGGTGGTAAGGGCAGGATCACATAGTGGAGGAAACATTCCTTCTTAGAAACCATAGGCTCCTGAGCCAGCTCTCAAGCCAGCCCCAGTTTACCTGAATCATGAGTCATGCCGGCTGTCAGAGCCTAGCATGGGTACTTAACCCCTGGTTAATTTATTTTTTTGCTGCTACGTTCAGACTTGATTTGGAAAGCCTCCTTCCGGCTGAGCTTCTGAAGCAAAAACAAATTTGAAGTTAGGGACTCCCAGGGACTTCTAAATATATACATATAAAAAAAACCCCAGCAAGACAGTACTTAATTATTTATTGCCTAATGACTCACCCAGGCAGTAAACGTTCTAAAAGCTCAGAGGAAGGAGATTGGGACTGAGTTTAGTGGAGTTGGGGGTAAAGCTGCCCTTTGGAAAGACAGAAAAAGTTTGTTTGAATGGTACACTTTCTAGCTGTCTGTACAGTCTCTATAGCTAAGGACATTCTTTTTCAGGGGAAAGGAAGGAAAGGGAACAACATCCTACTAGATGCCAAGTACTGTGGTAAACATTTGATCTAATCCTGCCTAAGCACTGCCCTGAGGCAAGGCCTTGAAGCAATGATGTTGGCCTCCGGCTGCTCTTCCCCTTCTGCCCACCACCTCCTCCTTGGGACAGCCGTCTATCTTGACTGATGCTCAAAGTCTCATCCTCTGGCTATCTGGAGTCTGGTAAGCCTCTCAGTCCCTTCCTTTCTTTTCTTTTTTTTGTTTTTTTTTTTTAAATAAACTTTATTGGAGCATAGTTGACTTAGAAACTTTTGTTAGTTTCAGGTGTATAGCAAAATAAATCAGTTATACATGTACATATATCCATTCCTTTTCAGATGCTTTTTCTTTATAGGTTATTACACAATATTGAGTAGATTACCCTGTGCTATATAGTATGTCCTTGTTACCTACTTTATATTTAGGAGTGTGTATATATCAATCCCAACCCAGCCAAAGCAATCTTTTTTTTTTTTGCCTTTATGTAGAGCTGCACCCACAGCACATGGAGGTTCCCAGGCTAGGGGTCTAACAGGAGCTGCAGCTGCCGGCCTTTGCCACAGCCACAGCAACGCGGGATCCGAGCCACATCTGCAACCTTCACCACAGATCACGGCAACGCCGGATCCTTAACCCACTGAGCAAGGCCAGGGATCAAACCCCCAACCTCATGGTCCCTAGTCGGATTCGTTAACCACTGAGCCACGAAGGGAACTCCAAAAGCAATCTGGAGAAAGAAAGACGGAGCTGGAGGAATCAGGCTCCCTGACCTCAGACTTTACTACAAAGCCACAGGCATCAAAACAGTATGGTACTGGTAAAAAAAAACATAAATATAGATCAGTGGAACAGCAGAGAAAGGCCTGAAGTAAACCCATACACTTATGATCAACTGATCTATGACAAAGGAGGCAAGAATATACAGTGGAGAAAAGACAGCCTCTTCAATAAATGGTGCTGGGAAAACTGGACAGCTGCAAGTAAAAGAATGAAATTAGAACAGCCCCCCTTTCAATAAGTGCTCCCTGCATCACAGGTACCAAAGGGCCAGCCTGGCCTATAGTCCAGGCTCAAGTGCTTACAGCCTGACATGAAAGCAGGGCTTCTCAAATGAGGGTTTTTTGGGATGCAAAATTAAGTTTTGCTCTTTTTTTTTTTTTGTGGAGGTAAGTGGCTATGAAGAGACATCTTTGACATTAAACTTTATTTTTTAAATCTATTTTTCTCAAACTGGGCTGTTACAGGCATTCTCTGGAGTTGGTGAAAATTTCATTTCCTTAAAAATACACTCTTCGAACATGAGACATATTCTATTAGACTCTGCATCCTTCCTATCTCCCAGACAACAAAGATAAACTCAACATTAGCTAAGTTCTGGTGAGTGGGGTGAGGAGGTAGGTAGGATGCTTCTGGCCACCCAGGGTAATCCTACTTTTTCAGTAGGAGTAATAGCAGCAGCAACAGCAGCAGTGGTAGTGAAAACAGTAAAACACTAACACTTATTCCTTACTTTGTGCCAGGAGTTTTCCTATGTACCTATCTGCTCCTCACAATGACCCTTTGAGACAGATGTTCATATCCCCATCGACAGGTGGATAAGTTGGCACTCATGGCATATCTGCAGCATGTCAGGTGCCTGTACACATGACGACTCAGGGTCCCTAGCTCCCCAAGCCCCTCAGTCCTCATCACACAGCCCGGGACACCCACTGAAACCAGGAACAGAATTTGCCTCAACAACTACTGGCTGATAAGAACAAACACCTCGGAGATTTTTGTAGGACCTTCCGTCTGCTTTTCCTCATGAGAAAGAACAGTGGCAGAAGAGGAAATGTATCTGTTGCTCTCAGATTTGGGAAATAATTATGTTTCTCATCAGTGTTGGCCTTAGTGCTGAGGCGGAAGATGCCAAACTTAAAGACCATGAAATCTAAGCTAATGCCTTTCCCTCTATTGCTCTTTTGCATTTGCTCTGAAGTCATTCCTGGAACTCATTATTGCTATTCCTTTAAATGCCAGTTAAGTTCCCTTCTTGTATAAGGCCTTATTCATGTTGTGAGGAAGGGAGCAAAGTATGTAAAGACAAAGGGAGACCAAGTCCTTGTTCCCTAAGAATTTATAACCAAAGGGAAGCTACCATGTGTATACAATGCACTTGAGTTCCATGCAAAAGATGCACAACTTCAAAAGCTCTTGGAATTCAGAAAAAGTAGAACTTCAGTCACAGTAATAATCATGCTCTCCAGGTGTTTCTCCATTTTTCTAGGGATTGTTTGGCAAGAGCCTTTTGGTGACAGGTGCATAGAGCCGTAGATGCTAACAACATGGAGCACAGATGGGCTCTCCTGCATATATTTGCTGTCCCATGAATGAAAATTTTGAGTTTAGAAATTTTATTTATTAAGGAATGTTAAGTGAGAAAAAAAGAAGAGTTGAAGACTGCTCTTTCACAACACATGAAAAATGAATGATAGTTTTTAGCAGTAAAGACATGATGTTACTTGATAACATCTTGAGGACACACAAAGGTCATTCATATGAACAGTAACATCTACTGTGATGCTGTGAGGTTTCTGGTTTATGAGTCTTTCACGGCACACAGATTCTTAACAGGAGAGTTCCCTGTCTTTACTCTTCAGCTGAATTCAGTGGCAGTGGTTAGTCTGTGGAAGATTTATAAACCCACAAAGTCAAATTTGCCCTCATACTGGAGCCCTGTGTTACACTGACTGTAACTCTTCATAAGATAAATATTATGTGGTAATGATGACATGTCAGATGGTTCAGTTCCAAATTACTGCCCACTCTGTCTACCACCAAGCATTTACAGATGTTCAGCTTCCATCTGATGAAATACCAATAATTATAATAGTAATAATAATGGTGATGATAACGGTACCTGTTCACACTGATTAGCAGATATTGTTAATCTTACTTTACAATACAGTGTATTTCAGAAGAGTTAACTGTGAAGGAAACTCATAAAGTGAATCCTGAATTCTCATTTATGTCAGTTACCAAATTGAAGATAACTCTCTATAGGAGACCAAAAAACAACCACCAATACAGCCGTGAGAACTACTTCCATAAAATACCTTATCATAGAAATACTCTTTTTGTTTCCCTTTTATAATAGGGGTTGGCATACTTTTTCTTCAAGGGCCAGAGAGTAAATATTTTAGGCTTGCATACCTACTGTCTACATTTCGGCTACTCAACG
This sequence comes from Catagonus wagneri, assembly GCA_004024745.2. NCBI lineage: Eukaryota > Metazoa > Chordata > Mammalia > Artiodactyla > Tayassuidae > Catagonus > Catagonus wagneri. The sequence continues at coordinate 15,260,481 of PVHT020000009.1, read as the reverse complement.
CTGCCGTTGTACTCCCAAAGCAGCCATAGACAATCTAAAAGAAGTAGGTCTGGTTGTGTTGCAATGAAACTCTTCTTACAAAACAAGCATCTGGCCTGGAGACCACAGTCTGCCAACTCCTGGTTTAAAGAATTATTGATCTTTAAAAAAAAAAAAAAAAAAGGAGGCAGTGTACAATTGTCTCATTATGTTGTGAATTACATGCAAATCAATTTCCTATGAATGATATATTTTAAAAGCCCTTCGAAAGTTGTATAATCTCTTTTCTAAGTGATGAGTTATTCAGTCATTATTAGTCATCTAGAGTTATTTTTGTTTTAAATATATGTTATCTCATATGGCACATATTTGCCATAAGGCACACTATTACTTGAACTACTCTACTCATTGGTACCTATGTTTGAATTCCATAAATATTTTTCTAAATGTGACATATAGTCTGCTTTTTCAGTGCATATATTAATCTGTATGAAAATCAGGGCACACCTATATGACAAATTCAAGTTTCTCAGTGCACAAGTGCAAATCACCTGAGTAACTGTTGATTACAAGTAGGAGCTGTGTGGACAAAGGCCCTTCTCTTTCTCCCTAGAGAGGCTTCTGTGTGCAGAAGCCAGAGCTCTCTTGAAAGCAGTGATTACAGCGTTGGTTTTGAAGCTGTAGAACTCTGCAAACCAGCAAGGCTGCAGGCTGGAAGAACTCAAAGCTCACAATCAGCCTTGGGATGCTGTAACTTTTTAGGGTCACTAAAAAGAGTTCACCATCCATGGGGGTCACCCAGGGTGAAAGAACGTTTGTCTTGGATTTCACTCCCTGAAAAATGTGTGTTATGCTTTGGGAGGGAAACCATACTAGGAATTGGTATATAGAGAACATACACTGGAATTTTTTAGGGAGATGCTTAAGCATCCTTCTCAGACTTAAACAAATATTACTCCTAAGATCAAGGCTTTCCAAGGCTTATGCCCACCCATTTGTAACTCTCTTCTTACGGTTTGGGTTCTAGAAGAAATAGACGACCTTGATCTATATTTACAATCAGAAAGGACCTACAGGTGCTTGAGGAGGCTGACCTTGAGTTGTGCGCTCCACCCCACCAGAGCGTCATTAATGCCGGTTTAATAAGCATACAACAGAGAACTGGGTAGTAAATATTACTTACCACTGATTAGGGCTCTGAAAATTGCTGGGACTTGAGGAGCATAAAAAACGTTAAGACCTAATATTTATCGTACAAAGAATCTTTTACTCCCAACAATTCCATGTGAAAGCAGGAAGGGTATACTGCCTAACCCTGGGGAACTAAGGGCAGGCATTATCTGGGTTCTTCAGGCTGAAAAAAAGGTTACTGTCAAGACAGTCCCTATTTTGAGATAACCGAACATTGTTATTGGGGTTATCAGCAATATTCATCATCCACACTTTATTTTGCTCATCTAGGGGAAGACGCAAAGCATGACTAATGGTAACTTCTTCACTCTCTTTTTTCGGTCTGAAAAAGAGACTTAAGAAAGCGGTTTTGCCTGTATTTCTGTTTCTTCTTGAATAAAGTGCAAAATTCTACTGGTCTTACTCGTACTTCAGAGAAGCAAGGAAAGGGGATAAACAGTATTTGCAGGATGCTTGGTGTTATCTGGAGATTAGTGCTGTGTGTGAGTCAGAAGGGCTACCGCTGGTTTGGGTACACGAGAGAGCCAACACAAATACTGTTTCCTTAAAAGGGATCATAATAATCTGTGCTTACTTACTGGATCATTTACTGAGCTGTTTATCAACAGCAGACTGTCAAGAAGTCAATGTCAGCTTGGACGTCAGAACCCAGTGCTTCTCTCTAATGCGTGTCCAAAGCTCAAGTTCTTTGTAACGAATAAAGACCGCACATTTTAAGATACCCTCCCTGTATGGACACACTTCTCCTATATTGTGTGTCTTTTAACTGTATTGTCGGCTTGTGCTTATTATAGCTGTACTGTCAGCTAAAAGCCCTGAAGTTTGAAAATACCTGATGAAAAAGAACGATTAAAGCTGAAAGGGTCATTTGGCTCTTATGGGGGCAGTGATGGGTCAGAGGCAGGACTGTGGCTACTATTCCCTTGGCAGCCGAAGTGCTCACAGGATACCAGAGTGGTGACACAGAAATGACCTGTGACATACCCCAGGACTAGACCATGTGGAAGGCATTTAGGAAAGACTGTAAACATTTATAGTCATGAACAAGAGAAATGCCTCCTCTTGCATATTTCTCTCTCTCTCCTTTCGTAAGTGACTGCCAAAGGGCATAAAGGTACTCTGTGGCAGCCAAAGAATTATTAGGATCCCAGGGAAAAACTTGGCTCCTGTTTTTCTTGGATTTTTTTCTTGTGTGTGCAAAATCCGCTGGCGATTGGTTAAACACTAGGCCTTTGCCAGGCTCTTACCAGGTACTGTAAGACAGAGGGATGGAAAAGATATAGCCCTTATCCTTAGGGATGGTGCAGTCCATTAGAGGGACTAGAAAGCACATAAAAGTCTCCATTAGGTTCAAACAAATGACATAATGATATTAAGGTCCAAAATAGAGTTGATGACAGGAAATTTCAGATACTGCAATTGTAATTCTTGTTGGAGTACAAGTAAGAGCCATGAGAGAATACAATAAATACCGCAGGACTGGACACTAGTCTAACCACTTTAAATACATCAACATTTGTAATTCTCACCATAACTTTATGAGGCAGGCACTATTGGCATTGTTATTTTGGAGATAGAACAAAACAGAATGAAGGGACAGAGAGGTCATGAAACTTAGGTAGGATCATGTTGGAAGTTAATCGTACAGCTGGGACTTAAACCAAAGCTATCTTCCTCCAGAGGCTGAGTTTCAAACACTGTGCTCTATACGCTCTCCTGGAGGGGAAAGAAGAAAGGACTACAGAGATTCCAAGAAGGAAGTGTGCTTTCTCTTTAGAACTGGAGAAAGCTTAGTGAATAAAATTTATACTTGAAATATGTCTAAAAGACAAAATCCATGAAGGATTGCTCCCAACTAGGAGGTAGGAAGAGGGAATTTAGGGTCCAGGTGCCATTATGAATGGCTATAACGAAGCAAGGGACACAAACACGGGTGTACACAGTACACAAGGGAGATGGGGCCAGAAAGGCACATAATATCCAGGTTGGGGGCCTTCTTAAATGTCAGAGGGATGAGGTATTCACAATTTAGAGACCAGCAGGAAGCTACTGAAGATGATGAGGCAGAAGAGTCACTGGCTTGAAGGTGGGCAAGAAGCATGAATGCGGGGGCAGAGTTGGGTGGCTGGGAATAGGGAAAAACAGGAGGTAGGGAAGAAATATGAGGCGGCTAGGAGTCCAGCTGAGAATGTGAAGGACCTTGACATGCAAGATGATGGACACTGTATGCAATTTTCTCTCATGTAAGTGTTTTGATTGAGAAGTAATTCAGCACTGTAAAGGAGGTTGTTAGTGAACTTATAAAAAAAGCGAGTCACTTGCTGTGCTCATTTAATAGGATAATCTTTGGGGTGTCTTTCAAAACTGCATTCTGACCTCGTGGATGTTTATGTGCAGAATACCTGTTTTCATAAAATTTTGGACTAATTTATGCTCCAAGTGCCAGTCGATGAAACTTCAATATTTTTCTTCAGTTGGATATTCATTTTATTTTGAGGTGGAAATGCCATTGATAACACAACGTTCACTTTCAGGGCAACAGGATAAATTCAGTGAAAAGGAACGGCTTTTAAAAATGACGGGAAACATCCCCCTCCGAAAGATGTGTAATCAACTCATACTTTCTCTCCCTGTGTTCAATAAGTCTTAAGTACTTGGCCCATCCGACCGTCAAATCCTCTGCCAAAAACCAACTATGAGAAAGGAATGAAATTATTGGAAAAACACAAAACACATGGAACCACCACCATAGCCTAACTCAGGAGCCTAAAAAAATTTTTTTTTTCTAGAAGATCCTAACCATCCTCATCACTTTCCCCCACAACAAAAAGCAGCTTTCTTTGGGGTAAGTTTGTGCCATTACTTATTTGAAGTATACAAAGATGTCTACCTTTTTCAACAGTATACTCCTCCAATATCCTTCTTACCCCAAATGTGTATCTATTTACTCTTTTGCGTAAGTGAGGTATGCAGCTACCAATGTATGGGCTGGAAAGTCCTCATGGGACTTTTAAAAACAGCTCTTTGTTTCCAGAAAATATTTCTTAAGTGTGTACTCTATGGAAGGTATGTGGGTATGTGCACAATTACCACACAAACACCCCTTCACATGGGTTAGGCTCCATCCCCACGCAGAAAGCAAAGCCCCAAGGGCTTCTGCAGCAGATACTTCCTCGTGAGCAAGAGAAGGGAGAGACGAGGGCAATGGGTGATTCTCTGGGTGGGGCATTGCATGGGTTAATCTCAGCTGGTCTGCTTTGATCACCTGCGTTTTTCCTTGCTGGGCAATACTATGGATGGATTGTGTTGACTAAAGATAAATGACGTGCTACATCACGGGTCCCTGAGTTGCTTCAGGGCAGGACATGTCAGCTTGTCAATGCTGCTCAACAATATACTTAGATTTATGATTTGTACCCAAAGGCAGTGGAGCTGGGGCCCGATGGTTAAAGCCAGGCACGTAGCTAGAGTGTGCCCACATGATCAACTCACCACAGGAAACACCATCAGGAGCAGACTTTGGGCTTTCTGGTACTGATGTGCTTGGCAGGCACATGGGTAATGGTTCCAGACTTGGAGACAGAGGCGTCCAGTGGGACTGAGCAGTGAGAAGGCAAAGAGGCCTACTTTTGGGCTCCCAGTCCCTGGTCAGTGCCCTCTCCTCGTCTACTGTTGCTGTACCGTGTTCTTGGTCTATAAGGCAGCTGTCCTCTGAGTATAAACCATTTGATTCCTGTGAGCCCTTTTAGCAACTGAACACTTAAGGTGATTAGAGATCAGATCCTCCACGAACACCCCCAGCAAGCCAAGAGGCTCCACAATAACAAGGGGTGCTGGTGAGAACTGCTAAGTGTGCAGAGGGTGGGTGGCCATGGAGCTAGTAAAAACACATCTATTTAATTAATTTCTTTGCAATGTCATTTATTACTAACCCTGTTTGCGGTACCATCTGAGGGACTGTGAACTATACAACTCTGAACAAGACACAGCTGTTCATGATCCAGATGGAGCGATAAGAGAAATATGCAAATAACCACACTCCAAAGCAGCATTTAACATGTTTCTCCAGAGTGGTATGAAACAGAGTGACCTCTCTCAAAGACAAGCCCGGAAGGAGGGAGGGACTGCTTCAGGTCAAGGGTCAAAGTGTTTTGGCTGAAGCTTAAAGTCCGGGCAGGATTTATATTTCCAGAATGCAGGGTTAGGTGGAAAAAGGATCCTTCTAGAAGATGGGACGGCCTGAGCAAAGTCCCAGGGGAGGGAAAGCACAGTGTTCCTGGGTAGTACAAGCTGGGGTTAGATGACAGAGGGTGGATTTTAAGTGTCTTGGGGTAGGTTTGCAGTTTAAAATTTAGGCAGTGGGGAGGGTACCAAAGATGGTTAAGGTTATTTAGAGCAGAAGGATGTGCTGGATTCTGAGCATCCTTACTGGTAGAGGAAGATGGGTATGAGGAAGGAGAGATAGAGTAGGTGGTGGGAAGAGAGAGGAGGAAAACAGCCACTAAGCGGTTACTGTAATAGCCCAAGTGTGAAGTCAAGGCCTGCAGAAAGGTGGTGGCCTAAAGGCCACACGTGTTTGGACAGTTATGTCTAGGATTTGCTCTGAGAGGGTTTATTTTTTTCTTCTTCCATGGGGTTTTGCTTTGAATCTGATAAGTTAGAAAAGTGCACACAGGAAATGTGTACAACTGTGGCCCTGTGGATGGTTTCATCTTGAACACTAGCTTTTGGTGTCAACCTACCTCCTTTGGGAGAAGACGAACTTCCCTGAGGTTGGGACGATACCTTACATGTTTCTTTCTTCCTCAAGGTGCAGAGCTAGCACTGGGTGCATGGCAGAGAGGGACACATTTGTGATATAATGCCGGTGTCCACAGTGACCCAGTGAGGTGATGGGAGCACTAGGGTCTGTCGCATCTCAATGAGATGCTTGGGTGATAAAGGGGGCCACGTGTCTGAGCATGTGCACTGTGGAAGGTGCCTGTGGATACAGACACATCCATCGACGTGGGTTACTGTATCCAGAGGGCAAGTAACTTTAGATAAGAAGCTAGGATGATAGGATTCTTCCCTGTATGGGGAAGTCAGGTCAGCAACTGGTGGGAATTTTTCAAAACATCTGCCATACTCTGAGACCGTATTTCAACAAGACCCAAAGTTTAAGCTCCTCAGACCCCACAACCTGACAAAGAAAATGCTTTGGGGAAATCGTACTACCTCTTTGGGGGGAAGTGAAGGGCAGTGTATTATATATGTGTGTGGGAAGTTTCTAGCATTGAAGGGAACATGCACCATTAGTTAAACATAACTAACCGATTGCTTCTCATGTCCTTACAGAAACTTACAAGAAGCCACATCATCTGCTGAGTGAAGGCTTTGAACTATACTGGCTGTGATAATCCAAACATAACCAACAGTTACCTGCTTTACAACCCCTCACATTAATTAGGGACCAGAAGAACATGTCAGATGCTTCTAACACAGGAGGGATATAAAGAGTTTGTGGCCTGGCACAACTGAAAAATACATGATGTTTGTTAAAAACAGCACCAGCCCTCCCTTTGAGTCACCTCCAAGAAAAATGGTGTTTACATCATGTATTAGAACGGTACCCTGTAATTTAGTCATAGAACCCCAATTATGGTTTCGTGACACCAGAATGACCCATGAAACAGCAATGGCTTAAACACAATCAGGTACACTGTCTTTCCTTTCTTTACTGTGTAATGAGGACTCCAGAATATCTTCAACTGAGGAAAAAAATATTTTCCTTGAATTTAATTAAAGGTACCTACTATGTGATCAACGTTTTTTTTTTTCTTTTTTAGGTCCCTTGAGGGATTTGCAAGAAGCATAAAATTTGAGCTTTATCTTAGTTAATTGCAACATAATTAATTAATTCGTGCAGCCCGCACAACTCATTGACTCCTGCACCTGGTACTAACACACACTAAAATGGCATGAGGGAAATGCTATCATGAACCAATGGACAAATCCCATAGAAGCACAAGGCAGAACAGGTCTTTGGGTCTAGAGGGTTTGGAGAAAATTCCCTGGAGAGCTGATGTTTAGAGTTCAGACTTAGAGAGGAAGAGAAGATTGTCCCAGGACAAGAGGAGGAGTATGCAAAGACATTTTAAGGAGAAGAGACAGCTTACCTGAAAGCAGAATTTCAAATTTGGTTGAAGGGACAAATTTAACTGTCTATTACTGTGACCACTAGGTAAACAGATACAGGACTTGGGGACAGGGGAAAGGCAGATTCCTCAACTCAATAAATTGCTGGGCCACAATAATTCATTTCATCTTTTTCCTTTACATTAATTTGGCCTTACTTAACCTCTAAGGATAAGCATATTAGAGAAATAAAAAAGCAGCCATTTTTTCCCAAAGAGGTAATACAGATGGCCAACAGGCACATGAAAAGATACTCAACACTGCTCATCATCAGGGGAATGCAAATCAAAACCACAATGAGCTACCACCACGTGTCAGATAGTTATCCTCAAAAAGACCACAAACAACAAACATTGGTGAGGATGCTGAGAAAGGGGAAATCTTGCACACTGTTGGTGGGAATATAAATTGGTATAGCCACTGTGAAAAACAGTGTGAAGGTTTCCCAAAAACCTAAAAATAGAACTACCATATGACCGAACAATTCCATTTCTGTGTAAATATCTGAAAAAATAAAGACACTAATTCAAAAAGATACATGCACCCCAATGTTCATAGCAGCACTATTTACAATTGCCAAGGTATGGAAGCAAGCAACCTAAGTGTCCATCAACAGATGAATGGATAAAGAAGATGTGGTACATATAACAGAACACTACTCATCCTGAAATTGGGCCATTTGCATCAAAATGAACAGACCTGGAGGGCAAAATGCTAAGTGAAATAAGACAGAGAAAGAAAAATACTTAATGATATCACTTACATGTGAAGTCTGAAAAATATAACAAACCAATGAATAAAACAAAAAAGCAGCAAGCTCACAGATATACAGAACAAGCTAGTGGTTACCAGTGGGAAATGGGAGGGGTAGGGAAAAATGGCTGATTACGGGATTATTTGAAATCATGCGTGTTAAACTTCTGTAAATTGTAAGGCACTAGAGAATTTAAAAGACTCGATTTTTTAAAAAGAAGCAGTGTTGCAGAGAAATTGAAAAAGAAATTCTGAAAAAAATACTTGTTTGCTTGCTATGCAGTTTCAGTCATTCATTCATCCAGTTTCCAAAGCCCAAATAAAATAGTGAAAGGACAGTAGCTTGAATTACAGTAAAACTTGGACAATATCACTGATGGCCCCCAAAAAAGGACTGAAATTCTTACTTGTCTCTAGGCCAGGATGAACTCTCTGCAGACTCTGAGATGCTCTGACAAGGATAGCTGGTGTAGCTGGAAGAGAGAAAAAAAAAAATTAGTCATCTCTCTAAGAAATGATTTGATGTGACCTTGTTACAATTTCATTTGCAAATGGCAAAATCTGGCCAACCTTACAACAATCCTTTTCTTTTCCTTTCTTTCTTTTTCAAACTAAAGCTGTATCTATCCTCTGAAAAGAACTAAATACTAGAGCAAATGGAAACCTTCTGGTCTTAGTTGCCTCTGGTCTCATGCCTGGACACAGTCCAGAACCATGAAAAAAACATAATTTGAGTACAAACTTAAGTTTCGCTTGTGAAAACAAGGAAGAACATAAATTCTTTTTAAAAACAGTATTCAAAACAGTTCCGTCAAAAACATTTCTTCTTAGCAATACACATGTGAGCAATCCTGGGAGTAAAGAAGGAATGAGGGGAAGTGAAAAGCTGGACAGGAGGGAGACAGAACTTTCAGACACGAGATGGACGATGAGTCATCTATTATAGAAGTAGTTCTAATTTTACTGATAACAATATTAAATTGCATTAAAAACAGGTAAAATGATCAACAGAGTTATCAGTGAACTGCTGATCTGTGTTGCACTGCAAACACTTCAGCTACAAAAGTATTGCACCTGTCACCTGGGCTGGGTGGAGAAAGGGGTGTCTCCAGAATTCTCCACAATCCATCATGCTATCCCATCATGTTATTAGAGAGGCAGTTTGGTTCAGGCCCACAACACAGAGCATTACCTCAAGGCAGTGAAATTGCTCGTGCTTTTGTCTTCAATAGCAATTCCCAGTAACAGTGCTAAGAAACATTTCTTTGACATGAAAAAAGGAAGAGGGAGAAAATGAAGTGGATGTTGAGCTGACCCCTCCCACCTCCTGACTTTCAGAGTGGGTGAATCCTGCCCATCCGTCCTGACCCACTATTCAAGGTGCGTTTTCACCAACCCCACCGGGCTAGCCAGTGTGAAGCAGATGTTGGGTCTGGAGTTCAGAACACAGAACCCAACAGAGGAGGTTTAAGATCCTCTCATTTAGTGAGGCAGAATTCTAATCCTTGGGAGTTTTTTAGTCTGGACATATCAGTCAGAGTATTTTCCAAGTGAAACTAGGTTGTGGGAGGGCTCTGGTGAATTCATATTTTAAATTTTATATGCCTACTAGCTCTGAAAGGTTTTTTTTTTCCATTCTCTAAATTTTAATATTCATCTGTAGAAGCACATTTGCTCCCAAATGTGATAATTATGACAGAAAGCAGATGGAATTCATGTTTTCCTAGAGAAGATAATGTACTATTTATTTTAATGTGATTAGATAGGAAAGCTGCATTTTATGAAAATCCCCTCAAGTCTGCTCATTGCCTTGGTATCCTAAGTCTTTACTTTTAACCAATATCTAGACACCAACCCCCGGCCCTGATTCCTTGCTACAAATCAGAGGAGACTGTTTCATTATCCCTTGCTCTAAATTGGGCACTACATGGAGTTCCCTTCATGGCTCAGTGGTTAATGAATCTGACGAAGAACCACGAGGTTGTGGGTTCGATCCCTGGCCTTGCTCAGTGGGTTAAGGATCCAGCGTTGCCGTGAGCTGTGGTGTAGATTGCAGACGTGGCTCAGATCCCGCGTTGCTGAGGCTGTGACGAAGGCCGGCGGCTACAGCTCCTGTTAGACCCCTAGCCTGTGAGCTTCCATATGCCGCAGGTGCGGCTCTACATAAAAAAGGCAAAAAGACAATAAATAAATAAATAAATTGGGCACTACAACATTATTTTTGGTCAAGGTTTGACAAGTTTCTATAACTTTCAACTACGAATGACTTGTTTCACTGACAACTATATACGCCTTGAGAAAGTTTTTTTTCTTTTTTTACTGCCACAACTTTGGCAGACGGAGGTTCCCAGGTTAGGGTTCCAATTGGAGCTGCAGCTACCAGCCACAGCCACTGCCACAGCCACACCAGATCCAAGCTGCAACTGTGACCCACGCCACAGCTTGCAGCAACACCGGATCCTTAACCCACTGAGTGAGGCCAGGGACAGAGCCCACATCCTCACAGCTGAGCCACAATGGGAACTTCGCCTTGAGAAAGTTTTGATAGCTCAAGAAAAAAAAAGAGGAATGGCACACAGTCACATGGGTTAGTTTCACCAGAATTATCCAGCAAGTTTGTCTCACTTTTCAGCTTGAGGCCGAGAAAACAGACCTCAGTTTGCAGGCTCAGATCAACAGGAAAGCTGACGAATTTCTCCAGAACGACGACTGATACGGAATGTGCGGGTCAGTTCTGAGGCCCCCAGGGAGCCCACAGAGCCAAACTCCAAGCCTAGAAATACTTGGGGAGCCCTGGCCACCCCTGACTTTTCCTAAACCAGTATTCTGCTTTCCTTGCAGACAGACATCTGGGTGCTTTCCTCTTTATGGTGTGTTTGGTAACATTTTCATTAAGTAAAAATCTTTAATCTGCTAACACCCTCCATAATGTGTGATGAATCAAGACATAAAAGGAACAAATGGCATCCTTGGGGAAGAACCACAGATTTATGCCAGTGCCAAGAGGGGGTTGGTTGCAGAAGTCAAGCACAATGAACAAACTGGGCCATCTTAGCAAACAGAGGTGTCACCTTCAGCTGTCAATTGTAGTAACTAAGCTGTTCTGTCTACAAGTGCCCAGTAATGGAGGAAAACAAACAAAGGCTGACAATAAGCAGAGAGCCACAGTTCCAGTATATCATGAAGGGGCTTTTAAATGCTGGTGTTATAAAATGAATTAGCTTCATCCCTGGCCTCAGTGAGCCCACAGTTTCTGGGCAGCGATCTAGAAAAGAAGGAGTGTCAGCAGTGGAGGAGCAATGCAATGGCCCTTCACAAGATTGGACAAGCTTCCTGGGGAGTGCTGGACAGGTGCTAATTTGGGATGAACAACAATGAAATGGAGAGGAACGGGCAGCTGGAGCCAAGGTGGCGCTGCACAAAGGCAGGGGTGGGACACAGCCTGGGCAGGTAGAGAACTCGGATTAGTTGGGAGTCGGTGGAGCAAAGCTGAGCTGAGATGTGCTGAGTGAGGAAGAAGTCAGGGGCATGTTGGGGGTGCTCTTTCCAAAAAACTTTGGTCCCACAAACACTGCAGAACTACCGCTTTGCGGAGCTTTCAGCTGGAGCTGAAACATGCAGTCTAATCTTTCCTACTTATATCCAGCCTTGTACTCAACTTCTCAGCTATGGCCCATAACAGACCTCAGTTTCTCTGTCTGTAAAATGGGGACAGTCGCAGTATCTATACATGTGAGGTTTATGTCAGTTACTACATGCCATATATTAAATACGCAATATGATAAGCACTTAATAAATGTTAGTCTTATTGTTATTATTACCACCGCTGCTATTATTTATTGCTGTCACTACCCTGAAAGTGAGAGCTAGTCTTTTCCCATGGAGAATTTGACAATGTTTTTATACCAGGCTTTGTGAGCTTAGGGCTTCGCACACGTGAGGACAGGATGCTGCCTAAGCCCAGCAACATCCCCTCTTTTTGGGTCCTCCTACACTGGCTGGATGCAGGCAGTGGGACTCCAGGAAGTCATATCAGGAGTATGGGGGATGGGATTCTACCTGGGACTAAATGTGGTCAATTTTAGTTTTTGTAAGTTGGTGAATTCCCTACTGTATTAGTAGGAAAACTAGTGTGGGAGAATCAAAATTCTGGCAAATATTGTAACTTACCAGCTGTGCAGCAATGGCATTTAGAATCAGCCATGAACAGACTGGTGCAAACACAGGTAAGTCAACCAAGATACTGCATATAGTAACCATTTTACCCAGTGACAGGAGATAACGGCCTTGCATGGCATCTGCCATAAAAAAAGCACTGGTTACTATAAGCTCATTTGTTATCACTATTAGCTTTTGGTTACTGTAATGATAATGATGATGTTGCAACTGCTTTGAAATATTCCAAGACTTCCTCTGGTTGCAGTAGTCATTTTTCAGTCTATACATACATCAAATTATCATGTTGTACACCTAAAGCTTGCATGATATTTTATGTTGATTTTATCTCAATAAAGCTCAGAAGAAAAAAAAAGACTTCCACTGAGAGGTTTTGCTTTCTTCCTTGGGAATTAGTTGCCTCCCAACCAACAGCCTTAGAAACCATTCTTATACCCTTTGCTGTAACTGCTTATTTTCCTGTGCCCTATGACACACAATGAGTCTTTTGAGAAGGGTATTTCTTGTAGACTCTGTTAGGAGCATAGGGAAATGCACCTGGTAGAAAAATAAAGTTTGCTTTAAAAAATGAGGTAGATGAATTACAAATGCTTTAAACTTTGGCTTTTGGGCTAAAAGGGAACCCCCCAAAAAGTTTATTCTCAGCAAATTGTGTCTCTCCTTGTAAATCTCAAGTTTGCTTGACTACTTTTCCTGCCTTTTTGAAGTTTATTTATTCTTGAGCATATTCTAGATATTTTCCCCGCTTAGATTTCAACCTCTAAAGCTCTTCCCAAATCCACCTTTGCCTTTCTGTCCTTTTCTCTCTATCAAACTATGATCACCATCGCCAAACAGTATTCACTTTAAAATCCTTATCTCCTCCAGATATGGGGCCTCTTTGCAATAAGGCTCAAGTTCAAGCTCACTGTCTGGTCACATCAATGCCATGCCATGCCCTGGAGCATCTTTCTGCCTCTCTAGGGGCTGGCTGATGGCAAAGTAAAAAAAAAAAAAATGTGTGTGAGGTGTTTATCACTGACATTTACTGTGTCCTTAAAAAGCACCAGGCATCACACTTCAGGACATTTTATGAATTTTGCCATTTTACCCTCACAACAACAACCCTCTGCAGTGATATTATTAGTTACATTGTATGGATGAGGGATCTGAGGCTCAACAAAGTTAAGTAACTTGTCTAAGGTCACCCAGCAATTACGTGACAGAAGTCAAGTTTGAACTGGAGCCAGGTTCTAATTCCATCCCACTCTACCGTTCTTCAAACCTGCCTGACCAGCCTTCATTCATTTATCAAAGTATAGTTTGACTGTTTAACAAACTGTGGCATTTGTTAAACATGCAACTTCCAAGGTCTCGTCCCAGATCTATAGGATCTGAATCTCTAAGGCCCTAGTCAATCTGTATGTCGGCAAGGTCCTGAGCATCTGTATGTTTACTCGGCACGTCCCATCCCCCAGCCGTAAGGGATTCTTACAATATGAATGGGAAACCCTGCACTGGCCACTACTTTATTCCCCTGGTCAGTGACTGTGTCCTCCGTGGAGTGTCCCTTCTAAGTTCCCACGGCTGGTGTTCATGATGAGGCACTTGGAGCACGTGCTGATCTGAGTGCTGTAAACATTCTAGAAAGTTGTGTTGATGGGTCAAGTTGCTGAAGCTTTTGGGCAGAAACATCCTTCAGGGGCGAGTTCATGAAGAAACTAGTAAGACTTGTGACACCCTGGCAGCCAGGCTTCTTCCTTTTGCTCTGTGATCGAGTAATGTTTATGCAGCAGCTCTTAGAACTGCAGTTGTCACCTTGGTCACAGCTATCCCTTGGCACAACAGGTCCTGGGCCTGAGTGCAGTGACAAGCCTAAGCTGGAATTCCATTTCTTTTGCAGCTCCCTGGCTTAACTGAATTCCCAACCATAGTCTCTCCTGAATTGAAGTATATTCCCTCATACACGTGATCTCTTGGCAGCTCTAAAGAAGCCTGTGTAATCTGAATAGGAATCTTTGAACCTTTCAGAGACTCACCTCCCCAGATCTCCATGAGGGAATGTGTTTTTTCAATACTTGAACGGTAAATCACGAAGCCCATTACATAAGATAATTTAAACAAACAAAAAAGGAACTGTGAAATGATGCTGGTGGCTTCAAACACCTCAAGTCTGAAAACAAAACAAGGTACGGCAATTTTGGAGGAATTGGTGTCATGAAAAGAAACACATGCTGAAATAAACCTGCAGCAGTCAGTTTGCTGTAAGTGCATTTAGAGAGTAGCTGGCCCGGAGGCAGGAAGAATCCGTGTGCAGTGAGATACCATTAAGACTTTCTTTTCTCACAGGCCCACGCCCTGCCCCCAGCCACTTAGTGGGGCAAAAGTGGAGGTTTCCTAACAACTTGAAGCTTCCTATATTCCTTTCCTATCTGGCAATGCTCTCCTTGGTGAGTTAAAAAAAAAGAAAGAAAGAAAGGAAGAAAGGAAGAAAGGAAGAAAGGAAGAAAGGAAGAAAGAAAGAGAAAACAATCGTCCTGACACAAACTTATGCACAGACTGAGGACATCTGCTTGCAATTAAAGACAGAAAGTAGGGCCTGATTTTCAAATATAGCTTTTTGGGTGATAGGCCAGTTAGGGGAGCGGTAACTTAAGGAGAACACATTGGTGGTGATTTATTTATTTATTTTTTGTTATTGTTAAGAGTATAAAAAAGAGCTTTACTGTGAATGCTGGGTCTCAGCTGGCTTCTGTCTTCCTTCAGCAAAGTTTCCCGACAGTCCCTCTGGCTTTCCCTTCCAACTGCTACAAGAACCATGAAATACCCTGCCCAGCTGCCCTCCTCAAAGCTGCTTCTCATTACAGAGAAGAGTAATGGTGTCGGCAGCAGGCAACGGGCTGCAAGCCACGTGATAGTGGGGCCCAGGAAAACCACAGCCCTGCCGAGAGAAGCAAACAGAACCCGGGTTGCACCGGGCCCTCATCAATCCTAGGTGGGCCAGCCAGGGCTGCAGGACTGGGCCCAGACGGGCAGACAGAGGAGAATTAATAGGTCAGACTAAAGTGTAGGGAGAAGGACAGAAGTGTCTCTTTCCTTATAATATTGTCTTTGATGGTTTTAATATCTGTGAATTCACTCAGTAAAGCAATAGACAGATTTAATAAAGGCCAGAGCTCAGATGGTGACTCACAGACGACGTGTTGGAGTTGGCCACTTCCTCTCAACTCTGTATTCAGTGACATCACGTCATTAACTTGAAATCAGCCCTAGTGGGAACACTTAAACCATAAAAATTGGTGAGCCCTACAAATCAAGGCTCTCTACCATCTGAATCTGTGGAAATTCAGTCCACCTTTCATGATCAGTATGTCTTCTCCATGAAGCATCTTTTATTTTCTCGCAGATAGAACCCATCTCTCTGTCCTTTGTGCTCTCACCCAATACCTGGCCCATGGCACTTACTCCCTGCCCGGTATCTGAGTTACCTGACTTAGTTATCTGACCATGAATGATGAGCTCCTGGAAACCTGAAGGCAAGGACCACGTCTCCTCCTTTGGAGCCACCATAGCATTAGCACAGTTCCTTAACTAGCTACTCCTCAGATGTATACTGAGTAGGAAGTGCCCATCTCACTAGGAAGTCTTTCAAGAAAAGTTGTGAGGTACCGTGACGTCACTTTTACTTTGAATTCAGCAGACATTTTGTGGTCTCTAGAGTCTCAGCTGGCACAAAAGAAGATTCTACAGCACCTCATTCGATCTGATGACAGGTGTTCTCCTGGGATGCATGCTCAAACTTGAGGCAAAGTCAGTGTATTTCAATTCATTTTCGTGTTACTGAACCACCCACCCAGTAGTGTTCAGTGAGGGGAAGAATGAATGAAAATAGGATCTCTTAACTTCCTCACCTGACTTCCTATCACTTGGATCAATGCATTTGCCTGGTTTTGGCTACAGGAGCCAGCCAGTCTTTTGACACTGAGGTGTTTAGTACTTGCCTGTTTACTAGGCTGAGGTTGGTAATAGTGACTCTTAAGTCCTGAGAACTGGTTGTTTTAGCAAATTCATGGATCTCCTTGTTGAGACCAGGCAGGCTTTTAGAAGCACAGCATGTTTAAGGTGTCCTAAGCAAGCATATACTTTCCCAGAGGTCTTAAGGTCTGTTTTCCCCTCTCCGGGCAGAGTCACCTTTTATAAACAGGTTGGTTGGAGCCCCTGCCACTCTGATCTTTGTTTCCAAGCTCCACTTGTCAATTTCTATGTAACCTCTTGAACAAAATCCTATTCCCTTGGGAAGCAGGTATTTGAGAACTAGAAAGAGTAGTTGAGAGCCAGAATTGTGGTGCCCAAGTGCTTACGCTGTGCTAGGCGCTATCTTAGATGCTGGGGACCCGGTGGTGAGGAGTGCAGATGGATGTATGTCCTTCTGGGTATAGTGTCTGCTGTGTGGAGGCAGCTGGTGAACAGATGAGCCAACAGACGATGCCAGGTAGCAGGGTGGGGTCCCAAGATGTGGGGGGAAGGCCTGTCAGAGACCTGAAAGCAGCATGAAAGACTATAGGCCCTAAGACGGGATTGGGGGAGAGAAATGAGGTCAGTGTAGGAGGAGCGAAGGGAGAGAAGAGGAACGGAGGAAAGAGGGGAGATAAGAGGGAGATAAGGTCACAGAGGTACCAGGGGCTACATCTTACACTTTCCTACAGGGTAAGGATGTTTGGCTGGCTCACCATGGCAGGTTCCATGACAGGGACCCCAGTGAACTGCAACTACTCTTGGGGTAACACCGTCCAATTATGCTGTGTCCTTGTCTACTTGAATCTACTGTAATAGTTGGGATAAAACAGCCTCGGGTCCTCAGGCTCTTTGAGGTATGGCTTTAATTCACTAATTACCTTTATCCCACTGTACTTGGTCTGGGAATAGACATAAGCCAGAATGCCATTTGTTTGATCAAGACATATTTATCGAGCACCTATTATGCTAGGTATTAGGATACGGTGGTGACCAGATCACCATAGGGCCCAAGGTTCATTTCTTTTTGTCCCCCTAAGAGGATCCTTACCCCAGATCAAAGCATCTGTTTTCCATCTGTCACATTCCTGATTCTAGGTCTTTGCTCACCTGTATCATTCTCCTTGCTCTCCCCAGAATGCAGAGAAGATCAGAGGTAATTCCTATCTACAGAGTGGGGATAATTGAGAAAATGAAATGCTGTCTATAAGATGCTTAACAAAATGTCTGACACACAGTGTTTATTACTACAATTGCCTCTTAGTTAATTGCATTTATTATATAGGTCACTCATTTGATATTTACGTCCTATGCTGGATTCTTGTACTATTTAGTATATTTAGTTTCTATATCTGTCCCTTCAATTAGATCACAAGTCCCTTGAAAACAGGAACCACATTTTGTCCTTTGCAACCCTGCACACATTAGGGCCTCCATTAATATTTCTAAAATGATGGCTAGATGGCCTTTTATTCTAGCAACCTCTCCTTTGATGAATATCTATGAAATTATAGGTTTATTAACTAAGAATGTTAGTGGAAGGTCATGTATGCTTTATTGATATATTTGTCACAATTTCATATAGTAAAAGGAAACAGAAAACTTTGATAAAACTTCTCTCAGATACTTGACTCAACATTTTTAGGTTCATTTTGTAAAGGCCAGTTTTGGAAAGAAATTGTTTGAAACTCTGTAGCTAACATGTGACAGTTACAAAAATTATTTTGTAGTGGAAAACAGAAGCTCTACCAAAAAGTGAATGGAGAGGGACAAGGTGACAATCCACCATAGACATGTACCTTGGCAGCAAGGTGCTTGATGCCTATTTTTTGGAACTCCGTCCTTCTTATTACGCCTTGTGTAGCTTTTGGCTCCAGTGAGAAGGAACCCTCATGGGTGCTGAACCTTAACTCTGACTCTAACTTTAGAGTTTCCAAAATGGACAATTAAAATTAGAGTCAAAAGGGTCAATCACATAGCATCAATTTAAAGTGGAAAACTGTACCAGGTGTGAAAAACAATTTTTTATGACATTTTTCTGGAAGGAATATGTTTTAACTGAAAAGGAGCTATATTTCTTTGTAGTTCTGGGACAGGCCAAGTCTTAGAGTCTAAAAAAATCTAAGTTTTGACGCCTTGCTTGAATTATGTTTAATGTGCTGATGATATGACATAAAGAAAAAAAAAAAGTCAAAAGGCTTATTGATGACCCGTATGTGGCCCCTGCTGGCCACAGATGCCTCGCACAGGGTGCTTCTTTGTATCAGCCTGAAGGGACACTCTGCCCATAGGCTCTCTGGCGGGACAGGGACACTTTATGGCTTTAAGTGTTTCCCGATCGAATGTGGGAAAAGCAGCAGCTAGCCAAGTTCTGAACAGAGCTTGTATTGTGCTGAGGCCAGAAGGTGAGGGGGGAGGAAGAGGGACCGGACTCCCACACAGGTTCTACTCTGCTCCACTTTCTTGGAGATGTAAGTTAGGAAGACTGAAAAAGACACGTTCAGGTGGATGGGACAAACGGTGATCTGGGACTTTGTTACACAGCTCAAATTTAGGAAATCTGCAGCAAATGCAAAAATATATATATATATATATACACACCATTATAATGGTGTGTATATATACACAATAATATAAATACCTATATAAAATATACTTATGTATACTATGTAATTATATATGTAATTTATATTTTATGTTTAATTCATATTTAATGAATTTCCTCACGTAGCTAGTGTAACTGAAGAGCTGCGAGTGAACATTTAGATCCTACCCGAGTCTTGTCTGCTATTAGTCCTGTGCCCTGAATTGGAAAATCTGAACAGCACAGTTTCTTTTTATTGGAAGGAGCATATAGGGAAAAAGGATCTAGAGAAGCCAGAAATGGTTGGGTTAACAGTGAAAACTTACAAGGCATTTCTTTTACTAAAAGAATAACATCAAGAAACAAAACACTTGTCTGGAAAGTACCCTCATTTTTGAGTCCTTAGGAGTTGTGCTCCCAAGAATCTTCCTTCCTGTTGCCTGGTCCTTTAAGCCCTGCCCAATGACTGATTCCACGTCCCCATTTCTTCTCTTTTGAATCCTCTTCAGTTGTGTTTCTGAGCCTTCCCCTCCACTAAACCTGCTCTCTTGGGAAATTCAATGGTCTCGTCTCTTTCCTTCTATTACCTAACTTTTCAGATGCATTTGACCCAGGAGACCATTGCCAAATTTGCCTGGCTTCCCTTTTACCTCACTGGCTGTGCTCTCCTTTGTTGGTGTCTCTTCCTCTACCTTATCCCTAAATATCTAGTTTCACAGACTCCTCATTTCCTTGCCCCCCTCCCCACCGGAGGGGAAGCACGTAAAGTCTCGTGGACTGAAACATCGCTATAGGCTGATGGTTCCAAATTTCCATCTCTAGCCTGAACCCTTCCACCAAACTCCAGGCTCTACTCAGCCTCCTTGGCATCTTCACTAGATATCCAGCAGGTATGCCAATCCAAACACAGAACTCTCAGGTAATCTCTGAGGAACCTGTTCCTTCTCACCTCTTCACTATCTCCATAAATGATTTCACCACCCACGCTGGTACTTAATCCAAAAATCTCCGTTTCTTCACTCCTATGTTCTTATTTAACCGACCAACAAATTATGTCAGTTCCATCTCAATTCACCTCTCTCCTCCTTTGCTAGCCCAAGCTCCCAACACCTCTTGCCTAGACCATCAAAGGACTTCCTATTGATCTTCTCACTTCCACTTTTGTTCCCCTCAATTAACTACTGAAACGTTAAACAGTGACCTGTTAAAAGCATAAATCAGATCCTGATACTTAAGCCAAGGCCCATGTAATCAGCCTAAAGTCCAAACTCTTATTCATAATGGTCCCCAAGATCCTTTGGGCAGCAAACACGGCTGGTTGCCCACCCAGACCGCCTTCCTCCCTCCTCTTCCTCCACAGAATCTTGACTTCCTTCAAGTAGCCACTCCTCGCCAAGCAGCTCATGTGACTCAAGGGAAGCTGACCCAACCTCAGCTCCATGAGTAGTTATAAATGGATGGATTATTCTCATCTTGTTCTGAAGTTCAAGAAGGAGGATGTGGCCCAAAGGGAATCTTACTGGGGGGATTCTGGAAAATTTAAGGGGAAAAAAAAGTTACAGAATGCCATAGTCTCCTTGCTTTACATATTTCACCCCAAGCTGGAAGATACAGCTGATACAAGTAAGAGGACAAAGACATCTTTTGGAAAATGAATCTGGAGCCACTGGATTTAGCCAATCCAAAGCCTGCTCCAACTCTGTTTTTCTAATCATATGAATGACTTTTATTTCTTTTTTCCTTTTCACCTGCACCTGTGGCATAGGGAAGGTCCTGGGCCAGGGACTGAATCTGAGATGCATCTGTGACCTATACTACAACTGCAGCAACAGTAGATCCTTAACCCACTGTGTTGGACCAGGGATCAATCTCACACCTTTGCAGAGACAACTCAAATCCTTAGCCCACTGTGCCACACCGGGAACTCCTGAATTACTTGTTTTTACTTTTTAGGGCCACACCGGTGGCATAAGGAGGTTCCCAGGCTAGGGACAGAATGGGAGCTACATCTGCAGGCCTGCACCACAGCCACAGCAACACTGGATCCAAGCCACATCTGTGACCTTACACCACAGCTCACGGCAACGCCGGATCCTTAATCCACTGAGCGAGGCCAGGGATCAAATCCGTGTCCTCATGGATACCAGTCAGGTTGGTTACTGCTGGGCCACAATGGGAACTCCATGAATTACTGTCAGTTTGAATTCTGCTTCCTGCCTCTTGCTCCTGATCCTGATAAGTATATTCCAAGGCTGGCCCCTGCTTCCCTTTCTTCTTGTACCAGTGTCTTTTTACCACTATGCCCCAGCCTTGAAACTTGCTCATTTTATTCAGCCTCTACTCTTGCTGTTCCTAGTATCTTTGTGTGATTGGCTTAGGCCTCAGCTCAAATGGCACCTTCCCAGGGACGGCTTCTCTGAGCAGTTAATCTAAAGGAGGCATTCCCAAGTCATTTGTGTTTTATTTTCCTCATAGCCCTGATTTATCTTTGTGCTGAGCTTTATTCATTTATTTATATTCTTGTCTATTTTCCTATCTTCTCTCCACTAGAATTACATGAAGACCTGAAAAAAAAAAAGTAAGGCTCTACTTTCCTGGCCCTAAGTAGGCTTTATATAAATACTTGATGAATGGATAAACGCATGAGTGAAGGCCTTGGCCCAATAATAATGGGGATTTTATCTACTTTTTGTTACCTTAATTCCAAGACATTTAGAAGCTGCAGGCTATGTGTTCTAAAGATGTAGCTGTAATATTTTCCTGGAAATCTTATGACAATTCCTTGCAATTAGCAACAAATAAGTGTTTGACAATTTGCTTAGCTAGGCATAAAGGCTATTAAAGCTGGGAGAATCTTTGAATGCAAATAATTGGTAATCTAAAGATTGGCTAATATTTTTTCCCCTGTCCCTAGCAATGGCACCATAATTTTTTCTTGGACTTGGACTTAAACTTTTGGATTTATCTATGATTCTGCCTTTTTCTACTAGTTGTCAGGACATTCAGTTACCTATTTCTGTTGTGTGTTTCTTAGGCTCTTCCCTTTCTTTCTCACTTATGCTTCCCTAATGTGGCCTCATTTCTTCACCCAAGCCTTACTCCAAAGCGTTCTGTTATCTCTGCCCTGAGCAGGGATTCCAGTCTATTCCTTGTAGTCCTGTTGGATCAATCTTCCCAAAACACCGTTTTCATTCTGCCATGCCCCTGCTGATGGACTGAAATGGAAACTCTCACTTGCTGGATTAAATCCATACTCTTCAGCCCAGCATTCAAATCTTTCCTCAGAAGGCACTGCTTTCCTCCTCCAGCTTCTTCCCCACAACTTGTTAACGCAAACGCACACTTCAGACAAGATGGCATCCTTACAATGGTCAGCCCATGTTCTCTTTGCAATCTCCTTCACCTGTTTCTCTTTATCCTCTTCTGCTGAAAGTTTCCATCCTTCCCTCCCTAAACATCTCCAACTCCCGAGAGAACACCCCTCCCTTCTTCTCACAACCGTCCTGGATAATTGGCTCCGTTCTGACAATTTCAGCTCTTCCCTTGAACCAGGCCCTGAAGCTCTCCATCAGTGCTTTTTCTTGAAAGACTGCTGAGGAGGAACATGGAATGCACACTATTTGTATACGGTTGCTATCATTAGCAGGATCGCTCCAAACAGGAAAACGTGACCCAAGTGTATGTGATAAATGGGTAACAAAACAGCCTGAGAGGACACAAAAATGTTCTTCAAGTCACACTGGAATGTGAACTATTTGTAACACTTATTTCCAATAAATAGAATCTACCCAAAGCTTCTAGGAAATAATTGACATTGTTCTCCCTCCTTGGACACTTTCCTACAGTTAGATTGGCATAAATTAGTACATTTTATTTTATTTTATTTTATTTTTTTTTTTGCCTTTTGTCATTTTATGGCCGCGGGTTTTATGGCCGCACCCGCGGCATGTGGAGGTTCCCAGGCTAGGGGTCTAATCGGAGCTGTGGCCACTGGCCTACACCGCAGCCACAGCAACGCAGGATCCGAGCCGCATCTGCAACCTACACCACAGCTCACGGCAACGCCGGATCGTTAACCCACTGAGCAAGGG
>PVHT020000009.1:15169941-15236537 GCA_004024745.2 Catagonus wagneri | reverse complement strand
GCTAGGGGTCTAATCGGAGCTGTGGCCACTGGCCTACACCGCAGCCACAGCAACGCAGGATCCGAGCCGCATCTGCAACCTACACCACAGCTCACGGCAACGCCGGATCGTTAACCCACTGAGCAAGGGCAGGGATCGAACCCGCAACCTCATGGTTCCTAGTCGGATTCGTTAACCACTGCGCCACGACGGGAACTCCCAAATTAGTACATTTTAGACATAGAATTGATAGTCACAACTTTAATTAAAACCTATTCGGTATACGTTCATTTTTTTCAAATTTCTACTTCTAGGGTGTTAGTGTTGGAAGGTAACCTCTTCTTTTTGAGCTTAACTACAATATCTATTTATTACTCATAACTGGAGCACCTATCAAGGTAATGGATGAATGTCCATACTGTATGGAAATGTCTTCCCTAAGGCCATTCCTCGAAAATGAAAAATACTGAGAGGGCAAACTGATTATGAAATACAATTTCAGTCAATACATTTATAGGAAGCATTGCCTAAATACCCAGCCCTGTGCTTGGTTCTGTGGACTAAGGAAAAGTAGTTGAAAAGTCAGAGTCTGGGCTTAAAAGTTTTAGTCTGGTCTGGGAGCAAAACTAACAGACCAGATATAACCAGAGGCTCCTATGGGCTAAAATGCCTAGGACTTGCTGAGGCATAAGGAGTTTGGGAAGTGGGAGTGTAATGCAATCAGGAGCAGCATGAAAACTTTTATGGCATTGATGGGACTGGACTCAATTTTGAAGGCTTGTAGAATGGAGGATGCAGACAGATGGGCAGGTGAGGAAAGTAACATGCCCCAGGGCAATGATAAAAGGACAAGACTGGCTTATGGAAGCATTGTGGATGGACGGCAGACAATAGCCATGATGGGGCGTGTACCTGGGGAGAGATGGAGGATCATTTGGACTTCAGTGCAGAGCCAGATGGCCTCAAAACACAGACTTGAAGCATTTGGCAATGGGAGCCACTAATATTCTCAAGCTAGAGTGCAGTCGGACAAAAGGGCTGTTTTAGGAAGCTGGGCTCTTCAGCTGCGTGCCTGAGGGACTGGGGAATCCACGGGGCTCTTGCAATGGCCCAGGCATGACCTCAGAGAGGACTGAGATCGTATTCATTATTCTCTATTGTTCTTACTTGTTCAGAAGACCTTGACAAAATAAGGCTTTCTCCCCATGGCTTGGTTTCGATGTGAAAATTTCCTTTTCCACATCTCCTGCCAAGTCTCCTAAGGACCAGCCCCACCCCCATTCCTCTCCTTCAGTGTATGGTGATCTCGTCTTTGGGACCACCCTCACCCTCATGACTATTAAGTGCTAAAACACACGGATGATCATTAACTTGTTTCAGCTTAGACTTTAAACCCAGAAGGGTCCCCAAATTACCACAAGTGTTTTGCAAAGTTTTAACTTGTTGAGAAA
Organism: Catagonus wagneri; assembly: GCA_004024745.2. Classification (NCBI taxonomy): domain Eukaryota; kingdom Metazoa; phylum Chordata; class Mammalia; order Artiodactyla; family Tayassuidae; genus Catagonus; species Catagonus wagneri. The sequence goes on along the minus strand of PVHT020000009.1, from coordinate 15,235,107 downwards.
TAAAAACATGGTAATAAATTTCTTTTAAGTCTTCTCCTCCTCCTCCCTGTGAAGTAGGCTGTGTCAACCCCCCCCCCTTTTCTCCTGAGGTGGAACTTCTTCAGTGCCATGGGGGGTAAGGTTCTAAAAGATTTTAGGCATTTTTGCTTAACAGAAAAATCTCATTCTGACATTAAAGACTCAGTATGCTCATTTTATTTTAAATAGGGCTGCACTCATGGCATATGGATGTTCCCAGGCTAGGGGGTTGAATGGTAGCTGTAGCTGCCAGCACAGTCTGCTCATTTTAAAGTCAGGTTGCTCTGACCAAAGAAGGAGCAGAAAGCCCAAGTCTGCCTACTTGGTGAAATCTTCTTTGCAGAAAGCATTGATCAAAAAGCCTCTGGTAAAAATCTAAAAAATAAACCCCGAAGTATTTGATTTAAATGGCAATGTTTCAGAGGCTATCTGTACAGATACCTGAAAATTTATGAAGCACTTGTGGCTGTGGAATAAAGAATTGTTTCTACTATTCATTAAATCAACAAATAAGAACTAATAACTTACTACTCTATGGCTGGCATGACTCAAAGCTCTAAGGATGCAACACGGAAATATATCCCTGCCTTCATGAAGGTTCTAGTCTATGGCTATATGATCTCAATAGCATCAGTCTGGCTAAAAATGCCCAGTATCTGTCTTATTTTTTTTTTTTGCTTTTTAGGGCTGCACGTGTGGTATATGGAAGTTCCCAGGCTAGGGGTCAAATCAGAGCCACAGCTGCCAATCTACACCTCAGCCAAAGCAATGCCAGACCCTTAACCCACTGAACGAGGCCAAGGATCGAACCCACATCTTCATGAATACTAGTCAGATTTGTAAGCTGCTGAGCCACAGTGGGAACTCCCCTTATGACTTTTAAAAAGTAACCCAATTTCTTTAATAAGCAGAGAAGTTAGATTATTATATGAGAGAATTAGGGAATGAATTTGGAAGATAACCAAAATCTTAGGCAGTTAAGTCTCCTTGAGCTATAGAACTCAGTTTTCAACCAACAAAGTCATAAACCAGATGTAAAAACAGTTTCTGGGAAGGAATACGCAACATATTATTTCTGTTTTCTCTACTTATTTCTCAGTTAAAAGCTACATATTGGTGTATGTGTGCAAAAATATCCTTATTTTGTCTTTAGCATATTTTGTCATGGAATTTAAAAAACCTCAAGGGTATATTCTCCTTTTTTTTTTGGTCTTTTTTCAGGGGGAGTTTCCCAGGCTAGGGGTCTAATCGGAGCTATAACCGCCGGCCTATGCCAGAGCCTCAGCAACATGGGATCCGAGCTGCAACTGCCACTTACACCATAGCTCACGGCAACTCCGGATCCTTAACCCACTGAGCGAGGCCAGGGATCGAACCTGCAACCTCGTCGTTCCTAGTCAGATTCGTTAACCACTGAGCCACAACGGGAACTCCTGAGGACATATTCTTATAAACTGCCCAGGCATAAATTTCACGTGAAGCAGGTATAAATTTTTTGCAAAGTCATCAAGGTACAAAGAATGCTACATTATTGTACTTCTCTAAAGTTGATTTGAGTTTGACTCTGTGCCCCTTCAGGTCTTACCAAGTTAGCAGGATATTCAATTTCAGGTATTTCTATAGGAAATACATTTATTTCCTACTTCTGGGTGAAGGGAAGGTCTCTAGAGATCTTACAAGAAAAAAAAATTGTCTTTCTCTTTCTTCTCTTCGGGTCCTACCTTTCCTTAATTCCTAATGCACTCACCTCGCGCTCCAATTTTTGTAAGCAAACCTAGGAAGAGAAGTTGTGTTTTGGACCTACAAAATCTCCTGAAGCCAAGAGAAAAAAGTTTTGGCTGCCTTTGGAATGGGAGCTGGAGGAAAACATAGATAATACATCAATAATGCTCCTGCCACATTTCGAAATGTTAAGTGGATAGTATTCATTTTCTCATTCTTGCTAAGTGACACAGAAGTGTTGAAAGGCAGTATTTTTGGTCGTTAATTCCTTGGAATTGTAATACAAAATTGTAATTTGTCCTCCTTGTAAAAAAAAAAATTCTTGGGAGTTCCCATTGTGGTACAGTGGAAACAAATCTCACTAGTATCCACAAGGATGTGGGTTCAATCCCTGGTCTCGCTCAGTGGGTCAGGGACCCGGCGTTGCTGTGAACTGTGGTGTAGGTCATAGATGCGGCTCAGATCCTGAGTTGCTGTGGCTGTGGTGTAGGCTGGCAGCTGTGGCTTCGAGTCAGCCCCTAACCTGGGAACTTCCATATGCCACAGGTTTGGTCCTAAAAAAAGGAAAGAAAAAGAAAAAAAAATTCTCTGTCTTGTAGAACTTGTTATTCAAAGCAGTGTATAGTCTGTTGACCAGCAGCATTGGTAGAACTTCGGGGCTTGTTAGAAACGCAGAATCTCAGGCCCTACCCCAGAACTTCAGAATAAGAATCTGCATTTTAACACCTCCCCAAGTGGTTTATATGCACCTTAAAGTTTGAGACACTTCTCTCAGTGATTTTTACTCCCTTTTTTTCTTTCCTGTTTCCTGCAAGGCATAATCCTTGCATATCTTAATAGACCTTGAAAAAAACCCCTTCCAAATGAGTAATGAAAATTAAGCTTTTAGAAATCAAAGATGACACAAACAGATGGAAAGATATACTGTGCTCTTGGACTGGAAGGATCAATATTGTCAAAATGACTAAACTATCTGAGGCAATCTACAGATTCATTGCAATCCCTATCAAGTTACTAATAACATTTTTCACAGAATGAGCACAAAATATTTTAAAACTTGTATGGAAACACAAAGATTTGAATAGCCAAAGCGATACTGAAAAAGGAAAAAGCAACTGGAGGAATCAGGCTCCCTGACCTTGGTCTGTACTACAAAGCTAGTCATTAAAACAGTATGGTATTGGAGTTCCTGTTGCAGCTCAGTGGTAACGAACTCAACTAGTATCTATGAGGACGTGGGTTTGATCCCTGGCCTCACTCAGGGGATTAAGGATTCAGCATTGCCATGAGCTGTGGTGTAGGTCGCAGACCGGGCTCAGATCCTGCACTGCTGTGGCTGTGTTGGCTGGCAGCTACAGTTCCAATTCGACGCCTAGCCTGGAAACTTTCATATGCTGTGGGTGTGGCCTTAAAAAAAAAAGGTATGGTATTGGCACAAAAATAGAAATATAGATCAATGGAACAGGACAGAAAACCCAGAAATAAACCCAAACACCTACAGTCAACTAGTCTATGACAAAGGTGACAGGAACACACAGTGGAGGAAAGACAGTCTCTTTAATAAGTGGTGCTGGGAAAACTGGACAGCTACATGCAAAATAATGAAATTAGAACACTCTCTAACGTCATACACAAAAAATAAACTCAAAATCAATTAAAGACCTAAATATAAGGCAAGATACTATAAAACCCCTAGAGGAAAACCCAGGCAGAACATACTTAGACATAAATTGCAGCAATATCTTATTTGATCCACCTTCTAGAATAATGACAATAAAAACCAAAAACTAAACCAATGGGACATAATTAAACTTAAAAACTTTTCCACAGCAAAGGACACCATAAAAAAACCTGAAAAGAGAAACCACAGAATAGGAGAAAATGTTTGCCAGTGAAACAACCAACAAGGGATTAACCTCTAAGATATACAAACAGCTCATGGAGCTTTATACACACACACACACACACACACACCTCAATCAGAAAAGGGGCAAAAAATCTCAATAGACATTGATCCAAGGAAGACAGACAGATGGTCAAAAAACACATGAAAAGATGATCAACATTGCTATTTATTAGAGAAATGCAAGTCAAAACTACAATGAGGTATCACCTCATACCAGTCAGGATGGCTATGATCAAAAAGTCTACAAACAATAAATGCTGGAGTGGGTGTGGAAAAAGGGAATCCGCCTACATTGTTGGTGAGAACATAAATTGGTGCAACCACTGTGGAGGAACAATATGGAGGTAGCTTAAAAAAACAAATATAGAATTACCACATGATACAGCAGTTCTACTCCTGGGCATCTATCTGGATAAAACTATAATCCAAAAAAATACCTGCACCCCAATATAAACTGAAGCACTATTTGCAACAGCCAAGACGTGGGAAGCAACCTAAATGTCTATCGACAGATGAATGGATTAAGAAGATGTGGTACACACACACATACACACACACACACACACACACACACACACACACACTGGAATATTTTTCAGCCATAAAAAGAATGAAATACTGCCATTTGCAGCAACATGGATGGACCTAGAGATTATCACAATGAGTGAAGTAAGTCAGACAGAGAAAGACAACACAGGAATCACCTATACAAGGACTCTAATAAAAATGCTACAAAAGAACTAATTTATAAAACAGAACTTATTTATAAAGCTCACAGACTTTGAAACCAATCTTATGGTTACCATAGGTGAGCGAGGAGGGAAGAATTAGGGGGTGGGAATAACATATACACACCACTGTATAAAATAGATGATCAACAAGAACCTTCTGTGTAGCACAGGGAAATTAACTCAATAGTTTGTAATAATCCATATGCGAAAAATGAATTGATACATTTATATGTATGGATGATTCACGTAGTCAGCTATATTCTAAAAAAATAAAAAAGTTTAATACAACACTAGTCAGCTATATTCTAACAAAATTAATAAAAAAATAAAGTCTACATGAGCAGAGCCATCAAAAAAAGAAAATTAAGCTTTTAGAGAGGACTTCTGTTTGTTCTGCAGCACTTGGACAAAAACTGTGTCACAACATCTAAGATTAAGTATTCAATAGACTTCCAGTGAAAGGATTGTTCACATTTTTCTTCTGGAGGGAACAAGGGAGAGTTGCACTCTGGTTCCATGTTTACACTGCTAATTTTATTAAATTGTGTGTAGAGGGAATTCTGAGCTGGGATCACGAAGCTGTAATTTGAGAAATGAAAGCCCAGCATTTGGTGCAGGTCCCAAAGCCAGCTTACTGACTGCTTACTACAGACAGCAAGAAAAACGTCTTTGAGCCAGGGTACGAGCAGTTTTCAAAAGTCATTGGACTCGCAAAAATTCTATCTGGCCTATAAAATTTGCACTTGGCTCAAGCACTTACACTTTGCAATGTCATTTTATTTTCCAAGCAAATATTCCCTTTTCCTACTGTCTCTAGCTTTAAAAAAGCCAAGGATCAGGAATATTTGCTTGTTACAAATACCCAATTCTTTGCCAATCATCACCCATAGTGCAGATTAGAGAAGAGAATCAGACTAAGTTAACTAAAAATAAATAAAAATCAATCCCACATTTTATGGCACTTAGTATGTCATCTACTCATTCATTTCTGCTTTTGTCCACTTCCAAGTAGCTGTTTTAAGGCAATTTTATGTCTTTAAGATAATGTTAAAATCAAATACCTGAAATAATTTACAAGTGATAAATCTCCTGTTTTTGAAATGACACTCTCCAAATTACACAGCTTTCCCTAGTGGTACCTGGTATGGAGTGCTACCAATAAATACTTGGTTTGCTCATTTCTTAAAGACATTTATCAAAGTGGCTCTTATGTGTCCAATTACCTATCAAACATAGATTAAGCAATATAAGAGGCAAGGGTTATGAGAAGTAAAAGTGTGAGATAAATCCCCATGTTCAAATAGTTGGATGGGCCAGACAGGAACACACCCACAGTGGAAGAGCAGCCAGGATGAGTCAGTATTAGCAAAGCATTACAGAGGATCTTCCCCAAACAGCACCTGGTGAATAACTAGGGCAGTGATGTGGCTGAGATCCCCAGAGGTTGGAACAAACTGGGAAGCCTACGTGATACATTAGGACTTGAAATGGACCCTGAAAGAAGGCTAGGTAAAAGTCAGAGCAAGAAAAATGTCAAGAGGCACAGTCATAGAGAATATTGCATACTTATTTTGACTCTGAAACAGCTTTATCTGAAATAACTATGAAAGAAAGTAATGTATCCTTTGGAAGAACAACTTTGAAATGCATCCCTGTTTTGGGAGTAAATGAACCTTAATTTGCAGCAAGTCTAGATGCAAACCTTGGAGAGTACGGGAGACTTAAGGGGCTACATTGCACACTGGGGTAGGCTGAAAATTTCTGACTGAGGGAGCTGTTACAGACAACAATGTTTATGAGGCTCTGGACCCTGGAGTCAGCTGGAAATCTCCCCTGTTCTTACTCTGCAAGCAAGTGCGGTTCCAATTTAATTCAAGAAGGATACACAGCTTCCTAAATCTTCATTCTATCCAATGTTTTGCGTTTGAAATTACTTTCAGCAAGCCGAAAGTTTTATAATAATAAAAATCCAAAATAAATAACAAAAATAATACTACCTAGTAAGGTTAACATCAGGAAAGTATTTGAGCAATAATTCCACAACCTCAGAGATTCATTAGCAAATATAACCCTCAGTAGGATCTTTCCATTCTTCCCACTATTATTCCTCGTCAATTAATACTGCCTGATGGAATCATCATCTGACACTGTGCGATTAAGTCAAAGTTATTAAAATTCTTGCCCTCTGTTCAAAGAATGTTATTTTAATTTTTAAAAATTAAAATGCCAGAAAAGTCTTATCTTTATCTGTGGGGCTGTGTCTTGTGAAGGAATCAAAAACAGTTGTGAAGAGTTTCTAATAATCATCCTCCACGTACGGCAAATCGCCTATCACTGTGAACATTATTAATGTTCTGACAAAATTAAATGGCTTTCCTAGCAAGCTTCCTGGCAGAACATTTCTGAGAAATACTATGCCTGTGACTTTAGGTAAAATCAATGACACAGCCCATCTTCCCAGAGGTTCGAGTGGAATGCCTATTTTTTTTTTGAGTTTCCATAAATCATAACACTATGGAAAGCAACAGAGATGCTTTGCTTCAAAACTAGTTTTGTAGTGAGACTTAGAGGCATTCATTCATTGTTGAGGCAGAAGAGCTAATCCTGTATGCATTCTAGACATTTTTTAATTAAATGCCTAAAACAGAAGATTTTCAGTAAACCTACCCTAAAGGAAGCAGATAAGCTGTTTCTTTGGCATCTCAGAAATATCCCTATGAAGTTTTAGACTACTACCACCATTTTTAAATCTTAGAAAAGATGGAGTTCCCATCGTGGCTTAGTGGGTTAAGAATCTGACACAGTGTCCATGAGGATGCGAGTTTGATCCCCGGCCTTGCTTATTAGGTTAAGGACCCGGTGTTGCCACAAGTTGCAGTAGAGCTCACAGATATGGCTGAGATACGGTGTTGCTGCAGCTGTGGTGTAGACTGGCAGCTGTAGCACCGATTTGACCCCTAGCCTGGGAACCTCCATATGCCACAGGTGTGGCCGTAAAAAGAAAAAGAAAAAGAAAAAAAAGACATATTTGTTGCCTGTTGCCTCCATTACTAACCTCATCTTTACTTTACCTCAAGTCTCCTTTGTTCTTCAGCCTTCATTCAGAATAACTTCTCATGACAGATAAGTACAATATTTCCTTCTCTAATGAAATAACAATAAAAATATATGTCTCTGCTGCATTTCCACACATTACCTCCCCTGGATGAGAACTTTGGCATTTTGGAAAATTTTAATATACAGAAATGGGACATTCTGTGGCTTCACTCTGCATAGGCCATGAGCACGCAGATGTTTAACATAGGACTTAATAATACTAGCTGACATTTCATAACCGCTTTCCATGGGCCAAGCATCATGTAAAGCACTTTACAAAAATGACCTCTTTCAGTTCATGAGACAATCCCCCGAAGCTATGATGCAAACGCTCCCATCGCCATCGTTTTAAAGATGGACTAGGGGTGCACAGAGAGCGTAATTCACCCCCAGTCACAAGGTCGTAAGTAATGGAACTAAGCCAGTCAGGCTCTAGAGTTCTTAGTGCTTCTGTCTCTGAATCCGTTCAGTTGGATCATAAGCAGAATCCGACAGCAGTAAATGAAAGCAACAAATAAAACAAAATAAAAGCACTGAGGGCTAGAGTTGGAATGGACCTAACTGTTAAATGGGCCACAAGTTTAGAGATGAAGTAACTGGGTCCCAGAGTGGTTAAGGGATTGCTCAAAAACACACAACTAGTTAGTTGGACTAAAAATGTAATCTAGGTCTCCGCTGCTGTCTATAAGAGCTCTTTCTACTGTGTCATCCTCCCTGACTCTTACTCTGCCATGTTATTCCTGTGTTCCACACAAGGCTCGGGGCACGAAGATGTCTGACATCATAAACAAAAGACTGAGTTATAAATTAATTAACACTGTAGCATGAAACTGGTGCATACGCTATATATTCATTTTAACGGTGCTTTAGCTCTGCCAAAAGGAATCACTTACAGGTTCTCTTTTTAACAGATAATATTTGAATGAGAAGCATTCGATACATATATATGCATTGAACCAACTGGTTAAATGAGATTTTTTCACAGTTCTGAAAGCTGTAACCTCAACCCGGATATATGAATTGCACGTGTGCGTGTGCGTTTGCGTGTGCGTGCGTGTGTGTAGGACCAAGGTTGAGAAGATGGGAGATAGTGATGGAATAGGGACAGGAATGAACTTCAAAGTGGTAGCGGCAACAAGTGTCTCTTGCCCAGCAAATGAACAAAGTGGTATATTGGGTAGAATTTCTAGTATTTACTACAGAATGGAGATTTGGAAATACAGTGTCAATTTTTTTAAGTATTTAAAAAAATCTAGCAGACATTAAAATGCATTCAGTGCTTAGAGGCTGAAAAAAAATTAATTTGATGGTGATTCATTCTAGACTCAAATGATGTCCTAAATCCTTGTTTCTGGGAACTATTTAGGTGACAAAAACTAGTACAGAAGTGGAATGATGACATTCATTTTGTTCTTTTAAAATGAAGTATGTGTCCTCCCTAGTTCTGGGTTAAGGCTGGCACACATCTTTTCAGGTTTCCGACCGAAAGCAACTTTGAGATAGTAAAATTAGATGTAATGACACTGAATTTAGGATAAGGAATATTTCCATACTGGAGATTCAAGGCATTACAATGTGAAAACTGAAGTTCTTACCTTAATGAAACTCTGCCTATAGCTGGAGTTTCTTGGAGGAATATTGTTAAAATATTCCTCATACAGGAGAGAGGTCCATATTAAAGTGTTTCTACAAATAAACTTTGAAATGAAGATCTAAGATGGTAACCTATCAAAAATATATCACAGGTTCTTTCCCTTTGTTTATATCTTTTGTTTCTGAGAAGACAGAAAAAAAGATTTTTACAGTTGTTATAATTTTTTTTTCTATCTACATTGCCATTAACTGACCTGTAAGTCAAAGGCTATTCATTTGTAAGGTGAGACTGTATCTGAACACAGATGGTAGTTTGATATAGTCAAACAACCTGTTAAATTCTAGCAGCCAGTAGTAACTACCTGCTGAAGAGCTGTTTCAAAATAGTAACTGACTTACTATTTAGCAAAGTTTTCTTCCCAAAACTTGTTGTGTATAACAATGGGTTTTCAAATAAATGAATTAACTTACAAAATCCTATCCTGAAAGAATCGACAGTGCATTCCCTCAGTAGAAATGGTCTCATGTCCTACAGATTTGCTTCTGGTTGTAGTTCAGAACTATCTGGCTATGGGAATGGCCTTTTACAACTACTGGATGAAGTCTCCGTGTCCTTTTATAATTCAGAAAAATGTTAGAAAGAGGAAACCTGCAAAGGGCGGCGGGGGTGCAGTATTCATTCATTCAACATGTGTTTGTTGGCTACGATCAGAGAGTGCTGTCCTTAATTATCATGCAGAAATCAGAACAGAGTTACCAAAACTTCAAAAAGCTTACAGTCGGATGAGACAAATACAAAAAAACAGTAATACCCTATAACATTATATACATACACACATATACATATATATATGTACATATACAATGTATGCAAGGTGTATATAATAAAGGGCTAAGAGGGTTGAAGAACCTAGTGAAGACTTCATGAGGACCAGAGCAATATCTTGAAGAGGATGGAAGAGACTACAGATAACCACAGATCAAGTTCTTTACGTAACTACATCTCCAGCATCATTCGGATTTTAGCTTAAATGCCATCTTTTCCCTAACCACTCTGTCTAAAATAGAACCCTCCTCTAATTCTCTGCCGGAGCATCCTGCTCTTTCGCTTCCGACCCCCTTACATGATTTGTAAGCATGTATTTTTCTAGTGACCTGATTATCATCTGTTGCTCCTTCAAGAGATTCAAAGTTCCAAGAGGGCATAAACCACATATGTTTTGTTCCTTAACATATATCCAGTTCCAAACACTGGGCTCAACCTACAAGAGGGGCCTGGTAAATATACACTATGAATAAATTCTAGTTGAAAAAAACAGTCTGAGCAAAGAGATAACAGTGGATAAACAAGAATTATTTAAGAAACAACAAATATTTCAAGAGTTGAAATACAAAGTAAAGTGAAATAAATGGTAATTAAAGTTGGAATACAGGTTGGGACTAGACTGTGAGAGACTGAACTCTGAGCAAAGGAACCTGGACTTATGTTATTTAGATACAGTAGCCATATTTTTCCAACCATAAATTTAGATACATTATATACTCACGGGCCAGTGGAACTGTACGAGGAAGGACCGTTCCAGGAAACCCGAGGTATAAGATGCCATATGTAAAGACACCGAGAAAGCACCGAAAATTCTTTGAGAGAAAAAATGAGATGACTGTTGAATAAGGATACTGAAAATGAATCTTATAGTTAGTGAAGGGCCTTCATCAATGCAGTTCTTCATCTGAAAGATTTTTGCCCGCACAACTCAATGCTCCTGCAAAGTTTCAGTGCGGCTGCGGTGGCCATGAAAACGCACCCCCTTGATTTCCTGTTGCAGAAACTGTAACTGGCCTATGCCCTCAGCTGCTGTGCTTTGAACCCATCCAGCAGGTAACTTAGCATGACAAGGACACAACAGCAGGCCCATTCCTGGGCGATGTGGGATTCCTCAGCCAGGTGCTTTGGCTTGAAGACCCACCCCCCAACTGGCTTTACCAATAAATTCTAGGACTTGGCTGCTTCTAAGACCCTCCCCTCCCTCTTTCCCTTTGTCCTTCTCTCCCTCCTTCCCATTCTTCATTCCTTCCTTCAGTCTCTTTCCTTCACAGGGGTCAGAACTGCATTGTAGTCTGACAGCTCTCCCTGTCTTCTTCTAGCTCCCTCCCCCTTTTTCCTCACAGGCATTTCTTCTAACACATCTCTTGCACATCTAATCTCTCAGTATATCCCTTGCAGGTCTGAATCTCAGAAAACTCAGGCTAACAGAGCAGCCAAATCTCACATTCCCAAAATCACAATAGCTTGAGAAAAAAATAAATGATCGCAACCGGTCAGTCACTAGCAAGCTGCAGAAGAGACCCCAAAACATTGTATCATGAGCTTATGAGCCACTTAGCTTTGTTTCTTCTCCTACGAGTAAAGTGTGTGCTCTGGGTTAAGAGGCTGGGAAGCTTTGAAATGAAAAGGGAATCTCAAGGACTAGAAGGGTTCAGGCCCAGGTTGCCTGCCAATGGGGTGCTTGCCAAGGAAGACCCAGAAACCGGAAGAACAGGGCTAATCTTGGCATCCCGGACTTTTTCCTCTAACTTTTCAATTTCCTTTAGAGCATGCTATCCTCACTTTCTCTATATTGTTGTGATTTATGTTTGGTCTTCCTTTCGAAGTTTCCTTTCCCTCCTGTGACACATGAGTTAAAAAAGAGTAACTCCTATTACACACTTATAATATTCCACTTCCTGCCATTCAAGGGCCTTCTTGAGAGCCCTGGCTGTCAAGAGTTTTTCATGCCTCCTGATTTACTATTTAAAGCCATATTTTCATTTTGTGACAGTCACTAAGGCCACTTCATCTTCTAAGGTTTTTCTTAGTCACTGGCCCATTATTTTCCTTTCTTGAGCACTGTACCAAATGACACAGAACAGAGACGTTAAGATTGATTTTGTATTACAGAAAAGGATATTGAGATTTCAAGTGATATCTGAAAAGCATTAATCTTGGAAAAGAAAAAGATGACTGTGCTCACAATATAGCAGAAATGAATCTGGCCAATATTGTGTCCTTCTAACTTACTAATTTATTTTCTTCTTTGAACCTGTGATCTAGAATTCATCTATGTTGGAGTTCCCTTCGTGCTCAGTGGTTAACAAATCTAAGAACCATGAGGTTGCGGGTTCGATCCCTGGTCTTGCTCAGTGGGTTAAGGACCTGGCGTTGCCATGAGCTGTGGTGTAGGTTGCAGATGCGGCTCAGATCCTGCGTTGCTGTGGCTGTGGCGAAGGCCGGCAGCTACAGCTCCGATTCGACCCCTAGCCTGGGAACCTCCATATGCTGCGGGTGTGGCTCTAGATAAAGGCAAAAAGACAAAAAAATACAAAACTAAAAAAAAAAATAGAATCCATCTATGTTGTGCCTATGAACTCAATCAGAATACTTTATTTTTTACCTTAGGTTCTTTTTTTTGTTTTTTTTTAGGGCCACACCCACAGCATATGGAAGTTCCAGGCTAGGGGTTGAATTGTAGCTACAGCTGCCAGCCTACATCATAGCCACAGCAACATGGGATCTGAGCCACATCTGTGACCCACACTGCAACTCACAGCAACGCTGGATCGTTAACCCACTGAGCAAGACCGGGGATAAAACCAACATCCTCATGGATACTAGCTTGATTCCACCACTGTGACACAATGGGAACTTCTACCTTAGGTTCTTTTAAGAAGTCCCTATGGGCAGAAATCAATGGTTGGCTACCCAACAACCAGGAACCAAACTACCCCAATATACAGGATTAGATTGGGATTAGTCTATACCAGTTAAGGTATCCCATTCACCTCTGCCAGATGTTCACCCTTTGCAACCAGATGGCAGGTGAAAGTTCTAACGAAAGAGATTTAAATGGGAATTGTCTTACGACGACTGGAAAACCTTTAGTTGTGTTACAAAATGGACAGGTGTAAGTGAAGAGCTTGCCAACACCACTCCCTCTTCTGTCTTCATGCCTTGAATATGTATGTGATGTCTGGAGTTTTAGCTGTCATCTGGCCATCAAGCAGTGACAATCATGAAGCCAAAAAGCCATCACATTAGAGGTGGAGCAGAAACTCAGGAAAAGCCTGAATCTTGATAACATCCTTATGGTGCCTAACCAAACTCAAGACTACTTACATCTAGATTTATTTTCAAGTAAGCTATAAATGTCCATAAGGCATGGACATTTGGCATGAGCCACAGTTAATGGGATAGTCTGTTATTTGCACCAAAGATAATTTAAAGCTCCCTTCTCTGCTTCTGTTTCTGGAAGGTAGCGTGTTCCACCATGACAGCTCCGATCACGTGGTTCCTTTCTCAGTGCTCTGAAACGCCCTCTGGGATCCAGAATGCTGTTTTCTCCCTGGGCTCTTTCAGACATGGGGCAGTAAAAGCTTTCAGCTATTGCTAGCTCTGGGTCCCTCATCATCTTTAGTTGGTTTCTTCAACTCTTTGGACCCTTTTGTAAAGACACACATGATTGCACTCTAATTAAACTCTGTATATGCCATCTCCTTCCTCCCTGGACCCAGACTGCTAAAATGGATTCCCGTACACACTGACTTTTATTTTTTGATTCCACAATACTGATTGAGAATTTTCAAAAATAAGCAACTTAAAAGCTGCCAGAAAACATTGGATGGAGGATAGGTTCTAGGCTTGTATATTTTAATGGAAACAAACCAACCAAACATTTATTTTCTATGTTAGGTATAACTGAAGGTAGAATTTGAATTTCAGCAACAGGCATAAGAAAAAAAATGCAGAATACTTAGTACCATACCCTGTTTCATTATAATCTCATGTTCTTCATGTAGTAACATCTCTGAAACTTATTTTTTTTTTTTGGTTTAACTTGACTCAAAAAATGAGGACTGAATGTTTTATACTTGTAGTACTATAGTCCAACCAGGGCTTTCAATCTTTGACAATTATTGAAAGCCCTAGTTGGACTATGAATAATATAATCTTTCATACTAAAAAGTGCAATGCGTATCTTACTCTTCTGTTCTATGCTTTTTCATTAAAAAGTACTAGTTAAACCTTAATAAATAAATTTCATGGGCGTCTGATGGCTACTACTTATAGTAGTAGTATAAGTACTACTATACAATCTTGAGAAAGAGTAACAGAGCTGGAGAAATCATGCTCCCTGACTTCAGACCATACTGCAAAGATACAGTAATCAAAATAATATGGTATTGGCACAAAAACAGACATATAAATCAATGGAACACGATAGAGTGCCCAGAAGTAAACCTGTGCATTTATGGTCAGTTAATCTACAACAAAGGAGGCAAGAATATACAAAGGAGAAAAGACAGTCTCTTCAATAAGTGGTGCTGGGAAAACTGGACAGATACATGTAAAAGAATGAAATTAGAACATTCTCTAACACCATATATAAACATAAATTCAAAATAGATTAAAGACCTAAATGTAAGACCAGATACTATGAAACTCGTAGAGGAAAACATAGGCCAAACACTCTTTGACATAAACTGCAGCAAAAATTTTTGGATCCATCTCCTAAAGAAAACAAAAGCAAAAACAAATGGGACCTAATTAAACTTAAGAGCTCTTTCACAGTAAAGAAAAGCATTGATAAAATGAAAAGACAACCATGAAATGGGAGAAATTATTTACTAATGATATAACTGATACAGGATTAATAGCCAACATATATAAACAGTTCATACAACTCTACATCAAAATCAAAACAAAAAAAATCAAACAACCCAGTTAGGAAATGCAGAATGGAAGCATCAACAGGTCAATGGCCAAAGAAGATGTGGTAATACATACAATGGAATATTACTCATCCATAAAAGAGAATGCAGTTTTGCCATTTGCAGCAATAATGGATGGACTTAGAAATCATTATGCTAAGTGAAATAAGTCAGATGGAGAAAGGCCAATACTGTATATCACTTATATGTGGAATCTTAAAAATACTTAAAAAAACGAGTGAATATAACAAAAATATAGAGAACAAAGTAGTGGTTACCAGTGGGGTGGAAGGGGCAATACAGGAGTAGGGGAGAATAGGAGGTACAAACTCTTAGGTAGAAGATGGGCTACAAGGATGTATTGCAAACATGCGGAATATAAGCAATATTTTTGTAATAGCTATAAATGGAGCATAACCTTCAAAAACTGTATAAAAATAAAATAAAAAATATTCATCTTAAAGAGACATTGCTGAACATACAACTTTTTAATGAAAAGAATCTAAGCCCATGGCATCAAAGTGTGGTCTAGTGGAGAGGGTAACAAAAAATCAAACAGTGCAACTACCATTTGCACTGTTTAATAGTTTTAAAAGGATTTTCACATTTATTGATATAATTTAATAGCCAAAATAACCCAGTAATATGAGTAAAGCTCTCATTTCCATTCCTAAATGAGAACACCAGGACTCACAAGATTAAACAATTTGCTCAATGTTCACACTGACAGAAAACACAAGAGATTTTCACTTGCGGCTGCTGAACTCCTAATTCTGACTCTTCTAGGATAGCAGTAGGTGATCAGAATTAGCCCAAGCTGTAACTGAGAAAGTCAATAACCTCAGCTGTAAAACAGTAAAAACATTGCCTCTTTCACTTTGTCAGGAAACCTTGGAAAGTAGGTTGAGGTGTTGGATGTTTCCAACACTTGAAATTTTTATGAGAAAGTTAGTAGTAAGTTCTTATCAACATCAAACCTCTGCTGCTTTGACCTCTGTACATGCGCTGGGCCTATAATATTATTATTGTACTAGACTGAGCCTCTTCCTTTTGTTTCTCCAAATCCTACCCTCTTCTTTAATATTCAAAGTAAGTTCTTTCTCTCCTAAGAAGTTTTCCTGACCAACTCCTATCTACTCTGTCCCCTTATAGTTTTCTGAATTCTGCCATCACTTATGCACTACAATAGCATTTAGCACCTGATCATGGTGCTTTGTTATTTTGCTTTTGTATGTGCCAATCTTTTCTTCCTGATTAGACTACATGTTTTCTCAGAGAACGGATTTTCATGGCTCTGTCTTTCCCAGCCCTTAACATAATGTGCAACACCTACTTAGTGTGTTTAAGAAAATGGTTAACTGTTAATAAATGCCAGACTTGTTTTCATGCTCTGCTTGTTTTTTTTCCCTCTTCCTTTTTATGGTTTTCAAAAGTGAAGACAGGAGACAGAACATTTTTGAGCTATAAATCCTATTAAAAACAACCTTTAACACATACTAAGTTTTCATTAAATGGTTTATGAAAGGAATTAAAAGCTGAATGAAAGATAGAAAGGATAAGAACCAGCACAACTAAAATAGTAACAGGTTCTTTACCATTTGACATCTAAGGGGCAATTACATTACGTATCTTTCATACAGAATTGTAATAAATCAGATTAGATTATAACCATTAACAACAATAAACCTGTCAGAGATGAGAGAAGAGAGGAGAGTAGTAGGAAAATTCCATTTGCATTAACACTTTAGTGAGATTTTGGAAAATAACAAACCCATGATATGTTTGGGATTGTAATTTCCTCTTTCGGACAACTGCTTCAGAGCCACTCAGAAAAATATAGCCATTATTGGGTCAAAGTCCCAACGTCTCTTTTGAACCTAAGTTAGAGTTTTTTTTTTTCATTTATTTATTTTTTTGTCTTTTTGCCTTATCTAGGGCTGCACCCGCGGCATATGGAGGTTCCCAGGCTAGGGGTCTAACAGGAGCTGTAGCCGCCGGCCTGCGCCACAGCCACAGCAATGCGGAATCCGAGCCGCGTCTGCAACCTACACCACAGCTCACGGCAACGCCGGATCCTAACCCACTGAGCAAGGCCAGGGATCGAACCCGCAACCTCATGGTTCTTAGTCGGATTCGTTAACCACTGAGCCACGAAGGGAAGTCCAGGAGAGTTTTTTTTTTTTTCAAATGCCTGGATCAACAATCCTCATGAATAGACTAAAATTAAATAAAAGTAAACAAGTTGCACCAGCAACTATACAAACCATAGTTGAAGACATGTGGTTATTCACTGCGTGGTAAACACAGTAGAGTTAGAGTTTCAGGGGAAACAAAAGGGAAGGCATCAAAATAAGGAAGATTCTGGTCCTCCAAGAGCATTCTTTTTTGGAGGTTACATACGCTGTCATAAGAGTTGATTCAGATTTCTGGACACAGACAGGTAATACTCTAATCTAATACTATCTGAAGATGAGAAAATTTCTGTAGTGACTAAAAGATAAGTTATTAAATGGGGTGGAGAATACTATGGCATTAAACTGCTCTCTTTTAAGCCAGAACTTGCTGGATTCTGAATCAGTCCAAAGAACTTAGGCCCAGCCTTGGGTAACATATAGGACAGAGTTCCACCCTGTGCCTAGAGGCAGAGGTGATATTCACCTGTAATGTGCTGTCCAGACCCCTCCAATGAAAGATTTCTTGTTCCAGATGCTGGAGGTGCTTTTGGCCAACAGCCTTCAGTTCTCAGCTCCTTCCAGGGATTGCCTCAATGGCAGAGGGAGGCCTCCGTCCAGGGCAAGACCCTTCTCACATTCAGTGAGTGATCCACGTTGGGGAAGAACAGCCTGGCCACCTTGGCCCCATGGGAAACAACTATGAAGGCCATCCAGGTACTGAGCCCCGCATGGGGTCAGCTGAGGCTGTCCTGAGGCCCTTTCTGCACCTCAGCTTCCTGCTCTGCCCACTCCTGTTTCCTTTCCTTTCTGCAGGTACTAATTGATTTAGGAACACTCTTAACAAACATCCGATACTTTCACGATAGTTGGTAAAAAGCTACCAATTAAAGTTCCAAAGGGCTCCAACCATCTCCCCAGCTCCTTCCCTAGGACTTTATGAACTTTTTTATGATCCACGAACTAACAGGGGTAATGTCCAGCCTAGCACAGTCCTATTCTAGGATTCTATCCTGGTGCTCAGACCTGGTTCCTATCTGACTGCCCGTAAGATAGCTGTTACTCAATCTTTTGATTATGACCTTGGCCTATAGAAGCCAAATGGGTAGAAAACATGTTTGAAGCATCCTAAAGAGGGCAGGGAGGGTGGACAAGGAAAGAACATTGAACAGCTGAAAGGGGCAGCCTTGTCCAACTAGTCAAAGAAAGGACAGAAATAAGAATTTCTTTTGTTAAACCCTCCAAATTTTATATGATACCAATCAATCTGACTTTATAAAAATGTGCCTGGGTGACACAAAACATGCCCACCAGCTCAGTTGGTATGCCACATCACCCTAGGAGGCCAACTCCAATATGATGCTTGGTAGTTGGCTGGATTTTCTAATCTCTGTCTGATCTGCCATCTGTGGGAATGTGGAACCACTTTAATTTATGCCCCAAGTCAGAAGACCGGGCTAGGGTCAAGGAGTTTAACCTAAACCCATCTCAGATATAGTTGCTGCTTCCAATGAGGTATGTGATACTGACCCAGTCTGCACTAAAGCTACTGATCTCTTGCAGAATAGCTTCAGTCACTACCCCTGGCAGTGGTCACACAGAGAGCTCAATAACTCAACTTCATATTTTTTTCACACCGCAAAATTAAATAATCCAAGGCTCTGAAATTGTGCCAGATAATTTGATTTTAAATGAAAAGCTCCTGAGATGCCTGCACATA
The DNA here is from genome assembly GCA_004024745.2 of Catagonus wagneri. Taxonomy (NCBI): domain Eukaryota; kingdom Metazoa; phylum Chordata; class Mammalia; order Artiodactyla; family Tayassuidae; genus Catagonus; species Catagonus wagneri. The sequence continues at coordinate 15,216,405 of PVHT020000009.1, read as the reverse complement.
CTTTTCATATTTTACAGTCATATCTGCATACTCCACTGACATATCTGTTTTTGTAAGTTCTTCCTTTAAGATGTTCTTGAGCAATTTGTCCTTTAAAAAAAAAAAAAGTTGCTGTTTTTTTTGCCCACACCCACGGCATGAGGAAGTTCCCAAGCCAGGGAGACTGAATCCACAGCACAGCAGTGGCCCAAGCCACTGCAGTGACATGCTGGATTCTTAATCTGCTGTGCCATAGGAGAACTCTAGAAGGCACCTGGACAATATGGCAACATTCTATGTACCTTCATATTTCTTTTATCTGCCTCACTTTCTCTGCCAAGAACACCCACTCCATAACCTCTCCCCTCCCACTTCAGTGAGCAGTCTTCTCTAGTCATCATTAAAGATCCCATTCAAATCCTCCTTTCTTCACTTTTCTTTGATCCATTTCAGAGCTATAATAGTTTCTCCTTCATTTCTGTATACTAACTTACACTTAAATCCCTCAAAAAAAAATGTTACCCAGGTTGTCCTGGTGGAGTCCTTAGTGAGTATGTCACAGGGTTTCCCACTAGTACTAGACCTGAAATGGCAATCATTTCAATATCTCCTAATGTCATCACTATGCTCTCAGGGCCTCCCGGCCTCCTGGAAAACCTATGGATTGCACCATCCATTTCTGTGAATGAAACTGTCAACTATGGGTCCAGGAAGCCATTCAGGAAAACTCAGAATGACAGTTTTCACTCTGTTTTCCTTCAGAACGACAGCGTCCCCGGCCATTGGAAGAGACTTGGGAGCAGTAGTTGAAGGACCTAGTTACTAGTCTTTCCTAGACATTGCACTGGAACCATGGATGCCACTGCTGGCAGCTTTCTTGGCAGGACAGAGTACTTCTTCCAGGTTGTTCTTACCTAATGCTACACTGTAGTCAGCTCTCACCAGTTTATGGGAGTGAGCTGGTTGTCACATTATCAGAAGTTTTGAGAGTTGGTTATTCAACAAGTCACTTTAAAAATTAAATTACATCACCTTAAAATTAAATAAAAACAAATGTTATAAAGACTTAAATCCATCACTTCATAATTATTTTAAAACATTTAATTATCTATGATCTTGAGGTTATTGATGTCTGTTGTATCTGTCTGGTGGGAATACTATATAATGATGGACTGCTGTGCCTCTTTCCAATGCTATTTTCAGTCACCTTGTTATCTTGAAATTGAACATGATGGGAGTATTTATACCATGGAAATCAGCAGCTACTACAAGTCACTGCAGCCCCTCTCTCTTCTCACCATCAAGAGCAGTTGCTCAAAATTTACTAGCATTCCATAGCAAACAGTCTTTGCCAATCCGCCTTGACTGAACTCAACCAAGAGCCTGGAGCGGTCACCCTTTTCTAACCATCCTCCATCATGACGTTGCTGACCAGCCTCACAGTCTTACAGGTCGAAGTGGATCAGGTTACTAGGAGAGTGGAGTACAATGCTTAAGGGTCGCCCTTTTGGTTAGGCTGGTGAGCTGAGGGTTAAAGACTCTTTTGCTCAAGACTGGAAGCCCTACTGACTGACCTCCCAGAAAGAGAGTTAGATTTCCTGAAAAATTCTGTGCAAGAGTTCTTACCTGATGCTTAAGGCAATCGATTCTCTTCAGCCTGAAGGCTTGGAGCTCTGACACTTGATCATGCCAGGAGAGAGGCTCCCAGCAACCACAAACACAAAGCTGGTAGGATTAGGCTGGGAGCCAAAGTTCTGACATATATGTCTATGGTATCCTGGCTCCTGATCACATGGGGGTCGTTACTAGGGGGTCGTCAGGGGGTGCCGATGTGTCACTCATCGAGTAACTTAAAAGTTCTATAGTCTAAGGGCCCTGCAAGAACATCTATGTGCTGCCCTAGAATGTGAAAAGGCAAAGCAGCAGTTGCACATCTGCTTTTGTGGCTGTCTGCGTGGGTTTCCCTAGGACTACTGCTTCAGCCTCTGTGTGGAAAATTCTACTTTTCCTGGTTTGTAAGACCCTTTTACACATATTTCATTTTATCTATTTATTTACCTGTTTCTTTTCATTTTTCTCAGAGGTGGGGACCTATTTCATTTGCCTAAGAACATTTATGAGGCACCTACCATGTGCTACGTGGTGTGGTAGGCTCTGTACACAGTGATAAATAAAACAGATCTGATGAAACATCAGTACTCAGTGAGTTAATGCTAACTCTGCCAGGCTACAGAAACTGGCTGCAGGGCACTGATTGTTCTTCGTACTCTGACCTTCCATACTTGTGTTTAGAGAGCGCTTTCTACTTCTATATATACACCATCAGAACTTTCTCCTAATTAGCCTCTCAGCCTTTAATTCTCTACCTTCTTATTTATTTTAGAAACTGCAGTGAGAATCCTTACCTAACAGGAAACTGTTACTAGACTTTTCCACAGCTCCTATGTCAGCTGCCTCTTCAATCAAATGAAAACATAATAAAGCAATCAGCTCTGACACCGCAGGCAGACAGATCTCCTTACTGCCCTTAGGCTATCACTCACTCACTCCACAGCTGCATCTTTGTTACAGCCAATCTCCCACATAAAACACCCCGCCTTTTCAGCAACCCACTTCCTTTTCCTCCTAAGCTCCACTTAAGATTCATTTCATTAATGAAACCTTATACAGCTAACCCTGTTTGGTCTGCACTACTCCAGGTACTCCAACAATCCCTCTAAACTGGATCTCAGAGCTTTCTTTCTCATTCATTCATTCATTCCCCTTGGTGATTAAACAAACATACAATAAAACATATTAAGGAATATACACAATGAAACAAATTAAGAAAAATAAATTAGAACAAAGGAAAAATAAGATCCAAAGAATAAGACAATTTCAGGGAAATTTTCATATAGTAATAATGCCATAGACCCCTGAATAATAAATAAAATAAGCTGGATTTTCAGCTCTTGCCTTCCTGGTGGCCAAAGCAAACCAGAAAGCATAGTTGTGAGATTTGCAGTGGTTATATGATGAAAATACGCCAGATTCTGAAGAGAATCAGAGTTTTTACTACAGAATTTGGCATTTCTCCAATGGAGCACTATAAAAGGGAACAGTGTTTAATATCATTGCTAAGATTATTGTAAATCATTTCATAGTGCTACTTCTTATAAACTGAAGCCAAGATTATTGTAAATCATTTCATAGCGCTATTTCTTATAAACTGAAAATCAGCTGAAGCAATTCTCCAGCACAGGTAGTAAGAGTAGGCAATATCAAGTGGCTTAATGAATATATCCTAGATTCTACAAAATCTATATTTTCAGATTATTGTAGAAGCTTTGATAAATCAGAAATTAACATCATTTGGAGTTCTGGTTGTGGTTCAGTGGTAGTGAATCTGACTAGTATTTACAGGCCTTGCTCAGTGGGTTGAGGATTCAGCATTGCCGTGAGGTGTGGTGTAGGTTACCGATGTGACTCAGATCCTGCATTGCTGTGGCTGTGGTGTAGGCCAGCACCTTCAGCTCTGATTTAAACCCTAACCCAGAAACTTTCATATGCCACGGTGTGGCCCTAACAAGAAAAATTTAGCATCATTTATTAGTACTTATTTCAGACCATCAATTGTGAGTTTCTAGGGAATGTGTCATGAAAATATTCTATGCTGGTGGGTCAAGGTCCAAAATAGCATTATTATACTACTGAATTATTATTTGTCTCTTTCATGAATGTTACTGCACAGTTTTCCAGAGGCTACATGACATGTGATGATGTCATTGCTGTAATGGCCACAAGTTGTTTTAAACATTTCTGTTTTTTTTTTTTTTTTTTTTAAGGCCTGCACCTGCTGCATATGGAAGTTCCCATGCTAGGGGTCGAATTGGAGCTATAGGTGCCAGCCTACACTACAGCAACAGCAACTCAGGATCTGAGATGCATCTGTGACCTACACCACAGCTTAGGGCAATGCTAGATCCTTAACCCACTGAGGCCAGGGACTGAACCTGTGTCCTCATGGATACTAGTCAGATACATTACCACAGAGCCATAATGGGAACTCCCTCAGTTTTAATTTCTTACACAGTGAGTATCAAAGAAACCAAAGCTCTTTGCAGGACAGTGACCAAGACAGTGGAGCAGAAGAACACAAGCTCACCTTCTTTTAAAAGCATACCAAAATAACAATAATCTACAGAATAACCATTGCTGAAAAAGACTGGAACCTACCAGAAATGATCCTCCATAGCTAAAGATACAAAGAAGGAACCACAGTGAGATCGGTAGGAGTGGTGGACTCATAATATAATCAAATTCCATAACCCCCAAGGTGGGCCACCCACAAGCTGGAGAATAATTATATTGCAGAAGTTCTCCCACAGTATTTCTGAGCTCCATGTTAGGGCCCCCAGGAAGAGGAGCATGCAGAGCATTTGGCTTTGAAGGCCAGTAAGGCTTGATTTCAGGAGCTCCACAGGATTGGGGGGGAAGAGACTTCACTCTTAATGGGTTCATACCAAGTCTCATGTGCACTGAGACCAACAACAAAAACAGTAATTTGATATGAGCTTGGGCCAGACCTATCTGCTGGTCTTGGAAGGTTTCCTGGGAGGAGGGGCAGACGTGGCTCACCCTGGGAACACAGACACTGGTGGTAGATATGTCAGCCTCCTGGAAGCATACATTTGTCACCAAAACCTGGCCCCACCCAACAGCTTGTAGGCTCCAGTGCTAGGACACCTCAAGCCAAACAACAACTGGGTGGAGAGACAGCCCCACTCATCAGCAGAGAGGATGCCAAAAATCATCTTAAGCTCATGGTTGCCCATAAACACACCCGTAGACATGATCCTGCCCATCAGAGGACCAAGACCTAGCTCTGTCCACTGGGGGGCAAGCATCAGCCCCTCCTGCAAGGAAGCATTCCCAAGTCTCTAGACTACCTTTATTCACCAGGAAGCAGACACCAGAAACAAGAAAACTGTAGTCCTACAACATGTAGATCAAGGCACATATACAGGCCAGACACTACCTTAGGGCCAGCTGGCTCTTGGGTGGCAAGAGGGTAGTTACTGCTGTGATATATAGGATGTCTCCTACAGAAGGCTGCTTCTCCAAGGTTGAGAAACACAACAAACCTCCCACATACATAAAAATACAAATAGCAATTTAGAGAAAATGAGGCAACAAAAGAATATGTTTCAGAAGAAGGAATATGATAAAACCTCAGAAGAGCAACTAAGTGAAGTGGAAGTGGGTGATCTACCTGAGAAAGAGTTCAGAATTAATTGGTTGTAAATATGATCAAAGAACTTAGGAAAATGAATGCGTACCACTAGAAATCAGTTTTTAACAATGAATTAGAAACATAAAGAGCAAGCAAACAGAATTTAAGACTGCAATAACTGAAATGAAAAATACACCAAAAAGAATTAATAGTAGACTAAATGACACAGAAGAGTAAGTCAGTGAGCTTGAAGACAGAGCAATGGAAATCACTACCACTGAATAGAAAAAAGAAAAACGAATGAAAAGAAATGAGGATAGTCTAAGAGACTTCTGGGACAACATCAAACTAATATTTGCATTACAGGGATCCCAGAAGGAGCAGAGAGAAAGGGCCTGAAAAAATATTTGAAGAGATAATAGCCAAAAACTTCCCTAACATGGGAAAAGATAGTTAACCAAGTGCAGGAAGTGCAGAGAATCCCATAAAGGACTAACCCATGGAGGAACATACCAAGACACATTGTTATCAAAATGCCAAGACTCACATATAAAGAGAATATTAAAAACAATAAAATAAAAACAGCAAATAAGATACAAGCAAATTCCCATAAGGCTATTAGCTGATTTTTCAGCAGAAACTCTGCAGGTTAGAAGTGAGTAGCATGAAACACTTAAAATGATCATATAGAAAAACCTACAGTCAAGAATAATCTAATCAGCAAGCCCTCATTCAGACTGGGTGGAGAAATCAAAACCTTTACAGACAAGCAAAAGCAAAAAGAAGTCAACACCACAAATCTAGTTTTACAAGAAATGCTAAAGAAACTTTTCTAGGAGAAAGAGAAAAGGCCACAAATAGAAACAAGAAAATTACAAAATTGAAAAGTTCAATTGTAAAGGCCAATATACAACAAAGGTAGGAAATCATCCAAGCACAAAGCTAGTAGGGAGGTGAAAAGACAAAAGTAGTAAAATGATTTGTATCACCAATAAGCATTAAGGGATATCCAAAACAATTAGATATACAATATAAAATCAAAAACAGTAATCATGAGGTGAGGAGAGTACAAAAGCAGAGTATCTAAAATGTGCTTGACATTAAGAGATGATCATAAAGAAAGCAAGTATAGAGACTCCTATTTAAAGAAAAAAATTCAAAGTAACTACAAAACAAAAAAATATATAATAGATATACACACAAAAAGAAAAACAAATCCAAACATAACACTAAAGGGAGTCACCAAGAGAACAAAAGAAGAAAGGGAAAAAGGAGACCTACAAAAACAAATCCAAAACAATAAACAAAATGACAATAGGAACATACATACTGATAATTACCTTAAATGTAAATGGACTAAATGCTCCAAACAAAAGACACAGACTGGCAGAAAGGATATGTGAACTTAAGTTTGGCACTTGCCATTGACCTCTACATGGATTAAAACATGAGCCACTGCAGCTGCTGACCCAGAGCATACCCTGAGTAGACCTTGGGGTGGAGACCAGGAGTTAGTGCTCTGGAAAAAACTGGAAGAGCAGGTCTTCACATAGTTAGATATTTTTAGGAGAAGATTTTATGAGCCCACTTCTTGCATCTCCTCATCTCTATAAATACACTAAAATTCTTCATGGTGATGTTTGCTCCTTGTGACTAGTTGTCACCTTCACAAGACCAGCAGTAAACTTTGTGTGCATGGCTGCATGCGCCACCCTCTTCACCTTTATCACATATGTCCTAATATTTCCCCTTTCCTCTTTGGGGTGGTATTTCAGAGCTGTCTGGAATACTGCCTCCTTGGCTGCAGTTAAATTGACAAAACAAAAAGATGTCACAGCCATCTGTGAGTGCAGCCACTCCCAAGGGTGAGACTGTGAACCCTGAGGGAACTCAGGAAGGAAACAAAGAATAGTGGCCCCATAGCTGAAGTGCATATCAAAGGAGTGATTTCAGTAAGCCAGACCTTTGCATCTTCCCACAGAAATGCACTGAATTCCTTAACTTGAGCTATCTGGTCTTCTGTAATATTTTGTCCCTGCTACCTGCTGATATATTCTAGCTCCCCACCTTGCTGTCTCAGAGTGGTTCCTCAGGGCTACCTGAGATTCTGTCTCCTGGGCTTAACTTCTAATTTTGCCCCAAATAAAACTTTCAACTTTTAGGTTGTGCAATTTTTTTAAGTCAACTGGTAAAAAACAAGACTCATATATCTTCTGCCTACAAGAGACTCACTTCAGAGCTAGAGACACATACAGACTATAAGTGAGAGGATGGGAAAAGGTATTCCATGTAAACGGAAATCAAAAGAAAGCTGGAGTTCCAATACTTATATCACACAAAATACACTTTAAAATAAAGACTGCTACAAGAGACAAAGAAGGGCACTACATAATGATCAAAAGATGAATCCAAGAAGATATAACAACTATAAATATATATGCACCCAACATAGGAGGACATCAATGTGTAAGGCAAATGCTAACAACCATAAAAGGAGAAATCAACAGTAATGCACTAATGGGGTGGTGACTTTAACACTCCCACTAACATCAATGGAAAGGTAATCCAAGCAGAAAAACAATAAGAAAACACAGGCCTTAAAGGACACATTAGGCCAGATGGTCTTAATTGATATTTATAAACATTCCATCTGAAAACAGAATATACAGTCTTCTCAAGTGCACATGGAATATTCTCCAGGATGGATCACATGCTGGACCACAAAGCAAGCCTCAGTAAATTTAAGAAAACTGAAATCATATGAAGCATCTTTTCCAGTCACAATGCTCTAAGACTAGAAATTGACTACAACAAAAAGCTGCAAAAACCACAAACACATGGATTCTAAGCAATATGCTACTATAAAAGCAATGGATCACTGAAGAAATCAAAGATGAAACAAAAAACAAAACCTATGGGATGGAGCAAAAGCAATTCTTTATTATTATTATTTTTTGTCTTTTTGCTTTTTCCTAGGGCCGCACTCATGGCATATGGAGGTTTCCCAGACTAGGGGTCTAATCGGAGCTGTAGCCGCCGGCCTATGCCAGGGCCACAGCAACACAGGATCCAAGCTGCATCTGCAACCTACACCACAGCTCGCAGCAACACCAGATCCTTAACGCACTGAGCAAGGCCAGGGATAGAACCCACAACCCTCATGGTTTCTAGTCGGATTCGTTAACCACTGAGCCACGAAAGGAACTCCACAAAAGCAATTCTAAGAGGGAAGTTTATAGCTATAGAAGATTACTTCAGGAAACAAGAAAAGTGTCAAACGAAAAATGAACTTTACACCTAAAGCAACTGTAGAAAGAAGAATGAACAAAACCTACAGTTAGTAGAAAAAAATCATAAAGGTCAGAGCAGAAATAAATGAAATAGAGACTAAAAAAAAATAGAAAAGAACAGTGAAACTAAAAGCTGGTTCTTTTAAGAGATAGACAAAATTGACAAATCTTTAGCCAGACTCATCAAGAAAAAAAAAAAAAGAGGGCCCAAATCAGTAAAATAAAAAATGAAAAGGAAGTTACGACCAACAGCATAGAAATACAAAGAACCATAAGAGACTACTATGAGCAACTATATGCCAATAAAATGGAGAACCTAGAAGAAATGGACAAATTCTTAAAAAGGTAAAATCTCCCAAGACTGACCCATGGAGAAATAGAAAATATGAATAAACTAATTATCAGTACTGAAACTGAATCAGTAATTAAAAACTCCTAAGTAAAAGCCCAGGACTAGATGGCTTCAGAGGTAAATTATACCAAACGTTTAGAGGAGAGTTAACATCTGTCCTTCTGAAACTATTCAAAAAAATTGTAAAAGGACAATTCTGAACTTATTCTATGAGCAACCATCACGGTGATACAAAAACCAGACAAAGATATCACACAAAAAAGAAAATCACAGGCCATTACTGCTGTTGAACATAGCTGTAAAAATCTTCAACAAAATACTAGCGAACCAAATCTAACAATACATTAAAAGAATCATACATCTTGATCAAGTAGGATTGATTCCAGGGATACCAAGATTTTTCAAAATCTGTAAATCAATCAGTTTGATACACCACATCGATAAGTTGGTTAACTTATGATAATCTCAAGGGAAGCAGAAAAAGCCTTTCATAAAATTCAATATCCATTTATGATTAAAAACTCCAGGAAGTGGGCAGAGAGGGAACATAACTCAACATTATAAAAGCTACATATAACAAACCTACAGCTAGTATTATACTTGATGAAAAGCTGGAAGTATTTCTGCTAAGATCAGGAACAAGAAAAGGATGCCCATTCTCTCCACTTTTATTCAATATAGTTTTGGAATTCCTAGCCACAGCAATAAGAGAAGAAAAATAAAAGGAGTCCAAATTGGAAAAGTAGTAAAACTGTCACTACTTACAGATGACATGACACTATACATAGAAAATCCTGAAGATGCTACCAGAAAACTACTAGAGCTCATTAATGAATTCAAAAAAGTTGCAAGATACATGATTAACATATATAAATCCTTTGCATTTGTGTATGAAATATCAGAAAGAGAAATTAAGGAAATAATCCCATTTACCTTATCATTAAAAGAATAAAATACATGAGAATAAACTTAACCATGGAGGCAAAAGATTGGTACTTTGAAAACTACAAGATACTGATGAAAGAAACTGAAGATGACATAAACAGATTAAAAGATAGCCCATGCTCTTAGATTGGAAGAATCATTAACTGCTGATGATGACAATACTACCCTAGGCAATCTAAAGGTTCAATGCAATCCCTATCAAATTACCAATGGCATTTTTCACAGAACTAGAACAAAAATTTTTAAATTTGTATGGAAACACAAAAATCCTGAATAGCCAAAACAATCTTGAGAATGAAGAAACAGAGCTGGAGGAATCAAAATCCCTGACTTTAGACTAGACTACAAGGCTATAGTCGTCAAGCAGTATGGTACTGGCACAAAAACAGACACAGAAATCAATGGAACAGGATAGAAAGCCCAGAAATAAAGCCATGCACTTATGGTCAATTAATCTATGATAAAAGAGGCAAGAATACACAATGGAGAAAAGACAGTTTTTTCAATAAGTGATGCTAGGAAAACTGGACAGCTACATATAAAAGAACAAAATTAGAACATTCCCTAACACCCTATGTAAAAATAAACTCAAAAAATATATTAGAGACCTAAACGTAAGATCAGATACTATAAAACTCCTAGAGGAAAGCACAGAACACTCTTTGAGATCAATTGCAGCAATTATCTTTATAGATCTATCTCCTCTAAAGTAATGGAAATAAAAGTAAAAATTTTAAAAATGGGACCTAATTAACCTTATAGCTTTCACATAGCAAAAGAAACCATAAGCAAAACAAAAAGACACCCTACAGAACAGTAGAAAATATTTTCAATTCATGCAACTGACAAGGGATTAATTTCCAAAATACACAAACTCATACAGATTAATATTAAATAAAACAACCCCATAAAACAAGGGCAGAAGACCTAAATAGACATTATTCCAAAGAAAACATACAGATGGCCCACAGCACACGAAAAGATGCTCAATATCACTAATTACTAAAGAAATTTAAATCAAAACTACAATGAGAAATACCTCACATGGGTCAGAATGGCCATAATCAAAAACCCTACAGGAGTTCCCTCCGTGGCTCAGTGGTTAACGAATTCGACTAAGAACCATGAGGTTGCGGGTTCGATCCCTGGCCTTGCTCAGTGGGTTAAGGATCCGGCGTTGCCGTGAGCTGTGGTGAAGGTTGCAGACACGGCTCGGATCCTGCGTTGCTGTGGCGAAGGCCGGCCGCTACAGCTCCTGTTAGACCCCTAACCTGGGAGCCTCCATATGCCGCAGGTGTGGCTCTACATAAAGGTAAAAAGACAAAAAAAAAAAAACCCTACAAATATGAGAGGATGTGGAAAAAAAGGAACCCTCCTACACGGCTGGTGGTAATGTAAATTCGTGCAGCCATTCCGGAGAACAGCATGGATGTTCCTTAAAAAACTAGAGTTACTATATGATCCTGCAATCACACTCCTGGGCATATATCCTAATTTGAAAAGATACAGGCGCCCCAATGTTCACAGCAGCACTATTTACAATAGCCAAGACAGGGACATGTCATCAGCAGATGAATGTCAATGAAAGAAACTGTAGTACGCATATACACACAGTAATAACATTCGGCCATAAAAAAAACAAGATAATGCCATTTGTAGCAACATAGCTGGACCTAAAAATTATCAATATTAAGTGAACTCAGAGAAAGACAAGTATCATAGGATGTCACTTATATGTTGAATCTAAAAAATGATACCAAGGAACTTAACAAAAACAGACTCCCCGACATAGAAAACAAACTTATGGTTACCAAAGGCTGAAGTGGGGAGAGAGGGATAAATTAAGATTTGGGGATTAAAATGTATACACTCTGATATATCAAATAGGTGAACAACAGGATTTGCTCTATAGCACAGGAAACTATACTCGATATCTTGTAACAACCTATAATGGAAAAGAATCTGAAAACAATATAGGTAGATAACTAAGTCACTTTGCTGTGCACTTGAAACTAACACAACATTGTAAAGTAGCTACAATTAAAAATTAAAAAACACCCCAAACCCTCAAAGGCTCTTTGGGTAACAATAATTTGGAAGAATATATGCCAGGGCCGAGAGACACAAAACTCAGGGAATGCAATTTTATCACACAGGTACCAAGTAATAACAGAAAAGTGTTTAAAAAAGTTATAGTGCCTATACTCTAGGACCTATTGTTACTAAAGTGAGTATTCTCAAGAGTCCACAGCTGGCATTGCTACCTCAGTAGCTTGGGGTAAAAAACATCTGCTTTATTTAAAAATAGTACTGATCATGACATTATTCTAATAAAATATGCAGTGTTAGTCTTTATATTTTAAGGAAGATGAAAGGGACACATGTGAGAGAAGAGCTAACAAAAGTGGTAAGGTTTAGGGTTATTTAATCCAAAACAGTGATTCCCAAGCTAAGCAGTGAGAGTAAGCATGGGATGTGGGGTCATCTGGATCTGTGAAGACATGTCACCTCCAAGGACTGCCTTACTTCGATAATGAACAGTTCAACGAGGAGATATGAGGGCTACAGAAATTGACGTTAGATGGGGATCACATTTGAAAAGTCTAGGAACTTCTGATCTTGAAGAAAAGAAAGCTAAAGTCATAGAACATAAATTTGAGGCATGCAATATTTTCATGGCAATTTGCTGACAAAATGTTGAAAAAATTCTGGCCATGACAACATGCTTATCACTCATGAAGAGCCATTTAGGTTATTTACACAGGAAAATTCTCCAGTGCAAAGGTTTCCAAATAGAACCTCTAGCTTGGGGACTGCAAGGGATTTCTTCCAACATTCTAAGGCTAAGCCAGATGCAGTCTTGGGTGGGCGCTGGTAGGAGGGAAGCTGACCTAGATAAATGACCCCTGAGTCTAAGCTTCTCTTTATTGTCTGGGACCCTTCGCATCCTTGAATTTCAAAACTGCTTCAGAAACCAGCCGCTGAATTCCCAATGAGGAAAAGCTGTCACTATTTCAGAGCCTCAATAATGGTTATCGGCCTACTCAATTCAAAATAGGAAGTGGGGTCTGGATCAAGAATCTGAAATCACCTTCTATTTCCAGCAAAGGGAATTCCCCCACAAGCGGAAAATGTGTGTGATCTCTCTTGGGGCCTCACTTTAAATTCCTGGCTCAGGCACGACATTCTAGCACATGGTCTTCAGAAATACCCTTAGCAGGGACTGCGTCTTTCATGGCCCTTAAAGCACAGGTGGGCCCTCTTAGGAGGCAAGCTCTACCAAGGTAGAGTTCAGGATCCAATGAGGGAAGAGAGACTGAAATACCAGTGCCTCAGTTGTCTTCTGCACTTTGAATATAGGCAGGGCCTTATACATGAATCTATCTATCTATCTATCTATCTATCTATCTATCTATATATATATATATATATTCTAGAGAACATATAAATATTATCTACATTATATATAGACATGTTCACCAAATCAGTTGAACATATTTGTTTATGCAAAAATCATTATTTTGACACCAATACTGATACATAAGAGCTTCTAAGAGACAGCTCCCCCTGGCTTAACTCCGCACCCTAAGGAAAATATAGAAAGCAAAAGGCAAAATAAAACAAAAAATCCCAAAACGATATCAACTTCATTAAATAAGTATTTACTAAGCATCCTACTTTATACAAAGCACATTGCTAGATGCTATGCAGACCAATGAGATATGGTATCTGAGACTAGACTTTCGTATCTGAGGAAATAACATGGAAGCACAGAGCTGAAAAATTAAGTCCAATACTGATTTCTACAAATGCCTTTGAATTATCTACTGTTTTGTAACAATAAACAATGTTTGCATAATTAGCATTTCATGACTAACATCCCCATCATTCATTGCTTCTAAACTACAAATTTACAATAGAACTTTAAAGGTAAAGGCCAGATTTTCCACTTGGAAACTGCTTGGCTTTCATGGAGAAACCATGTCCTTCTGGTTGTTGGCCTAGAGGGCCACTACTGCCCCTTTCTAACTAACCAGACTAAGCAATCTCTCTTCACTAATTCACCCACTTGACTTAACTTCATATTCTTTGGTGAATAGAAGCCTTCTAAAGTTGTACAACTCCACATCTAAGGAAGTCAAGGAATATCTTCAGTTCAATTATAAACTTGGTTTAACAACCTGAAATAAACTAGTAGCCCATGAAATACTTTTTAGTTTTCTCTGAGTTTTGTCAAGGGAGTAAATATGTTTTCAAAGACATGATAACAGAAGTCTACATTTTTAAAAAGAAAATATGGGGAGCTGGATTATGTGTTCACTCACTGAGCATGACCTGAGGGAAGAACGCCTTGGGTCACCAAAATGTCCACATCAGCTGATGCAGGACAAAAGCAATTGCACCATTAGAGATTTATTCATCTGGATGAATCATGGTCCCCTCTTAAAATGCCTGTACCCCCGAGGAAGTTGTCACATTCAGAACACTCAGCTGGTCAAACACCTTGACATAAATTTTTTTATCTGATTTTTCCACGGGCCATCAGGTTGGGGCACAGGAAGTTCATGTCTTGGCTATTGTAAATAGTGCTGCTATGAACATTGGGGTGCCCATATCTTTTCAAATTAGAGTTATCTCATCAACAGATGGGGCACATTCAAATAGGTTTTGAGGTAGAAGAAAAAAAGGCCAAAGTCTGGCGCTCTTTTGGAGGGGCAGGCCTGTTAGGGATGGTAAAGGGACACCCTGGTGGTGGGGGCAGTGGGAGGGCACTAAGTCAGGTGGGCGTGGCGTCTGTGAGAGATGAGAGAGAGGGAGTCTCAAAGAACGATGGGGGATTCAGATGCAGGAGACAGCCTGGCCAACTGCGCAGTTCTCCCTAGAGGGCGCATCTGAGATTTAGTGCAACAGTCTTGACACGGTTTCCCCAGCCCTAAAGGAGAGGGAGGACACTGGGGGATAAAGGGAAATACCAGTTCTCAAGCCCCACTAGCCCTCCCTTCAGCTGCAGCTATAAGAACATCGACCTCGTGATCAAAGTGGAACAACTCCCCAAAAAGCCAAAGGTTCTATCCACTGGTTCTAAAGGAGAAAACCGGTCTAGGAAATGACAGAACACAGTCCATGAGAGCCATCTACCTCCAATGGGGTCAAAAGTTCACTTCCTGACTGGAGTTGCTGTCACCCCTTTGACCTAACATGGAAGGTCTGCCCCGTTGCTGGGCATCCTGAGTGCTGTCGACAGCCTGCACAGCTCCCGCAGACACCTTCTGACAATGTTACAGCTGTTTCCTCGCTGCCAAAACTGCTTCAACTTGCAGGGATCCCTGCATGCTTTTAAATTGGGACTGGGAGCCACAGCAAATGTAGATGATTCAGCTTAAGTGTTTTTCATTGTGATTGCAGAACTGTACATTTGCCTAATGTGGAATGCTTCCACCCAGAGTTCCCTTTTACAGTCTGTGAGGTGGGTGGCCAACAGGGAGTTCCTCTCTGTGCAGATTTTACTGTGCTGAACTGAAAAACCATTTGCTAGGCTTACAGCATGGAAATCAACCATAGTCTCTGCAACACACACACAGCTGTATAAAGAAATCCAATAGGGAAAGGCAAGTAGTCACTTCACTCCCATACTTCCTGTGAACAGCCAGGCCAGCTCTTGGCATACACACTGGGACCCAGACCCTGCAAACTCTTTAGCGTTCCAATGCATGTGCTTATTGTTAGGAGTAACACTGCTTCTTAACAGCAAAATGATCTATTTCTAATGTAGGTTTATAGTCTCCTTTCCCATAGCAGAGTTTAAGCAGAAAAAACCTAGGGACAACTAGTTCTAACGGAAAACTTGCTGACATTCTGTAGCTAGTTTGCAGTCTGAATACGTGGCAAAGCCTGACGCTCTGTGGTTGCTTTCAGGGGGACAGTGGCTCTGGAGTACTGAATCTGTTTCCATTTCCTTGATCACATCTCTTGATCACATGCTGCCAACATAGCAGTCTTCCCCATACTAAAAATCAACGTGCAAGGGAAGGAAGAAAACTAAAAGGTACCATGTTTGGTAGCTGAGTAGAAAACACTCATCTGAAAATCCTTCCTCACAGAAACACTTCTTCATCCTTTCTGATTTTAATCTTAAGCCTCTTTTAATGGGTACAGATAGACTCTTCTGCAATCTTTTTATGATTTTTGAAGCATTGCGTTAGAGTAGAAGTTATTATTTTGAAGTTATTATTAATAAGTAGAGCTTATTATTTTGACTAAGTGCTTGGTTATGTGTTCAGAACAGAAAAGTGTAGATGGACTGGCCAGCTGCAATTGAGGGCAGCGAGCAACCATTCCTCATCTATTCTCACCTTCTCATATGTCTCCCTCATCATCTTCAGGGAAACTAGGATGATGCCAGGCACACAGCATGCTCTCAATAAACATCGATGAAAGAATGAATGAAATAACTGGTTAACCATTGCCTTTCCCTTCCCCAGCTTCCCAGTGACACCCCACTGACCCACAGGGGCCCAGAGCCATTCATGTATTTTCGCCCCCAGACGGCCCTCTATGGCTCTGAATTTCTTGCCGCAACACCCCTCCCACCCAAACTTAATGGTCTTGAGTTTCACTGCATCTTACCAAGTACTGGTACAAAATCTGATAATTTGCTACATTTAGATTGTAATTTTGAGACTTGTTGCTTACTCCAAGAATAATAACTCAGAGGAAACATCACCATGTCAAATTACACCTCACAGATGGGTGGCCTCTCAATCACATGTAGCACAGATGACCTTTAAATATTCAAGATGCACTGAAAGACAGAGGCCAAGTTAATAAGAAAATAAACGTGTGCGTGTGTGTGTTTATACACACACACATATATGCACACAGAGGGAGACTAAAGAAAAATTTTTTAAAAAGCCTGTGCAATAGTCAATAGTTCATAACCTTTACCCTTAAAAGGTAAAGCTCTAGATTGAGATAAATTTTGCCTCTTCTCAAAAAAACTCTAAAATACTATGAGAACAACATGAACAGATGATTCAACTCAGGGAACAAAGGAAAAGCAGAAGGAAACTCCTATAGAATTTTTGTCTTTTCAAAGGTAATAACATGAAGACTGGAGAGTATAGAGTAAATGTAGTTAATAAAACTGAAGTCTAAAAAGCCAATGGAACAATAAACATAATCCTAAAGCTAATCATGAGTTCAAAATGTTCAAGATCAGATGAGTTTTATCACAGATCCTAAAAACATAAACTGACCAACAAACAACTGGTTATTTCTGGGGATTTTTCAGAGGACAGAAATAGATATCTGAGTGTTTGAATAAAAGGGTAGATTCTTACATCTGTGCCTTTAACTTCAATCCCCAGCAAGATCCTAGAAAGAATTGTTAGTTTCTGAGCATCTAGAAAGGAAACCATGGGTCATTTGGAACCAGCGTGGATTCACTAAGAACAAATCACTACGGGAAATGTACTTCATTTCCTCTCATGAAAGGATTTTCTGACTGTTATTTAGGAGAGTGTTGTTCATCAAATGTTTCTCAAGTTCAGTGAGGGAAAGGATGTAGCCTCTTATTACATGTTGTGAGGAGAATCTATTACTGCGGCTTGAACAATTATAAAGTGAGTTCATTGCTAGTTAAACAAGTGATCCAAGAAGTGAACTACAGAATCCTGAGGGGCATGACCTTCATGGGCTGGTTGCTAGATTTTAAATTTGGTTTTGTTATAAGGACGTTGGCAGAAGACCCCCAAAAGGAGAGCATGCATATGAATCTGTCAAGTCCATGGATGAAAGAAAACCGGAAACTCTGTTACGGAGGAAAAAAGAAGAGCAGGGTTTCCAATTTAACAGATCTCATTAGATTCAACCAATGGCCTATGAATAAAAATTCTCCAAAATTAATTTGGACAAAATGTAAAGTCCTGAGTTTCAATCTGAAATTCTCTTGCAAAAGCAGAGGTCACTCCTTATCACCCTGCGTCACTGCCTGACCTCCAGCTGACAAAGCCTGTGCCCTCATGGAAGCTTCCTGATTCCCTGAGAAGATGTATCGGTAGGATCTGACTCAGGGCATCACTCTGATTTTGAAAATGAGATTCAAAGCAGACAGCAAATTATGATAATTTTAAACAACACCCACTTGAATACTGAAAATCTCAGTGTCTCTGTCTGACTCAGTCCTCTCTGGCAAAGACAGATATCCAGGCAAGGAGAAAAGACAAGTTCATTACTCACGGCTCAGAAGATTGGCCCTGAGCCAATGGGTTACACTTCCAGGAGATTATAACTCACGGGGAGGGGTAGACATATACCCACAGGGCATGGTGAAGGTGGAGGTAGGGTAGGGTGGGAAGAAGAAGTGATGCTGGACTAGGAACAGCCCCGGGGAAGGTACACGGCCCCATCTGTCTAAGTGTCTCATCTTTTTTTTTTCCTTTTTTTTTCCTAGGGCCACACCCACAGCATATGGAAGTTCCAGGCTAGGGGTCAAATCGGAGCTGTAGCCTCTGTCCTACACCACAGCCACAGAAATGCCAGATCTGAGCCACGTCTGCAACCTACACCACAGCTCACGGAAATGCTGGATCCCCGACCCACTGAGTGAGCCCAGGGATCGAACACGTATCCTCTTGGATACTCGTCGGATTTGTTTCCATTGTGCCACAACGGGAACTCCATAAGTGTCTCATCTTGTTCTTTAATTAGCTGTGGTCTTCCTGTACCAGGGAAAGGGTCTGTGAGAAGAACAAGTCTTTTGTTTCTTAAAAACAAAACTAAAAACCCAACCAAACAAAAAAAGCCTCAAAACAACAACAAAAGATACCCGCCAAAGTTCACATCCCCAAACTAAAAGAGAAAGGAGCAAACAAACCCTTTGCCACTAAACAGGAAGACCAGGCAGTTGTGTTTGTACAAGGCTCCCAGGGAGGAGGGGTCAAGCCTGGTGATAAGCTTCCAGCCTCTGAGTGGCTTCCAGCCTCTGAGTGGCTTTCCCTGACCCTCCGGCGGCGTTGGGAGTTCTGGGCCAGCATTCTGATCCCTTCTGCCTTTAACAAGGGAAAAGCAAAACAAACCCAAACACAGGAAGAAGGAAAGAAAACACTTGTCCGGGGTTTCTGATCTCCTTTTCCCGTCCTTTCTCCTGTCTTTAGTCCATCCATCCTCCTTCGACAGACAGTGCTTCAGCTGGAGGAGGAGGACACCATTTTAATAAGATCCCTAGATATTCCAGATTCTGCAGCATCCAAATCTTAGATCATCCTCAGAAGAACACAATGCCTTCACGGGTTTTGTTTCTTGCTTTCGTTTTGTTTTCATCTGCTTGCTTGTTTTGAAATTATATACACGTCTTTCAATGTACTCCAAACAAAAGCAAGCCTGCTTTAAAATGCTAACTGCCAAATACATAAAACATTTTGATAAACAAAAAGAAGCCCATGTGGAGTTAATTTTATTCGGGGAGCGCATTTGTTTTTAGTGTGTTACCACTTTGGGGTTCATTATTAGAAATGCAGCCTCCTCAAGTCTCAGACCACAACTCTGTATTTTGACCTCTTCCCTCTCCCCTTTCCATGTTATTTATAAACCATTTCTCCAACAAACCTATCCGTGATACCCAGTGCCACGTGTTTGGGCTTTTTTTAGTCATATATTTTGCACCTTCATTCAGCTTTGGCTGGAATCCCGGCCCTCTGGCTCAGATGTACTTCAGGCCTGGCAAGAAGGGCCCTTTGAGGTCAGTGGGGCCTCGGTGAGGAGGGGTGAGGATCAGGAATTCTGGAAAGACACACAGGCGCTGGAGGCCTGAGGAATAAACCTGCTCTTTGGTTTGGATTTCCATTATGCTCCCTTGAGTTATCACCCATACAAAACACAGAAATTAAAACCAAGACAAGTGGGCTCTGCAGGGAAAACTTCTCTCTTAAAAGCGTAACGCCATGTTCTCCATGCTCATCCTTTAGATCTAACTGTCCTATCTGATCATCAAGACAATCAAAAGGTTAAACCCATTTCTTAAGAAATGAGCTTTCCTCTGTCATAAAATGACTACATGATAGTCACTTTGGCTGAAAGGTACACTTGATTAGGACAAAGCTGCATGCCCTCCACAGCACGCATCTTTTCTACACATTTTTGCTGAAAATTCTTAAGTTGGAAGAGAAACAGGAGGCGGGATGGATTCACAAGTGAGCAAAATGAGGAATTCCCCTTGTGGCGCAGCGGAAACGAATACAACCAGTAATCATGAGGTTGCAGGTTCGATCCCTGGCCTCGCTCAGGGGGTTAAGGATCTGGTGTTGCCATGATCTATGGTGTAAGTCATAGACACGGCTTGGATCCTGCGTTGCTGTGGCTGTGGTGTAGGCCGCCAGCTATAGCTCAGATTTGACCCCTAGCTTGGGAACCTCCATATGCCATGGGTGCGGCCCTAAAAAACAAACAAACAAGTGAGCCAAGAGGTTCACAGAGGGGGAAGGGAAGAGAACATGATCAATATCCACCAAACCACACAACTTCTGGGTTCTTTTTCTTTAGTTTCAGAACAGTAAGAACTTATACCTATGGGACATTTATGTGCCATGTAGGTTTTAAGTTCTTTGCATGTATTAACTTATTTAATCCTCACACTAACCCTGCATGCCAGGCACTATTACTATCCTCTCTCGCGCATGGAAGCTAAGGCACAGAGAGGTGAGGTAACTTCCCTGAGGTCACACAGCTTCCAAGTAGTAGAGGGAGGATTCCCATCCAGTCTGTTCTTGGAACAGCTCTCTGTTCAGCGGCTCCGGGTTTCCAGCCCCTGTAACACTATGGGCTTAGATAGCATTCACTCCCCTCTCTTTCAGCCTTACAACACCCCCACCTCCGCCGCTGCTTCTAGTTTGTTACAGGGATTACATATATTACTAAATAAACATAACATTTACTGTTTAGTATTTTATTTATCAAAAATTTTTGGAATTCTGAAACTCCAAAAGGGTCAAAATTCGGAGGATAAGTTTTCTTAAATTTTGACTTTAAATAAGTTAGCTGTGAGAACATTAACAAGCTAAAAAAGAGTGCAGCAAAAGGAGCCAGGAGGATGTGTGACTGTCCTCCTTACAGCCTGCAAGCTCATCAGTGCTCAGCTAAGGAAGGAAGCACAGAGAGTCCTCTGGAACACCGCAGGGGTGGGGTTCGGACAACAACACAGGGCCTGCAGTTCAGCCTCCAGCTGTCTAGCCGATGTACCTTCCAGCAGAAAACCTGAACTCACAACAAAACCAAATTCAGTGACAAAGATGTCATTACAGGGGAATATCTGTTTGATAAAAGACTTAGTATAGGATCCCTTTAACTATGCCAGTTTAAGTGTCTCTTTACAGGCTAGATATGAACTAGAGAAACTGCAGCTCGAAGGAATCCTCTCGTTGAGTACCTATCAGAAAGGAAGGCAAGGCATCATTCATACAAGTTGGAGGAATGAGACTCAACTGATGACTATCTAATTTTAATTAACACAGTTTCCCTTTAACTATTCAGAGGCTTCAATCCTAGGGCCCAGATGAGGGTACAGCTCACAGAGCTGGAAGACCCCCGGGAATCCTTCAGATGAGCCCACTCAATTAATTATATGTGATACAACCCCGGTTTTATGAGGTTCATTGAATTTTTCTTACCTGGCCAAGGAAGAAAATATTTAAAATGACAGGAAGGTAGGAAACTGGAATCCAGATCCTAAGTATTGTTCTTTCTACACTATACTGTTCTCACACAGAGTAAAGCGTGGGTCGAGGGACTCAAAGTAAATCCCCCTATGTACACAGAGCTGTGTTTTCTACCATCACAGGGAAAAGGGCAGTTCGGGCGCGCGCGTGTGTGTGTGTGCGCGCGCGCGCACACGTTCCAGTTAAGTTAAATACGTTGTATGAAGTATTCCAATAATAAAGATATACAACAGTAAGAAAACTCAAGTGAAATCTTCTATTGTTTACGTTGCCTAAGGAAAAAAATTAACAGATCACTAACCAAGATACCAACAACAAGGATGAAAGAAGAGTGAAAAACTGCTACCACCACAAAAAGGGAACATTCACTCAGGCTGGTAGAGCAATCATGCAGGGTCCTGTGGGGATGGATGGACAAGGACACGCACACACACACACACGTGTACACACACACAGAATTTACATAGTGTTTGGCATCTGAGTTTTACGCTGCTGGTTAATACTGGTAACTACTTAGTGTCCTCAAAGCTTGCAGGGGTATATGGTATTTACCCTGTGATATCCAGTCTCAAATTTCCAACACTTTTGTCTTTTTGCCTTTTTTTAGGGCTGCACTCGCAGCATATGGATATTCCCAGGCTAGGGGTCTAATTGGGGCTGTAGCCGTCGGCCTTCGCCACAGTCACAGCCACATGGGATCCAAGCTGCGTCTGCAAACTACACCACAGCTCACAGCAATGCCAGATCCTTAACCCAATGAGCGAGGCCAGGTATCGAACCCGCAACCTCATGGTTCCCAGTCGGATTCACTAACTACTGAGCCACGATGGGAATTCCAAATTTCCAACAGTTTTGTGGCTTCTTCTGTCCTCACCTCCTACCCAAACTCACCCACCTGCCAAGGTCCTTTGTTAAACAATTCTGGGTGTCAGAGTATTAAAACGAGGAGCTGAGGACAGTGCAGAGGTACACTGATTATTAAACATTCACGAAAGGAAATGATGAATGATGTTACTATGACTATAGCACCGTAAAATCAATCATTTACTATGAAAGTTTTTTTATGCCTTTCTAAGTAGTGCATACGCCGTTGCTGGAAGGCAGCATAGCGTGTTAAAGGAACACATGGGGGCTTCTCCATTAGCTGGACCTGAGTTCTAGTCCTAGCTCTGACCCTTGTTGGCTGACAAACCACAATCTTCTAGAACTCTCTTAACCTCAATGCCTCCTGCGCAAAAGAGGACCACCACAGGAACCTCACAGGGTCTTGGACGGATGCAAGGTGGGCTTAAGTGCTTAAGTGTCCTCTACACTTTATGCTGTTAATGCTGCGTTCACGCCCATCCCTTTAATGTGGTGACTGGAAATTTGTAAAATGTATTAATTTTATAAATACCCTTTCATTGTTGGCAAAATTTAAAAAATCCAAAGGTTGGGGGAGGTAGGGAGGAACCAATATCTTTGACAAGAGGTGGAATTTGGGTAAATGATAGAAGAAAGGGGGGAAAAGGAAGCAAAACTATCCTAAGGATAATCTTCTCCAGGTCGATCTCTAAAACTTGGAAAAAAGACCCATAGATAGATGCCGGGATCTTTATAAAGCTCTACTCTAAAAGTAAGTTGCATGCAAACTGTCTCCTCAGCTTGAGGCCATCTAATGATTCCTCCCATAGTTGTGGTCGTCGCTGCCTCTCTGGGACTCAACAGCTCAGACTGGCCAACTGCTGGCAGCTCCCATTTCAACATCTTGCTGCTTGTCAGCACCTCCACTAGAGGGCAGCAGGGGGAAGGGAGAGGAAGTCCAAATGGATCAACATCAATGCTTGGCAGTAGCAGCTGTCAAGGTGGGGTGCCAAGTAATGGGGGTGCATGGGGGCAAGTCAACTGAGTGGAAAAGATGAGAGCCTGAATGATTAGTGGTTTTCCATTTCTAAGTGATGCCAGGGATGGAAGGAGAAAGAACTCAGCACTGTAGGAAGCTGGAACGAGGTTTTCCAAACCGGCTAATCTTCAGATTCATGTTTGGAATTTTCCTAAAACACATACACACAGACATATAACATGCAAGCAGACAAGCTCCAAGGCACTGCTCTAGGGCTTCTGCATCAGAATCTGTAGGTATGGAGCTTATGAATCTATTTTTCAAAAAATTCCCAGCTTATTCTGAGTAAGAGCCAAAGTTCGTCTCATAAGCATGTCTGAGGTACTTTCCAACTCTGTGAAGACCAATTTCACTAACAGAAAGTATGCCTAAAGCAACCTTCAAAATAATGGTAAACTCGTCTATCCCTCTAGTAACTTGTCTTTAGAGAAAGAAGGGGCAGAAGTAACTGAAAATGCCAGAAGGTGGATTACAGGTTACTTTTTTCGAGTGATATTAGAGAAATGATATCCCCTAACCTTTTAATCCTGAGCAAATCTGTATGCAGGGAGATTTTAAAACCCCACAGTTAGGGAAACCGAGGTCCATCAAGGCTGCCTTACAGTGGTGGGTCTAGGAGCTGCAACTGCTGATTTCAGCTTATTCCAGTCCATGGCTCCTTCAGTGCCTTTTTAATTCTGTTCTTAATCTAGCCATATAAACAATCTTTTCATCAAATGATTTAGTGGAGTGAGTTCCCATGGTGGCTCAGTGGAAATGAACCCGACTAGTATCCATGAGGATGCAGGTTTGATCCCTGGCCCTGCTCGATGGGTTAAGGATCTGGCACTGCTGTGAGTTGAGGTGTAGGCCGGCAGCTATAGCTGCAATTAGACCCGTAGCTAGGAACTTCCATATGCTGCGGCTGCAGCCCTAAAAAGACAAAAAAAACACACAAAAAATGATTTAATGGAATTTGAGGACAGTGGCTCAGTCCAAGTCAAGGTCTATGCAGAACAGGAAGGAGACAGAAATAAGAGAAGGCCATGACGGCAAGGCCATCGACTCATCTCTAGCCCTGTCTTCTGGTGCTCTAGGAAGCAGGGGGAGATGGTCCGTGGTAGTTAGAGAAAAATGAATAAAGGTGCAAGAATCAAGGGTCACGGCTCTGGCTAGCCAAGAACAGACCACTTTCATAAAGGGTTTGTCTCAACCTCATCCATACGTCTCAAAATCTCCATTCTGCCGTGACCACTCTATCCTAAGGATGCCCTTCCACATGCATTGTAGAATATTTTATATTTTGAAATGTTTCAAAACAGATTTTTAAGTAGATTCTACCAACCAGGTTACCTATGGCCAAAGGCTAACCTGCGGAGGAATGCACACCAGGGCAGGTCTGCATCTTGGCCTTGCTCCTGCCAGTAACTGCTGGAACCTTGGGTAAGAAAGACATTTCACCCCTCTAAGCCTGGGCTTCCTCGTCAATAAACCGAGGGAGTGCCTGTTGCAGCTTCCAGACAGACCATGAGGACATGTTCAGTGTCAAATTATTTTGAGTTGGTTCCTAACATTTAAAACTCAGGAGATTCGTATAAAAATATTTCAAGATCAACTTTTGGGTGCAGTCCAATGAGGAACAGATGGAGTGGTTTTCCATAGACCTTTCCACCTTTAACATACACGGTAATTATTTTTATAGCCTATCATCTGCTCCTCCTACCCACACACCCTTCTTCAACACACTCTTCTCTCTCGCTCTCTCTCCTGCTAAGGAGACTTCCAAGGCAGCAGGATATTTTTTAAATTTTATTCGCTGAAGTGTTCCAAGCACCTAAAATAGTGCCTGGCACATAAGGAGGTGTTCGACAAACATCTGTTTTTTGTTTTCTGTACACCATTTTTATTTTTTTAAAAGACTTGTTCAATTGAAGCATAATTTACAATAAAAAGTATTTGTTCATTCAATCATTTCTTGGTCACTGTATGAAAAGCATAGCTTTTTTTTTTTTTTCCAAGTGAGGGAAGCTAAAGGCAACCAGTACAACCCAGGGATAAGATATGAATATACCCAATAGATTCCTCACTTAAAAATCATAATACAGACTTGGTTTTCATAATAAGCTGCCAAATAAGGGCTATCGATCCATGCTCACCCTATACATGGTATGTGTGTTTCTCATAAAGATAATCAGATTGAGATTAAAAAAATAATGTTGGGGTTGTTTTCATAAGGATTCTGAATGTACCACAAGATCCACCTGTCGGCTGTTTGTTTCACACGTAATACTTAAAAACACGGCCCGCCATGGTTATCCTAAAGGCATGTGACAGTTCAGTATGTGAAACATTCTGTATTGATGTAACCTCAAATGTGGAGATTGATTTCTCTGGTGTTAAAAGACAGGTCTTAAGACTGATGAAATGTAATCTCCCACCAATTATATTAAATTCAACAGCTGGCTTTGTAGTTATCATATCCACCACACTTCTTTTGATAAATGCTCATGGATGTCTCCCAGATTGCCCCAACAGGCTCTAATTCTCAAAGCTGTTGAGGGACGAGTGACAGAAAGCATTTGTTGGAAGCATTCAGATGTAACTGTGCATTCGGATATGTTAACTGATGTTTAAGTTGCTGCATTCTTAATAAACAAGCATGAGTGACACGCTTTAAGGGTGAACTTCCAAAACAAATGTGACCCCAGACCATCAGTGCAGTTGATGCTAAAGCTAGCAACTCTTGCTCTGGTCAACCTATGAGCAACTCTGCAACATGGAATAGGTAAAATCCCAGCGGAGGTTTAAAGACGGTAAATGCTGCAATATAAATATGGCTCCACTGGGCACCCCAGCTTTTATATGGCGTTTCCTTGTTGATGAATATAGAACACTCTGGAGTAAAGTCTGAATAAAGTTTGGAAATTCTGGTACCTTCAAAATGGTCAACCCAGATTGGATTAAGATGGAAGAATAGAAGGACTGGAGCTCAACTTCCCTCCCCAAAACAACAAAACTGCAACCAAATGCCAAGCAACTTTCAACCAAATGGACTGGAAACTTTCAAAAAGATATTCCATTCCAGAAGACAAAGAGGAGACCACATCAGAAGGTACAAGGGGCTTTTACGTGATATAAGCAACCCCATACCTCCCAGGTGGGAAGTCCCACAGACTGGAAAGTAACTGTATCACAGAGACTAACCTAAAGGACTGAGAATTCTGAGCCCCAAGTCAAATCTCCACACCCGCGGATCTGGCACAGGGAGAAAGAGCCCCTGGAGCATCTGGCATTGAAGGCCAGTGGGGCTTGTGGACAGGAGCTCCACGGGACTGGGGGAAACAGAGACCCCATTTTTGAAAGGCACACACAGACATTCATGTGCACTGGGTCCCAGAGTAAAGCAAAATGCCCATAGGAATCCTGGTCAAACCTGACTGCAATTCTTGGAGGATCTCCTAGGAAAACAGGGGTGACTGTGGCTTGTCTTGGGAGAAGGGCATTGGAGGTGAAGCTCTTGGGAACATTCATCAGACTGCATTTCTCTGGAGGTGGCCACTTCTGGGAAAAGCTGGCCCCTCCCATCAGTGCTGAGAAGCCCCAGGCCAAACAATAACCCAGGTGTGATCACAGCCCTACCCATCAGTAAACAGGCTGCCTAAAGACCCCTCAGGCACACAACCAGCCTCTAATCTCATCCAGAGACAAAGCCCCATCCACCAAAGGGATAGGAATCAGCCCCACCTACCAGTGCACAGGCACCAGTCCCTCCCATCAGGAAGCCTACAGCAACCCCCCCGCCCCCATACCAACTTCAGCCACAGGGGAGGCAAACACCAGAACTAAGAGAGGCTACAACTCTACTGTGTACAAAACGGTCACCACACCAAAAACCTATTAAAATGAAAAGACATAGAACTATAACTCAGATAAGGCAGAAAGAAAAAAGCCCAGAAAAACAGCTCAGTGATGAGGAGATTATCAGCCTCCCAGAAAGAGAGCTTAGACTGTTGATGCTGAAGATGATCCAAGGCATTGGAAATAAACTGGACGCAAAGACTGATAATTTACAGGAAACACTGAGCAAAGAAATACAAGATGTAAAAATTAAACAAGAAGAGATGCAAAATACAATAACTGAAATACAAAATTCATTAGAAGCAGCCAACAGTATAATACAGGAGGCAGAAGAACGAATCAGTGAGGTGGAGGACAGATTGGTGGAAATCACTAATGCAGAAGAGAAAAGAGATAAAAAATCAAAATGAGCAGAGTCTCAGAGAACTCTGGGATGTTAAATGCACCAACATCCATATTATAGGGGTGCCAGAGGGAGAAGAGAGAGAGAAGGGGACAGAAAAAATATTTGAAGAGATAATAGTCCAAAACTTCCCTAACATGGGAAAGGAACCACTCAGTCAAATCCAAGAAGCACAATGAGTACCGTATAGAAAAAACCCAAGGAGGAACACCCCAAGACACATATTAATCAAAATGACCAAAATTAAAGACAAAGAGAAAATTTTGAAAGCAGCTAGGGAAAAGAAACAAATGATATACAAGGGAACCCCAATACGGTTATCAGCAGATTTTTCACCTGAAACTGCAGGCCACAAGGGAGTGGCATGATATACTTAAGGTGATGAAAGGGAAAAACGTCCAACCAAGATTACTTTACCCAGCAAGGCTCTCATTCAGATTTGAAGGAGAGATCAAAGCCTTTACAGATAAGCAAAAGCTAAGAGATTTCTGCAACACTAAACCAGCTTTATAACAAATCCTAAAGGAACTTCTCTAGGCAGAAAAAAAAAAAAAAGCCACAACCAGAAACAAAAACACCACAAATGACAAGACTCACCAGTAAAGGCATATATACGGTAAAGATACTACATCATCCATGCACAATTGTGCTACCAAAATCAGAAATCACGAGAAGAGAGCACAAATGCAGGGCACCAGAGACACACTGGTGTGTCTAGCTTATATATAGACTCCTATATCAAAACTTCAGAGTAACTGCAAGCCAAAAATCTACAACTGATACACAAACAAATAAGAAAAATCAACTCAAATACAACAGTAAAGATAGTCATCAAACCACAAGAGAGACAACAAGAGAATAAAGTAAGAAAAAAGAGCTACAAATATTCAAAACACTTAATAAAATGGCAATAAGAACATACATATCAGCAATTACCTTAAATGTTAATGTACTGAATGCCCCAACCAAAAGACATAGACTAGCCGAATGGATACAAAAACAAGACCCATATATATGCTGTCTTCAAGAGACCAACAACTCTACTAGAGACACATACAAATTGAAAGTGAGAGGATGGAAGACACTATTTCACGCAAACGGGAATCAAAAGAAAGCTGGAGTAGCAATACTCATATCAGACAAAATAGACTTTAAAATAAAGAACATTTTAAGAGACAAGGAAGGGCACTACATAGTGATCAAAGGATCAATCCAAGAAGAAGATATAACAATTTTAAATATCTATGCACCCAACAGAGGATCACCACAATATATAAGGCAACTGCTAACAACCTTAAAAGGAGAAATCAACAATAACACCATCATAGTGGGGGACGCTAAAACCCCACTTACAGCAATGGATAGATCATCCAGACAGAAAATCAATAAGGAAACACAGGCCCTGAATGAAGCATTAGATCAGATGGATTTAATAGATTTTAATAGGACATTCCATCCAAAAGCAACAGAATACACATTCTTCTCAAGTGTGCATGGAACATTCTCTAAGATTGATCATATCCTGGGCTACAAGTCAAGTCTTGGTAACTTTAAGAAAACTGAAATCATATCAAGCATCTTTTCTGACCATAATGCTATACGACTGGAAATCAACAACAAGAAAAAAAAGTCAAAAAAATAGAAACAAGTGAAGACTAAACATGCTACTACACAACCAATGGATCACAGAAGAAATCAAAGAGGAAATTAAAAAATACCTAGAAGCAAATGACAACAGATACGACACTCCAAAACCTCTGCGATGCAGCAAAAGCAGTTCTATGAGGAAAGTTTATAGCACTACAAGCCTACCTCAGGAAACAAGAA
Source organism: Catagonus wagneri (assembly GCA_004024745.2). Lineage (NCBI taxonomy): Eukaryota > Metazoa > Chordata > Mammalia > Artiodactyla > Tayassuidae > Catagonus > Catagonus wagneri. Next base: position 15,186,967 of record PVHT020000009.1, on the reverse strand, counting down.
AAAGCTCACATAAAAAAACCTAACTTTACATCTAAAGCAGCTAGAGAGGGAAGAACACACAAGACCTAAAGTTAGTAGAAGAAAAGAAATCATAAAGATCAGAGCAGAAATCAACGAAATAGAAATGAAGAAAACCATAGAAAAGATCAATGAAACTTAAAGCTGGTTCTTTGAAAAGATCAACAAAATCAATAAACACTTGGCCAGACTTATCAAGAAAAAAAGAGAGAACACAAATCAATAAAATAAGAAATGAAAAAGGAGAAGTAACAACAAACATCACAGAAATACAAAGGATCATAAGAGACTACTATATGCAATTATATGGCAATAAAATGGAAAACCTAGAAGAAATGGACAAATTCTTAGAAAAGTACAATCTTCCAAGATTAAATCAAGATGAAGCAGAAAATATGAATAGACCAATCACAAGTTCTGAAATTGAAACTGTGATTAAAAAACATCCAACAAACAAAAGTCCAGAACCAGATGGCTTCACAGGCAAATTCTATCAAATATTTAGAGAAGAGCTAACACCTATCCTTCTGAAACTCTTCCAAAAAACTGCTAAGAGACACTCCCAAACTCATTCTATGAGGCAACCCTCACCTGATACAAAAACCAGACAAAGATGCCACAAAAAAAGAAAACTACAGGCCAATTTCACTGATGAACATAGATGCAAAAATCCTCAACCAAATACTGGCCAACAGAATCCAACAGTACATTAAAAGGATTGTACATCACGATCAAGTGGGATTTATCCCAGGGATGCAAGGATTCTTCAATATCTGCAAATCAATCAGTTTGATACACCACATTAACAAACTGAAGAATGAAAACCATATGATCCTCTCCATAGATGCAGAAAAAACCTTTGACAAAATCCAACACCCATTTCTGATAAAAACCCTTCAGAAAGTGGGCATAGGGGGAACCTACCTCAACATAATAAAGGCCATCTATGACAAATCCACAGCTAACATCATTCTCAATGGTGAACAGTTGAAATTATTCCTGCTGAGATCAGGAACAAGACAGGGATGTCCACTATCGCTACTACTATTCAACATAGTTTTGGAAGTCCTAGCCGCAGCAATCAGAGAAGAAAAAGAAATAAAAGAAATCCAAATTGGAAAGGAAGAAGCAAAACTACCACTTTTTGCAGATGACATGATACTATACCTAGAGAATCCTAAAGACTCTGCCAGAAAACTGTTAGAGGGCATCAATGAATTTGGCAAAGTTACAGGATACAGAATTAATACACAGAAATTGACTGCATTTCTATATACTAACAATGAAAGAGCAGAAAGAGAAATTAGGGAAGCAATCCCATTTACCACTGCATCAAAAAGAATCAAAAAGTTAGGAATAAACCTACCTAAAGAGACAAAAGACCTGTACTCTGAAAACTTTAAGATGCTGATGAAAGAAATCAAGGATGACATGAACAGATGGAAAGGCATACCATGCTCCAGAACTGGAAGAGTCAATATTATCAAAGTGACTATACTACCCAAGGCAATCTACACATTCAATGCAATCCCTATCAAATTACCAAGGACCTTTTTCAAAGAACTAGAACAAAATATTTTAAAGTTTGTTTGGAAGCACAAAAGACCCAGAATAGCCAAAGACATCCTGAAAAAGAAAAATGGAGCTGGAGGAATCAGGCTCCCTGACTTCAGACTATACTACAAAGCTATAGTCATCAAAACTGTATGGTGCTGGCACAAAGACAGAAATATAGATCAGTGGAACAGGATAGAAACTCCAGAATTAAATCCACTCACCTATAGTCAAATAATCTATGACAAAGGAGGCAACAATATACAATAGAGAAAAGATAGCCTCTTCAATAAGTGGTGCTGAGAAAACTGGACAGCCACATTAAAAAAAAAAAATGAAACTAGAACACTTCCTAGCACCATACACAAAAATAAACTCAAAACAGATGTAAGACCAGATACTATAAAACTCTTAGAGGAAAACATAGGCCAAACACTCTCCAACATAAATGGCAGCAACGTCTTATCAGATCTACCTGTTAATGACAATAAAAAAATAAACAAATGTGGCTTAAACTTAAAAGTTTCTGCACAGCAAAGGAAACACTAAACAAAACGAAAAGACAACCCACAGAATGCGAGAAAATATCTGCGAATCAATCGACTGACAAAGGATTAAGCTCCAAAATTTACAAACACCTCCTACAGCTCAATACCAAAAAAACAAACAACCCCATCAAAAAATGGGCAGAAGATCTAAACAGACAATTCTCCACAGAAGACATACAGATGGCCAAAAAACACATGAAAAGATGTTCAACGTCACTCATTATTAGAGAAATGCAAATCAAGACCACTATGAGGTACCACCTTATACCAGCCAGAATGGCCATGATTAAAAAGTCTACAAATGATAAGTGCCGGAGAGATGTGGAGAAAAAGGAACCCTATTACACAGCTGGTGGTAATGCAAATTGGTGCAACCACTGTGGAAAACATTATGGAGATTCCTCAGAAAACTCAAAATAGAATTACCATTTGATCTAGCAATCCCACTCCTGGGCATCTCTCCAGAGAAATCCATGACTTGAAAAGATACTTGTACTCCAGTGTTCCTTGCAGCACTCTATACAATAGCCAAGTCATGGAAACAACCAAAATGCCCATCAACAGAGGAGTGGATATAGGGAAGATGTGGTACACATACACAATGGAATATTACTCAGCCATTAAAAGAAACGAAATAACAGCATTTATAGCAGCATGGTTGGACCTAGAAATTATCATGCGAAGTGAAACCAATCAGACAATGAGACACCAACGTCAAATGCTACCACTTACATGTGGAATCTAAAAAAAGGACACAATGAACTTCTTTGCAGAACAGATACTGACTCACAGACTTTGGAAAACTTACGGTTTCCAAATGAGACAAGCTGGGGACTGGGGGGATACACTGAGGGCTTGCGGTGGAAATGCTATAAAATTTGATTGTGATGATTAAAAAAAAAAAGGTCAAACCAATCTCCTTGGTACTTACAGCTAGTAACTCAGAATTATTTCTATCTAAATAAAAATGTCAGATTTAGAGCTTAAAACAGGTGTTCATGATTCTAAGAATGGTTCTTTTTGAATCAACAGATCATTAATTGATCAGGGTCCACGTGATGGATATGGACTGAGCTTCCTGTCTTATTCTCTAGTATCTTTTTTGTGGCTCTACTTAAGGTAATCTGGATTGGAGTTTTTTTCTATTTTCTGTTTGATGGTTTGCTGTCCTTGGTGCAGGTATGAAAAAAAGACAGGAGTAAATAGCTGGTGTCCATGACAAATTCAATTCTTAAGCTGCTCGTTCAGACTTCATACTTCTTTAAGTGTATCCTTAAAAAAATGGTAATACCTTAATCAGTGCTAAATACTGTCAGCATGCAACTGAAACACTCCTGGCAAAACTACATGGATATATGTCATTGTATGGAATACAATTAACATTACAATGTCCATCAATGGAGAATTCACAGTCAAATGGAGGTTGTCACAGAACTTCAGCTGTGCAGTCCAATGGGTTTTCTGTAGTTTGGATAAAAGACAGCCCTTCCTTCCTTGAAGCTCCTACAATATTTTGTGCATGCTACACACACACACACACACACACACACACACACATTCATTATGGGATTTCTTACATGCTCACTCTTTTTCTCCTAAGTTCTTTGTTTCCTTGGCAAATCTTTCAGTCTCTCAAGGTTTATTTATGTAAAGGTCTCCAGCACCTGACTCAAACAACACTTGGATGAATGAATGAACAAAGTAACAGTGAGAAGATAAGGGTTGCATTGTAACTATACACATGAATGAATATACATACATATATATATATATATATATATATATATATATATATATATATAATTTTAAAGGCATATAAAACTATTTATCTAATTTGACCCCTCCAACAATCCTGGGCACTGTCAGTTCAACATGCAGTCTCCAGATCTAGGGCAGTGGTTCTCAGCAGAGGCCATTTGACCCCAGGGAATACTTAGCTGGAGAAGCTCTAGTTCTTACAACTGAGGGTGGAGGGTAACACGTAGTAGACAGAGGTCATGGATGCTGCTAACCATGTTACACTGCACAGAATACCTTCCACGCAAAAACTATCTGGCCTGAAATGTCAGTAGTGCCAAGGCTGAGAAACTCTCATATAAGCCCTTGACCTCTGAAAGCTACTATAACACTATGTTTTGTGAACTCCTGTCCAACACATTTTTCTGGCTATACATCGTATAAAAAATTACTCAGTGTATCATATTAAACTACTTTTTGCATTCAGTCATCTTCCTAAAACAACATAACAAACAAACTAATCAAAAAGAATGAGAATAGCAAGTTCATGGTTTGATTCTCATTTGCTGACCCAGCATGAAAGTTTGTTTTGCCACTGAGTTCTTTTACAGAAGGCACTTGGGAGTACCTTGGAAGGACCTGGTACTTGCATGCATTTCAAGAAGAATGAATCCACTGTCTGAGCTCTCTTAGAATAGTTACAAGTTCACCTGTTTCTTATGATTAAAGCTCCTACGAGGACAGCTAGAGAGGGCTAGATGGATTTTAAATATTAGCTGTTGGAGTTCCCGTCATGGCTCAGAGGAAACGAATCCAACTAGGAACCATAAGGTTGTGGGTTTGATCCCTGGCCTCGCTCAGTGGGTTAAGGATTTGGCATTGCCGTGAGCTGTGGTGTGTAGGTTGCAGACATGGCTCGATCCCATGTTGCTGTGACTGTGGCCGGCAGCTGTAGCTCCGATTAAACCCCTAGCCTGGGAACTTCCATGTGCCACGGGTGTGGCCCTAAAAAGACTATATACATACATACATACATACATATATATATATATTAGCTGTTGAAGAGAAAAATCCAGCTTGGAAATACTAGCAAGTTAATTTCACCTTTTCCTTTTGAGAAAATCATCTCTGACTCGGGGGTGGGAGAGCAGCGAGCAGGCACTGATGGTGCTGCAATGGCTATGGAGAACCAGAAAGTGAGAGAATTCCCTTTTGTTCCTCACAACTAAATACCTTTGTGTAATTTATAGATATGACTCATTGACTTCATAGGTGTAGCGGAGCAGCACACTTGGGTGTTTCATAACTCAGTTTTCCGGCAGTATCGTGCACGCTCTAGTGAGTATCAATCCCAACAATACAGACATGCAGAGAACAGGGAGAAGCAAGCATCACAGGGATCATCTTATCCATTGACTTTTCTGCCTTTTAAAAATTTCCTGAATCATTTATGCACACAAAATCACAGCTTGAAGCTTTACTGTTTAAAACCAAAGTTGCTATAGGAAGCTATGTTTGGATAAGAGTGAGGCACCAGAGTGCCTTGGCAGGCCACCTCTGCCCTCCCAGACCTGTATCAGTACTGTCTGACCCAGCAAGTCATTCTCCTTCGGGATAATTGCAGTTGGCATGGAGTACTTTCTTGAACAGCAACTTAACTGTCCTTGTTCTTCCTCTCTTGAGGGAAACGTAAACAAAGAGGCGATTAGCCTTTACCAAAAACCTAACCTACCAGTAACTATGCCAGGTACTTAAGATGCCAGCTCAGCTAACTTTCACGGTTGGCTTTCTGAGCAGGTATGATTACCTCTATTTCAAGATGAGAAATGGACATTGTGCTGAGAAATTAATAAGCTCAGTCACAGAGCTGAAACTGATAGAGGTGAAACTCACATATGCATGTTTGATTCCCAAAGCCTACATTTTTGGTGTATTATTTCTCCACGCTTTCTAGACAGAATGGATTCAAGCCTTTGTTAACACGATGCATTTTTAAAACAAATACCTTGCCATCACCCCCTCAGCACCCTCAGCCTAGACATCTCCAGTTCCTTCTGTGTGATTTCCAGATGACTCATCATTAAGGCTGTATTGTTGCAGTTTATCAATATCCTTCTATAACCTTGATGCCTGGAACTCACCAGATTATTCTAGGTGTGCTGTGGCCAGTGCAGAGTCCAGAGGACCCACGATGTGCTTGTTCTAGACCCTCTTTTTCTATTAAGGCAGCCTGAGCTAGTTTACTTTGACAGCTACATCCTAACAGGTTAAATTTTATACTAGTGATGAGGTAAATAACTTGGTCTTTTACAGAGAACCTTCTGTGAACCAGGACTGTCACTTCATTCATGGTTTTATAAAAGTTAAACATAGGACTTTCCATTGATCCCTATCAAATTTTGTCTTGCAGTTTTTGGCCTACTACTGATGGCTGTCTGGATATTCTGAATTTTGTGTCTGTCATTCAGCACATCAGCTATCCTTGTTTTGCATCATCTGTAGATTTGGTGAGCCTGTCTTCCTTGTCTTCACTCTAGTCACTGAGTGAAGCACAGGAGAAGAAGGTCCATCTATCACAAAGGCCTGCAGACAGGGCTTGGCACGAGGGAACCCTTGCTGTGTACCCCATCTGTATCTAAGGAACAATACAAAAAATTTTTGGAATGGAGAGGGACGTTTTTTTCTTCCTCTCTGGAAGTGTTATTAATATATGAGCAACTGAGTTTATAGAAATTAACCCATGACCACTAAGCCGACTACTGATGGAATTGGTTTTGTGGCCTGGAATTGGTGATGGGTTAATATTTTTTCCCCCATCACGCCATTAAGTGGGACCACTAATGGCAAGATTGACTCCAAATTTTGTTTTTAAATCATTTCTTGATACAGTTTCCTCCTCTGACAATATTCTCCTTTACTCTAAAAGAGCAACCCCAAAAGAAATTCCAGTGAATGGAAGACTCTTGTTCTCACAAGCCTGGTTTCACTTCCACTGATTTGTACGGACAAATCTCAGAAAAATGGCATAGGAACAATATATACCCAACACAGTTCCATATGCAAAAGAGGAAATATCAATCCAGTGAAGACAGGGAAAACTTTGGGTAAGGAGGTATAGATTTAGAAACAGTATATGGGGTAACATTGAGTGTTCTCTCTTCATGTTGGAGAAGGGAGATGGCTTTCTTTGACTCTGACAGTTTCTACAGTCATGGAGAATCAGGCGTGATCAGAAGAGAGGACCCAGAGTTGATTTCATAAGACAAGTCTTTGAATGCCCCTAGAACCTCGCCCTCCTCCGAGTGAGGAGAGCCTTGCAAATAACAGGCTGCCCAGTACCAGAGGCTACTTATTGTTTGGTGGCCCAGGAGGTACCTTTCAAGGATTTCTTTTTTTAAAGAGAAGAGGTAGTGCCTCTTCCCACAAACCCTGGCTACTGATTTAGCCTCAGAAAGAGATGCCCATTTGCTTGAAGGCAATTACCCATACCTCATCATAACTTTATGTTTATATATAAATATAGTACTTACATGTGAAATGATGAGGTTCAATACTGAGAGCAAAGTACTCCTTTAAACTTAATGAATCTGAATCTGGAGGATTTACAAGGAGTTCATGGAACCACTGCCTGTCTCATGGACATGATATGATTCTTGACCTAGGCGGAGCAAGTCAAACAAATGCAACTTGCAGCAATCAGCTGAAATTCCCACAGAGGCGAGTACTACAGCTTGTTCACCGCTGTGGGAATCCCAGGACATGGGAGGCAATGTTCTGTGCACTCTGGGGTCAGACTGCCTGGGCTGGACTCCCACTTTGGCCTTCACTAGTTATGTAAACTAGTTATGTAACTATTACTGGTGTCCTTACCTAAATCAGGGTAATAACAGAACTTTCCTTTTACCATTGCTGTGGGGATTAACTAAGGTTACAAGTATAAAGTGCTTAAAACCAGATCCACAAAAAGGCTTCTATTGTCATTGCTATGAACTGGTTTTAATTCTCTCTTCCCATATCCCCAGTCCACCTGGTGATGAACCTGGGAAACTGTGTCTCAGCGCTTTGGCACTGTGTCAACCACACAGCAAATGCTCAAAGAACTGACTTGGCCAGGGTAACTTGCAGCATCACAGTCAACTCACTACAGACCCATTTGCTGTATCGCTCAGATTTGATTTTATTAAAAGTATAAGAACTAGAGCATTCAGGTTTTATCAATCTTATCTTCTGAACATACACTATTAAAACTATGTGTCCCGTTTCATAAAACTACTGTCATGTCTTAGTTCTATTGCTGAAAACATCTTAAACGTCAGAATCCCTTTCTAGACAGTTTTTTGGAGTTATTAAAACTAGCTTCCAAAACTTCCTTGTGCAACCAAACTGCTTCTTTCAGGCATATACTGTTATAAATCAAATTCTACATGTCTACTTAATTTGTGGGTTTATTTGGGCCTCAAGGTTTAGAGTCACTCACACCAATGAGTTACCAGTTGTTGAATACTTAAGCTTTTTCACTCAGCACATGCTTTACCTTCATTACCTCCTTGATGGCTTTAAACAAGTGATTTCCCTCCCATTTAACAGGTGAGAAAATGGGGCTTCAAAGACTGTAAGAAACTACCAAAGCCTTTGGAGCACATACTGTCAGTGCTTTGCTGATATAGAACCCGTAACCATTTTTGTGCACACAGACTTCCTTTGTGCTTCCACGCACAACACTCAGAACCCAATTCTCTTTGTTGTTGTCTGCAGGAGCCTTTTTTTTTGCCTTTTGTTTTAAATTTTTTAACTTTAAAATTTTTATTTATTTTGCTTTTTTAGGGCCACACCTGCGGCATATGGAGGTTCCCAGGCCAGGGGTCTAATCAGAACTACAGCTGCCAGCCTACACCACGGCTACAGCAACACCAGATCCAAGCCGCATCTGTGACCTACATCACTGCTCACGGCAACACTGGATCCTTAACACACTGAGCGAGGCCAGGGATCAAACCCGCAACCTCATGGTTCCCTGACAGATTTGTTTCCTCTGTGCCATGATGGGAACTCCCTGCAGGAGCCATCATAATCAGCCCTTGGTGAGCTTACAGTGTCCAGGAATTTATGACCTCCAGGGGTCAGCCCTTAACCATCAACTAAAGGCTATTCTGGACAACCTAGAACACAGCTTCCAGAGGAGACTAAGCCAGATACCATTGCCACCATCCATCCCACCATGGGCTAGCACTTGATACTGCACTTGCTTTTTTTTTTTTTTTCCCTTTTCCCCATCTCATTTTTCCACTCTCTGTCAGTTACTCCTTGGAACATTTCTCTAATCATTCACTTTCATTTGAACCCTTGTCTCAGCATCTGGCTTTTGGGGGAACTCAACCCAAAAACAAAAAAAATCACACAACTCATAAATGATAGAGGTGGGATTCAAGCCCATTTCTGACAAAGTTCAACATCAGTGCTCTAAGATTCTTAACCTAGACTGCATCTCCTGACCGTGGCAGAGAAGGCAGAGGCAGGAATCAAGCTGCACAGACTTGCTTACTGGTCCTACTCCCTAAACATCTCTGTATGTCTTGTGAGTAACCAGCCAAGGTCACTTGACCAGCCTTAGGGAATTCCTCCAAGGGTCCCCTTTACCCTCCGATGGTCTTGAGTCTTGGCTGATCACTGCTGCCCCAAGGAAGTGATAGCCAAGGGCAGGATCACAGCACCAGAGTGATATCGAGCATAACCAAATCAAATGTAGATCAAACTGGGCTCCGATCAACTAACTGAACAAATCAATCAGCAGTCTACATGGTATGGTATGTACTGAAAGCCAACCCTGGGCTCAGCGGTGGCCGTGGTCCCCTCACTTCCACCTGCAGTTTCAGTCTTTTCCTTCTACCTTCTGCTTTAAGGTAGACCCTCCCTACATCAAAGGCTTCTGACTCTGGGTTTACAGCAATCCAGTCTCAGCCAACATGTTGGAGAAATCACAGCCCCCACTGCTCCATCTGACAGTCAGGGCGTAGTTTCATTTTAGACACACCCCAGGTTAATAAAAGTGCTCCACAAGTTTGTGTCTTGAATGTTCCTCTATTTTTTTTCCTTAAGACATAAGTCCAGGTTTTTAGTACCCATCCATAGAAACAAGACAAGACAGGCCATACTGGGCAGAAGCGACACTTCTGCCTTTTCCACACATCATGGCTATATAAACACAGGTCTGACCCGCATTTACGGCCAGGCTAAGCACAGAAGTTAATCTCGCTCTTTCTATTCCTCAATAAGAGCTTCCCAGGAAGTCAGGCTTAGCGATAGCTGTGAAGGGAAAAAGAGCTAGTCAACTGTGCTTATGAAGTTCAGAGCAAACATCCAGAGACTATGGTGCTGGCACGGCTCACTAGGGAAGTCAGGCACAGCCATGAACCAGTGTGTAAATGCAGCCAGAGCTGTCTGAGCACGCTGCCTGGGTACTTCACCGCCTTCTCTGCCTCACAAGCCATCTGTCTCAACTGGGTGCTGACACAGGGCAGAGCTTTTAGCTGGTTTCCCCCATTTCCTGACCGCCTAGCCCTCTTCACAACACATCTTTTCATCAAGAGCTCTTGTTAGGATTTCCTATCATGGCTCAGTGGAAACAGATCCGACTGGTATCCATGAGGAGGCAGGTTCAATCTCTGGCCTCGTTCAGTGGGTTAAGGACCCAACGTTGCCATGAGCTGTGGTGTAGGTCTCAGACGCAGCTCAGATCTGGCGTTGCTGTGGCTGTAGTGTAGGCAGGCATCTGTAGCTCCTATTCCACCCCTAGCCCAGGAAGCTCCATATGCCGCAAGCACAGACCTAAAAAGCAAAAAAGAGCTCTTGTTAAGGAAAGTATGGTTTACTAAAGGGGAAACTGTCAGTGGAAGGATCATTTGGGATGATGGGATTAACGCATACACACATTCACTTTGCTATAAACCTGAAGCTAAATACGACATTGTAAATCAACTACACCTCAATAAAATTAAAACAAACAAAAAAGAAAAGCATGGTTGCTTCTTGTTTCAATCAAGGAAGCAGCAGGGCCAATGGTCAGGTAGTGAAGGGATGGGTCCTCAATGTCAGGCAGTCACAAAAACGGTCCTTTCCTAAAAAATGAGCTCTGGTTTCTGGGGAAGCCACGGCTCCCCAAAACAGAGCCTGGTAAAACATCACCGATTCAGTCTCCACTAATGTGAGTCTATTAATTCTTACACACATAGCACATGGCTGTCCACAAGTATTCTGAATATGATTATTTCTCCTTCCACAAATTTGCAAGATTTTACTAAAGATTGGATTATATAAATTCCAGGGTTTTAATATTCAGTGATCCAGAACTTAAGGATTTTATCAATATAACTGACCCATTTTGGGGAGTTTCATACTTCATGACAGGCTCTCATCAGAAAATTGGAAAAATATGATACTTAAGGGATGAGGCTGAGAAAACGGATCCAGCTCTCCATACAATCCCTAACCGGGGTCTTTCGTAATCTAAAGTTCAATGTCCAAAGGGGCAGAGACAACTTGGATCTGGAATCTGCAGGCCTTATTATACTTCTCTGTCAATATTTGAGGAGATTTGATCAGGGAGGTGGGGCACAGATAAAGGTGGTGTCAGGGGTGGTGCTGGGGGACCGGTGTATTCAGTGCAAGATGTTGGCCAGTGGCTGGTGCATGGGGTACAGAGTCCAGTCGCCTGGAGTAGGGCTGGCAAGACTAAGAAAGGGCAGTAGGCTCCCAGGCATTGATGTGTTGGCCAAAGTTCTGGCCCTGGTGGCATCTGAAGTATATAGCAGGAAAGTGAGACCGTCCCACACATAGGGAGAGCACACAAACCGGGGCTTGGGGTAGGACACAGGGATGTCTGCAGCTTCCCAGACAACAGCTTCTACAGTTACAGATCTATTTTCAGACCCTTCTTACTGGAAGGGGGTTCAAATCCAGCCTTTGTCCAGGTCAGGACAGGGTACAACTGAGCATTAGTGACAACTGCGGAGTACAAGTGGGCAAGTCCCAGGTCAGGATTTAGATGCCGATTCCCTTAAATAATAAATAATAAAATTCCCTTAAATAAATGAAGATCTACTCTGAGTCAGAATGCTAGAGGATGGGGCTACCGAGGGATGGACAAAGCATCCTTCGTGAATTCTAAAGTCTAGTGAGTTCTCAGTCCATTAGGATGCAGTGGTCGCTTAGCCATCATTAGGAAACACATTGCATCTACTTCAAGCTCAACCCAGACTTTGTCACACAACTTAAAACACAGAGGTCATGATAACTTCATTTAGGGGAGAGACACCAACCCAGACTTTGTCACACAACTTAAAACACAGAGGTCATGATAACTTCATTTAGGGGAGAGACACCAACAAAGGTTACCTCCTGACCTCCGACCATCCCCCCATTGGCCACCCTTCTGCCCATTCCTCGTCCTGCCTCTTGGTGAGAGCTTTCAAAACAACATTCTGGAACATTCCCTCCATGGTTGGGATATGCTTCTCCATGTGATAAAACCTGCAACCTGACTGTGGAGATGTGACACTGATCTGGAGTTAGTTCAGGTTAAGGCTTAAGGCTGGTAAGTTGTGATGTAAATGGAAACAGATTCCTGATGGCTGTCTCTGATGAAATACTGTGGGTTCATTTTGAACAAATTTGGGAAATCTAGGCCAGAGAAAACTCAGATTTGCAGCAGAGGCTGAAGAAGTGCTCCAGGCCCCTGGGCCTTCCCAACTAGGCAATGCGGGCCAGACCGGGCACCACAGAATCCTCTCTGTACGATCAGTTGCATCAGATTTCAAAAGTGTGTTTATGTCACACGTCATCACTGCCTTGTAACTACAGACGAGGAAGAATCTTTGCTCTTGGTTTGAGGGATGACACTGTTGATAGCATGGGAGTGTGGCTGGAAGGGCCAAGCAGGACCACGGAGCCTGCTTCTGAAAGATGAGGGTGGTTCTTGAGCTGTGGCTGCTGGCAACTGTGCCTGATGACAAGTTAGACATGCGTCACCATGCATAAACAGGCATTTACAGAAAGCAGGGAGTAGGCCCCGAAGATGCCTCTGCAGATGGCTCTGAAACGCCTAGAATTTTTTATCATACCAGGTTTAAGGTTAAGGTCTTAAACAAAACCAGCTCTGGGAAAGGAACCCATTGACTTAAAACCAGGGTGAGCAGAAAAGCCCACTCACAGATTCTTCCTGAGGAGGTCTTCCTAGGGGAGAGGTACTGGGTGATTAAGGGCCCCTGGGCCCCTACTCGTGGAGGATGATCTCAGGCAGAAGCTTGCTGGGCTGGTCCCAGCCGGCACTGATTTGTGCATGGTTGAGCCTGGGTTAGCCTCTACTAGAGGCAGAAAACCATGGATGTCGATGAACAGGAGCTGGTGGCTGGCACCACACATCCAACATGTGACATCAGTTCAGCTCCTGTCTCCCCCATAACAGAAGCCCTAGGTTAGGCTAGGCAACCAACGTGGTGTGGAGTCACTTTGCACAGTAGGACTGGCCTTTCCGTGTGATGACCGACATCTCCGGTGGAAGACTGGAAGTCCAGTCCATCATTGGCACGTGTGAACTGAGCATTCAAGGCCCAGACTATCCCTGGGTGGTCTCAGTCCGTTTAAGTCTAATTAGCGGAGGCTCAAACCCAATCACCCTCACTAGCAGCTGCTTCACAGGGGTGAGTCATCCATGTAAACCTCACCGACCTCCCAAGATCCTGCTCAGTGCACAGGTTTGCTGCTCTCACCTCATCCTGCATATATTTTATTGCATTCTATAAGTACATACTTCAGTGATGATCAAATATCTGGGGGTACGTCAAGGTCTCAAGATTGAATCACGAACGTGCAGAGGGAGAGCTCAGGCCTTTGTACCCTCTGTGGACCCTCCGGGCACCGTGGCCCCCGGGTTGGGCTCAGGCAGGAGGGGTTCTAAGCAAAACAGTATGAAAGAAAGGTTGCTTAGATACTCTGCTGTCACCAGTCTCAGTATTTCCCTCCATAGAGCTGTTCTGTGCAAGTACCGCTTCACTGCTAATAGGCTGAGCTGTGTTCCAGGGCTTCACTGTACTAAAAGTGAGCCACTGCTGCTGTTGATAGCACGAACTTGAGATGTAGAAACTTTGAAACGGATGGAGTAAGAATGCTCTGCCAGTTCCTGAGGTCAAAAATTCACACGGAATTGGACTCCACTCTTTAGCATCTGTCTGTGATCCACCTATTTTTTTTTTTTTTTAACCACAACTTGCAGCACTACCTCTCCTAACCCATTACAACCATCTTCCTCCACATTCATCTCTCTCGAATTCACATTTTTTTCTCTTACCGGTATCATCTCCAAAATGACAATCGAATAGTGCCATTACCCTGCTTAAAACTCTTTAACGACTTCAGTGGAGCATGATTAAATTAGTAGGTCTAATTGTCTGTCTTCTCTTCTACAGTCCATGAGGCCCTTAAAAGCAGAAACATAAATTCAAAATTCATCTCTGAATCTGTAAAAGGGCTTGAGACAAGCTTGCTGAAAGGCTGTTTTGTGTCATCACTTGTAAAGGTCTAGGCATACCTTCCATGGGCATCATCTAGGCAGATGTGACCAGAATCTCTGCCACCTGGCCTGCTATGACCTGAACCCCAGTGTCACAGCCGTCTGTGATACCAGAAGGGCTGAGTGACATAAGGCTCTTGATGTCCAGGGCACCAGAAGAGACTAAGATTTCTTGCCTTTTGAAGTAAAGACAGCAACCATCTCAAGTTTTCCCCTCACCTCCAAATCCTTGAATTGTTCCCTCCTGAAAACATTTTTAACAGGCACATCCTTTACTGTTTACCAACCACAGCTGTAACTAATACTTGCCTGAAACATATCCTATATGTCTTGAAGCTCTTGGGGCTCTGGGGAGCTTCAACGGCAAGGGGTAAAAGGGGCTAAGTTCTATTAAAAAAAAAAATAAAATGTTCCTGCCACTATGTCTTTATTATCTGTTAGCAATGAGAACAGAGGTGTCTTTTCTTCGACACAAGTGTTTGTTTGCATAAGTTTATGAAAAATGTTCAAAGATATACAGGGAGCACTATTTGGTGGATCTTGGGTCCTTTGGGAAATGGCATCTCACTCCTGGTATAGGTTTTTTATCTTGACTGGTATAGAATGACATTTAGAGGAATAAAATACTAATTATGTGCTTTGCCTGCAAGCCACACCATATAAACACACACATATTACACATAAATATTACATATGCTAATACATAAATATTATAGACACACACACAAATAATGTGCTATCATGAGCACTTCTATCTGGCCTACAGTTTAAAGAACTATGACTTGCTGGATATGGCATAAGTTTCTGCTCATCTCTTCCTCTCCAAATACTGTCCATCCTTTAAGGCCCAGTAAGATATGAAGGTTTTGTCATCTCTAGACTTCCTATAATTTAACTCAAGTCCATTGTCCTAAGTTTCCATCCAAAGGGAATAATTACAAACCTAATGCTCATGTATGTGTAGTCTGGCCAAATTGATCCTATGCCTTTCACAAAGTTTAGTGCTCAAAAAATGTCTGTTGGATGCTAAGTGTGTGAAAGAGAACCACCCACTGCCTAGCACAGTGCCCCAGAGAGAGTACAAACCCAGAGTTCCTGTAGCCACTCTCTGCCCTTCTCAGCCTCTAAAAGTCTTAACCCAGTTTCCTAATTTCTGCTGAAATGACACTAAACCTCCTTTATGACACCAGCTTCTCCCTATTTCATCATCAAGCCTGAGCTGACCCTCTTCTCTTCACGCTTCTTAGTGCAGTTCAGGCTATTATTTAAATAGTTAACACACACTGCCTCATACACGAGTTCTTTGTGTGTATTCCCGATCTCTTTACTCATGATAAATTCCTTGAGGGAAGAATCACTGTTCCTCACAGCCCTAACTTCAATCTTGAAAAATGGAAAGCCCTAAGGAAATATTTTGTACATTGAATTTGTTGAATTAACTCTTCCATTCCATCTTGATTTATTCTTTTTCAGAGCACCCCAGCCATCTGTTTTTATCACACAATCTAGACCTGAAAGCTAAACAGTCTCATTAAATTCTAGAAGGTCTTCATATCCCAACTGAACTTCTTCAGGGCAGGGGCTTGCCTGCTCCCACCTTAGGTTGCTGAGGTCAAAAAAGGATGCTCGGTTGTGAACCAACAGAAGTAGGAGAGATATGACCTAACACACAGCAGGTGTTCCTTCTAAGAATATTTATATCCAGTAAGTCTTTAAGCACATTTCTTATTAAAATCATTATCGCAGAAGCAGCAGTTTTGATGCAACCAGTTGATGGTTCAATCCTGTAAAGCCCTCTGAGAAGGAGGCACTGTTGGTCATTCCTTATTTTGGAATAAGAAATTTTCCTTGAGAATCTCCCTTCGCTGTTGCTGAGAATGTAAACTGGTGCAGCCACTATGGAAAACAGAATGGTGATTCCTCCAAACACTAAAAATAGAGTTACCATATGATCTAGCAATTCTATTACCAAATGTGTCTGAGAAAAATAAAAATACTGATTTGGAAAGACACATGCACCTCAATGTTCACTGCAGCACTATTTACAACAGCCAAGACAAGGAAGCAACCTAAGTGTCCATCAAAAGATAAAAGGATAAAGATGGGAGTGTATACGTGTGTGTGTGTGTATATATGTATATACATACATATAAAAATGGTATATTACTCACTCATAAAAAAATAATGAAGTTATGCCATTTGCAACAATGTGGGTGGACTTGGAGGGTGTTATGCTTAATGAAATAAGTCACAGAAAGATCAATACTGTATATCATCACTTATATGTGGAATGACTGGCCAACAGGGATCTGCTGTAGAGCACAGAGAATTCGGCCCAATATCATGTGATAATCTATATGAGGGAAGAATCTGAAAAAGAATGGATGTGTGTATATGTATAACTAAATCACTTTGTTGTACACCAGAAATTATCACAATGTTATGGAGTTCCCGTCGTGGCGCAGTGGTTAACGAATCCGACTAGGAACCATGAGGTTGCGGGTTCGATCCCTGGCCTTGCTCAGTGGGTTAATGATCCGGCGTTGCCGTGAGCTGTGGTGTAGGTTGCAGACGCGGCTCAGATCCTGCGTTGCTGTGGCTGCGG